>OX457135.1:10470213-11670213 GCA_949752895.1 Dendrolimus pini | reverse complement strand
CAACAATTTTAACTCATTTGGAGTAAGCTTACGTCACCAATCACGCATTTATACAAAAACTGCCGTAAAAAACTCAAATAACCGTGCCTAAATTGAATCGTGATAACATTTTAGACGCTACACAACAGTGATGTTATAATTCCATGGTAAGTTATCATTTTTGATAACCTTTTATCTTATAAATATACACAAACCTTATTCACAAGATTCATAATCCAGGCCGATGATATGTAAATGATGATATGTATGCTAGTAATTGACGATGACTTCAAAATCAGAACATCTACAGTAAGTTTTTGCTAATAAATCCTGCGGAATTATTTTTTCTACATACTGTTGCCAGGTCGTGTTTTTGTACTTGATCTTCTCAACACTGTTCAAAGTCCTTGGTTCAATGGCTCTCATAACTCGTCACCGTTTGTAAAAATCATAGTCCACTGTAGGACGCTTCTCCACATTTGGGCCTCAAATGCCGGTGTTCCGCTTTTCTCATCCAGTCTCTACCAATGAGTTTGCACAAGTCATGAGTCAACTTTTCCGGAGCGCATCCTACGCTATATTTTTCAAGATGCGATTTCACTCCAGTTCTCATCTGCACTACCATTATACCTTGCCTATGTTGCGAGCTACGTATATCGTTAACCTTGGTTATTTTGTCGATAACCTTTGTTCTCTTACTGATACCTTTTCGTACTTGATCCAGAGGTCCACAAGAAAAACAATCAATATAACTTACTGTATGACTTTAAATTTTTGTACCAGTTTCACTGTTAATATCTACATCTCCAGTGAACAACACACATCATGACGAGACGGGTAGGATGGAATGGCTTTCGTGTCATGAAGATTTTAGGGGGTTGCCCGTGGAATCCAAAATGCCTATGGAACCCGAAGGACGGTTTGCTGTTAAAATAAAATTTATATGCTTGTGTATTTTTGCAAATAAACGTATTTCTATCTTTATTTTCAGATAACACTTATTGCTCAACAAATTAACCATATGTACCTATATATAGGAATGTAGGTATTATATAGCAGATTTGATAAGTGTATTTATAATACATGCACAAAGTCAATAAATCGATGGTTATAGTAATTAAAATACGTTTCCCTAATCGATATAAACAAGCAATTAACTAGTAAAAACCACTTCGTTACCCTATTTTTCAGTATTACAATCTACAGCGTCATTATTAAACACAAATATTTACTTATATTTATTATATGATTCTTATATTAATTAAAATCTTTTTATCGCACAGTTATTTTCATTAGTTTGCTTACAACTACTGTATTCCGTGACTGAGATGACATTAGCGAATTGAAAGAAATAACTATTAATGTCACATAAATAATAATAACACGGAGATACTGGAGAATTATTATTATAAATAAGTAGTATAATAAATTAGATTTTAGACGCCAGCCTATTTGCTATTACATACGTTTTGCAAGTTAGATTTAAATTATACATGAATTTCTGTTATTATATTGCGACTAGCGGCCGCCCGCGAGTTCGTCTGCGTTGGTCTTCTAGATCCTCAATATTGACATAACCGTCAGGTTTCTGTTTCTTTCCGTTCGTTCTGTATTCATCTCGGCATGTTGTGACAAAGAGGGAATTTCTATGGCGATCTATCCCTTGGGAACAGTATTTTTTGTCAATCTAAGATGCCCTATCTCCTTTTCTCTACCTCTGACAACGTATATACAAATTTTTGTATACTAAAGGTCTTATTCATATTGAGTTAGAGTAAGTTTTTAGGCTTCTTTAAGTTGGTTAAAAATAAGACTTATTCGCTTTTATTATCACACTTTCTGAAACAAGTAACAAACGCAACTTTAAGGCGATTTTACTTAATCTCTGAAAAACGTAAATAATTATTTCTTAACAAAATCCTATGCATTTTTCTTGTGTTTAAGTTAATAAATTATAGGTTGCTTGTAGCCCATACACATTTTCATTCCCTATAAGTAAAATAGGGAATGAAAATGTGTATCAAGTCAAGTCAGTCAAGACTGTTTCTTGAAACAAAAGGTAGCCTATGCTCCGGGACATTCTATCTCCTTGTGATCCATTTAATTCTTTCGTCGTGAAACGATAACTTTAAATAAAATACCTATTTCCAAGATAACACATTAAGATAAGAAGATAGACAAAAAATACTTTGCGTTTTCATTATTTGATGACTTATTGCTCTAATTATTTAAAATTATTAACTAAACTGTGGGTGGTCACTTAAGTTTATCAACTTTATACTTTGTAATAAGACTCAAGACTTTATAAGTCAAACATGATAAATAATTTGCATAAATAATTGCGAATGTTTGGACTATTGACCTTATTAAATATCTTATGTTAAGATCTTAGGTTATATCACATATCAACAATACGTTCTGATAGCTCTAAGAATTTGAGCGAAAACCAACCATAATTCTACAATCCACTGTATCTCGATATTTAGGCTATTTTGATGTATCCCAAGATTCCCAAGTTCAGTTCCATTATAAAGGAACTTGAAATGTTGGAGTATGGAATACTTGTAGCTCCTTTCCGGCTCCGCTTAAGGCAATAAAAAAGGCAAATATTTGGTTCTCAAGAAAAGAAAATTCCATAAAATATCTGGAAATCTTCTGAAAATTGCTTTGAAAGTAACTGTTTTGTAGTTTTTGAGATATTGACGATTAAATGAATAGAATAGAATAGAATATCATTAATTGCATAAATTGTCACATACATATAATTTAAAGAAGATGTTGTGTTCTTTGTAAGAAAGACAGTTTGTCCTTTCGAACGTGCAATACTGGCAGTTTATAATGTTGCCAGGCCATTATATAAAATTATTATTATTATCATGTCATTTCGCAGATATTTCTGTTATTTGCCACAAAAATAATAATAAAAAAATATATATCACATTAATACTTATATAAATCTAACATTGGTTAAGTAGTCAGTTAAAAAAAATCAAATATCTACAAATATATATCATTACAGTCATAAATTATGGTATAATTATTTCTCTGCAATTTATTAATTAATTTCATATTGTTATTTTGAATTAAAATATTCTGTAAGGGAGTAAAAGCACCTGTTAATTAACCATTCTGAGAGCTTTCTTTTCAATAATGGTATGCTTTTAATTTCCTTTAGATCTGAGGGCAGCTTATTATATATTAGAATTGCTATGCAGTAAACATTATTTTTGTACAACGACAGTCTAATGTTTGGTAAAACTATATAGCTTTCCTTTATTTCTTATGCTTCGTGTTTGTTTACTGTCATTAAATTCAAAATTATCACTATATTTCTAAACAAATACACATATTTCCTTAATATAAGTATATAAACATGGTAAAGACTTAAATGAGGGTTTACAGCTCTCTAATAAATATCTAAAAAATGGACGCCTGTAATTGCTCTGATACATTTCTTTTGTACAAAAAATGCTCTAATAAATATATGACATTTTTAAGATTCCAAAATCAAATGACAAAACTGAGGGACAGTCATCACCTCTGCGGAACAGTTTACTGTTTGTGGACTGACACGCACTTCGCCGATCCTTTTAAATATTACATTTTAATAACATAACGTTCTCCTTATTATTATATGTTAATTTTATTCAAGTCATTATACCTTTTCATTTTATTTGTTTTTGCCTTTAAATTAGTTGGGAAGCGTGTAACTAAAGGCTCCAAGTGAAGCAACGCAACTCACTAATAGTCATTATAACGCGGTTCACTCACGAGGAAGTTTAAGACCGGTTATGCCTCTATATTCTTATACGGGCGCGGCGTGGTATCTACAACAAAACACACATGTCATTTATTATAATACCCCCTTCTATAGACAGTTAACAACTAGGAAGTTATAATACACGTATGACGTGACTATGGCACTGCAGAACCTGTTTATTTAAAAGTAGAATAAATTTTATACGTTTCTTGTTTTATTATATGAATCTTAGATCAATTATCTGTTTATTTTTCACTCGTTTAAAACCTAAAGCCTAATCATTCGAGTCACAATAGCCAATGAATGTTTCTAGAATACAAATTCGAAATACCGCAGAAACCGTCAAGGATAGTATTTAAAGCGTCTGTTGTCGGCCGCCCCGAGCACCTAATCGCAGTTCGAAAGGCTCGACTGGAATTATAACAGCACGCACTAATTTGAATAATGAACAATGTTACCCTAACAACCGGTTTGATCACGCAATCGCACTGGGCTGCGCAGGCGCTGCTTTACGACCGAGGGATGCTGGCCAATAAAGGATAGCAGTGAAACCTCTTGCCATTCCTTTGATCGAACGCGATGTAAAATCGACTGGATTTTTTTATTTTTTATTTATTGAATTCTATTCCATAGTCATCAGTCTTAAAACTAAAGTGACAATGTAAACATCTTACTTATTCTTAATTTTATATACGTTAGTAGACAACAGGTAAAAGTAATTACATCTACCACTCAATCTTTGTTAATTTGTAGGTCGGCAAATTTTGAGTGATGTGGTACCATGTGAATATATAAATTTATATAAATAGCGTATCGGTATTAGGTTTAAATAAACTGTAAATATTTAGTGTCATGATGTATTATTTTTTTTATTACGATAGATATTTTTCATTATACTCATTATTTCTTTTTTATTATTACATCCGATATTTTTCTGTTTCTTGTACTTTATATTTTAATCTTTATACTTATAGGTTTTTTATAATTATTCATCATTTTATGTTTAGTTTATGTGTATGTTTTTATGGGTCACATGCCATATGTGATTTAGAGGTAGGCCCTGGAAATCAGCGCTATGTCGGACGTTTCAGCACAGCAAAATGCTGAGTGCCAACCTCATTTCCAAATTACGACATACAAGTTCTGTGTAATTCCACAGAATTATATGTATACTTTGTTATGCTACTATTTTCTGTCGTGTGTATAAGTGTATAAGAAATATATATATCTTTCTTTTTTCTTTTCTCTTTTTTATAAGTAAGCAACACTCTTCAATGGCCTTGCTGCATCCACAAAAGACATATGATAAAAAATAAAAACTTCGTTTAAAAAAACCGACTTCAAAAACTAAAAAACTAAAATGTATAAAATAACTTATTTCTAAAGCTATTATTATTAATATATATTATCTAAAACATCTTGAAGTCGGTGCAAAGCAAAACATAAAAATTACTATATTTTGAAAATTACTAAGTTTTTGAAGTCGGTTTTTTTAAACGAAGTTTTTATTTTTTATTTGTTACTTTTTAGTGTCTAGCTATGTATGGGTGGACCTACGAATGGTGCCGCGCTTCTTAAAAAATATAGGTCCCACGAACCGGAAACAAAAAAATGTTCGTAAAATGAAAACTACTGGGCCAAACTATGTCAAATTTTTAGGGGACCACATGGCAGCTATTCCACGTCGAACAAAAAAAGAATCACGTAAATCGGATCATAAATCATGGAGTAATCGGCGAACATACATAAAAAAAAGCAAAAAAAAAAACAAAGATCCCGACGAATTGAGAACCTCCTCCTTTTTTCGAAGTCGGTTAAAAATATTTAGGTTTAGATTCTCCTCGCAAATCTGTTTCAGTAAACGAATAGCCTTGGTCAAAGGTGCTTGTGATGGCACATCGATTCTATTAGCCGGCACTGCAACCTGTGTTTTTTTTTAAACAATTTAACCTCTTTTAGTTATATATGAATCTATCTATCTATAGTAGAATTATTTTGTCCGTGCAGTTTGGGTCATAAATCAAACTCGGCCTCAGCCCGGCTAGGGCGGTGAGCATGTTGCGCGAGCGCAACGCCATTATCGGTAAAAACTCATTCTTATCAAAGAAAGATTATCATTCTTATAAAAATCATTATTATCTTTTTTCCTGTTAATTTTAAACTTAGATATAAGTATTTATATTTTTTTTAATATAACTTATTACATTCTCAACTTTTGTACTTATAGTTTTTTATTACATAGATACCTAATGAATAATTTATTTTCAATCATTATTATTCTTATTTTAATAAATACGTTATTTTATCTATTTTTTTCTTTCATTTATATCACTAACCCACAAAATGACAAAACTTAATACACTATCGATAACGCTTATCGATAACAATAATGCGTATCACTATGCCTGCCCATAAGGCCCGTGAGTGGAAGAGAGAGCGAAATACTCGCTTCACCGCCCCGATTATTTATGAGCCAAACTGCACGGAGAAAATAATTCTACTATAAGTTTGTGTATTTGTAAGTGTGTATGTACGTAAGTCTGTCCATGTTCTGTTTGTCTGTCTAAAATTACCTTTTTAACCGACTTCGAAAAAAGGAGGAGGTTCTCAATTCGTCGGGATCTTTTTTTTTGTTGCTTTTTTTTATGTATGTTCGCCGATAACTCCGTGATTTATGATCCGATTTACGTGATTCTTTTTTTTGTTCGACGCAGAATAGCTGCCATGTGGTCCCCTAAAAATTTGACATAGTGTGGCCCAGTAGTTTTCATTTTACGATCATTTTTTTGTTCCCGGTTCTTGGGACCTATATTTTTTAAGAAGCGCGGCACCATTCGTAGGTCCACCCATACATAGCTAGACACTAAAAAGTAACAAATAAAATTTAAAAACTTCGTTTAAAAAAACCGACTTCAAAAACGAAAAAACTAAAATGTATTAAATAACTTATTTCTTAAGCTATTATTATTAATATATATTATCTAAAACATCTTGAAGTCGGTGCAAAGTAAAACATAAAAATTACTATATTTTGAAAATTACTAAGCACCGACTTTAAGATGTTTTAGATAATATATATTAATAATAAGTAATTCTTAAGCTAAGAAATAAGTTATTTTATACATTTTAGTTTTTTCGTTTTTGAAGTCGGTTTTTTTAAACGAAGTTTTTTTACTAAATAAAATAGGTTTAGTTTCCATTGTGTTCGCTATTTGAGATTGTGTGAACTTGTGGGTTTACTGCTGTGTCCTTTTCGTCCATGCTTCCTGGCGTCCCTTATGCACGTCGTGAAGGCGTCATAACTCGTTAGAGTTATGCTTGTTTACCGCGGGTATAGTTGTTAGTTTCAAAATTGATTGCGAGTTTTGTGTCGTTATCACGCTAAAACCACTCGCATACGGGCGATCAATATTCCGTGCTCTTTTTACAAACTACCTATCATAGTCACGTTTATCCAAACTTGATGGCGATTCATCATCGGATATTTTTTGTTATGCCGTTTCAAATTCAAAGTTATATAATTTAAGAACAAAGGGTCTGCAAAAAACATACGTCCGCTGAGTTGGGTTGAGAACAAAGCGTGTATTCGGCAGACCATGGTTTTAGGTCCGAGCTAAAGTAGGCCTGGCTGCTTCAACTGCCACATAAATCGCGTCCGCGGTTGAAAACAATGAGTTCGCTCATAATGTTTTGATTTTTTCGCAGGCGAATAGTCGGCGGTTAGCGGGATGTTACATAAGTTACTTTGGTATTTCATTCGATACTACTTTTAAACGACCGACTGACTCCAATCTCTTTGCTTTTTTTTACTTTTTTTATACGAATAACACAAAACTGGTTTGAATAGTCGCTTCATATTTTAATTTTGTTATGTATACGTTTATGTTTGTGTTGATCTTAGCATTGAGCTAGAAAAGTGATGAATTACGCATGTCACAGCCACTTATGGAATTGTTTGATTAGGTTTTAAATATGCACAAAATTATTTCTTTGTTTTGATTTTGTTTATCATATCATACTACATATTGCGCATTATGACTTTATTTTGTTTTATATAGCGTAGGTATGAAAAATCTAAGACCACCCGTTTTCAAGGTTCTATAACTATTCTTTAAAAAAAAAGTCCTTATGAAATAACATCCGACTGTCTGTCCGGATGTTTATGCGTTTTCTGTCTTTGTATTACAGCCATTTATCTTAAAAAAAACACTAACTACATATACAAAAAATATAGTAGGATATAATGGTGTAGCAAAATTGCAAAAAATAGCCATATTTTTTGCAGCATACCTATAATTGGTGGATAAAAAATCACTGTTCTATGTAGGTATTTAAACCAGATGTCCTTTGAATACTTAGTTAACTTTTAAACTGTAGGGTGGAATTATTTAATATAATATATATATAATATCGAAAGAGACTTAGAAATCTTTCAAATATATTTGTTTCTATATCACATATTGAAAAATACAATCATATATTAAAAAAATATAGAAAAGCTTTGTACCACTTTTTACGAATATTGCGCGGACCGTAGACAGAGAATGTCTACGGCGCGGACAGAGGGTATGAAATTTCGCACACATAGTTTATATAGAGAAATCTGTGATTATAGAAGCATAGGTTTTGACAACAGAACCTTAATAATGTTCACAGTTATAATTTAAATTAATTATTATGGTCGAGTTTCAACCACGGGCTACCGTTTCGGGACCAAATGTCATAAACAATGGCCGCTTATTACCTCTACGGAACCGTTGATTGTCCATAGACTAAAACACACTTGGATTTTTTTTAAGTCAGGAAACAGACTGCAAACGTCATCGTAAACAAGTTTATCTGCGAGACGTGGGGATTGTTTTCGCTTTCGTATAGATAATTAGATATTACTAGTGAATTTATCGGCCTCCACACAATATAATTAGCTTATCAATCTTGTTTCTTTTAATGTATATATATAATAAATAATTAGTGTTATATTTCTTTAGGTACCTACTTCTTAGATATTTCCTAAGCAGGCCTGCCGCAGGGATGTGAGAATACGTCTACTTGGTCCTTATAGTGGATTAGTTTGCATTCTTCTTCTTTAAATACGCTTTTATTAACTTCATCTTTATCACTTTTATTTATGTACACATCAATGTAACGAAATTGCTCAATTCAATTTTCATAGACTTACAAACGTCTCATTGGTCTTAAAACTTGCACAACCGATCTAAAAATCACCCTAATCTTATGACTAGACCAAGGCCCCAATTCTGCTATTACAAATTGTCAAAAGGATCGGTCACTGGCGTCATAATCGTTGTTTTTTCAAGCTAAATGATAACCTATAACCGGATAGCGTTATAGGTTCATCTTTCGTATTTTAACGTCTGAGTTAATTTATTGAGTCTATTGAAACTTCTCGTCTCTTCTAATAACGTGGTAACTTAGTGATTAAGACACGTGCGTCTCTTTCCAGTGTTGTGTGTTAGAAACCTGGTCGGGAGGCATGCACCGTTTCGGCAGTTTTGTCTGACATAATACGTGTATTGTGATAATTATTACGGGCTAACGGTGAAGGAAAACATGCACTTCAAAATAACTGATGTGTGAGACCAACCGACCTGTCTCAGAGGCATCGTGGTTATATTGTTATAATTTGGGCCACCTGCATATCTGTAAACAAAGCACATTTATCACCCGTCGGCGTTTGAGCTAATAACATTGAAACTCTTTTATGGCCGTATTTTTTTGTTTACTTTGTGTTTAAAAATTGTGATTAGAAAACGGACCATTGTTATTGTACTCTTTTCTGGCAGTTTGTGGCCGAATCATCAGCCAGGTGTGGCGAATTAAGCCGACTTAGATACGGCAGACATATTGCATTTGTGCAGTATAAAACAATGACCTGATATGTATGGGGGAGTCAGTCTAGCGATAGCAAGCGAAGCAAGACGTTAGTGACGGATTTTGCGCGTGTGATTGAATCGTGCATTACGTTTGGACTGGTTGTGTACAGTTAGTTATATTTGTACCTGTGTTATACGTGTTTGTATAGTTTTAATAAATTCTATAATAATTCCAACGGCATTTTAATTCGAGTCCTGTAACTCGTAACATTATATACTGTCCATTGCCCTGAAACTGTGAGGTTAGTATCCAACAGTATGACCTTTATAGGCGGAATTAAAACCTAAACCTAACCTATTTCTTTAAAATAAATAGTCTGATATATTTATTGTTCCAACAGTTCATATTTGTACAGAAGAGGACAGTTCAAAACATTATTTAACCCTATTATTTAGGTCAATAGACCAACAGATTGTTATATTAGTATATGTGTTAATTTGAATTGCAGTAGAAGTTCACATTATATGGCCAGAGACAAACACCCGCTCTTTCTTATATAACTAAATGCGTTTTTGGATAATTTTAAATAAAATTATACGTTGAACTAGATTTTAAGACAGTAGGTTAAGTTTCAACAGAGGCGACCTCAATTATTGACAGCTTGACATAGTTTCATTCGTGATAGTAATATAGACCCTTAAAATCTCTTTAACAAACTTTTCACAATTATGAAACCTTGGACTTGCTACATGACAACTCTTGGAAAATAACCTATCCTATGGGTATATCATAAATTATTTTATGTCGTATAAATTGTTATGATTTGTGGTGTATTTAATCTTATTTCTGAAAAATTGTGTCACATATAATAATAATGTGAATAATTAATAAGCAAACAAACGTTTATTATTTATTACTATGTATTTGTAATTCTTTTTTAATGAAATTTTGTGTTTTTTAGTTATAAAAAATATTGTCTTATAATAAAATATCTACCAGAAAACAAATCATTTTCTTAACTGTGATTAGCATGTATGTCCGGATGTATTTTTTTGTTTTTTGAATGACATAAAAACAATCTGTAAGGCTGAAATAGGATATTTTTCTTTCTAAGGAGCTTACTTATAATCGTTTCTTAAATTTAAAGAAACTGCTCAACAACTGATTAGTGAAAATCTTACCTAAAAACTCCTCTTTAGCCGAATATTTTGGGTACAACCTACGTTAATCATTCAAATTTCATTTATCTGTGCTCCTCTTAGGTAAACAACAGGTAATACAAGTTTATAAGTGAAAAAAAAAGATATTTACCAGGGCAGACTTGTTAGCAGCTTAGCCCTCAATCGGTTTTCCCCTGCTAAAAAAAAAGATAGGTCAGCTAGGCTACAGTAAATACCTTGACAAACATCCAATCACGAAACTGCAACGGGGTCTGGTTCGTATTTAAATATTAATATGGATTATGAACTGTAGCACCCTTTCCAGGAAATTCTCTATATCATCACATCGTAGCGTTAATCTGGTTATAATTTAAGTTTCAGAGCCAATAAAAAATTTAAACCAACTGAACCATGAATTTTTTGGAGACACAAGGCATCTATGTTATTGCATTGAATGATTTTGTTGTTATCGTTGAAAATTATAATTGAAATGATGGGAGTTGAGACATCTGACGGGGCCGAGCCGATAGCCTCGTTATCAAACTCGGCAACACTATAACCGATAATGGCAGTGGCACACTTGGGAAACGTTCTCATGATGTACTTATTTTGGATAATGACGTTAGACGTCCGCCCTGGTTAACTGTGTGAATGAATTACATATTATCTTATCTATACTAATATTATAAAGCTGAAGAATTTGTTTGTTTAAACGCGCTAATCTCAGGAACCGCTGGTCCGATTTGAAAAATTCTTTCAGTATTGAATACTACATTTATCGACGAAGATTATAGGCTATATTATATTTTCAAAAAAATTAGGGATCCTTACTAAAAGTCCAATAATGTAACCAAAGGTGTAAGAAAATGACCTGAAAAAAATCCTTACACGGCGTGTGCTGCGAAAACTATTGATTATAGAACAAAACAATGTACTACCACTTTGCAGAACATATAATTGTCTACAAAAAATATCTCGTAACCATATGTCTAACTATTGTAGTTATCTCACAATAAGTGTTTTCTTTTTTTTTAAATAATGAAAATGCCGTCGCTTCAAAAACTCTTTATTTACCTTGGTATTAATCTTTATCAAAATAAATTACTCCATCTATACTAATATTATAAAGCTGAAGAGTTCATTTGTTTATTTAAGAGCTAATCTCAGGAACCGTTAGTCCGATTTGAAAAATTCTTAGTGTTGGATAGCCCATTTATCGAGGAAAGCTATTCAAATTCAAATTTAATCAAAAAATAGGGGTAGCCAGACACGAATAATCTCCATTTGCTACAATACTGACATACATACGTCTTTTGCATCGTCTACTTTTATTAATCTCTCTTTCATCTGCACCATCGTCTATCGACCCTGCGCACGTGTGGCCACTGCACTGCTCACAAACTGCCCCATCAGCACACTATTTTTACTAGCAATGTCGGTAAGCTTGGTCCTCGTATATTGTTACATGTAAATGGAATATAAAATTTAATGTTGAATTTAATATACATAAGCATTATGAGCAGTTAGGCCATCGACACACGGATGTCGCGCCGCCGCTGCGTCCAGTCGTCGACTCCACAATTAGCCATCAATTGACCCCGCTCACACAAGATTGAAGACATTGCTACTACTCGAGCACTACTCCATCACGTGTTACCATAAAACTCGGCCTTGTCATATACGAGCTGCCATCACTACAAATCGTGATCATCGTCTGTATTGACATTCCTAATCAGCTGGTCAATCATTGTTTTCATTGTTACAATCATAGAAAAGTATAGTCAGATCCCATTTAGATATAAGCAACGTCATCGTGTTCATTATTTCTTTTGTTGGTTAAGCTCTGTACATCGGCACGAGTGCACGGGTCTCGCCTACACAAAGAAAATTACAATTAGTGTTCAAGCTCTATTTAAAAAAAAAGTTACTTAACGTTTGGTTCTCACACTGTTACAGATTTACATGCACTAAACCTCGACAGAGTATATGTTATATCAAAATACGATTTAATTTTTAGATATAACAAAAAATGGATCGTCTTCTGATGTCTATTCAATCCATACTAATATATAAAACCGAAAGTAAGATTTCTTATTTATTCAATTTAAAATAAACAGCTCGATGATATTTGGTAAGATGATTGTATCCTGAAAAAGGACAGGGGTTATCTCTTTTTTTTAAACCGACTTCAAGATGGGAAATACAATAATATTTGTATGGGAAACTTATAATTATTCAAGTTACAGATTTTAAAACTCATCTTTATAATTTTGATTTTACGTAATTAAAAAAAATTACTCATGCTTTCTACAGTTCCACGTTTTTTCGGCAACTATATCCCACGGAAACTTTCCGCAATAAAAAGTATTAAATGTTCATATGTCACCGAATCTACGTACATCATTTCATGAGAATCAGTAAATTCATTTCCAAGGCCATGTTGCCTAGTTAGCAACATGATATATGGGTTTCCAATATATATATATTAACCAACCATAATAAAGTTTGGCACGGACACAAGAAGGAACTAATTAACAGATAGACAGAGTAACATGTCATAGTCGAGCATTTGCTCCTATTTTCAAGCGGAGATACTTAATGACCGCACGCAATTTATTTGTTTCTATTTTTGACAACACAAACGGCAAAGAAACAAATTTAAATTGTTAAAAAACAAAATATTTTCAAATTATTTCCTTTTTTTAATCTTATCAATATTCCAGCTTTACCAGCCAGTATTAACTTTCTGGTTCCAAAGAGTTCCTTATTCTCAGTTTTATTGAACGCCCATGATTTTAAGGAATGTTCACAGCTAAAGAATATTTGAATATTGTTTTATTTATATCAATTCCCAACATAACTTTTATAAAGCATTTAAACGCGTGTCAGTGTTGATATTTCCAGCACGGTTGATTGTTCCCAATTCAGTTCTATTGAACGACCAATATGTCTGGTGTTACATTTGGCAACAACCTCAATTTCTACCAATGTAAGCTATTACAGATAATTTCACAGTGGAGGCATTCCACGCAATCTGTTTAATGCAATACTTGTACGTATCATGGATATTTTTGGACTTTGTTTTTATTTTTAAAACGATTTTATAAAAAGATTAATTGAAACCGAGCTGGGTATCAATAAAAAACTGATAGTAACTAATCAACTTCCATTATAAAGTACATTGAAGAAGAGAAAAAAATATAGGTTTTATTAATATATGCACGCACATAAGAAATAGATAGGTACGTGTATTGCTATGAAGTCACGATTCAATTTGTTCTACCTGTTGCACTAATGTAAAGTCTTAAATAAACTCAACAGAACATAATATTCATATTAATTTGAAATTATAGAGCTGAACAATTTTATCTTTGTGGAGCAAAAGATGAGCAACAGAAATTTTATTGTTCAGGAAAATAAACATCTTTAATTTTAATGAGAATGCGTCAGAGCGTCTGCATAATAGTTCACTAGTCCAGTTGTATGTATATTTTAAACTATAAGTATACGCAATTAATTTAATTTTTCCACTTCTTTATTAATTACCTACGCGGTTTTGCTCGCGTCAACTTTAATCTGTACCTATTCTTGTTTTTGTAGAAAACCTCAACTAAAACTTTTAAGTAGGTACATTAAAGTAAATTAAATATCAAGTCACAGACACATTGCAGATAATTAAAGGATTAATTAATATAAAAAACTTTCATCACCTTAGTATATATTTAACATCTTATTATTTAAAAGTTGAATAGCATATGTAGGTATATGGGCTAGAATGAATTGAAAGTTGTAATATCGTAAGGTATTTTTGGGATCTTTTTAATTTCATGAAATTGAAGAACGGACTGGTGGTGCCAACTGCGTTTGGAGCGTGTTTTACAAGTTACATTTTTTACGTTCCGTAACCATTTTAGTAAAATTGGAACCCTTACGTTATAGTCTTATCCGGCAGTCAGTTTGTCTGTCTGTATATGTCACAGATATTTCTCTCAGAACCTACTAGGTCTGTATGGATAAATTTTGACAACAAGGTAAATAGAGTTTAAAAGCGTTAGTTACATTTTTATGCGATTTTCTTGTTTAGTATAATACAAGCAAAACTTAAATGCGTACTTGAAGTTCGTACAAGTCATTATGCAGGACACACTTAAAAGGTTCACAGACAGATCGAAGCAGGAAAGATGTTGTGTTCTCGCTCGACCGCTATCAGGACTCGCATACCATCTCTTTTGCACAATATACCATAATATGTAATAAACGATAACATTTGACTGCAATATCTGCATAAAATCATGTAACTAACTTTACTCGAAGCGTATTTAAGTTTATCGCGTTGTGTACGAGTATTATATTTCCATGTTGACGACCTTTTTGAAAAATATCAATTTTATTCTATTCATTTACTAATACAACGTTTTATAAGATTAGCGACTCATAACTCCTTGTACTTAATGTATAATTCGCAGTGATTTATTGCACTATAATTGTAGCGTACTTATGTAAATCTATTATAAATTGTTGCATGTTTTATAGCACAGGAAAATTTAAATCTCAGTTTCACAAGGACATCATATAACTTTATTTGATTACCTGTTATATATAACATTAGAGAAAATTATATCTGACATTTTAGTAAGTGTTCTGAAGTTAAACATAATTATATGCTGGTATATTGGTATTTTAGCTACACTATTGGTAGTTTAGTGCCTAACACTTCCGGGTCAGAAATGACATAGGTTCTGGCCGGGAAGCATATGACACCACTCAGGCAGATTTCTGACCAAATTATTCTCAAAAACAACTGAAATTAGATGGATGTTTGGTAGGAGAATATATCCTGTATTCCTGCACAATGTCAAAGTGAAATTACGAAATATTGAAAACTTTTTATTATATTTCTATAGTCAAATGGCAAGTGGATCGACAGAGAAATAGTGTATGTCCACCAACTCTACGTAATCCTTAACTGTACTACTTAGCCAATTTTATTGTATTTTATAACATAATATTGTAATTAACGTATGATGATTAACCATAAAAAGTCCCTAGATAAAAAGAAAATCTATTTATCTTTATTTGTATTGGGGAGTCAAGTATGTTTTACAACCAGGTTCTAAGCAACCAGGGTTTTTTAGATTGGTATTTGTTGATTTATAAATTAAATATTTATATTAAATATTCCATATTAAATTGAAAAACTGGTTACCATAGGATAGTTCAAAATACAGTTGGTTACAAACATGTGTTTTATTTATCATCAAAACTTAACCACCCCGTTATATCCTCCAATTTCCCCTATCGAATGCCAGTGAATTAAATTACTAATTCAGTAAGTACATAGTTCTAGTTTCGTGTGGTAATTTGGGGCTGTTACAATTTACCAGTTTGGCTGATAAGTGACTAGTTTGACGACAGTCCATTGCGACACAACTTCGACAATTCGATAGCAGCTCTCGTTTATTTGTACAATGTAATCGAATAGGTATTTCGTACCTCATCTAATAAAATTACTTTGACTAATCATACTTCTTTTTGTTGAACACAATCTAATCATCTGAGCATTAGCTTTAAGTGTAATGACCTGCTATAATCACAGGTCCATATCATGGAAGAATTGGTGATACATTTCGTGTTCGCTAGAAGTCACTAACATAGATTCTACTTAATTTTAAGTTAAGGGATCTGTGGAAATTTATTGATTGAGCCGTGGTATTCAGTTTAGTGAAATTGAAAAGAAACTTCAATTGCATTAAACGTCATTAATTATTTGGGCCGTAGTCTATCACAATCCGACACTGGAAGCGACGCGGCTACTCCCACTTGCCAGAATATCATTTATCATAATTTCATCTGCTATACTGGTCAACAGATATAATATTGTTTCTCATAATTTTATATGTCATACTCATTGTTTACTATATTAGTCACGTGCTAGAAACTTTGTTTCCCATAAACTCAATTTCAATAACATCATTTGTTATCATCATTGTAAGGCATAGTTATCATATGCCATAACATCATTTGCCATCGAAATTGCTTGTAGAAAAAATCATAAAAGCCAATCGCTTTTCAAAGGCGTTAGGTTAATTTTCTACGGAAGCGACTTGGATGAAATATTCTGTTAAATAATATTATTGCAATTAATAAAATGGATAACAATACGTATGGCACTCGTGTGATTATGGAATCTAATGTACAGGCAAACAAGAAAATGTCACATAACTTTTATGGTAAACAAACAAATCAAGGGGGGGGGGGATAAAAAAAATGGGCAAATAAAATTCGGGCATGTGAGTATTATGTTTTTGGGGCAAACAATAGACAACCGAAGCGACGATAAGCGTCAATTAACATTATACTTGATGGTCATCTAGAAATGTCTAAAGTAGCATCAGGTCTTGTGCACTCTGTATAATAGATTTATTTTACAGATTAAATAACGCTTAATGTCTTTACGCGAAATGCTCATGATTAACAGCGTACGACATATGGACACCGCACACAATGTATGAGTGTCGCTTCAGGTGTTTGAGAGACGTTGATTCGGCGGTCGCGTACAGCGTCATGTCACAGGCACCGTACGGCGTTGTTTTCGAGTATTAGTCTATTTCGTAATGATAATGTAAGAAAATGTATTAAGCTCAGTTCGAATAGTGGTTCTAGGCCGGAGCGTGAGGTGCGAAGAGCGTTGCAGACCGCAGTATTTGTGACATAAAACGTACCTTTCACTGGCAGAGCAAGCGAAGGCGGAAGCTCTGTTATGTCACTGCTCACGCTCAGTGGGCCATCGGCTGACCGTAATGGCCACGGCACACTTACCACGACCCACGAAAACAAGCGTTGCGTCAACTACATGACAACACATTGCATAATTTTCGGTTATTTTGTTGACGTTCGTATCTTGAATTTCGGGGGCTTTCCCACATTAAACCTTCCGGTAGATATTGTTATCATTAAGAATAACTCCATGGTAGCTTAGTGGTTAGCGCACTCGCGTCCCAAATCAAATGACGCGGGTTCGAGTTCTGGCCGAAAAAGCATTCACCTTTTAGGAAGTTATCTGACCTAATGTGCTTGTTGGTATAATTACCCCTGCTGACGATGAGAGAAAACATCGTGATGAAACCTGCACAACGAAGTAATCGATGTCTCTTGGACAAGTTTAGCGGGTATCATGTTCGTTGACTTAAAACATGGCAGACTCAAACTCAGCAATGGGACTGTTATCAGCTATTACTTATTATATATCTCTACCAATAACGTTGATGAATCTGTTTGTTGTGTTAAAACAAATGCTACCATTTAAAAGATTACTTTATTTTATATAAAAAAAAGAAAAGCCGAATTCAGAAGTTTCAGTTTTTAGAACTTTTGTCTATCAGTCTGTCTAAAAGTTTGTATCGAATACGTTCCGAGACAGCTCTGCAGATTTCAATAAAAGGTTTAGAAACCAAAACTCTCCCTTATTCCAGTTTCATTTCATACCCATTCAGTATGTAAGGATAATATTTGTTATTATTGCTATTTATCGGGTGTCATGATCAACATGTCACATTTGTCTAAGTCTACTGCGAACGGAGTCATGGATAAAAATAACTCATTTTTTGCAATTTAAATACGTGATATTTTGGACCCATGACTTAATTGGCAAATGGTTATAGTGGTCAATTTATGTTATGAATTAATTAACGTTTTTATGGTATCGGTGAGAATGGGTTAAAACTGCCGACGGTCTACTCTTTAACATTTATTAGTGCCTCTTGATTGGGATTGTAATATTGATCACTTTATTGCAACAAAACATGCGATTAAATTTAAATAAACTATGTGTATCCAAATAAGCAATCGTTACGTAGAATAATAGAAAATCACTAACAAACCTCAAACTTTACTATGGAAACTCAATTGTACGGCGATGACTAAAATCAATAGAGTGTTAATAGTGTACTATCACTGTTCTTTTGCTTTGATATTGATGCTAGTGCTTTTCCCAGTACTTGGCTAGCGTTGACTTCTAATCCTTGGCCTGTGTCAATTATAATAATGATTGCCAGATTAGCAGGTAAGCAAGTTAGGATTGCGATATGGTTTATATACAACGGACCTTTCTGGAGCTGATCCCAGACTAAGGTTCATATACAAATATTAAGAAATATTTGTATAGGTAAGTTTGATTGATTGATATAGAACAGAGATATGGCCTAAAATGGAGAACGCTTATCTAGAAGATACCTACCTGCCTGGGTGTAGATTGTAGGTACTAGGAAAGACATGTCCATTCAACGAGTGAAGGTGGACGCAAAGCGCTTCTTTCGTATAGATGGAATATCCACCATATATCGGTGCCACATGCTAGTGTGTCTGGTTATCCGAAGATGGAACGAAGATGACGGGATTAGATTGAAGAGCTCCGCTGAACACTCTCCAACGTGTAACCGATACAAAACCGATAAGCTGGCAACCCTACGTTGGTGTTCGACACTTTGAGTTATGTCAATGAATCCGGGGTCGTTGCGTTCTAGTGACCCACCTCACATTTCGGTATAAAAGTATCTACCCTGTATTCATTAATGTGATCTAAAGTATCCTCATCATCATCATAGCGTTCAATTCCTGTCAATTTTGGGGTGTTCACTAGGGCACTTAGAAACCATTTTCCTACTTTTTAGGATTCCGTAACAATTTAGGCAAAACCGGAACTATTATAAAAATTTAAGTCTATCCGTTCGACCATAGGCGAGTGGGTGTTCTAGTTGTAGAGTTTGAAGGCCTGTTTTACAACAAGTCTTCAAACTTCCAACATCAAACAATGTTTTAATGACTTTTTTATTTAAGTCAATAGGCTCCGAGATATTAGATTTCGAAGTTGTTGGAAGTGTATCCTTCGTACTAAGTTTTGAGAAATGAGGTGGAAAATTCTGAAAAAATATTATGGTGATAGAATGCTAAAAAAAGTTAAATTTTTTAATTGATGATACTAAAATATAAACAAATTTAATAATTAAATCTAAAGTAGATTACGTAGCTGATCAGTGCCAGCGGGAAGCGTGTCCTGGCTGGCTGCATTGCTACGTTGTATGGTAATGGTGATTTGTTGGGCAAAGTATAAGATAGCCTTCTTTCTGAACCATTTTTTTCTATCATGAGTATGTATGTATATGTGATTGAGCTTAAAAATAATTACAACAAAAATTTGTTTTGTATAAAAGCTATTCAGTGCATTTTGAGTTTTGGGGCATTTTGAATGCTATTTAGCAAAATTACGAAAACGGTGTATGTTTGTTACCTCTAAGGAACCCTTTATTTTGCATGGACTGACAGTCACTTGACCGATTTTTTTTCTCAACTTCTGCTTTTGGCCTTCTTTAATTGTAAGACCATGCCATACATAATAATCACATTATCAAAAGTATATATTATGTAAGTCATAAAATAAGTCTGTTTATTTCCAAGGCCGTAAAGAACGTGCAAAATAAAACACTTTCACGGTTATGCATTAATATCGGCAGTAACACGGAAAGCACCCGGTAATTTTGTAACAACCAGATTTATAAGACGTTATAAATGAGTTAGTAGAGCAGTTGATCTCTGAAGTCGTAATACTTGAAAACCAGTTCTGTTTGCATGAAATACTCGTTCTGAACATTCAAATTACAAGCAATTAGGTATTTGAATTTCAATATTTATACAAAGCACATTTTTATTTTAAATAAGTGATCGTTTAAAACTAGACAAGTTGGGACAGAAAAATAAACAATGCTATAATGCATACACGCAAAGATGTTTTATAAATGTCAAAAGTCAATACATGCAAGACTCAAGTGAGGTCATCACGAAGTGTATCTATATTTATATGTATGTATGACATTTGATTTACTTCTACGGATTCATTTAAAATTAGCTACGTAGTATAAGCCTAATAGTTTCCGGCTTTAATGGGTTTTTCTTAGCTTTCTTCGTCGTTCTCAGACTATCAATGTTGTTTTGCTTTCTTTACTTTATATTGTTTTTTATTTCCTGCTAGCTCTCTTGTATGTCAGACAGTCGTGGTTGCTTAGTATCTAACATATATGCGTATTAAGGACCTTTTATCCTGATGGGGAAACCTACATACACATCCAGATAACCGATGTGTGAAACCCGGAAATTGGCCATAAGCCGGGTTTTTATATTTTAAATATCCATTCTTTTATCTTAAGTACATTCGTAAAAAAATGGGATGTGAGGTAACTGGTGTTACTTGTGACCCTAAGAGGCCGGTTAACCTAAAGGGACAGGTCTATAAACCAATCATTAGACCTATCATTTTGAATGACAGTGAAGCGTGGCCTGTACATGTATTTTTTAAGCGTAAGCTCAGGAATTGTTGGCTTCACGTCGTTAGGATTGGCATCAATGGTCTTACAATTAGGGATGCCAAAGACCGCGCGAAGTGAAGAAAAAAGTAGGAAATCGGCTTCGGGTCCGAACGCTACCGGGAGTTAACGCTAGGATGACGATGATGATGATTGCTAGAAAAGTGACATTACTTGTAAGAAGTTTATGTTAAATTTTAACCATTATTAAGTGAAAGGAATAGACAGTAAAGTGTAGGGACCGGGCATAGATAAACGTGGCGAGAATACTGTTCCTTCTCCTAAAACTGGTTAGACCCAAGCTCAATATTGGGACGCTTATGAATTAAATATCTTACCTGCTAACTGTAAAGTAAATTCTATATAATTCTTTCGTCGAACACAATTAAAACCTATTTTGCCTTTCCAATTTCATTACCTTAATATCTCTAGTTCTAGTTACCGAAACGATTATTTATTTCGGAGCAAAAAACCCCAAACATCACGTCAAGTAAACGTAAGCTCTGCTATTCGACTCATAAATTGGTGCCAGAGTGCCGCGTCAAGGAGATAACATCTCTGAAGTTATCCAAGCATCCATACCCGTAGCGTCCTCTGCTCACTCAACAAACATGTTATAATTTCAAGTATGATAGATGTTGTTTTGAATTGAGTTATTTATTATTCCTTGATATAACTTTATGTATTCCTTATTAGTGAAACGAGGGCTTTATTATATAAATTACGAGTATTTCAACTCTCCTGTATTGTGTGTACTGTTGGAAGTAAATAATATTAATAAATAGGAACTAATAAATGTCCCACTGCTGGGCTCGTGCTTGCCACTCGTAAGGGAACGGACATTACACCCGCCACGTTTGTCCAAAGCGGATTGACGGATTTGACACATCGGTCATCTTAATGTGTAGGTTTCATAATGATATTTTCTTCAACGTTTGCACGTGACATTTGTAGCACTAGGTCAAAAAAGAGGTGCATGTTTTTCGGACAGGATTCAAAATCGCGCTTTTTGAATTTGGGAGGGGATTTAAGCTCAGTATTAAGTAAATAATAATTATAAATATTACAGCATCTAGCTTTTGAGCAAATCGTGGCGGTTCAGTGATTAAGGTACCTGCTTCTTATTCAAATGATACGGGAGTTTGAATTCTGGCAGTTCTTTTATGGACCGATTTTATAGGTTGTGATTCAGTATGTTTATGGTTTATTTTAATCAAAATACTAAATCCACTTTTATTTGAAAGCGATAATTTGGTAGTAAGAGCGACAGGAGAGCGAGTTTTGAAGTTGATCGATAACAGGTATAACTCAAAGTTTTGATACAAAACTACAAGTCCGCAGACGTTGTCCTGCCCTGACAAAATAAAAATCTAGGACCTGATCCCAGCGCCACCGGTAGTTTCATTTCAAATTTCAATAATCCACTCAAAGACACACAAAATACATTTCTACGTTACATTACATTTTTATTTATATAGATAGACGGAAGATAGATATAATAAACCCATTTTTAATGTTGGTGTAGTAAATACGACTAAATTCACGTATGTTGTTTTTCATAAAGGAACCCCCCATGCGTGAATCTGACATTAACGCAGAGTTCCGATAGTCTAGTTCTTCCGCCTCCTTCTATCCTATTTTCCCTATCTCTTCCACCTATTCCAATACCATATCCCATTCCTTCTGTCTGGTTCCTCTTTCTCACCCTCCTATCCCATCCAAAAGGATAGTAACGCGTAGGCTTCGCCATTGGTGTTGCCAACGTCTATTGGCGACCGTCACCACTTTCCATGAGCTGGACCGCCTGACTATTTCCCAGCTTCGCAATAAAAAAGTACTGACACGGCCACCTGATAGTTCGAAGTGAAGGTAGCCTGCGCGTAGTTACATAACATAACAGAATAACAGTGCAGAAGAGAAATTAAGTAAATGAGCCCCGGTTCTGAAACGGATGCTACGGTCACAACGAGATTTAACGCTATGAAGATTATGGTTTATATTTAAGCCGATTTTAGAAGGAAGATTGAAATATAGTTTGATTCATGGTTTTATTACACTAATAAAAAACTAAACTGGCTAAGATATAGCCATTCATACCCATGCGTCATGCTTCACGTATAGGTGAAACAATTTAATTTTGTATCACACGTATGAACGTTTGTATATGTATAAGTATGTGTAATAAAAAGGATCCAACTTCCAAAAGAATATTTTTTATGTTATTTTTGTATCCATCCTGCTGTCCGCACAAAAATGTCACGGTAGTAGTGCTCTACTTATTTTCTATAAACTTATATTAAACTTGTGTATATATATAAAGTAGAATCCGCTTCTTGTACTTAATTCCTGCCAGAGTAATTATTTGCTCCTCCGTAAATCGGCTGTATGTAATTACTAAACAATAAATATAAATATTCCACAATTATTAATTTAATCCGTAAATTTATTTCCTGACTACTTTACGAACAAAATTCTATCTAATAGCCAAGCTGCCACTTTTATTTAGTTCCATTGTTTTCCGTGGGACTTTTTTCGTGGCACGGACATTTCAAAATCTAGGAAGCTACGTTGTTTTGTAAAATGATAAAAAAATAATCTCTTTTGAAATGACTATCAAGTACCCTATTTTTAAGTTAACAATGACCACTGTGACAATAATACGTGAGGCGCGTTGTAAGCCGCCCCACGCGTAAAAAGTTTGAAGACGCTGGGGGATAATGGGGGAACCCCCCCGTCAACGGATAAAGCGAATGGGCTACCACCTGCTAGGGCTAACGGGGGGGGGGGGGGGTTAGGCCATGTACCTGGCATAAGACGAAGGATGAAACACCGAGGGGTTTTAGCAGGTATCCCTGATTGTGGTGTGGCAATAACACTTAGTTCTCAGTTCCCCCTCGCGCGGCTGGAGGTCCTCAATCGGATTTCCCCTGGTAAAAAAGGAGTACATTTGCTGGACCCACTAGGACAGCATATAAACTATATTCGTATATTATTATTATGGATTTTCTACTCAGTTTAAACATTATCAATGTGTTTGTATTTTGTTGACAAACTTTTTCTCTAGCAAGACTTTCAACCTCCTTCATACTCGAATAATATGATAATTCCACAGAGTACATAATTATAATAAGTGACATTATTCTAACGGTTGTAACACTAATACGACATTGCAATTGAATAATATAAAATAAAATAATAATATTAATACATAAAAAGGTATATCAGAATCTCAAAATGAGTGTATATTGAAGACAATGCGAAAGTGAGAAGAAAAAACGAAAATGCAGACTTTAGGCGCTGAAGCGAATGCTTCGACTGCAGCTGAGATTTAACGTTAGTATATTAATGTCTTTTGTTATATAAGGAAGGGAGCTTATCTGCATAAATCTAATGGGTCTATACTCATTATTTTGTCCTTAAGCAAAAAGTTGGAGGCTGGAAATAGCTTAGTGCGGCGGAGCGTGGCACTTCAAATTGGGCAGTGCGTGCTTGAGACACACTCCACTGCACTCCGTTCTGCTATGTCATCGGCTACCCACAAATGGGTCTATCTAATAACTGGACCAATCTCGACAATCAAGGTTCGAGCATTTTATTTATATTAAAAACCTACATATAATTTTAATTTTGGAGTAAGTACATCCGACTTTCATAAGAGATGGATGGATGGATGGATTATGTGAAAGAATTTCTGATGATTTGATGTGTGACAGAGGACGTATGTCAGAATAGAGGAGTGTGGAAGGAAAAGACATATTGTGCCGATGCCAAATAATTGGGAGAAGGTGAAAGAAAAGGGGGTTTGTACTTTTACAAGCTAAGCAAATTCAAATTCAAATTCATTTATTTATTGTTTTACAGGTTATAAGGCAAATTGTAGTAGCTTCGTCGCTAAAACACCTTCATTGGAATAATGAGGGTTCCGAATCCGGTCATACTTACACGCATCGCTTAGGAAAGTATTCGAACCGCAATTTATGCGTATTATTACAATTATCATGTTTAGCCAATAAAAGTAACTATCGCGAGGAAATTTACATATTGAGATTACCGATGCGTGTCTGTGTATTTTATATGCTATAACACTATGATGCCGTCGTCAGCCATTAGCAACCCACTGCTGGACGTAGGCTTCCCCAAGTCGGCGCCGCTCATTCCTGTCCTCTGGCTTTTTCGTCCAGCGTCTATCCGCGACCTTGCGCAGGTCGTCGGTCCATCGGGCTGGAGAGCGTCCGACATTACGTTTACCGAGACGCGGCCAACACTCCTCCATCCACTGATCCATCGGCTATGTATTAGAAATCGATATAAAAGAATTAACAGGAAGAAAGTTACTTTTAATAAAATCAGAATCACTCCTTCAATCAATCATTTCCTGTTTGCTCGATATTGATATTCAAAATTGGATACAATAAAGCCATTAGTCATTCTAAATTACATCTATTTGGGAATATTTCCGAGCGAGCGAATGTGAATATTTGATCAGAAATCGATCCATTAAATTTAATGTTAGTACATAAAGACAGCGCATCCGATGTTTAGACTATGTCATTAAGAATTCCATTAATATCGCTTAATCACTGAGGTCGTCGTAAAAAATAACTATGCAGTTAGAGATTTTTCTATCAAAATTAGTTTACTTGTGTAATCTCCATTCATGCAACTCCTATTTACCGCACAAATGATTTCAGAACTTACGTAACCCATAATTTAATGGTAGCTCTTCCAGTTATACCAATAAAATAAGTAATAATCATATAGCATTAGTGTTATGATGGAACGTAACTCGAATACATACAACTTTGTCAAGGAAAAAGAAAACATCATTTTAAACGAGACAGTATTGTCGTAAGCAAGTCGTAAGCGTGAATTGTGGACGATCACATTTAATAGGCACCATTAAGCACTCCGATAAACGAGTAAAGTCGAGTATTATGTAAATAAACTGCAGCACACTTATATAAAGGTGAAAGAATACGAAGCCAATCAGACTTTAGCAGACTGATTTAAATATCTTCGGATATAAGGAAAGTATAGAGGACGCTCTCGTTAAGATTACCTTAAGCGTACACAGAATTAATAAATATCCAATTCACCTAGCGCCCAATTCGGTTCTTACTATCTCGTCAAAATCGCTGAACTCTATCGTCTCAATCGTAGGTTGTCGTAATTTCAGTATTTTGTTAATTCTAATGGTGTGCCCATGGCACGCCACTCTATCTTTAAAAATACTAATCTAAGTTGAACTGTTTAATATTGAAAATTTTTAACTTGAGAAAAGCTTAGGTTATTACTTAAATTTTATGTATATTAATATTATAATATAAGGAAAGATTATTTATTAATAAAATACTTTATTGATTATAAAATATATTTTATTCTTTGTTACAATTCTTGAATATGTACATTAGAATTTTGTGTATGTACATTATTAGTATCATTATTTAATCTAATTACTGAAATACGGCTAGCGCTGTGGGTTAGAGTGCCAGCGGAGGAGCCTGCCTACCGCTTCCATATGAAAGAAAGGGAAGCCAGAGACTAGCTCCGTAACACGTTACGTAACAAAGCGGTTTTTTTTAAACGGCCCGTGCGGCCGTGCGTCCCCCTAACGTAGTCAGGGTCTTTGTTTATCTTTTTTTGTTTATGATTATTATTATGTAGTCAGACCTTAGCTTATTATTAATTTTAACTTAAAACTAATATCTTGCATAAGAGCTGGAAAGATATTTTTGCAAAAAAATAATATATATATATATATATATATATATTGTGCGGTGTTCTCCAGCAAGGACGATAAAACTACCCATCACCTCGTCTTATTGCGTTCTATGGCCTCTTCTACCAGCCGCATGCAGAACCTCTCCAGGTATGGCCTCGAGTCCTTGCCCGAGATCAAATCAAAAATAGTCTCCTCGGTGATCTTAATACGTGTGGCCGTCTCGAGGCCGCACCTGAGTCGATCATACATGGGGCACTCGAGCATGAGGTGTTGGATAGTCTCATCGCCCCCACTGTCACATACGCATGCCGGGCTATTTTTTAATTTAAATCGCTGTAAGTAGGCCGCGAACCCTCCATGTCCGGTGAATGCTTGGCACCAATGTGGCGTTAATTTAACGTCCTTGAGTATGCGGCGTGCCGCGTAAACAGAGGGGAAGAACAACTTCGTGACGCTCGCCGTCTGACCGCCCACGTATTTTCGATCCCACTGCTGGACCGACTCCATCCTAATGGACCGTTTCTGGTAGGAAACGGGACATTTGCTGTACAGAGGGGCTGCATCGAGCTGCGTCGCCGCTTGCCTAGCCAGTTCGTCTGCCCGCTCATTGCCGGGGATGCCGACATGAGCCCGAACCCATAACAGCCGGGCGTTGCACCCTTTCCCTATCAGCTTCGCTAAATTCTGACGAATAGCGAAGCCGAGGGGGTGGAGCGTGTCCGGATTACAGACCAAGTCGAGCGAGGACTTGGAATCGCTCAGCACGGCCACCGAGGACAGGCTGCTACACAATACGTACTCAGTTGCCTGGCATATTGCGAGCAGCTCGGCCTGGAAGACCGTGCAAAACGGCTCCAGCTTCATTCGCTTGGTCTGGATCTCCACTCCTCCCCGCCAATGAGTGAATGCGGCACCGACCATCCCGTCAATCTTGCTACCGTCGGTATACAAAATATCCTCGGGCAGCTGCAACGGATCAACTGTTTCAGGTCGCATATCACTCATGGAGTCGTACCTAAGGTCCGGCTCTAAGGCGGGGTGGGGAGCGTGCCAAAAGCTCACACGCTCCTCCCAACTGTTTGGTATCCTGTTCGGGTGTTGGTCTCCCTCGCTTGCACTCGTATAGCCGTGCCGCTTCCCAGATCCTAAGGTCCAATTGCAGCAGCCCAGCTAAGACGAGTGCGGCATTAAGCGAGACAGTACGATATGTTTTGGCAATCTTCTGCGCAAAACCTCTCTGGATGGTATAGAGTTACTTTTGCACACAGATATTTTACATTATTTTACACGGCGGAAGCCCAGATACTGGAGGCATACATGAGTATTGGCTCGATAACCGCTATGTAGATGGCTCTGATTATCTCCGGGTTCAATCCCCATTCTATTTTGGCCGTCATAGCTACCCGCTTATAGATGTTAAGAGCCTTACGACAGACAACGCTCACATGGGTGTTAAACGTAAGCTTTTTGTCTATCGTAAGACCCAGCAGTTTCATGCTATCGACGAGCTGGATGCACTCCTCTCCCATGCGAACGACTGGGGTGTCAAGTTTCAGCTTTCTGGTTACAACCATCGCCTGCGTTTTATGCACGGCAAAAGTGAGCTTATTCTTGAACCCCCACTCGCGCACAAGTGAGAGGGCAGAACCGGCATCCCTGGATATATCGAGGGCTGTATGCCCCGAGAAGACCAGAACCACGTCGTCAGCGAAGGCCTGCACGTATACCTTGTGCCTCTCTAATACACGGAGAAGCGAGTCCAACAGTAGATTCCAAAATAACGGTCCTCCAATAGACCCTTGGACGCACCCTTTTGAGGTGCTCTTGGTGTAAGATCTCCCGGCGTAATTTACCGTCACTTTCCTGTCAGCAAGGTAGTCTTCTACGAGGGTCCTGAGGTTGAAAGGGCATTCCAGCTCTATGAGGCGGGAAACAAACAAAGCGGTTTACCCTCCCATAAGAAGTTTTATCACTTCAAAATATTTATATTCAAAATATTTAGTAGCTTTTCAATATTCATTTCGGATAACCCCACTTCTGCTGATGGTAATATCAATTTTTTCTACTATTATTCGGCCGCAATTATATCGAGAAGATATTGTAAATTCAGTAGAATACAATGGAATCGTACTTCGATTATTTTCGCAACACCAAAATATCGATAGAAATAGCTGAATTGGAACTTCCTAGTTGTTTATTCGTATATCAGTATCAATCGTCAGTGAGAGTGGCGCGGGCGCAAGCGGCTCGAGGATCGGCGCCTGCGCACACCGGCTGGCGTTACGTCACCGCGCGCACACACTCACACTTTCACTGTTAGATAATAGCTCAACACTACGCCACTGCCTTACTTACACACTTACACACACAATAGGAAGTCGTTCTAGTCACTAGTTCAGATTGTAAAATATAAAGCAAAATGCTCTAGTGGAAATAATTCACCTTGGAAATTGTACTGCTTATTTTAAACCATAACAATTGGTTTCTGTTCAGCATACATGGAATTGCTATTTTCAACTTTATTTCATGTATGAATTGAGCATGCATGAAATCGAAAATGCAACGTGTTCCTAAAAAAATCTCCTCTTCAGAATATTGCATAACGCGACATATAATTACTTCGAAAGTCTTTGCATTTATAAACGTTTCGAATTAGCGTAATTGAGATATTGATGGCATAAGCAAATTATTAAACGAATAATTACGAAGAAAAAACCCATACGAGTTTTTAACCGACTTCTTAAAGAAAAACTAAGGAGGTTCTCATTTCAACTGTATATTTTTCGTATGTTTGTTACACAATTTCTCCACCAATTGTAGATCGATTTTCAATTTTTTTTCTTTATTTGTAAGAATATTCTCCTGAAGTGGTCCCATTGACACCAAGTTAGGATCTGATGAGTGGATTCCAGGGAAATCAAGAGCAAATCTTGTTAAAGAGCTCCGAGAGCCTACACTATTTGAAAGGCAAAACTTATTATTATATAAGCGTGTTGGTAGTACAATTACTATAGACGCTTAAAATATTATTTCTAACGCAATTCAAGCATTTTTTAACGTTTTTTTTAAACATAAGCAAAACCGCCTTCAAATTAAAAAGCGAAAAATAAGTATATTTTCTACAATATCTTGAAGTCGGTACCAAGTACAACAAACAAACGTCAACAAAATTGCAAAATGCATCAACTTCAAGTGTTTTAGAAATAATTTATTTATTTCCTTAGTTTAAAAACGGTTTTGTTTTTGTTAAAAAAAAAAACTATTTGCATTAATGTCGGCGGGTGTTCTGAGTTAAGATGGGAGCGATTTTCTTCACTAATTGATCAACCGGAACTTTGTTCATAACGCCTAATACTTAGCAACATCGTGCGAATACGTTTTTTACTGCTTCAACGTGTGTAATAAAGCCTCATCTACTGAATGTTTTAAGTCTCCGCCTGTACGGGCCTCTATCACGTGATCGATCAAATGATAATTTGTCTAACAGGTTCGACCAGTTTTAACCCTTTGTACTTTATTAATGAAGCATTTTTACAAGTCAAGTTAATTATAAAAGCTTCGGTGCTTTAACGAAACAAGTGGTTCGTGTGCGAGTTGTATTCGTTTTCGGAGGGCTTCTCTATAAAATACAGTCTGTTCAACTTTTAATATAATTTAAGACTTTTTATGTAAATTAAACGTGTTGACGATTATCAATCAGCTTTTATTCTTGACGGTCGTAGCACGGGCGAGTGCCAGTATTTAGCAGTATTTACATACGGTACAAGAGGCCATTGTTGATATCATTTTTTCTCTCTCATTATCTGCAGAACAATATCCATGCAAAAATTTCAAACTATGAATACACTTACACAAATAGTATTTAAAATTTGCTACTAGAGCAGTATAAATTTCAAACCTATTCACGCGATTATTATCTAAAAACGAGAAATATTCGTTATTAATAATTCTGATTTTATAAAACAAATGTGTTTTTGTAGTAGGCAAAAAGTCCTTTTGTTTGATATGCCAGACACACGACTCTAAAATTACAACTTTCTATGTGGCCTTTTTTAAGAGTCAAAAAATATTTTTGCTGATTTGTCCACTTTAATGTAATATACTTTTAAAAGCTTCCTACACACTATGCCGGCGGCACAGCCGGCGGGTTTTAAACGCGCGGGTATGCCGCCGGCATAGTTAGGCCGCCGACACTTGCCGCTGACGGCCGCAAAGTATCATTTCAGTTGTGACAGCCGGGTAGAGCGCTAGTAACACTTTGTGTTTGTAAATACCAAATAAACTTGAAATTATATTCAGCGCGCCCATCCGTTTATTTCTGTTATTATACATATATATTCTACATTTCCGGGATTCCATAAAATGCTATTTTCGGGAAATTGTTCAATTAAAAGAAACACAGCTTTGTCATCCCAATTAAATGACATTTTAATGTGTTTAACGTAGAACAGCACACTGCATAACATTAACACTCGAATGCCGGGAGCGAACTGATGCCGGCTTCCTACGCAACCCGACACAGCCCGGCAGCCACGCCAGCGGCTCGTTTCTGCGGCAAGCCCAGCGGCTCGAATACCTGCGGCGAAAGCCGCCGGGGTTGTTGGTAGCCAGCACACACTTTGCCGGCCGGGCCGCCGGCATAGTGTGTAGGAGCCTGAATACACACAGAAGACTTCTACATCTATACCACATTTCATTTTTCTAGCCTTAGTAGTTTTTAAAATAATCCACTGTGACATATACATACACAAGAGTGCCATAAGCTTGTATATAATACCTTGTTTTTTCTTAGGAAATAATTTTTTGGATAAATTTTAGATAAATTGTGTCTTTCTCTACATGATTAATATAAAACATTTTCTACTCTGATATCTAACTTTACATGTGTATTAAATAGTCTAAGACTTACAGGCACCTCTAGAGATGTAGGTAGGAGTTTGAAGCGTTATCAATTACATTTTCTTCAAGGGGATTATCATTCTCATTTCCATAGCAACAAGCAGGAAAGTGGGCAGCTTCGATGTATTATTTGATGTGTAGGAAGAAACCATTTGAATGTTAATGAATGCAATTGTATTTAAAAGTCTGTTAAAATATTGTGTAATTCATTGCAAAACTTCTTGTTTGTAATGTACGAAAGTGATCTTTTAAAGATAATCAGTGTATGACTTCGAGTATATAGAACAGAACCCTAAAAATGCTGTGTAGAGATTATGCAACATTTTAAAACGCAAATAGCTATGCTATATATGCTATATATAAAGTCTAATATTGGCAAGTATAAAATGCATATTTAAACAAGTTTCTGCTTAATTCCTTATAAGGCTCTAGTATTATGGAGCTAATTTGATTAGATCGTGGTTGGACCCCAATATTGTTAATAAATAATTGTTTTTATGTGGCAAGTGACGTGTTAAACCAGTTTGAAATGTAGTTCTAAGCTGATAAACGTCTTCTTTGTGTAGCTTGTATAAAGACGTTTGCACAAGAAATATTTTTTGGCGAATTAAATCGTAGAGCAGTATTATAATTTCATATATTTAGTATAGTACAGTTTATATACATATAAATGAGTTGGTATTCCCAAGTTTTAGAATAAATAAGTAGATGCAAGTGCAAAAAACTCGACAGTTGTTAAGCTATTTTTAAATTAAACTATGTAATAAACTCCCTTCCACTTAGCGGGAGGTCTAGTCCGTATATATAATATATTCTATTATTAACAGATTAAAATTTTCTTCTATTCGAAACAAGGACTGTTATTAATTATTATTATATGTTGTAAAGTAACTCGTTGTAGCAAAGGAGTTAAAGAAGCTGCGTGGCATACTAATGACCTGAGTTTGAATCTTGGCCGGGGATCATATGTTATTTAGGTAGTTTTCTGTGTTACTGCGCACATTGTTATAGTTATCATTTATTGACGAAGAAAGAACATATTGTGCAAAAACATGCACATCAGAGACTGACGTGTGAAAGAAACCCTCTAATAGCCTTGAAAAAGCGTAAAATGAGTAACTCCTAAAACTTATTGAATTCAGTACGGCATAAACTTGTGTAATAAATTGTAAAATATGGAGCCAATTTTTTAAAATATAATTAAATAATAATGATGAGTCATGAAAATCGTGGTAACTTAGTAAAAAAAAGCAACCACGCTACATTTTAATGAAGTGGATTCGAATCTTGGTCTTGAAATACGCATTGCATAGTTAATTTGGTGACGGTATTAAGGGTGAAGGAAAATTATGTCAGGAAACCGACACTTAAATTCCTCATTATCATATTACTCAGAATTGAATAAAGATCACTAACACCGACTATCTCGTCTTTTAATTAAATTCGTACCTTGAGTCTGTTAGTAGCAAAGCAAAGATAATAATTATTGTGCATTAATAATTATTTTAAATTCGAAAACTATTTTCAATTGAGTTTGAATTTTGGTCAAAGAATAAAAGTTACTATCCAACGTGGCTACGTCATCAGTATTTTGGAAACGTTCCCAATGAGTCACAGGAGTCACGGTAGTTTGTGATTTTTTGTCTATATTTTTCCTCCCTTAATAATAAATAGTTTGGCATTAAGTACATACATTTTTTTGTTGCATGAGTTTCGCAGACTGGCCGACGGCGCACCGGATGGAAAGCGGTTACTATCACCTGTGGATAATTGCAACACCAAAGGCGCCACCAATATGCTCCGTTCTCCAAAGAGAGACTGGAACCTGGTCACTCATGCCGGAACACAAGTCAATGTTGTTATGGCGGTATACTCTATCTAGATTGAGGCTGTAGTCATCCAGACGGGCAAATACCCTACCACCTGGCTGTGGGTTGTTTTGTCGCCCCTTACGACAGGCCGCCCGGCCGCAGGAAATTGTATTCTTTCTCCGTTCTTCCACGGATAAAAATAACATAATGTTTAAAATTCAATTGTAATCAGGCCCTACACCATTGTTCGCACTACCAAAACGATTGGGACCTATTCATTTTTGTACCAGCGGTAGATCCGTTGCTCCTGGTTTTAATGATAAAGCTGTATAATTCGAATGTAACATCGGCGATACCACAAATAGTAAACAAACCCCAAAACGCTTCTTCAGAGATCTCTGCAACATTAAACATTCGAACAGCTCATCTCTTATCCAGACTCACAAGGTTGGTGGCCCGTGTACGAATACCTTTAGCAATAGAAGCCGGTCCGTGGGCTGGCAACACATTCAATGAATATTAAGTTTGGCATATCCGCGTGTGGTGAGCGGCCTTGGCGGTATCATTCGTTCAATAATGTTATTCTGTACTTAGTGTTCCGTATCGCGATGAACAGACAATGGGCGTGCTCTGCTAACTTAATACGTTATTTTGAATACAATTTGGATGGATGCCTTCCAATCCTTCCATGAGGGGTCATGAGCGGTTTGGCAATTATGTGCGCCTATTATTGTCTATGTTAAATTTATCGTAATAGATGATATTCTTAGAATTGTAAGGAATCCTTTGTTTTGTTTGTACACTGGTTGAATGTTTGTGCCTTGTGTACACTTTCCGAATTGAATTCTTATCAAGTTTTTCTCATTGTTGCCACGCTTACGAAGTGCCACCATGATTTCTCAGGTGATCAAAGAAGTGGTGCCCCTGTTAGGCGACCAATCAGTTTGGCGAAGAAGCACCTATACTCTACTGCATGGAGGTACTACCATAGCATTACGGGTATACGTTTTCGGTTATAAATGCAAAAATATTTTTTTTATTAATTATAACTGGTAGTCGAAATTCGACCATAATAATTAATGTCAAAGACTATACTTCTATAATCACAGATTTCGCCAAGGCTACACTGTTAATTTGACTTTAACAATAAACAAAAGAGTATATATGCGTGTGTGTGTCAAATACATGGTAGACTGTGTAATGTTTTTTTTTATTGATTTAATGTATTTTTTATGCATAATTTTAATAAATATTAGCATTCGTCGCATCTTCTCTATATAAACAAATAAGTGTGCGAATTTTCATAATCCTCCGTCCTCGCAATTTTCGTAAAAAGGGGTACAAAGTTTTTGCTTCACGTATTAACAAATAAGATGTGCACTTTATTTATTAAATAACAATACATCCATCGCTTAGAAAACATATTTTATTATTGCTAAATTTTAATTTTTTTTAAACTTAGTGAATTATTTGCCAATGATGTTTATTTTAAGGCAGCTAGTACGTAAGGCAGAATGTATAATCAATCTCAAGGAATTTATAAACTTTTCCTATTCCTGCGATTTCCCTAGAGTATTGTACTATGGGGCAACTACTTCAAAAGTGCTTTAACAAATTCTTAGTCCCGAAAAGGTAGGCAACCCATCAGCTTCCTTAGTGTTGCAGATGTCTATGGGCGACAGTGCCCACTTAGCAACAAATTATGCGGCTGCCTTGTTTGCCTGCAAACGTAAGAAACCGAATTATAATAAGCTATATAAATGTACATAGAACGAAATGATTTTAATAACTCAATGATTATTTCCAAGGACGTGCTAACTTCAAATATTTAGACGATCTGATTCAAGCAGAGAGAATATACCGCTCAGAAAAGTTGTTTAGCCTAACGTGCATGTTCAATGTTACAATCATCCTCTGTTAATGATGAAGTAAAAAATATCACCAGGAATTCAAAATCCATCTGGACTTGACAAGCATGGTGAGTATACAATTTACCTGACATGGCTCCTAATAGATCATAGTTATGGGACATCTATAGCTTGATAGTAATAGATTGGCTAAATTAAAAGAAACCTACGCACAAAGCCGAAATTAGGCGAATTATTTCTGTCTTACAATTTGAATAAAATCGACATAAAAAAACCTATAAAAATAAATGAACTTAATCGTTACAACTTTTTTCACAAGTGACTTATTAATTGTTAAAGATACATATATCTTTAATGTAATGTAATGGCTTCTTGAATTGCTTAATTAATAAGCATTTAAAAAGTCAGTTTTTAGATAAGTCAGTTATCAGATTATTTTGCCGCATTACTATCGAAATTGCAAGACAGAAGTGACTGAGTAATTTCGGCTTAGACGCAATTAGCGGGCGAATCTACTGAGCGCATTATTTTCCGTCACCACGTTTAGAGCACTGAGTAATGCTCATAATTGTTTTCAACAAGCCATTGGAGACGGAAAGATTCTCAAGATTAAAAATCTTTGTTGCGGCCAATGATGCGCGCGGGAGATTTACCCAGCATCAAGCCGGCGCTGTGCGAGATATCATTTTCTTGGACCTATTTAAAATTACACGCTAATTTTTTCCCCTGTACGAGTTTGGTCACGAATATGAACAAAAAAGTTTTATCTTCACAACGTAACCTTGATCTTTTCTCAGCTATTTAATTATCTTATTTTGAATACATGTAATCATTGTTGAAATTTTATTTACACACTTGTAAATAAATATTATTAATTTAGGCTGGCGTAATTCGTTATATATTAGTATAATGATAATACAATTATAATATTATAAACATTAATGAATTTTGCAAAAAGTGTGTTTTTTTTATTAAACTACTTTTTATACCACCTTGAGTATTCATTAATGTTTTGTCCGCCTTCGAGCGTGAATTTTGCGCATAGATTATACAAGATTCTTTATTAATATGTGAGTCAATAATTAAATTCGTAAGTTATGTAGATAAATTCGGAAAATTACCAGGTCACTTTTATGAATCTCCGCAGAATTATTTTCCTTGTGTATAAATATTTAACGATATATTTTTTAATTAAATATATAACTATTTTTTATAATTACTGAAAATAACATCTAATTAGGAAATGTTTTCCTGGCTAAACCTCGTTTGATTCAGGCTACGTTCACGTTCACTCACAAAGACCACGTTCACGACCGCGATTTGTCCCATTCCACTTGCTAGCCGGCGTTACAATCGTAAACCCAAATGGCACGGCTATTCGACCCACCTCTCTTGACATAGGTGGTTGTGATCGAAAATTATGATGTGACGTTTTCACCACAAGTACCACGACCGCGGTCGCCAGGTGGAACGGCTAACTGACCATTTTTGGCGTTGTGAGCTGCAAATGGAACGCTCTGTATGTCGTCTGAACCCACATACAGAATTATTTTCTATATGCATTTTGTTTGCCTGAATTTTGGTGATGGTTCTCAGTTTTTTTTTGGTTAAAATTAGCAAATAAACCTACAGACGTTTGCAATACATTAGCGGCGTCAACGCATTGCCACCCTTTAGGATGAAATAAAAAAGATGGGATGGAAATGGGTTTGGGAAAGTGGGCTATCAGAATTCACACACCGCACGAAAGATGATAGCTCAAGGCTGACCATTTCACGTCGCGCATGTATTCTTAGTTAATGAATTTTTTTTGCGCAAAAGACGTTTTTCATATTGTAGCAGCGAGAGGTAGAGGTTAAATGATACTTTAAATGTCTTCAAGTAGTATTCACTGTCGAGTGCTGATGTAAACTGATTTATTATGGAAACGGTAACCTTAAGTACAAATATTAACAAGTCGTACTGCTAGTACAATGTGTGAGCGGGACAGATGATGTGCGAGCAAGATAGAGCACCTATTAATATATGCGCTCCCGTGCTGCGGCGGTAGACCTCTATGAATGCCGAACACGCAGCTCGCCGAATGCAGCGCATGCTCGACAAGATACCGGCGTGGCTGGACAGGTGGCGCATGGCGGTCAAGGTGGGGAAGACTGCCGCGCTACTAGTCGCCCGCCGGCGCATCATGCCGAAGCAGCTCCAGCTTCGAGGCCAGGAGATCGAGTGGCAGACCTCGGTCAAATACCTCGGGGCACACATCGACAGGTCGTTGAGCATGCGGCTCCAAGTGGAAAAGGCCGTGAACACCACACGAGCCGCCAGAGACCTGCTCCGACCTGTCCTATCATACAGACTGCCCCTGAGGACGAAGATCGGGGTCTACAAGACCTATCTCCGCTCGAGGCTCACATATGCAGCTCCGGCATGGTATGCGCTGTGCTCGGCCACTAGTAAGAAGCTGCTACAAAAGCAGCAAAACATCACCGTGCACATCCACGGACGCGGGTCGATATGTCAGGAATGACGTCATCGCTCGCGACTTGGGCGTCCCGTCGGTGGAGGACTTCGTGGTGATGTCGGCGCGTCGGATGTTTGACGGCGCCGACAACTGCCGCCATACCCACCTGAACGGGATCGCCCCGCTACATGCGCGACCCCCGGAGAGACGAAGGAAAACCTGGCTATCGACCCCACGTGACCTCATTCGCCGGGATTAGGGTGATGTAAGAGGTCGCGATTTATGCCTCTAACGCCACAGATAGGCCACCAGACGCCAATGATGGCCAACCGAAGCCCGGGAAGGCCATCGAAAGCCATGATAGGCCAACAAACGCCGCTGATGTAGCCCACGCAAAGCCGTGAAGGCCATCGTAACCGCGGATTGGCCCGCGCGAGCCGCCGACACCACGGCGGCTCTCATACATAGATACCGGAGGGTAGTGGCCCTCCGAGCTGCAGCCGGGGTAAAGAGCTCCAGCTCGAAGCAGCCCCCTCACCAACACGTCAATCACATGACATAGTTGAAGAAAAGCGACCGAGCGGCGGTAGTCACTGGTTCGTTGTCCGCTGCGATGACTAGACGTATGCAGCTCCCATAATATAAAAATAAATGGATTACTCATATGCCGAGTTCAAATGTGAAAAGTTACTGGATTCACCTTTGACACATAAAGTTTCACGTTGCCCTAAATCTTTTGTCAGAACAGTCAACAAATGCAATTAATTGAGCAAGTTGAAGCATGTGAACATGAACTTACTTACGAATAGTCTAGTATCTGTAAATGCAAAATTAATCAAAATCTATACTGACAATAATTAGTTTTCTGCTCGACAATTACAAATATTTTTAGTATTCAAGTCTCCTTTTAACCGCATTTCAAACAGTCATTTTTATTTTTCCTGCTATCTGTGGACGCTCCTCCTTATTTATAAATGTACCTTCTTTTTAAGTATAAATTTTACCGAATATGTAATATCTCGGAGGGTGGAGCTGGAGGGGTCGGTGTGTGATTGGGAGTCGCCTCCTCGGGTGGGCACTAGCATCGCCACAGGAATGCTATTATCAGATCCTTGCGAATGCACCTTCAGCTCGGACGACACTGATCTGATCTAAGTATCAACAACAGACCACTAAAAATTCTCCCTGGAGGTAAAATAGATATTTTTATCGCTCGATTAACTGCCGTTTCCTCCGACGAACCATATTTATACTCCGTACTTTATTGTTCACAATTTAAAACCTCTAGGTTTTAAATTGTGAACTTAATAGCAAGAAACAGTAAAGTTTTAGGTAAAACAACTAATTTAGTTTGTAAATACGTAACATAAAGCTACTACCTAGGGTTTTTCACTCGGCGTAGCAGAGAGAAACTGCGCAGCGAAACTGGCGAGTCGCAGCCAACCTGATTTGAAGTAATATAATTAATGACATGTTTTTTATGACAACGTAGTGTTACAATTATTCGGTATGCACTTATTGCTGAGTCGAACATTTCAATTGACATAGATTTCCAAAATGTCGATCAGCAATAATTGCCTATAAATACCAAATCATTTTCCAAATTCGGAGAGTTCTCTTGGTTATTAGCCACAGCTCTACAACAACGGACCTGGTTTATGCCTGCCGGCCGGATTGCTTGAACTAATACCATATCGGTCCGGTATACCTTTGAGGTCCCGTATATTGAGACTCCAAGTCATCTATTACTCGTAATAGTAAAATAAAAAGGGTCCTAATAGCCAAAAGTGTTTTTTTTAAACATATACGGTCTTACTTATAATAATCACGCTAAGAAACGATAAGGCATCTCTTAAGTAAGAGAATCAGAATCAGTCCCTAATCAATGAATATCTTTTTTTTTTCAATTATAAACGTGTATTACCTGTTGTATACCTATGAGGAGTACAGATAAACGAAATTTGAATGATTAACGTAGGTTGTACCCAAAATATTCGACTAAAGAGGAGTTTATGGGTGAGATTTTCATTAATCAGTTGCTGAGCAGATTCTTTAAATTTAAGAAACGATTATAAGTAAGGCCCATAAGTGCTCGGGACTAAGAGTAGGTGTTTTTTAGCGAATGAAAAAAACGCGATTGCAGCGCCACCTTATTTGCTAATTCGTTTATTCCATCGAAAAGATATCAATTGTCTGGATCTTAAGTGTTAACTCGAGTTATAAGCACTATGTCGAGTTGCATTCATATACGTGCAATAGTTTCCAAAAAACTGCGATTGCAGCGCCATCTTTTTCGCTATTTTCATCTATCGTACGGAAACCACGTCATCTATCATAATAAGAAGTATTTTAAGTTACGCCCCTGACTATAAGCTAGCTCTATATATCTATTGAGTTTCATTTAAATCCGTTCAGTAGCGACTAACAGACAGAGAGACAGACAGAGACATTCTAAAAATTGCATTTTGGGAATCTCCTGGTCCGAGTTAGCCACCCTAATTTTTTTCTAATTTTTAAACGCAATATACAAACTCGAACCATTTACAGATTTATTATAGTATAGATTACCTTTTTAATATAGGTTTAGCACTGTGTTATTCCATATTCGCAAAGATTAAGGAAAGATTAATTAAGGTCTATTAAATATTGTTTTGAAATATTTGAACAGAAAATAATTATGACCAAAAATTATTCTTTAGTTTGTTACTGACGTGCTGCTATTTATATTTTCATAAAGCCAATAGTCGTTAGTTACCGATAACGAACATTATTCAATACTGAGTGTAGTTAGCATTCTTCATAAATAGTCTATGTAGTGTGCAAATCTATGTGGGTGTTTTAGTGAATAACTGGTTATAAAATTACAATCTGTGAATTGGTTGGTGTGAGAAAGTAAACTGTTTTATTTAGCGCGTGCCCGTTCTCAAACGCAATTTAGAAATTCGATTTCTGGATGCGATTTCACTTATATACAGTTATGAATACGTAAACGGAGGAGCTAAGCAGATATTATACAGTACATTTCTGTCTTTATATATGGATTAATCGACCAAAATGATCTTGAATCAATCAAACATACACTTGAATGAATAAATATCATTGAACAATATCGTGTTCTTTCAGTTCTGAGCCTTTTAAACCGAATTGATTTATTTGGTTGATGCGCCTAATATAAGCACTAAGCCGGCATTAAACCGTTCATATCTGTCTTTCAATTTGGAAGTATCAACCAAAGTGATCCACATAAATATAAACTTGAATCAGTCAATGTTATTGAACACCCAGGTGGCATTTGCCCGACTGGATGGCTACCACCCCTGGTCTAAAGTATGTCGCCATAACAAACTTGACTTGTGTTCCGGCATTAGTGACCAGGTTCCAGTCTCCCTTAAGAGAGGAGCAGCGCATTTGTAAGCACCTTTAGTGTTGCAAATGTCCATAGGCGATGGTAACAGCTTTCTATTAAGTGGGCCGTCTGCCAGTCTGCTGAACTCCTGCAATAAACAAAATACATCATGGATTCCATACTGAGCCTTTCAATGAAAATGTTTCAAGTTCGTTGATCTGTATAATACTAGCATTAGTGTTCTGTTTTTGAAATAACTGGTTCGAATTTGTAATTCAAAATTTTTCCGCTACAATTCTACGCAAAAAATGACTCCCCTCATATGTATGAGGACTACGTGTTTACGATACCCGGATTAATATTTAACAGCTCTCTTGTACAACAATAACAGCGAATCAAGGTGCCTATCCGTCGATGTATCAAGCTTATGAATATAAAACGAAATTTACATGACTCCTTCATCTCATGCATTCATGTATGGGAATTTATCGAATCGATATGTTGTCGGTGATCGGCAGCGACCGTCTTTCTGGGGTCGGCGCACGATAAAACTCACTTGCCATCTATCTATTTCCAGCTCATATCTGTTAAATACTTAAGACAATGTAATCGTTCCAAAAATTAATATTCATCAGCTAAGAATCATCTTTATCTGGCCAGTGACCTGTAAACGATAAGACATCGTGAAAATATTATCCGACATCAAAAGCCTACACAGTAGAGCAATTTAGTTACTTAAATTGAATTATATTGAAATCAGTGACTTCAAAAACTAAAGGACACCACTTTGTGAAAATATTTATATATATTTCATATAGCTTTCAAAAATATTTTACCTCTACTGACGTAATAATTGGATCCATTTCTCATCCTGTTCTGTTCCACTTAAACTATCCCATTTTCCTGGATAACATTTCATCCTTCTTATCGAAAGTAGGATATACACCAAACTCCTTGAGACCTGAAAAACCATCGAACACCCAAAGAAAATTACTTTCATATTAAGTTTATTTAAACAAATAAAATGTATCACTTATTTATTTTTTAAGGTGTAACGTGTAATGAATACTCTGCCGCTTGGTGGATACCAAATTATAGTTAGAATGGCATGTACGAACATTCAAACTAAGCACTTTGTTGTTTCATCATGAAGCCATCATGTAGTTTTTATTGCATGGGTTCAGCAGATAGGCAGACGGCCCACTTGATGGAAAGCAGTTACCATCGCCGACGGACATTTACAACACCAAAGGTGCTTATAAATGCGGTACTCTTAAGGAAGACTGGAACCTGACCACATATGCTGGAACACAACTCAAGGTTGTTATGGCGTCATACTCTAGACCAGGGATGGTAGCCATCTATTCGGGCAAATACCCTACCACCTGGATGTGGATTGTTTTGTGGGCTCTTACGACAGGCCGCCCGGCCGCAGGAAATTGTATTCTTCTTCCGTTCCTGCAGGGATAAAATTCGAACATCGAAGGCACTTCTTATGCCTAACTGCGTCAAATTATTGAGCATTTCCTTGAAAGAGTACAGTCTCAGGACCAGACCTAAACAAATATAATTTTTTCGTTACCTTAATTTTCAACCTTGTGACGTCAATAATACTTCACGAACAAATTAGGATATACCTTTTAACGGTACACAAATGTATGGAACATAAAAACATGGTACTTCAAATAAATGGATTTCCGTTTGCTTATTGCTCAGTAGCGCATAAAGAAGAAATAGCCCTAGAGATATGCAAATGTAACACGTAGACTTCTTTTTACGGTTGAGAAGTTTCATGTTTGTGCTAAAAACAGTACATTACACACCTATTTTTGAATTTAATGATCCGTGTGAAAGCATTGATTGTTGTAATATTTTGGGTTCGCTATAGAATAAATATTGGGCTTTAGCGGGTAGTATAAATAGCCACCCTATTTGTACTCTCCCATGCGGGTCGCGTGTGCCGCGCGTGTCCCACATACCACGCAAATTCGAGCACAATAAAATGTGTGAGCCGACACTTGACACATGCTTAAAGTGCGCGATGAGTCGACTGAACCAACTTTGCCCAACGCTCCAATCGAAGGGGTTCGCAACGAGGGAAGGCACGAAAGATCAAGGCTCAACGTCGCGAACACAAATGACGATATTTACATAATTAGGTAGGTATGTTTTGCAAAGAGTACACTGGTTGATATTTCGAAACCAGATTAGTGACTAGTATCAGCATATGTTCGTGTTGATTTACAAAAAAAACTAAGGAGAACTACGTAATTAATTTATTATAAATATATTTTAATACAAACTATTTATAAACAATGCTGCCTTATAATTGTCGATACAAGTTATGTTATGCTAATATATACATTATAATTTTTTAATTTGTTCATTGTGACGTGAAAAACTATTGTATAATGACCGTTTGTGGTGATCAACCCCATTCGAATGGTAAGTCCATACGATGAGGGAATGCTTTAACCTTTGTCCATTGTACACCCGCCTCAGGGGTGACTTCAAGACCGTTAAATTGAAAATGTCTATCCCCCACCGATTCAAATTTAAACCCTATTTAACATGTAGTAGGCAAATTGCGGAAACAATTTCTTTTAATCAACTGTTGTAATGATATTTTAACTACTACTTACTGGAAGCGTGATACGTTTCTCTCGCGTTAATCGACGTAATACAATAAAAATTATGATCAATTATGACGTAAATTACGACTGATTACACGAGAACTTACGTACGCGTTGCATCGTTATTATTATAGACGTAATAAGTTTTCATTCGGTTGTGTATTGCTTCCGTAATGTGTAATTGGTCGGTAGCACGTCCACCATTGTGTCGGTAATATATTCTCATAAAAACCATTTTAAGCTGATACACGAAGCTGATCCTGGAAGTGTGTTCTAATTGTCTGAGTAGTACTCTAACATAATCGCATTTTGAAATTAATGTAGAAAGAACTTCAGGCTTTGGACGAAAAGTGAGAAATGATGTTCCATTCTGTTGTGTTTTTTGAAAACATACGGCCTTAATTATAATAATCTCGTTAAGAAACGATTAGGCATCTCTTAAGCAAGAGAATCAGCATCCGACCCTAATCAATGAATATCATTTTCTTCGCTTATAAACGTGTATTACCTGTTGTTTACCTAAGAGGAGCACAGATAAATGAAATTTGAATGATTAACGTAGGTTGTACCCAAAATATTCGGCTAAAGAGGAGTCTATGGGTAAGATTTCCACTAATCAGTTGCTGAGCAGTTTCTTTAAATTAAAGAAACGATTATAAGTAATGCCCATAGTAGTTATATGATTTAAAGATAAAATATGACTGCGTTAGTTAAAGCAAGAAGTTTATTCATAAGTTTTTTTAACCGACTTCAAAAAAGGAGGAGGTTCTCAATTCGTCGGGATCTTTTTTTGTTTTTTTATGTATGTTCACCGATTACTCCGAGATTTATGATCCGATTTACGTGATTTTTTTTGTTCGACGCGGAATAGTTTCCAATTGGTCCCTAAAAATTTTACATAGTTTGGCCCAGTAGTTTTCATTTTATGAACATTTTTTAAGAAAAAAATCCATTTCGTTCCATATGTACACCGATTACTCTGAGATTTATGATTCGATTTACGTGATTCTTGTTTAGTTTGATGCGGAATAGTGGCCATTTCGTCCCCTAAAAATTTAACATAGTTTGGCCCAGTAGTTTACATTTTACGAACATTTTTATGTTCCCCTTTCTTGGGACCTATATTTTTTAAGAAGCGCGGCACCTTTCGTAGTTCTACCCATACATAGCTAGACACTAAAAAGTAACAAATAAAATAAAAACCGACTTCAAAAACTATAAAACTAAAAAGTATAAAATAACTTATTTCTAAAGCTATGTATTATTATTAATATAAATTAAGTAAAACATCTCGAAGTCGCTGCAAAGTAAAACATAAAAATGACTAAATTTCGAAAATTACTAAGCACCGACTATAAGATGTTTTACATAATTTATATTAATAATAATACATAGCTTTAGAAATAAGTTATTTTATACGTTTCAGTTTCTTAGCTTTTGAAGTCGGTTTTTTTAAACGAAGATTTTTTATTTTTTCGTCACCTAATTTAAGATGACTGATAGATATAATTTGCTTGTAGTGTGAGAATATTTCATCACTATGTAATCGCTTTCTGTTAGCAGCATTTTTAACCGACTTTAAAAAAAGGAGGAGGTTCTCAATTCGTCGGGATCTTTTTCTTTTCTTTTATTATAGTAGGTATTTGCATTTGACCGCTATCCCACCTGATGTGAATGACGATGCATTTGTAGCTGACCGCCCTATCTAACAAATGCTACACTGTATCTTGATACAGTGCTATAATTTTTCTAGAATACGTGCCTTGGCAAAACTATACACAAACCGAGACGTGATATGACAGTCATTAAATTAAAATGACAAACACTCTCTGACACTTAGTGCATTCGAAAATATATTTTTTATTCGAATGCGTTATCATTTAATAAATCGGTTTATACAAGAATATATTTATGTAACAATATGAGTCTCAGTATGCTTTACATTTGTTTTGAGGAACTCGTATTTTGCTGCTTTCCATAATTCGGCTTTTGTCTGGTGACTTTTACTAAATATTTAATTCGATTTGACAACCTGTTTTATTTCTCTATTTTCTCAATATTGTTAATGGTCTTGAGTATTGTTTAAAAAAAACGGACAATCAACAAACGTTTTAAAATGTAATAATATTTCTCTTTCATTTAAAACAGTCAACTACATGATAACACATTTGTTTCCGGGTTACGTTCCCATGACATCAATCCTCCCTAGTTTGATTTGTCTATTAATAGCAGATTGCCAAAAATGTATAACTTTATATATGTCAATCAAAAGTAAACTTTATAAAGTCGCTGTAGGGTTGATTACAGCGTAGTGTAAAGGCTCATAAAAAGCGCAGTAAAAACATGGCTGGTCAAAATAAGCGCCCGCATGTTTCTCTTCGTTAAATTTAAATTCATACCATCATTTAGGGTGGGAATCCAAAGTTACCATAATCCTTTAAAAACTTAAATTTTGTGTAATTTAAGTCCATGGCCCAAGAATTTTTAGATTCTCGTCTATTGTCAGGAGGGGCCAAACATTAGCTATCTATCTGTCTTTTCTCTGCTCGTTTGTCTCAATACCTATGTTCCGAAATGGCTTGACGGATTTCAATCTAAATTTTAAGGACTAAAATAAAAATGTTATCTTATTACGTTTGTGTAGGTTTTCGTTTTAATTTCTTATTCAGTAGATATAAAGTCTAACTCCCGCAAGAACAAAAAGGCGACAATGACGAGTAAAAAAACAACGAGCTCTATATACAATTATACATAGTCTTTTACAAAAACTTTTAATACAGATTGATGTGGTAGAGGCATCCTGGAATCGTTATCTTAATTACATCTTTCAGGGCCAGCTAGATCGGTATCATCAACACGCCACCACCACCATCATGCTTTCACTCAACATCGGCGTGAGACGGTTAGCCTTGTGCTAATCGTCTTCAGGCCCCGGATTTAGAGGGCGAGGCAAGGTGGGGCCCATGCCCCGGGCGCCAAATTCAAAATTTGCAGAAATATACACAACTCATCATCAACGTAACTGTGACCATTGATACCTCCAGAACTTAAAGCACGTAAATATTCTTAGGCATAGGTTAAAAAGCATAAACGCACGCCTGTCCAGGAGGAAATTTTACAGTTTATGCTGCCCCCCTCCCTCCTCGAAAAAAATCAAGATCCGGGGCTGATCGTATTTTGTGCGGTGAGTCAGAATTCCGATAGCTCCCTTCCTCTCCTATTCCTACTATATGTCCCCTTTATTCCATCCGTATTAGGAGGGCCGACTGTCTCTTCGCCAACTTCGCATAAAAAACAGATACAATAACTTTAAGCAAAATTTATTATTTTATTATAATGTTTTATCTCTTACGAAACTTCCGCATCATTGATTACAACCGCCAAATATGAATATTATAATAAATAGGAACAACAAAAAACGTTGCCGTTAATATGGTACAGTTAAAATAAACTAATAAAATTACTGACATCATCGGCTCGTCGCTTATCTTAGTGAAATCAATATGGAAATTGTTAATAAAAAACCCTCCCGGTAACGGTTGCTTCATACAATTATTCTGTATCCATTAAAACTGCGCAATGAAGCTTTCTCAATTAAAATATTATTTAAACAGTATAAATGTGCAGTTAAAATGGTTGAGCGAGGGGAGACTTACGGGGCTTACGAAGTACCCGCATAAGTGTTATTAGCGGTGCGCCAATATAACTGCTCCCCTATATGAGAGCTATTTAAAATAAGAGGGTGTCGCTAGCACTTAAAACATCGAGTTCATATTCGAATAAACGTTTTAATGTTATAATTATAAGCTTATTTACAGCGACCCAACAAATTGAATATATTCTGAACAATGTCAGGTAAAATTAATTTCTGGTTGTTCTTCTCATTTCCTTGAGCGGCTTCACATGTGTAGCAACGTTTCTAAAGAACGATTTTATTACACACCGTGGGTATTTGGAATGAGCTCCCAGCTAATACTATATAGCCACAGCGCAAAATGCTTTTTTAATATGGGTGTCATAAAATTTCTTTGAGGCTGGCAGCGCGCTGGTAACATCTCTGGTGATGCAAATGTCCATAGGTGACGGTAACCAGTCTCTATCTGGTAGGCCGTCGACCTGTTTACTGCATTCCAGCAAAAAAACAATACAAACACATATACTACATCCACGAAGAGATTAATGAAAGTAGTTAAAGCGAAAGATGGGAGCCGAAATCGTAGTAGTAGAAATCTATTGTCTCTGCCTACCCATATGGTGAACACGCGTGATAGTAGGTATGTATTAAATATGTTTAAGTATGTCATTACAAGCATTTTTCTTGTTCTGTTAATTTTATGCCTTAAAGTTTTTTACAAACTTATATTGTTATTGATAGATTGCTGTTATAAATAGTAGTAGTTTTAGCACTTTATAATGATATTAATTGAAAACCACTTGTTTAGAGAAATCATATTAAAGCGTACGACCCTCAACAAACTCTGCCACGTATGAGATTATTAAATCAGAATATGTATTTTAGTTGCGAGAGTGGAAATGGGATATTTTTAGTTAATTTGCGTGCATCTAAAATACGAGTCACGTTCAAAAACAAAGGGCCGGCGACGACCACCACAGTGCTTTCCAAGAAACTCCTTGAAGCATATTTAGCTTGTAATTTGAGCAAAAATAAATCTTTGCAGGATATTCATACGACCAACCCTCATATGGTGGCCTGTCTGAATTGTAATCACACATTTCTGACAAAAATAGGGTATACAATATACATAACTATAACAAGGATTTATGAATGAATTAATAAAGGAATGAATGAATGAAAATACTTTATTGTTCAACAAAATGAAAACTACGTTCTTAAAAACTAGATACAATAAATGTTGAACAAAGAGCGGCCTTATCGCTTACAGCGATCTCTTCCAAGCAACCCCTTAAACCTAAACTAAGAAAGATATTAAAACATGACAGTGGCGGTGTAGACAATAATAATATAAAACGTTCAAAATATATGAAATAAGCAAATAAAAATCTTTATTATATATATACACGATACATATCATAATACATATAGAATAAGCAGCACTATTATACCTGAGAAGATCAAAAATAATTAGAAACCATAGCTTTAAAAGAGAATACTGACTTAGCTTGTCTGACGGTGACTGGCAGTTAGTTCCAGAAACGTGTTCGTTTATGGAACTCACTGCCACTCAGCAGGCTGTTGCCTGTACTGTGTGGGAGTTATCAACGAAGGAAGAAGTGTGTACAGGTGTCATTCAGGAGAGATTATTACTAGAGCGCAAATAACGGGAATGGGAAAGTTGTAGGAAATCAAAACATTCATTATATGTATTATTAATAGATTTATTATTAACTACCGGTTCCTGAAAAAAATAAAAATCTAGAACCCGATTCCAGCGCCACCTACCTTATCTAATTGTAAATCTAAACCACTCCCGGACCAACTCGATCATTAATTTTTTTACATCTTGGGTTACATTATTGAAGTTTTCCTAGGGATCCCTAATCTTTTCTTATAATGTCTGCTGTCTGCTCCGAGTTTCATACGAATGAATATCCCTGTGCTTCATATATAGTACACGGAATTATTGGTCCTGACGTATACGGCTACTTGATAAATTATAAATAATAATTAAAAAAAAAAAAAAAACACGCTTTCATAAAAAATCCAACTAAAAAACAGAAAATAAAATTTAATAAATTGGTACATTATTGTAAAAAAGCGTGGGGTGTATTCAAAGCGCTTTTTAAGATATTATATTATTATTGTGTCTGGAGTGAAAGACTATTGTCTGGTGAACCCGAGACTTCTTTGGGTCCGTCTAAAGCTGGGGATCACGCGAGTTTTTCTGGTCGCAGCTTATGCTCCCGTAAGCTCAGCGGATCCCCAAGAACTCGAGAAGTTTTGGGAGTCTGTGAGAGAAATTCTGGATCTGGCTGAAGGGAACGAAAGACTAATTATGTGTGGTGATCTTAATGGCTGGGTGGGGACCAAACGAGACGGCTTTGAGGCTGTCCTTGGACCCTATGGCGACAAGAGAGCGAACGAGGCTGGTAAGCCAATCATAGACGTATGTATGGAAAGAAACTTGCTTGTGTCGAACACCTTATTCCATCATAAGGATATTCACACGTATACATGGAGAATGAATGAACAGAAAAGTATGATTGATCTGATTTTAATAGATAGTCGCCTCCGAAACACAATAACGGATACAAGAGCCTACAGAGGCCCCACTCTTGGAACGGACCACTACCTGGTGATAAGCCGGTTTGTGGGCCTTTTCAAGAAGTGGAGGCACAGGCGAGAGCGTACCAATTTCGGGGAGCTTGAAAGAATAAAATGTGAAAAATTGGAAGATGTTAGTGTAAGGAGTATGTATGCGCGCCTAGTCGAAGAAAGGCTTGCAAAGGCGGACTTCTCCGACTTAGATGTGGATAATGACTGGGATAGTATGAAGGAAAGTATAGTGGAAAGCGCAAAAGAAGCATGTGGATGCGCAAAGAGGCATATAACAACGAAAGGTGACGAATGGTGGGACGCAGATGTTAAATCTAGCGTAGAGAGAAAGAGAAAAGCCTGGCTGGATTATATTGCATCTTTGCATCAGAATGACAGTATGAAAGAGATGAAGAAAGAAATTTATCGCCTCTGCAAGAATGAAACCAAAGCTTTAGTGAAAGAGAAGCGTGAAAGAATAAAATTGAAAGAAGAAGAGAAGCTGACGGAGAACTTCGAGGCGAATACCAAACTCTTTTGGAGAGAGGTTAAGAAGTCTCGGGGTTGTTCGTCAGCTTCCAGAATGGAAAGAATAAAATCTAAAGCAGGGGACATTCTTGCTAACCCACAAGAGGTTTTAGCGCGATGGAGTGAATATTTTAGAGAAATGTATGATAATATCTCGGATGCTGGCACCACGACTGAGTCTGTGACCGACTTCGAGGAGTCAGCATCCGAGATCACTTTGGAAGAGATCGAATGGTCGATAAGAAGTCTGAAAAATGGAAAGGCAGCAGGAATCGATAGTGTGTCTGCTGAGATGATCAAGTATGGTGGCACCTGCGTCCGGGACGCTTTCCTGTCCTTATGCAACTTGTGCTGGAGGACGGGAAAGGTTCCCAACGACTGGAGGCGCGCTGTCATCGTGCCCTTGTATAAAGGCAAGGGGTCACGTATGGAGTGCGCCAGCTACAGGGCCATCAGTTTGATCAGCACAGCATCTAAAGTATATGCGAAGATTATTGAAAGGAGAATGAGAGTGGTATCTGATGGATTACTGTGGGATGCACAAGGGGGCTTCAGAAATGGAAGGGGATGTATGGATCAAGTTTTCTCGCTCCGCAATATAGTGGAGAAGCAGCTGGCATTGGGCCGGAAGGTTTTCTGCGGTTTTGTGGATCTAGAGAAAGCATTTGACAGGGTTGTGCGGAAGGACCTCTGGGACATATTGCCCGGATATGGGATCAATGGCCAATTGCTGCGTGCTGTGCAGTCCACTTACGAGGACTGTATGGCATGCGTGCGGGTGGACGGCAGCCTGTCGCCCTGGTTTGACGTCAATATTGGCGTCCGGCAGGGCTGCGTGCTGTCGGCTTTGCTGTTCATCCTATATCTGGACAACTGTCTCCAGAGATTAAGATTGATGGATGTTGGGGTGCGGATGGGTGATCTAGTTGTTAGCACTTTGCTTTATGCGGATGATGCCGTGCTTTTAGCCGAATCGCCATCAGAACTGCAAACACTAGTCACAATGATGAAAGATGACTGTCAGGCGAGAGGCTTACACTTGAATGCGAAGAAAACAAAGGTTATGGTGTTTGAAAGAGAAGAAACCAGAACGAATGCAAGGATAATGGTCGATGATGTTATGCTGGAACAAGTGAATGAGTTTGTATATCTTGGATGTGCTTTTAGCAGGGATGGAAGGTACACCGCTGACATAGAAAGAAGAGTAAATTTGGGGAATAGTGTGAATGGAGCGTTAGGTAAACTTTTAGGCGCTAAGAACCTCAGCCAGAAAGCCCAGCTTGTTATACACAACGCAGTGCTGGTACCTACGCTCACGTATGGAAGCGAGAGTTGGGTATGGAACAGAGAGCATGAAAGTAGAGTAAACGCAGTCGAGATGCGAGCACTGCGCAAAATCTGCGGAGTGACGCTCGCGGACCGCGTTCGTAATACCGAAGTAAGAAAGAGAGTTGGTCTGAAAGAGAGTGTCGGGGTGAAGGTAAGGAAAGGAATGCTCCGGTGGTTCGGGCATGTGGAAAGAATGTTTGATGAAAGAATGATTAAACAGATATACAATGCAAAAGTGGATGGATGCAGAAGTCGCGGAAGGCCACGACACACCTTCCATGATCAAATTGATCGTGTATTAGCAGAAGGTGATGTCAGGAGCCTTAAGAATAGACGAGCGTGCATGACAAGAGCTATGAATGTCAAAGAAGCAAGTGAGGTGTGTAAAAATAAGCCTGTATGGCGCTCTGTTGTTCGTTCCTACCCCGCAACGGACCTGGCGTGAAGTTATGTATGTATGTGTATGTATGTATATTATTAATTGAATACATCTTTTTTAAATGTTTTTAAATACAAGCTTTTGAGATCCTGCATATCATGTAGCAGCAGAGTGCTAGCCAAGACAAGTAAAACGAGCCGAAACACGACGGGTCTATCTTGTTTAGTACAGGAGTTCCTATGGCCACCTTCCGACACCATTATCAGATCAGCTCCATGGTACCATATTATTGCACTGTCACGCGATATAAACATACGAGCCCAAACACGACGGGTATATCTTGTTTAGTACAGGAGTTCCTATGGCCACCTTCCGACTCCATCATCAGATCAGCTCCATGGTACCATATTATTGCATTGTCACGCGATATAAACATACGAGCCCAAACACGAAGGGTCTATCTTGTTTAGTACAGGAGTTCCTATGGCCACCTTCCCACTCCATCATCAGATCAGCTCCATGGTACTATATTATTGCATTGTCATCGACCTTTGACAGGTGTGCAAAGTTTGAATTAAATCTGATCATTCAAAGTAGGACAAAATCGAGCTCAAAGGGGTCGGTTACAAACATACATACATACATACATGTGAAGCTAATAAAAGCGTGTTAAAAAGGCAAGGTAATGGTAGGCAATTCCTAATTTTTTTATGGGGTATGAACAAACGGCCGGCTAACAAATTAGATCTAAGTTCACAATATATTGTTACAAGTTGCGAGACTCGAATTAAAATGCCGTTGGAATTATTATAGAGTTTATTAGAACTATACAAACACTTATAACACAGGTACAAAAATAACTGAACGCAACAAATCCAAACGTAATGCAGAAGGTCGTCTTCGCGCGTTTTATTGAAAACGCGCAAAGTCCGTCACTGATAGATATTCCCGAATGTACACACGGCTCGCCTTGATCGTGGTTCTCGCTCGACTGCCCCCTCTCCCCATCAAGCCGTCGTTTTATACCTCACAAATACAAATGTACCCGTATCGTAGTCGATGTAATCCGTAAAACGTGGCTAATGATTCGGCCGCAAGCGGCTATAAACGAGTACAACAAACCAATGGGCTGTTCTTTAGAAACGTATGCCAATAAATAAGTAAACAAAAGAAGACGATCATAGAAGAATTACAATTAGTTCAAATGCCGACAGGTAATAAAATGTGTTTTTACAGATATGCAGGTGGAATTTGTTTTTGTCGGGGGCTAAGTTGTAACAATATAATACATATAGGTATATTTTTCAAGTAGGGCTCTATAGACAAATGCGAATCTATAAGATATTATACAATTAAAAATTTGATGAAAACTTAAGTAATATGATTAGATTTTTGAAAAATACAGAGGTACAGAACCGGGTTTTCTGATTTTGAAAAAAACCCACTGTATTATTACATGAAGACCCATAACGTTGCTTGCAAGAAATTTTCTTTGTAAGAATGTCAAACGCCACTGTATAGCGGTGGCTATAACAGAAAATGGTTTTATGCCATTTTTCCATTTATATGGATCAAACAATAATACATTAAAACTTACAATAAGATAATTTGGAAACGGTACGTACGTTGTCCATAGGATAATTACGAAGAATATAGCCAACGTACAGTGCTACTCTGGTAGTATAAATAAAATTGAAATTGCTGTAAATATTAAGCAACGACATAACAAACAAAACTTCAGTCGTATTCAGTGACTAAATACAATAAACAATGGAGAAATCTCAATTTGTAACACGTCCGCGGATACAGAGATTATTAAATTCGGAGATTTCGGAATGTACCTACCTCTCTATTGTCTAATTGTTTACATCTTAAACAAAATACACTGCTCGTATTTACCCGCTTTTCTTTGTTTGTAAGTGAGGACTACTTTAAATTATATTTGAAACGTTTATGAAAGTGAGTAATAAAAAATAAACAGTTACCATTAAGGAAATAATTCCAATTCAAATTGAAAAGATTTTATTCAAAAAAAGTTTCACTGGAGATCACTTTTTGAAGGTCATACTTACATACACCGCTTCAAATTGTGTTATTGTTGTTAAGGAGAAGAAGCGGCAACAAACTTCCCAGCAATACTAGCGTGGTTACATGATAATATTGTTCCATAAGCGTTTCACTGCTGGGAAAGAGCCTCCTACATCAGTCTGTTTCAGGAAATCAGACAGTATACCAATTACATTGGGATAAGGCGGATTAGCGAGTTTCATAAATCGGTAATCTTTTGAGTTGTCTTTCGTCACCCTCACACCACGCAGTAATTGTAACAAGGAAATTCTAGTCGGTCAGAATTCGATTCCACGTCATTAGAATGAGGCACGGTCGCGTTTGGCTCTATATTATCATGACTTCAAAATAGAGCCCTCTTAAGTAATATCCATAGAATAAATTGTTCTGATGATAATATGATCATGATTGCTACACCTGCAGTTTAGTGGACTAATTAATCCTTAGCCCACCCGGTCATTGGAAAGCAGACGTCCCAATTTGATTCCTGGCAGTGTAATAAATACTGCAACCGTACTTTCCGTTTTTAATCTGGTCTGTCAAGAATCAATCCTAGAGTTACAAATATATTACTGACAACACAAGCGCAATTCGCCTAATTTGGGAATGTGTGTTTGTGTACGGATTGTAACTATTATACACACAGAAGGCTATCTAATGTATTCACATTAAAATTTAATAAAATTAAAAAACTATTCAATCATTCATACAACAAAGTTCATAAATAATACGTACCTAATAAAAAAATATGGCGCGATTTAACTTGCAAATAAAACACGTTTATATTGAATAGTTTTGAGTTTGACTGACAATGCGCCTGATGTCAGGTGGAAATGCATTCTAAGGTGGAGCACGCTTACCTGGAAGATAACTGTTCACACGACAGTTGAAGACATCTAGATTATATTTCAGCAAAAACAGACGACGGTAAAGAGGTCCTCTTCAGGGGTACGTATAATAAAAGTGAAAGCATAGCGTTTCGTCCGCTTTGTTGGTATTTCCACCATATTCCACCACAAGTTATCGCTAAAACAAACCTTCAAACAAAAATACAAATGTTATCTCGTTGAATATCAATGCAATAAATATTTCACTGGAACATCCCCATGAATTGTCATTTCCTATGAATATAAATTGCTAATTAACATCTCATCAGAAAGTTACTCAGTGTAAGAATTCTCCATAATGTTCTTGCTAATAAAGTACATGATTATAAGTCTCCCTTAAGATAGCAATGATCTTTTAGCCTCGATGCAATCTTCTTAAAGATATAAGTATAAAGATCGACCAAGTGCGTGATAGTCTTTACACGGTAAAGTATGCTGTAGACAACTTTCATGTTTTTTTATTGTGAAGTTGACAGGCAGACGTCCTAGCTCGTAAAAAGTGGCTAACGTCACCTATCGACATTTGTAACATCAGAGGCAAAGCCAACGTTTAGCAGCGTTTAGGATGGGACAAAGAAGATAGGGTGATGAGAAAGAGGGCTCTGACAAGAATAATAAGATAGCAGGGATGGGATATGGGATTGGAATAGGGAGATGGGATAGGGAAAATAGGGTACATGCAGGAACTCCCTGTATCCTATTTTCCCTAGGAAATGGGACATCGGAATTTTCACTCATCGCACGAAACACGACTAGTTGAAGGCTATTTGGCTAGAAAACGATATTTTCCAATTCAAAAGCTTTTATTTGAACTTAGTTCATACTGGACAACATTTTTTGAAGGTATACTTCTTTAGGCGCGTTAGGGAAAAATTATGAGAGTAAATTTTTACGATGCGCGCGCACACCGTCACACAAAAAACCTACACCATGAAGTTAGCTATAGTCAACATTTTAGTTTTTCTATTGTTAGTGTTGTTTTTTCTACAAACGTAGAATAAGGCAAAAGATAAAATTTTTGAAAAGATTTTTATCTTGATACGCCAAAGAAGTATAACTTCTAACGCGTGTACATAAGTACACACACACACACACACAATTTTTTGAAGGTATAAGTATAATCTAATCAAAAATTAGTCTACTACCTATTCTATATATATAGTTTCGCAACTACATGTCATTGTTTAAGGAGAAGAAGCGGCAAAAAATTCATCAGCAATAAGGTCTAGATAAAAATACTTCATACTTGTCTATCTCAGGGTCATATATTTTTTTTATATAATATTAAAATGAGTGGAAGGAAAAAATAAAAAAATAAAAAATTTTTCCTTCCACTCATTTTAATATTATATAAAAAAATTGAACTAGGCATGTTTGCTGAAGAGTTTCTTGCGCCGCTTCTTCTCTTCAAGCCACAACATGTTGTGAAGCGGTGGTAAATTAGATTAGGCTCCCATAGAGTAAATAATATCCATAAACAAAATGTAAAACTAAATAATTAAAATGAACAAGTTGGCGGTAGGCTGAATAAAAACTTTGACAATACACGTTTGACAAATGTCATCTTTGTCTTCCGTGACCACGGCCACTGAAAAGTGGCCGAAACGTCGGATAAACCTAAATCAAATAAATTACCGCGCTTAAAACCGTTAAAACGTAGTTTTATTACCGTAAATTGTTATAGTGATATGAATTGTAACTAAATCTTGAATCAATAATTAAACCAAAAAATGTGTTTTATTGTAAATTGCTCGACACTACAATGTTATCCGTCCATATATTCACGAAGTAGAAAAGTATTTTAAAGACGGCCGAAGTGTAGTTATTAAACAGAAGAAATTTTAGGGGTAATTCTCCCGCGTCCACCTGCGCACGTCATTGGCGTCAACCAGGTTTTGAAGGAAGGAAGTGAACCTTCAAAGGACAAGTGAAAAAACGAATCGCAACGGACAAGTGGAAAAGCGAATGGCAACGGATAAGTGGAAAACGAATCGCAATGGACAAGTGGAAAAACGAATGGCAACGGATAAGTGGAAAAACGAATCGCAAAGGACAAGTGGAAAAACGAATGGCAACGGATAAGTGGCAAAACGAATCGGTACAAAATTTTAACTTGAAGTTTTACGGGCAGTTTTTCAAATTGGACAAGTACATTAACAATCTGCCCGTAAAACCATTCGTTTTTCCACTTGTCCGTTGAAGTTTCACTTCTACCATGTGTCCCAGCACACATTTCGCTTTTTCGCAGGTTTACTGCTAATTATGATTTGGTTAGGTGAGGTAGATTTTAATTAATGCATTTTTTATTTAAAAATATTTTATTTTATCAAACAACAAAACTGAATTCGAACCGGTCTCAAAAAATATATCCTTAGTCTACTCTAAAATTATGCCGTCCCTTCACGCGGCCATAACGCTTTTTTGTGACAGATAAAATCTTCATAAGGGGGTTTTTATATAGTCTATATAGAAGTTTCACTTCAAAAAAAGCAAGTTGCGACCATTGATGCGCGATGGACAATCGCTCGCCAGGTCTATTAACTTGGTTCATAATCACTTTTACTCAATAATAATCATACAACTTTACACTCATGACATTGTGTGTTTTTTGATATATAATGTTACTTAGCTATATATTAACAAAGTAAGCTTTATATTATAAATCAGTCCTTGAAACTCGTTATGTTTACTGAATACTGAATATTTTGTGCCAGCTGCGAGTTTGTTTGTGTAGGCAGGAACGATATGATAAGTCCATCATACAAAGTGTACGTGAAGTTAAATGTGAATTTTTTTGGACGTGGCTTAAAATTATTTGTTTTTAATTATTTACATTTCCACAAGCTTTTACCTCTTTCCTAAGCGGATATAAAGAGCTTTAAATAAATGAATGTAAGATCGTAGGTATTTTCTTTCCGCGTGCTTATGTTAACGTATTATTAATTGCATATTATTGAACAGTGTTACTCGTACTAAGTACATACATCAGCATGTAAAACGGTCTCTATCTGACATTTACATGATTTAAAAATGAGGTTTTATTATGATAAAATTCCTTATTGCACATTACACTGACGCTCGGCGGATAGAAGCTACACGGAAAAAAATGTAAACGCAATGAAAAATGTTATTATACAATATGTATGTTATTATACAATCTCGAACTTTAATGCAATGAAATAAGATCTTAAATAATATCCATTATTCTCTTTCTCAAAATGAACGGTATGGATGACACATGACAGCTGACAACGATTTGGTACCACTAGAGATCTGACGTTCTGCATAACATTGATATTCGATTGACGATTATTTCTGCTTATTATTATTTATTATAAAATTCTACACGTGCTGTCTATATATTGAAATGATTAAATACAGTCGAATTCATTGCCCTCAATTCAACAGGTTTTTAACTTCGAGTTAATTTAATTTCGAGTTTTTGCAATATTTAGTATATTTAATACAATTTATTGGTTTATGTATTTCCATACATAGAGTTTATTTGATAAAATTTGTTCGTTTTCTTTTATGTTTTTCGAAAGTTTTCGATCTTTTCGATAGTTATTAACACTTTTTGAGACGTTTTGAGAATTTTTAAGACTTTTAAGAGAACTTAGTTTCAACCAGGTTTCTCAACGACACTTCACAAGTTTTTTTTCTAATTTTATTTACACAAATCATTCTAGAGTTTGCTTAGTACTTTGATATTAAGCTTGGTCGCTTTTTCCTGTCCAAACAATGGCTTAGTAAAATGCATTTGTTTTCGTTTTTATTTGACTTACATGGAATTGTGGACTTTTTGGTGTGCATCACACATCACATCACATCCTGTTTTAAATGTCTTTTAATTTGAACAGCGAGATATTCGCTTCCAAATACCTAAATGACGTCGTATAAAGACAATATTTTACTATCATTACATTAACATATGGAATACTTTTTACTTTTTTGGCTATTGCCATTATGATCATCCTATTGTACATGCTAATATGGAATTTAAATGCATTTCATCATAATTACCAAAATGCCTTATCCAGCCCTTCGCCTTACCTTAGCACATTCTAGTCGCATTGCATATTTACTGTCGATATCGTTTTATGCCTACACAGGATAGGGGCACGTTTTCAATACTTTATTCACTGCTAATATAGATGCTAAGGTACTGAGTTAAGGTTCATATTCCTTTGTGAAATTATAGGCTAACAATGAGTGAAAACGAGGGAAGAGGTCGAGGCTATCTGCTGATAACGATTGAACCGTACCGTCATGCCGGGTTGACTGAGCCCAAATGAAAAACTACGATTACCGATATGCAGTACCGGGTTCATAATTACTTATTCTACTTACGACTCTTCATCCACGTTATCTGCTTAGGGTCATTCAGACATATGGCTTTGTTTAGAAGTTACTTCGTTATCAGTGTAATTATAGATTACTTACTCATATTGTTATATCTTGAGGGTATTATCTAAGACTCGTTTGTTACTTCTTAAGTGTTATCTAAAGTTCATATACTATAATAGTACATACGTATACCTAATAGGACATTAATGACTTAAGTGGGGTTTTATTTACATTTTTGGAATAAAATCTGCACTACGCAATTGTTTAAGAATCGGTACGATGGGGCTAACTAATTGTTAGTAACTGTTAAAAGACCCTTATAAAAAAGAAAATAAGAACCTTGTTCTTATCTTAATCTGAAATGTAACTATTTTTCAGTTAAGTTTGACAGAACTAATATAATTAGAATTAAAATGACTTTATAAACTAAAACAATAAAAGAAAACTTAACTTAGTTATATTGTATTGTACACACAGTCCCTTAAGATTATAAGTAGAACACTGAGCGTAGGTCACCGTTTTATATGGGTAAGGTGTCCAAAAAGCTGGCTACGTTTCCTCGCTGTATCGACATACAGATTTGTCAGTTTGGCATCTAACAATATCGAAATCAATCCATAAAAGTCTTACTATTAAACTAGAGCTTTCTACTAGGAAATCATGGATTAAGCAGTTTTCCTATGAATACAGGTCTATACCCGCTGATCTGAAGCCGAGATAAAGAGAAATATCTCAAGATCCCAACCTTCTCCAAGAGTAAACAACACCCGGATAGAAAAGACCCGACAGTGGAATCGATGTGCAGATTTGTTTACGATCGCCCGGGATTTTTTAAAATATAATAATAACTAAACTAATAATATACCAAGCTTCTTAACATGTATCAAACTGATTATAAAATAGAATAAAAAATTCTTAATAACGGTCCATAAATTACGTTTATTTAAAACCCTGTTTTTCGCAAATGCAAGTGGCTGGAACCGGTCGGACATGGCGTTACAACATGTGACCAAAACTCTTTATGAAGTCGATTAAAAAAAAAAATCGTTGGATTTGAAAATACTTTCAAGATTTTATCTCCAATGTGATGTATATAAGACGATTAATTCTTCTTTTGGTGCGATTTTATTTCAAGTTTTGTATACAGTGTTAGTTGATTTCTTTGATAACAATCGACCCGAGTCGATTAACCTCTAGAGATAAACAATAAACACTGTTGTTTTGAACTTAGTTCTATTAAATCACGTAAACAGTTACCAGTTACAGTTAGTTAGTTCGTTTTTCAAAATATAATATTGATTTTAGACTAGACTATTTCAATGAATTCAAAAGGTTTTGACTATTTTGACCTACCGTTTTGGTCTGGTCCACCTTTTGACTTTACTTTTCAAAAGTCTTAGATATGTGTATCCATTACGTAACTACAAAAAGTATGTATTTTTTCTAAAGAATCGCGTTTTCGAGCTTTAGAACATTTACAAAATAGCCATGTATTGAATTTAAATTTGAAGCAATACGTGGCTATATTACAAATGACTACTGTACGAAATAAAATCTTTTAAAGCATTACAAATTCTGGCTATTAGTTATCAAAGTTGTGCTGGTGGCCACCAGTAGGTAGCCCAGGCTCGATACTAAAATATTCAAGACTCTTTTTAAGGAACCGTTATTTATTCAAAGCAATCCGAACAACAATTGATTATCTAGACAGCTTAATCAGTAAATTTCGATATATCGCTGATACACTTTAAATATGAATTATAGGGTGACTACTGACTAGCCACGCTTTAATCAAAACTACACTGAATTTCAATACATCAATCATCATTTTGGATGTACATAGTACACGATCTAGAAAATAAGTTAAAGTACATTATATCAGTTTTATTTGTAATGTAGCAAGAATGTGTTGAATTTATCCCGAAATATATGTACTGTATGTTTATTTCAATTATTTCACTGAATCTAATATGTCATTTGAAATGGACAATCAATTTAAAATCAAACTGTTAATAAACGAAAATACTAGCAAAAGCACAACTCTGAAAGAGGTCTATATGCAAGACTTATTTTTCTGCAATCTAAGGCGCCACTATTCATTCTTCTTTCATTCTAGATTATAAATTAATACATTTATATGATTTAAAACATAATAATTTTTCCTGACAAATACAATCTTGAAGTCTTCAAGTCACGAGTGAATAGGTATCTTCTAGATTAGCGTGCTCCATCCTAGACTGCGTCATCACTCATCATCAGGTGAGACAGTCAAACGCAAACCTATATATACTTCCATAAAAAAATAACGCCAATATCTAAGTGAAAACTGGTATTTAAAGGATACTTAATCACAAGTTACTCTATTTAGAATTTTTGTTTGTCCGCATAAAAATTGTCTCGAATAAGCTCCGAAACAGCATTACGGATTCCAACGAAAATGTTAGCGACGGAACAGGAATTTTACTCAGCTTTCGTAATATTTACATCCTCCAGGGTTCAGAAAGTACGAACATAAATATTTATAACCCCCATACGAACCAAATTGCGGGTACAACTCTTATAAAATAGAATCATTCTAAAGAGACGTTTATAAATTTAAAAAATTCTTATAACTCGCTAAGCATTGTTTATAATTTAAAGAGGCGTTCATAAGTAGGATTTAATATATTAGCAGCTTCTAATATTATGTTGAAAAATCCACATAGAAGATAAAGATAAGCTCGCTTGAATAAAAACAAGAAAAACAAGTTTTTCGTTTAGTATGTATACTGTTAAATTATTTATATTGACGCTTTAAATCTTCTACCTTCTCACGACAGAATAGTAGAGCTTGTCTTATTGTAGAACAATGAGCAAAGAGGCAAATTAATGGATTAGTATTTTCACATGTTTATTTCTATTAGTGATAAATCTTATTAATTGTTGTTTCCGCTTGTCGTGTTATATTTTATTTATAGAACATTGTATAAAATCGAATTGGAACTACGCAAAAATCAAAAATATAATTTCAATTTCTCAAAGTATCGTGAGATCGTGGTTAAAATTAAATAATCACTGTTTAGTCATATATTTTTATCGTTTATTTTATTTAAAGCATTGGTTAAATGTCGGTGCACACCATCCTTAAGCATACATATTTAGCGATTATTTTATTTTAACCATCGCTTAAAAGTCGGTGCACACCAGCCTTGATGGTGAAAACCACTTAAAATCTATTCGGTGGTTTAGGAGGAGTTAGCGAATATAAAGACGGAGACACGAATAGCGACTTTGTTTTATACTATGTAAAGATTTGATTTCTTTCATATATACAAACAGATTAAAATCAATCACGACTCCATTAATAAGTAGGTAGGTACAGTCTATTAGTAGGCACAGTCTACAGTCAGCTATCTAATTGTAACAATGTATTGAGGTAAATTATCTAGCTAAGCGCGGAATACCCTGGATTTGAAACCACTTCATTTCGAAAGTTACGTGAACTGACCGCGGGAAAGCAGATGTTCCTTAAACTTTATAAAGACGATTTTAATTTTAAAATTCAGGATGAGAAGTAAACCGATGAGTAAGTGGAACTCGCGTAGAGGGCGGTTCCGTTCACAGGAAATTTAAAACTTAAGATTTATGTCAAACCTTTTCTACAAACTATAATAAGCGACAAGACTTCCAAATTTACATTTAAATGTTACACTCAGTAAGGTTTTGTTTTTTTTTACTATACTAACGACAGGCTGTAATAGAATTGAAGTTTCCTATAAATTAATAACTACATTTGAAGGAGGGAATTGCTGTCCTTTATGATCAATAGTGATGTACGTAAGTCAAAGTATTTTATTGAATTGATTTGAACTGTTCTAGCTTTGTTATAATCAAATTTATGACACATATTTTTTTAAATATTCTTTTTAATAAACTTACAGTTATTAACATTCTACGGCTCACTTCTGTCCTTTGATTTGAATCAAGAAACCAAAGTTATTTTTGTAAACATTCTGAATCAATCAATGAAATTGAATATCGTCGTTTCCTTTCATTTTTGTGCCAAATTGATTCACTTTGGTTGCCAATGTTGTAGCGAAACATCCGCCTTTGCTTAGGAAGTAGGCAGGTTCCATGAGAGATCTATCAACGAGCGCATTACAAGCATGATGTGTCAAACTGCTTTACAGGTTGGTTGTTATTTGCATAATCACATATATTACCTAATAAATTGTTATGTAAAGTATATTTTTCCACTTAACCTTTGAATGTGACACGCTTCTTATTGAGTCCATAGGCATTTGTAAATATGTATATTTATTTATTCACATTTTGTAACTATTGTCCTCGTTCGTAGAATTTTATGACATTTTGTTAGTCCAACATAATATTAGAAATATGTGGGCAAATGAAATAGTATTTTGTTTTCAAAAAGTTTGTGGTAAGTTAATAAACACATAATTATCTTTGCAAAAACATAGTTGTAAAGCAAAATACCACAGACATTTTATACTTGCTAAAAGTTCTAAACCCAGCGGAGTTTGTGACACTAATGTAGATAAATCATTCAAGAGTTGTTTTAAAATTGATAAAGCAAAAAGTTCGAAATGTCAAGCTAAAAACTAAAACAATTTAAAATGTAGTTGTGGTTATATAAAGCTGCAAAATATGTACATATGTGCAAGACAAAGAAACAATACTAGATAATCTTTCATGAAATCTCTCTTTACTTTTATCTTCTCTAAACTATTAAGGGTCGGCACAATATGTCTTTTCTTTCCATATCCTCTATTCTGGCTACGTCCTCGGTCTCACTACAAATTGTCATGTCATCCTTTCACTAAATAAATAGTGTGATATTATTTGTAAATACAGGGCTTTATAGAAATTATCTTATGTCATTAATAAGAGATTAACGACACGACTCATGCATAGCAAAATGATTCAACTAACATTAATTAATAAAAAATTGCTTATGGAAGTATTTGCAATTGTATTCACCATTAGATAACATCCTTAGTTGTGCAATAAATCATCTATTAATATAGTAGGTATACTGAAAATCTTACGTTATAGATCCAATAAAATATAAAGGCTATAACAGCTGAATAATGCATAGTAACTTGTAAGACAGAAAAGCGTTCACTTTTACTTTCGATGCAACCGCACTGTCCTCACTTCCCTCTTAAAAGAGGAGGGATGTGCTTGCTATCTATCTCTTTCCCTCCTTACTATGTGATTATACACCTGTCTCAGTCTTACTTCCCTTAAGCATCCTCGTCTATACCAGTTTGGTTTGCGCTTAGTCACTTGGGTCAGAGATAGTGGTTTGAAATGTCATTATGCTATCGTTCTCAATAATGTTCGGCTTAGCTTCGTTTTGTTAATACGTAATATAAACATGTAACGAGACTACGAAAGAATTGATAGAATTCTGTTGCAATATAGGTTTTTCTGTTACATAAGTCACAGTTGCGTATAACACAAATTGCTAGTAATGGCCCTTACCAAAGAAATTAGTTACAGTTCGTGATGCGGTGGCTCTACGCGGATGTGTTTACATACAACAATTTAACCATGCTTGCTTGTATTTTCTTAGTACGTTACGTTGTTCAAATATGATAATTGTATAGTTTATACGGTCACGTTTGTGATGTAAAAAACTTATTAATAAAAGCACTGCAAGTCAGCTATCGCGCCTATAATTGTGACGATATGCGTACATGCACTAAACTTTTGTTACAATGTTTTTCACGCATTAACAATTAACTTTTACAACTAAAAAATATAGGTGCTTCAAAAGTTCAATTCGAATATCGTACTTATGAACACATCATATAAAAGTTGTGGTTTATGACCACAACTTTTATAATAAGTTCTTATACTTGGACAAATCCTATGTAACTCTGAGTAGAGAAAAATGAGAGATTAAGTAAAGACTATATACATTAGTTTATATCTCGAATTGATTTAAACCTACATATAGAGTACATTGATCCAAATAATACTCTCAATATTCTTATGATATCCAAAACCCTGAAAAGAGAACAAAGAAATATGTAACACATAATAATTACTGTTGGTGACATAGGGAAATTTAATACAAGTAAAATTTGTGTTGTTTTATCAGCTCTTACGACAGGCCGCCCGGCCGCAGGAAATTGTATTCTTTCTCCGTTCCTGCAGGGATAGAAATTATATTCGTCCTTTGTTTCACTAGAAATAATAACCACATCCTTCATAAAATCCACTCATATCTTTTTTAGTCTACATTTACTCTTATTCCCATTAATCTCCCAATTTAATATTATTTTTCATGTCTATTACCGGCATTGAATTACTCAATATTTATTGAAAAAATAACCAGTATCGACGCCGATACCATTAAAGATATAATTACCATATTACTTACGTGGCTGTCAGTACACTGTCAATTTTCTTATTGCATTTCCTGTACTTAATGTTAATCATAAATATTAAAATTAGAAACTAAATAAACACAAGGTAATGTATCAATTTACCTGTTAGGAAGGCATGGGTCGAAGGTCTTTAAATTGTTATGGGAGGTCTGCGCCGCGTTAAAATTCATTTTGCACCTTGGAAAGAATATTTGTACTTTAACTAACCTCTGGTCGTTTTAATTATTATTATATTATATTTTAAAGATATTCGCCTAGAAGGTCTCTAATAATGATTTACGATTATTCGACGAGCTGTAATGATAAATGTATCTGCTCCATCAGGGATAATGTTATAAGTAGTGACTGTCGCCAAAATGTGTCTTGTTTATAGCATTAAAAATAACGCCGTTAATGATTAGCTACATTAGTGTATATATACATACGTAATCTATCAATTTTTAACGTTATTAACAATTAATAACAATATCGCATTACAAATAACGCACTAAACCCATCGCTACATCTGCGTGAAACCGTCACTAACCACTAAAATTATTCCAGATGTAGCAGTAACATTACACTGTATATGTCATGTACGTATGCATGTGATAACGTGAAGAGCGGAATTTTCTGATACAGGTATATCATACTTACAAGAAGATTCCGACCACCATTTTATTTAAAATTTAGGCAGAAACTTCAATAAATAATAATAATAATTATTATTATGTATATAAACAAAAATTTGACAAGTATTTGTCATTCTGCCTACAAATAATGTTCCCGTAGAATTCAGAAACGCTGCTTTCGTTATATATGATTAAAGTTTATCATAGAATACAATACAACATGGAAAAATTAAAAATAACAGTTGCATAAATAAAACAGTTGAATGGTTTCACTTTCGAATTGAGTTAGGTTATAATTTATTCGATTGCTTCTATTATCTTATGATTGGAAAATCGGCCCTTAATCAAAATTACTTCATATCTCAAAAACTACGGACCGGAAACCAATTTTGGAGTATTTTTTAGCTGTACCACCCTAATTTTTGAAGTGATAACTTCTTATGGGAGAATAAACCGCTTCGTTACGTAACGCGTTAAGGCGCCAGTGTGTCTGGCTTCCCTTTCTCTCATATATACGGCAACGGTAGGCCTGCTCCTCCTCTCTCACTCTTACTCACAGCGCTAGCCGTATTTTGGTAATTAAATTAAATAATGATACTAATAATGTATATTAAGGTTGTAACGGAACTTCGCTTCCGCCTCCGTTACTGCGGAAGTTCCGCAAGAAATCGTTCCTCCGCGTCCGCCTCCGCATCCGTGTAATTTTTGCGGAGTCATAACGGAGGTTTATTTACTAATCATACGCAAGCAACGACGCGGACTCAGCCGTCCGGCCGCGCGCGGCAAATGAACAAGAATCAACGCGTGCGCGGCGGGAACGCGGTTGGAGAGGGGCGGGGGGCATGCAAACGTCATTTGTCAAATGAATGATACGCGACAGGAATCAATCAACTTGTCGAACTGCTTGGACGCGTTAGACGTAGTACATACGTATTTGATTTAAAATAAATATTTTGTACTATTGATAGTTTAAAAAAAGCATAAACTACTATTTTTTCTACATCCACTTTCACTTCCGCCTCCGCCTCCGTTAACCTCCGCATCCGCGGAGGTGAAACCCGTCGCCTCCGCATCCGCCTCCGCCTCCGCTAAGAAGGCCTCCGTTACAACCCTAATGTATATACACAAAATTCTAATGTACATATTTAAGAATTGTAACTAAGAATAAAATATATTTTATACTCAATAAAAGATTTAATTAATAAATAACCTTTCCTTCCATTATCATATTAATATAAATAAAATTTAAGTAATAACCTGAGCTTTTCTCAAGTTAAACAATTTCAATATTAAATATTTCAACTTAGATTAGTTTAAGTTATCACTTCAGTTGGGCATCCAAGACGTACACTATTTTTTTTAGTTTTCCACAACATAGTCAAAAGACTAAAGTGGGCGACACAATATTTACGACTTGGGAGCGAATATCTCGCCTCGGCGAACAACCGGGATGCGTGGCGCCAACTTGGAGAGGCCTACGCCCAGCGGTGGACTGTGTTTGGCTTACGATGACATTAGGATAGAAAAACTACCTAAACGGTTAATACTAGCCGGCTAAAATCGAACTCAGGTCACTAAAATGAGCTGCGGGGTATTATCCCCGCAAATTGCTATGGCACCTGGCCGCCATTTTGGTGACGTAACCGTAGACGAACGCTCAGTACTGTTAGCATCACTGGCCGGCGAGTACATGTACCGTAAAACGGGGGGAATAGGGTCTAGGGGTGAATTGGGACAAACCTCAAGTTTTATTTGCGACCTTATATACACATTTATGTTACGTGTTACACTTTGTGGTAGGTTTTTTATTTGTAGCTTGCAATATTTTTCTATAATCTTTCAACATTCAGGCATCCTGTCATTAGTATTTTAAAAAAAACGTACTTTAAAACATTGGGTCATTTATGATCATATATTAGGAGACTGACACTTTAAAAAATTGTAGGTATATGTCAAGTACCTACGTACCTAACCTAAAAACCTGCAGGTACCTACAATACCAACCAGGTAGGTATTGTAGGTACTTGCCTATAGTATGAAAGTGTCAGCCCTAGCGAAAAACTCTATTAACCCCTTAAGCGACCCGATTCACCCCAACGCCTGGGTGAATAGGGACAAGTGAGTTTTTGTAACTTTTTAGGATTATTATTTAATAAACTATATTTTAATGCATTAGTAATGATAATTTAAACTACCGGAACCATTATGATCTCCGTTTTATTACCATAAGTACAAAAAAACCGATAACAATCAATGGATATATATCGAGTTGCGGATGACGTCACGTGAATGTTAATTTGACAAGGTTCCAGCGCATTACCAATTTGCGGGGATAATATATATTGGTATTGTTGAAAGCATACTGTTAATTAAAATAAACTTTGACTGAACCTCAATATGTTCATGTTTATCCTGTATTAAAAATACTCTTAATTACCACAATGGAGTAACAAATATTGACTGAGGTAATAATAACTTTGTAAACAGTTTGATATTCTGCTTTACTTTAGTTAGTTGTTATAATGCATTCTCTCGTAAGTTCCATTTTATTATCAACAACTACGACAAACAACTAGATTATGAAGTACTAGCTGCGTCCCGCGGTCTCACCCGCGTGGTGATCGAAAAATCGTTATATTTTGGATAATTCACACTATATCTTTATAAATAATAGCCTATGTGTTATTCTGATGTGTGAGCTATATTATTGTAAAGTTTCATCAAAATCTAGTTCTCGCGTGAAAAAGTAACAAACATAAATACATCCATACATACCTTCTTACAGACTTTCGCGTTTATAATATTAGTAGGGTGTTTATAGTAGATCTATTTTAATTTTACTGTAATCAATAGTAAAATCCTTTCAAGTGCGTGTCTGCCAAAGGTTTCGGAAAGATTCGTAAATATCCACTGTTTTAGGTATTTTTAGTAACGGTTTTTTTAAAGCATCGATCGAAAGTATCCATAGGTATCTTTCCAATTATTCAACGCAATTACTTAATTTAAAAATAAAAAAGATCAGGAGTCTAACTCCGACTAGTAGATTCCGAAATTACAACTTGTATAATTTTTGCCTGTCTGTCTGTCAGAGAATTACGTGAAACCTCTGAACGGATTTGAATGAAATTCGATACAAACTTGGCTTAGATTCTAGGTCGATACTTAGCATGACGTCGTTTTCGTGGAATAGACGAGTATAGCCCAAAGATGGCGCTGTGTACATTGTGTAATATTTAAGTAATACTTAACTCCTTCGTATTGCGGATCGAGAGGATGTCTTTGAACAATAAATTATGGCGATTATTTAAGATAAATTTTATTTTTATTACACGACATGAAATTACACAGTACTTTTATAACAGGCAGAAGAGAGAAGAGAAAGGGGGACGTAAAACGTCATAAGCCGCTGTCGTCTCGTCGTATGACAGTGACATTTCCTTTAATAGGCAAAGGGTGCTGAACCCAAGGCTACTCCAACACTCCGCACACGGCGTCGTATCGTAATCGTATCGTATCGTGTAACATGCGCGTAGGACGAGAACAATACGAGCCCGTACATGTTCAAACAAGTCCGCATACGAAGCGGTGCTGCAGCGAGTCGTATCAGATTTTTAGTGTTATTACGATAGACAGATAGCGTACTGGCGTAGAAGTAGAAGATAATAATTCCCTTGTCTATAGCATTTCTTCATTCAATAAAAGCTGCGAAATTTTTTATCATCTGAAAGTTCACCTGCAGCAACAAATAATTTTTTTCTTGAATTTATTTGCGATGTGTGGATGGACTCAATGAGCACGACGCTTTCTACTTCTGACATAGTCAAGCAATACAAAATCTTCTTCGTCTGAAGAAAAGTAAAATCATTAATAAATCCATCGAAAACATCTAGTTCCAGTGACACCATGAAGCCATGATTTCAACTGATCATAATGAGATTTCACTAACAAAACAATACGTTTACGTGACTATACGTTTGTTTGTTTGCAGGTCTCGTACCTACTCGTTGCTTCATGATGATACGCTTACGAGACAACTACGTATACGATCTGTATGCGGAGGGCCTTAAGATATCTTAAAGTTATTTGTTTACATTTTGCAGTATAAATTTACAAACAGCTACTCTCAAAAGTAAAATGAATGTGAATAATATACTAGATATATTGATAATAATTATTAGAGTTACTCTGCGCTACTTTTTACTCTGGGAATCCCCCGGAAATTTTCCCGGGAGCCGTTTGTAGTTTTCAAGAGCATAAAAATTAGCTTATTCCGACACAGTTTGCATTCTTTTTAATGCTGCGGTACTCTTTGTCCCAGGAATCCAGCTGGAATTACAAGTGAGGCGTGGACGAAATCGCGGTAATCGCTAGTACTTGAAAATTTCCCGTATTTATAAGTAGTACGTATGATCTGAATATGAAACTTAGACATGTACAAATATAATAAAACTACGTTTTAACTGTTTTAAGCGCGGTAATTTATTTGAATTTGGTTATTCCGACGTTTCGGCCACTTTTCAGTGGCCGTGATCACGAAAGTCGGAATAATCAAAAACAAAAAATGTGTGCGTATACTAGTGTTTTTTCCGTCTAGCCCCCTTTCACAACGCGCGAAAAGGAACTTCGTTCCAAAACTTCGTTCCAATAATAAATAATAAATTTAGACATATACAAAAATATGAAAAAAGAACAAAGAGATTCAGCGAACACGCAATAACTGTTCTCTGCTTGAATTTTGTTCTAAATTTCAAATTACCAACGCCCCTGTTACATTAATTTCGTATTTGTAATCTTGCGAAAACATATTTTGTTGCTTGCGTTGAGTAGACATCGTATATGAATGAAAGTTTTAAAATTTCTTTCCTCACTTAGCTCACAATTAAATATCATCAGATGAGAGAGATCAGAATGACATTTATTGTAGTTTAGTAGTTTGTATGAAGTGTTGAAGTATCAAAATATTATTATGCGTTCAAATAGATGTATCTATTTGATTTAAAACGAAATTTAAACACAATTCATAAATTATATTTTACATAAACCACCCAGCTTAATCTAAGTGCTTTTTTAGAAATATCTTGAATTTATATACGTGGTAACTTTTGATATTTAATTCGAATAACCTACACATATGGTTTTTGAGAAAACTGCCATATTTTTTTTAAAGTATCCTATATTTATTTCAATTTGTAAAGTAACTAGTAGTTCATCAATTTTAATAAAAATCGGCAGTAAAGAAACGGCAACAAATCGGATGTATAATAAAAATGTTTTTTGGCTATTTTTTCACTAACTTAGGTATTAATTATAATATAATTATATAATATCCAATAGTCCATAAATGACACACTGCTGGGCTCGGGCCTCCCATTATAGGGGGAACGGACAATATACCCACCACGCTTGTCCAAGGCGGCTTGTCAGGTTTAACACATCGGTTATATCGATGTGCAGGTTGCATCACGATGTTTTCCTTCACCCTTGTTAGCACGTAGTAATTGCAACAATATGCACATTAGATCAGAAAACTAACTCAGTGGTGCATGCGTTCCGGTCAGAATCGAATCCACGCCCTTTGAGTCTAGGACGCGTGCGCTAGCCATTACGCTACCACGACTTATATATACAAGATATTAATTATTCCTAATTAATGAAAAAAGAAGGTGTAGACTTTCAGATATGTAAATATCCGCGGGATAAAAGTTTGTTTCGTCTGAATAAACAAATAATTTATTATTTTAGGGTCTAGTTCATTTTATGTCCTGAGCTTATTTAAATCATCACCAATCTGATCAAGCATTATATAATAATAGCAGCAATAGCAAGAGCTTTTTGATAGTACAAGATTTTATAATGTGTATTTCTCTCACGGTAATTAAATTTGCAATGTTTGCACATATTTGAATTGCAAATAGCATTAATTTAATTTAAATATTAAATGATAACTGTATAAAAACATTATAGTTTGGAATAAAACAATAACGTTGATGAACAGATATTGTTTGCATTACAATGTTCTAAAACTATTTTTTTTGCTTAACATTGCCTTGATTACGTTCTTAGTTACTTTTTTATTAAAAATGTTTGAGTATTTATTACATGCCCAAATACCAAAATTATAATATTGCACAAATGCCAATGTTTCCAATATATGTTTATTTATACCCTTGTTCGGCCGAGAACTCTTTTCAAAAATTAAATATTCTTATATTTTGCAAAACCTTTCTTTTTGTATGAGTGTAAAATAAAGAGTAAAATAGCTTATTCATGATGTCTAAAAGTTAGATATTAGTAAGGTGTCTACCAACCGTTTTTTTTAAATTATATTTAACATTTAAACAATAAAGATGGATTTGTCTATTAATTTAATCTAACTTAATTTATACACGAAATGTGATATACACACCGATGCACCCGTGATGTAATCCAGTATTTGAAGAGTTTACAGAAAAAAATTCTTATTTTTTTTGGAAAATAAGAAAGTATCAGTACATAACAGTAGGAAAAATAGGAAAAAATTACATATATGCATCTCAAGTTATAGACTTACTGGATTACATGAGGGCAAGGAAGCGTCGATATGTATACTATTTTATTTTTTATTGCAGGAGTTCAGCAGACAGGCAGACAGCCTACTTGATGGAAAGTGTTTACCATCGCCTATGGACATGTGCAACACCAAAGGTGCTACAAATGCGCTGCTGCTCTTTTAAGGGAGACTGGAACCTGGTCACTAATGCCGAAACACATCTCAAGGTTGTTATGGCGACATATTTTAGACCAGGGGTGGTAGCCATCCAGTCGGGCAAATGACCTACCACCTGGCTGTGGGTTGTTTTGTCGCCTCTTACGACAGGCCGCCCGGCCGCAGGAAATTGTATTCTTTCTCCGTTCTTGCACGGATAGCATACTTCTATTTTTATGCCATTGCAAAATAAAGGTTTATGTAAAGTTACCACTTGGTAACTTTAAATCTAAAATATCGCGTTGGTACAACCACCACCTTTCTGAACGAGCAAAATTATACAGATTTTAGGCATTCGTGTAAAAAAAACAATTAGTGTTAATTATTGGCTTGACTATATGACATTTCCATAAATCACACTGAAGCTCCTTATTGGTCCACAATCCCAACGGTATTCGAGAATGCCCATTATACTACCGGGGCACGTACATGCGTCGGGTACGTTGTTTTTAATTAATCGTTAATTAACTTCTTTTATAAACGTCGAGCGATGCCTTTGCCTTTTCAAGTGTCAACAACGAAGCCTTGCCGAAACGTGAACAAAAAGTTAATTTCATTATATAAAACAAGTGGAATTTAAAATTATAATATACTAAAAATCTTTATAATAAAGCTGTAGAAATTGTTTAATATTTTTTACACTATATAACCCCTTTTTAGGGTTCCGTAGTAATTTTGAATTTTGAAGCCTTTTGAAATGTCATGTCCACCGCCCGTCCATGTGTCCACTGGTCTATATGTCACTTTTTTTTCAAAATATACAGGTTGTGTTCCTCTCATTTTTAATTATGAAATAAAAAACACAAAAAAATGGTATGTATGTATGGTAGAGATTAAAAAATCTATGTTTATAATAAAATTATAAAAATGCCGTGTCTGTACATTGAAGCTTTTTTAAGAAAAAAACTGGAATACATTATATAAACGATGGAGAACAAGATGCAAATTTTTTAGATTTCTTGTCGGTTTGTCTGTTTGTTCGGGATTTACGTAGAAACTACTGGGCCGGTTTCGATGTTTTGAACAAATAAATTTGATTTGATTTGTTGCGATGATGCTAATCAACAGCAAATTTTTAGTATGAAAATCTGCGCTACTTATTATCTTGGGAATCCCGTGGGAATTGTTCTGAGCCAGATTTAAAGTGGCCAGATTAAAAAAATCGAATTCCAATGCGATTTTTTCACTGATAGCAAATTTTATGTAATCATTTCTTTATCCCGAGAATCCCGCGAGAATTTTCCCGTGAGCGGTTTGTAGTTATTTAGGTGCATAAATATTAGCGTACAATTTTCACTAAAACGATAGCTTAAATTCATTTTTAAATGCTACGGTGCTTTGTGTCCCGGGAATCCCGCGGGAATTTCAAGTCAAGCGTGAACGAAGTCACGGCCATATCCTAGTACTTTCTTTAAAAAATTTATTGGGTAAGATCTGTTGAGTAGTTCTGAAATATGTGGTATATTACTGTTACCATGCTGTTTCAGGGTTCATCTCCCTTACGAAACCCTTCACTGTTTGTGGACTATCACCCACTTGCCTGATTTTTTGGACGAGGTTACATGACCATATTTGTACGACTTAAGCAAAAAATGGTAGTACAGCGACGAATAGCAATATATAAGTAGCCAAACATTGGTAAGCAGCAGCGCCTACGTTTCGAAGGTCAATTGCTCCACGCACAGAACCATCACTTCCTCGTTGGCAACCAGGTGGGCTTAGGCAACAACCTCTCACCAGAATTGGGCTCCTGGTTACAACACTAGCACACATCAATGTAGACCGCGGTAAACGCAAGACATGCGCAGCCAGTTTTATTTTAATACAAACTAACTATTAAAATGATAATATAAATATATCATGTATAAGTTAAGAGTTGTATTACATATTTACAATTAAAATATTACTGACTTAAAAACAAAACTAAAATATAATTAGCTGAGTTATAATACTAATAATATGTACGTACAGTTTAATTTAGAAACAAAAAAATACAAATAACAAATGGGTACAAAAATACAATAATATATACAATAATAATATTTCCTATTTATATATTATAAAGAGGAAAGATTTGTACTTTTGTATGTTTGTAACGAACAAACTGAAAAACTGCTGGACCAATTAAAAAAATTCTTTCCCTATTCGAATGTTTTTTTTTTTTTTTTTTTGAGGCGAGGGAAAATGCTAACCGATTTACGCACTCTCAGGGCCGTCACTAGGAAACGGCGCGCATCCACCGGGGGCGATAACGCTAGTAATAGTATGCTTTGTTTGCGCTTCGTCCGCGATGGCTTGACACTGAGGAGTGTGGAAGACTCAGAGCGATGTTACACGAGCGAACAACCTCAATACCCACTAAAAACCCCCTCCTCCCGTCGACCCTGCGCTTTGTTGTGAAGGAAAGACTGAGATATAGAACATAGTTACGCAACAGTCGATCCAGCGCAATAAAGTGCCTGGAGTGTGCCCTGGGAGAACACACCCCACTTCGAAACGGGGGCAGTTGAATCCCTTGCGTTGCCTAGTAGCAAGGGGCCCCTCGTACCGGAACCTAACTCAGGGAGGGTAATGCGCGTACCTGCCTCTCCGGGTGCTAGCTGAAGGCCGGCGACCTCGGGTGGAGACATTAGCACGCGCTGCAGGACTTCGCTCCCTGTCCCTTTCTGTGGCCTCTTTGAGAGACATTACTGCCTCACAGAAAGTAACCGCAGACTCCCAGCGGTCGTCGCTGTGCAACATGGCCGTTACCAAGTCGCCAAGCGATCGGACGGCTCCTACGTGTGTCTCGAGCTCGAAACGCTGAGGCGTCCATGCAGCGCACTCAACAAGCGTGTGTAACGCCGTATCGGGTGCGCCGCATTGGCGGCAGTCCGGGGAAGGCAAGCAGCCCACAATTTCACACTCGAGTTAAATTTCAAGTCACCGTCTTTTTATATTTAAAATACATATTTAAAAATACATATTATATAAACAAATTTTTAAACAAAAATGAAATGTGTACAGTGTAAAATATCTTTTCACGATGGAGTGCAGTGTAGTTCTTGCAAGAAAGACCTAGATTTCGGATGTGCTGGCATTTCCGAGGCTAACTGGAGGAAATTGGGCAACGAGAGGAGAATGACATGGAAATGTCAAGTCTGCCGTTATGCTTCATCCTCGCCATTAAACACTAGTACCTCGGAATCCGCTTCACTGGATTTGATATTGAGTGAGATTCGAGAAATGAAAGATAAGGTATCTGATATCCCAGCCCTCATTGAGGATGTTCGTAGCATAAAAGGTGAACTAAAAGATCTTAAAAAATGTTGTGAATTCAACAGCAACATGGTGGAAGATTTTGCTTTGAAGCTTAGTGGCTTTTCATCCAAAATCACGGAATTTGAAAAATCCCAGGATATTTTGCAGGCTCATGAGACTACAATAACTAAACTGAGAGCGGAGATTTCAGCCTATGATCAAAGATCCCGACTAAATAATGTAGAAATAAAAGGCGTTCCCGTAAAAAAGGATGAAAATCTTTTCAAAATTATTGATAACATCAGTCATTTACTTAATTTCATCATCCCAAAAAATCAAATTAATTATATTTCAAGAGTGCCATTATTTAATTCAAACGACAAATCAATCATAGTATGCTTCCTAAACAGATATATTAAAGAAGATTTTGTTGCTGCTGCGCGTGGGAAAAAAACTATCTCAACTAATGACATTGGTTTTCTAGGCACTAATACGCGAATCTATATAAACGACCACCTAAACGCCGATTCTAAGCAACTTTTGAACAAGACTAGAGCACTGGCTAAAGAAAAAAATGTGAAGTATGTTTGGATAAAACACGGTAAAATTCATCTGCGCAAAGACGACACTTCAAAAGTTTTGATAATTTCTCATGAGGCCGATTTAAACAAATTTGCTTAGACTGTCTCTTTAAACTTAATTATGTATTTTTTTATTTTGTTTTTGTATATGTACTCGTTAACTTATGTTGTCATATTCATTTTATTATTAATCAGCTGTTTACCATCAAAACATTAATATCAAAACTGTGTATTGTAATACGTTTACTTCTTGTTTTTTGTCCGCTCTTCAAATCTTATCATTTTAAATGGCACTTCACTCATATTCATGCTTTCTTTGATGTAATGACACCGCTTGGTTACCCGCTTTATTTCAACTTATTTATTGTCCATGCAATTTGCACTGCTTGCATCGATCATATTCATCTGTATTATACTAGTCATACCTCTGTTGCACATATGCGTATTATATATTGCTTGCCTTCTCGCAACTATCATGCCTGCCAAAATTCTATGTCCTTTTATTATTGTATTAATTTACAACCAGTTATTTTTAATAAATCAGGTAGTCAGTTTTCGCTTTGTTTACAATTGGGACTTGATCACAGAGTAGTAAATTACAAATACAGCATATATATTTTATTGCAGTTATTACATTTCTATACTAAGGCCCAATTAACATTAGCGACTAGTGTTTGGTTTTCGCGATACTTCACATTTATGCACATAGTAGAATGTAGTTTTTTGTTAAATCACTTTTTACTTGATCTAAAATACAAGTTTAACACTTATATTGGACTAATATTTTTACTAATTTGGTTTAATTTTACTTTGTTGTGGTTTGTATTCTGGTATTTTTTAAACTTATACAGTGTTATTGAATAACTTTAAGCGTAACCTTAATATATTTTATCAAAATGTACGGGGCCTTCGAACTAAAAGTGATTCTTTTTATCGTCAAGTTTGTCTCAATTCCTACGATATCATAATCCTAACTGAAACCTGGTTATTAGATGGAATTTCTAGCACGGAATTCTTTGATGATCGATATATAGTATGGAGGCGTGATCGAGACTATGATCTGACAAAACAATCGAGGGGTGGGGGCGTTTTAATAGCTACACACAAGAATCTATCGGTTATATCCCAGTCTATTTATCAGTCCACTGCCGAAGATCTTTGGTTAAGTATACAATTACATAAAACCAATACTAGTCAACTTATACACTTATATATTTGCGTTATTTATTTATGCCCACAAAATAAAGGTTTGTCTTTCTCAACCCAACTACACAATTTTTTGGAAAAAGCCAATGAAGTCATTTTGAAACATTCGTCGAATATGTTTCTGATAATAGGGGACTTTAACATGAGTGGAATTACTTGGTTACCAGCAAACAATAGCTCAGCGTTACAACCGACTAATATTTCCAATTCAGATGAGCTTTTATTTACGGATGAACTATTAATACTTGATTTACATCAATTTAATGGGGTTCTAAATAAGTATGGTAAAACTTTGGATTTAGTTCTATCGAATGAGGATGTTTCTGTAGTAGAATGCTCAGATCCCTTAGTCCCCATTGACCAGTATCATCCTGCGCTTTTGATCAGTACATATTTTGTCGACTGCAACAAGCTTGATCACGCACCGCGGACTAAATATTTATTTGATAAAGGTGACTTTGACTCCATTAATACGGATATATCTAAGGTAGATTGGATCAATAGTTTGTCAGAATTATCAGTAGATGAGGCCGTATCATTTTTTAACAAATTTGTTTATGATACTCAAAACAAACATGTGCCGACTAAGTCTGTCAGCAATAAATGTTATCCAATATGGTATAGCAATTCACTTAAAAAGGTAATTAAGGAAAAACATAAATTTTTAAGAAAATACAAAACATACGGTAATAAATCTGATGAACTATCTTTCAAAGTTTTGCGTGAACGAGTAAAAATCTTAGAATCTGAGTGTTACCAAAACTACTTAAGCTTAACAGAAAAATCAATTGCAACTAATCCTAAAAACTTTTGGGCATTTGTAAAAAATCGTTCTAAGTCAAGTGCAATACCTAGCTCGTTAAAATACGATGGAAAATATATTAACTGTGGTGAATCCATCTGTAATGCATTTTCTACTTACTTTCAATCAACTTTTCTTAAGTGTTCAAATAATATTCATAATGATCCCCTTAATCATAATACGTATACGAATAGCTCCAACCCTACAGTTACAGGGGATATAAATACAATTTTTATTAACCCAGTAGAAGTTAAGACTTTATTACTTAAATTAGATGTTAGTAAGTCGGCTGGTCCTGACAATATTTCACCCAGATTTCTTATAAAGTGTGCATCATTTATTGCTTTGCCATTATCAATTCTATTCAAAAAGTCTATATCCTCTGGAATAGTACCAGAGTTGTGGAAGTCAGCATTTATAACGCCTGTTCATAAAAAAGGACCTAAGTCTGAAATTATTAACTACAGACCGATATCCAAACTCTGTATCGTGGCCAAAGTCTTTGAAAGAATTATTTACAATCAGGTTTATCATTCGTTATCTAACGCTTTAAGTCCTTACCAACACGGTTTTTTGAAAGGTAGGTCCACTGTTACGAATCTAATACTACTCAATGACTATTTAACCAAAAATATGGACAGAGGGAGCCAAATCGATGTCATCTACACCGACTATAGCAAGGCATTTGATCGAATTAACCACTATATTCTTCTCTGTAAGCTTGAAAATATCGGTGTTCGAGGAGATCTGCTAAGATGGTTTTCATCATATATTGACAATCGATCGCAAGCTGTCGTATTAAATAATTACATATCGAGTTGGGTCAAGATCCCGAGCGGCGTCCCGCAGGGTTCTTTGCTTGGACCTTTGCTTTTTATTATCTACGTCAATGATATAGAACACTGTTTGAGAACATCCAAATTACTATGTTTCGCTGACGATATGAAAATTTTTTCAACCATATCTTCAGTGGAGGATATGCATGCTCTTCAGCAAGACCTACTGCGCCTGGAACATTACTGTGCCGTCAACCAACTCGATCTTAATCCCCTCAAATGCGCCCTCGTGACGTTCACGCGAAAAGAGAATGTCATCCTAACCCATTATACCCTATCGGGTCAGATATTACCGAAGGCTAGCGAAATCCGTGATCTGGGTGTGTACCACGATAGTAAGTTAACATTTGACGTTCATATCAATAAAATAGTCAATAAAGCTTCCAAGTCCCTTGGTTTCATTTTAAGAATATCTAACTGCTTTAATGAGATTAAAACACTCAAAATTTTATACTGTACCTATGTCAGATCTCATCTTGAATATGCATCTCATATATGGAACCCACGGTATCTCAAATATATTGACCGCATTGAAAGTGTACAAAAGCGTTTTATTCGGTATTTATGTTATAGGGAAAAGATCCAATACACTGGTGATATGTATTTTGATCTCTGTAAAAAGTTTCACCTATTGCCACTGAAAGAACGACGTGATATTGCTGATTTTTTACTACTTCAAAAGATTATCGCCTCTGATGTTGATTGTCCAGATCTCCTAAGTAAAGTCCATTTTAATATTCCTTCGAAATCTATACGCTTCAATCAACCCATAAATGTACCCTTAAGTTCTACTAATTATAGACAAAATTCATTTTTAGTGCGAGCAAGTAACTATTTAAATAATGTAACTAAATGCGATGATATCGACCCATTTTCAATCAGTACTTCAGGAGCCAAGCGGTGTCTAAGCCTGAAATTTTTCAATAGAGATTAGACATCTCGGTGCCTTTTTAATGTTTTTTATGTTTGCATGTTACTTTTAAGCTATATCTTATCCGTGAAAACCTGTCATTGGCTTTCTTGTATTAATTTTAGATATCTAATCAAATGTTTTAGCTGTAGGTTTTCCTTAAATAAATAAATAAAATAAATAAATAAACAATGCGAAACAGATACTGGTCGAAACAACCGTGTCCAGTCAGTATCTGAGTCGTCCTGAAGGTCAGGGTTCCGCTGGTGCGGGTCACCCATCTCTCCAGCTGCGGCCTGATTGCATCCACCGTATAGCCGCCGGCCACAGGGTGTTCGAGGTCACGAGACCAGGCGACGAGGCAGCAAGCGGTTTCCCGCTTCCTGACCGTCTCTAATTCGACTTGACAGAAGGTCAGTCCTCTAGCTAGGGCATCCTGCCGGGTGCGACGAACTCTGGACAGGACGTCTGCCTGGAGAGGCCAGGGCAGCTCGCCTGCCAAGAGAGTCGCCGCCGTCCCTATTCGAATGTTACATTATCCCTGATTAATATAAGCTGTATAAAAATTAGGGATCCCTACTAAAACTTGAATAGTGTAACCCATCAATCTAAACAAAAAACTTGCCGCTATTCGGGGTGTACGACTTTGATGAAATATGCGTGTTTGAGTGGGCCCCGGAGTGTTTTAGATTTACAATTAGACCCTGCAGGTGGCGCTGGAATCGGGTTGTAGATTTTTAATTTTGCAGGGCAGGAGAACGTCTGCCGAGACCGCTGGTACTCTATATACTTGACTATATCACTTTTCGAGTCAACAAAAAATGACCCATGTCCGAAGTCAGTCGGAGCTTTTGCAGAGTGTCAAAGTATAGGTCTTGATTTTACATGGTGGTTATTTTTATTTTTTTATTGCAGGAGTTCAGCAGACAGGCAGATGGCCCACTTGATGGAAAGCGGTTACCATCGCCTATAAACATTTGCAACACTAAAGGTGCTACAAATGCGCTGCTGCACTCTTAAGGGAGACTGGAACCTGGTCACTAATGCCGAAACACAACTCAAGGTTACTATGGCGACATACTTTAGACCAGGGGTGGTAGCCATCCATTCGGGCAAATGCCCTACCACCTGTCTGTGGGTTGTTTTGTCGCCTCTTACGACAGGCCGCCCGGCCGCAGGAAATTGTATTCTTTCTCCGTTCCTGCACGGATAAAAACTATCCTATATATATGTTATCCGAAACTTTTTACAAAATTAATATTATGTCTGGCAAATTTCATAGTTTGTTTTAAATAGGACTTCTCATTTTAAAATACAAACAAATGTACTAGCTTTATGAAGATACAGCATTGAATTATAATTTAAAAAGTTTTTGAAAGACTTTCGGAAACATTTGTTAAAAAGTTAAAATACTTAATATTTAATAAGACGCAACTCTGACATAATTGTAAGGAACCATTCTGTGAAGTGTTTATCTACTTTAAAAAGTTTGCTAACAGTCAGCTGTCATAATTCAGTCTCTTGAATAAGTATAATAATACCATGGAAAAAAAAAACTGACAAATCTGAATTGAATTAATGTAAAGTTCGCGCTAAGATTTTTTTGTACGTCAATTAACTTGACAACGAATACTTTAAAGATAAAGCATACATTTTTAATGTGTGAATAACCCGTTAATATTGTAAAGAGAGAATTAAATAGAGAAGATGTTTGTATATACCCGACAAAGACGGATAACAAATTCCACAAGGCAACAATTTTTATTTACATTTCAAAACTACAAAAATGTTCTAAAGTTTTATGTAATATGAATATCACATCGATTTCAAATATTGCAGACTTATGCGAAAAATAGACGGTTCATTTCTGTAATTCAAGAAATGAAGCATTGTCAACTTTAAAAAATAAAATAACTTAATTGTTGATAAAGGTTTTATATTATGAGACTTTTAACTGCTTATATGTTACTTATAAGATTATGGACTATTTTGAAGTATTTAAATAATAAAATACTGCTGTGTATAAATAAATAACTCAAAGAAACACAATTTACAAATTTTGGAATTTTTTATAATAAAATTCAAAAATAAAACGAAAAAACAGTTAAAAAAGTCACTTATAAAACCTTCTTTAATAATTAAGATCGTTTTTTTAAAATATATGTTTGATTTTCAATCAAGTTGAAAGAAAGAATTCGTCTAATTTCGGCTGTACCAAGACTATGCCACAAACCAAAATCCAATATGCTAAATATGACAAAATAGAACATCTGTTTGAAACTGATCATAACGATCAATGATCATATGATCCACCTTAGACTGCATTTTCACCTGACATCAGGCGCAATGTTAGTTAAACGCGAACCTATTAATTATAAATTAAATAAAAAATAACGCACATGAGTTTATTCTATTTACGCAACTATTTTTTTAAATATAGTAGTACTTTGATGGTAAGTGTAATCATGGCGAACTTTAGTATTCTACGTCTTCACGTGGGGTATAGGGAAATTGCTTCTCTATTAAATTCTAACTCTTAGGAATTACCAACACAGCAAAGGGGATCCTGTGATCAATAGTGGGCGTTTTCCGGTCAACGATGAAGATATATGTTTTCCTTATTTGTCTTCTTCATTGATACCAATTAAACAATTACAAAGCACCCTGTAATTAGGAATATATGCTAAGTAAAAAAACTGTGTTGATATTTTATGTCAACATTTATAAAAAATGTGATTAGCCTTTATATCGCTATAAGCAGACTAATTTGGAATGAATGGATGTAAATTCTAATTTCACCATAAACTAAACCTAGAGTAAATAAATATACATTTGCTAGAATAATGGGCCGCCTTATCGCTCCACCAAATAGATAATGTTAAAATTTATAATGATGATAATTAGAAATTAATTAATTATTAATAAAAATTTGGAATAAATCGGTCAAGTGCGCCTCAGACCACTCACATTGAAGAGGCGACGGTCATGATTTTTTTAAATATTTGGCTACAGAATCTTAAAACAATATTTAATTTAAACACCCAATATTTTAAGAACTACTTAACACATCTTGTTCAAACGAATTTTCGTTGAAAGTATAATACTGAGGATACCTTCCTTGGATTTTTCAAATAGTTCATAAATTAGATAGAGGAATTTTTGTAACTTTGGGAGCGAATATTTCGTGACTATTTTAATATCAAGTCATAGTGAATAAAAAAACTTGTCTAATGATATCATACCCCACGCCTATATACTCTGAAAAAACTTTTATCCATGAGTTGCATGTAAATACTATATTTTATTATTTGTTTTCCGATGTTACCAAAACTACCCGTATGAACTCAGTAGATTTTAAGAAAAATGGCTGACCGAACTGTTTTGAAATCATGTTCATGGTGTATCAGTTTTCTTTTTGAGTAGCAAATAAAATTGATACGATTGCTGTGAAATTATGACTTTGTAGAAGCATATTATTTTGAAAATACATATTATAAAGCAAAAAAGTTTACATTCAAATTCTTACATTCTCTTACGTACTCTCAAACAGAAGACCTACTGCGTATTGTGTCTTAAATCACACACACACTCACACGCACGCACACACACACTCATAAGCACGCACACGCGCACACATGCACACCCGCACACACATACACACACACACACATACACAGACGCGACATACTCAAACGCTCACACTTCCACACTATATACCTATATGTATTTAATAACGTTTCATTTTATGTTTATATAAAATAATATGACCCCTGCGATACAGGCTTTGCCTAGTGCAGGGTTCTTTAGGAGCCATATTTCGCTCAGAATGTGACAACCAGGATAACGTACCTTAGCACAATCTTTTGTTAAACCATTGTCATGTAATGAGAAATTTGGTTAAATAAATTTGAATTTGAATTTGATATAATTTATAAACTATAAGTGGTATATTAATCAGATAATTATGATGTGTCTATACTTCACGCATTAACCTCAATACTTAATCTAAGCTCCGACGAAGTTCGCTATAAATATTATTATAAACAAGTAAGTATTGAATGCGATGGAAGGAATTGACAAAATAAACTACGCAATGCGAATATGTTAATCCCGTAATAAAATAAATTAACATAAACTGGTACTCGTTTATCAGCATTGTAATGAAATTCAAGGCTGCCTATCTGGTATCATGTTGTTTTTACTTGGTAATATAGGAACAAAGTACACTGCACACACAGCTCCTATTCACCATTCGTAAGCATGCCAGGAAATGAAAATGTCAAATCAGCTTTTGCTTACAACAAAGCAGTAAGCTCGTGTGTTTTTGATGACTTTAAAATTATTTCCTTATATTGAATTTATAGCGTTATGAACACAAAGGTGCTAATATAAAAAACAGTAATGTGTTTTTGAAATAACGATTTGTGTTTGACCACGATCTTACCTGTAAAGAAATGATTTTGTCTAGGATACTTAAGCATAAGGTGTATGCACATATCCATTTTAAGTTTTAATATAATTTACCCACTACTTGTTAATCTATTAAAGGTGTAGTGTGAGCTAGACTGGTGTATTCACTAAAACACCCGATGTTTCTCGTTACGCTATGTGTTAAGGTCGCAGAAATAGAGGCGAGAATCAAAAATATTGTAAATCAGCCATTTCAGGCTGAGATGTAGTAAAGCTTCCTACAAAGAGTACCCCTGAGTCATCGCGTACATGCGTACATGTACATATTTATCATTATTTATACCATACTGTAAGTCCCATGTCGCCTCCTTAAGATACTAACGCTTCTGCAATTTTCTTTTATGGGGAGTCCAGGCAGCTTCACTGCCCAAGAGTTCGCAGACCCAACGACGTCTTCTCTCAAGTAAGGTGAGACGCGTAACTACATTTTTACGAGCTTAAAAAAGTCTCATACTGCTCTCTGTTAGTCCCTGGGCAGTAGAATGTATCCGAAACATTTTCGTACAAACAAATAAGTTACCTGACGGCGAAATAACAAATTATATTGAAGCGACATTTTCACAGCTCGCACCCTCATTTTCTGAGTTTTGCAAATACGACGAGCGAATATTAAAATTTCAAACAAAGGTTTCAACACTTTATTACAATGTGCATCTAATAAAACAAGGTGTGGGGTGCCGGATGTTTGTCCAAAACAAACTCACACGTAAATAGCGTTGGATGTGGTCCCAATATGTGGTCTTTGTTTCAGAATGCGGGCGTTATTCAGAAATTTGTAATTAACGTTTTGCCAGATTTATTTTTTACTCAGCCCATACGTGATTTTTGTTTGTTTATATTATTCGATACTTGAAATGCTATCAAAATGTTTAAATATTTACCAAACACATTTTGATTTGAAATGGTTTTTTTAAAATATTATATCGTATTATCGTATAGGTTCGCGTTTGATAGGATTGAATGAAAGGACCAAGGATACCGTTCCGGTGTACCGTCGGTGTTAAAACAGGGGATGCCGAAGACCATGCGAAGAGCAGAAGAAAAGTAGGAAAGAGAAGAAAAAGTAGGGTTTGGAGCGAACGCTTCAAACACAATTGTGATTTAACGTTCGAATAATAGCTGAGTCTTGCTAAGTATCAACGATGCTACCCAGGATGGAGCACACAGAAATATGGATTAAGTAGGTAATAAGCAAGTATCTATTACTATGAGTGTTATGCCATTTCGTTGTCGTCAGCCATTTGCAGTCCACTGCTGGACGTAGACCTTCCCAAGTCGGCGCCACTCATCCCTGTCCTCTGACTTCCTCATACAGCGCCTACTCGCGACCTTGCGCGCTACGTTTACCGAGATGCGGTTTCCACTCCACTCCACTCCATGGATACCCTTTACAAAGGATTAAAACTCATAATAATACCTGCTCATTTACCACCGCTGGACTCGACATCTCCCATGCTTAACGGAAACACTGCTATATTTGTCCAAATTGGATTGGCGAGTTCTACAATTCGTCGATTTCGACATGCAGACATATCGTGATGTAATATTATATGCACATTAGGTCGAAACTACCAAAGCGGTGCATGCTACTGGGCCTAGATTTGAACTCTCGTTACTGAAATAAGACAAGTGTAAATTAACTACTAAGCAATCACAGCACTAACCTTTTTTAATAATAATACATTTTTTGTATGGATTCTGACGAGAAGAAAATTTATAGATAGATTTGTCTGTATTATACATCAATACAAAAACGAGCATAAAGACTAAAATTATATGTAGTAATGTACAAAGGGCGGTCTTATCGTTAAAAAGAAATCTCTTCCACACAACCCCAGGAATTAATTGAGATGATAATGGCGATGGTGGCGAAAATGATTTAATTTAAGTACGCCAAAAACCTACACCGAGTTTGTGATACAGATGTATACAGAACTTTGAGAACCCTGGACTAAAAGGGTTTCAAAGTTCTGTTTACATCCGGTATCTAACATTTTACTTCAAAATAAACTCATAAGTTTAGATATCTATTTTGAAGTTAAATTTCTTTCGTTCCCAAGTTCTTTGATGATTAACTCTGTCTAAAATATACAGGTAGTACAAATTCATTGTTAAGTAATAAAATGAACAGCTAAAGTATTATTATTTAAAAGTGTAGAACGTGTCATAGTAACATAAGTAAATGATATAGGTAGGAAAGTAAAACTGGTATAACATCATAACTACGGCCCTTTGTTAACCGGCGTTCGGCATTCAGCATCGGGACACATGATCCGATAGTGAAACGATCAAGAAGTATTCATTTTAATTCCTTATCTTATTGAAAATGACAGCTGACTTATAATCGGTAAAGCATTATAAACCATTAATGGTGAAGGATTGAAACGTTGGAGATAAAAAAAACGCCCAAGGGCGTGTCAGGCTGCGTGCAATGTACGGTTCCGTAGATATGACCATCGTCGACTGTTTTTGTAATTTGGACCTAACTAAACATTAGGTGGAATATCTCGATTAATGACTAAACAGCCCGGCTTCAAAGATACTTTAGATAGATAAAGCAAACGTCTAATTTCAGTTCTTTCACATATGGACTTACTATACACATGTATAATAAGTGATTTCACTAGCTACAGTCCTATAATAGTAGATTGTTACATGACAGGTGAAAGTGACCTGTTTAGGCACAAGATGATTTGGCGACCGACCGTAGCGAGGGCGCTAATAATTCGAGTGCCTAAATAGGCCTCTCACCGAGGTTAACAATCAGCTTTTCATTTCGAATATGAGGAAAGTAAATAAAACTGATTAGTTACACAAACAACTACTACTCTAATAAAATCAGGCGTTAAATCCATATCTAAATCTGATGAACTTATTTAATACGTCCTTTGGTCCAAGAATACGTCACATATGAAACGCCAAAGAAATTTATTTTTTTGCGGTATTCTACCAGCCAGTATTTTTATTAATATTTGTGCCACGAGTTAGTTACATGTATATAGTTCGCATAGTTTGCTTGCCTTGCTCGCTTTGTGACAAATTCTACTACTAGACTATTGCTTGGTCAGACAACTCCAAGCGTACTTTCAGAATATGAGATTTTACTAAAAAAAATCAACATTATAGTTCTAGTACTTCTTGAGAAAAATGACTGTGTCATTATAAACAGATTTGAAGATTCTATAAGTACCTACTGCGTTGTTTGGTAAAATGTCTACGAAACCCTAAATATCAACGATTGCCATTCAAAATGTGATACTTTATTACAATTTCTCATAATTTTAGATCTAGTAGATTTTGAGAAAAATTACTGTGACATTATAGATAGATTCGAAGATTCTATTAGTGCTCCGTTGTAGCCAAACTGGCTACGAAACCCTAAATATGAGCAATTAGCATTCAAAATGTGTTAGTAAACAGTACTTGTAGTTACCAATGCTAAGCGCATATTGCGTGGCGACAGCGATCGACTCGGCCGATTTAAATTGTATGCTAGGTATGAAATGAACAAAGGCGTTTTTATAGAACCTAACTCAAGGTGAAGCGTAGCATATCGGTTCAACACGGTTCACTACACTTGAACCACGCATTGCTAATTGGTTTTTAGCAAAAAACACTTTGTGACTTATAAGTAGACAAGTTTTGTTAATCCACGTTTAAATCAGTGTTTCTTGTAAATTAATTATCGATTGGAAGACAATGAAGAGTGGTTCAACTTGACAGTCCGGTTAATCTTATTATTACGTCATCTTGAAATTTTGTTCTTGTCTTTTGGATTTCATTTTTTATCACTTGACATCTGTATTAATAGTATAAACTCGAAAAACTACTGGACCAATTTCAAAAATTCATTCACTATGAGAATGCTATATTATCCCTAAGTAATATAGGCTATATTTTATTTAACTAACCGGGTTTAAAATGTCTCCAAGCAGGACAACGTCTCTCTGGGTCGCTACTTATACATATTTATAAAACTTATACGTTACAAATAACACTAAAGAAAACTTAACTTAGTTGTATTGTATTCTACCTATAATGCCTTAAGATTGCCTTGTATGGGTAGGTTCCTAGAAGGCTGGCTACGTTTCTTCGCTGAGTCGCCATACTAATCCGTTGTCCAAGGTAGGCACCAGCAATCTGATCACCTGGAGAGTTGATGAGTTGCTTAGATTACAATTTACTACTTCTATATTTCAGTGGTCTAAATGTTGAATATTGACCTGTCTAGTTTACTGGAACACAGACGTCTCGTGTTCTGTTTTGAGCAGAATAAATAAATTGTGTAATCGAGTTTTCTCTTGTGAATTCTAGATTGGAATCGATGTCTGAGATCGGGCCCAAAGATATCCGCTGTATAATATATTACCCGTATCACAAGTGTAACTTGCTTTGCTGGAAAATATGCAATTAATTGTATTTATCTGCTGATTAATTTGACTGCCACACACATACGTGCGCGTGCAAATGTAAGCACATCTGTACGATTACATAAACACTTAGATAAGTATGATTTTGACACCGTGTCCTACAGAAAATTACGGGATATAAAGTATCCTATTCTATCCTATCTTTAACTTTAAACCTTATATTAGTTCAAGATACATTTTTAAAAAAGTCCACGAATGTATGTTTATACATAGTAATAATTATAAAGTTAAAACATGCCCATTATTCTTTCCTGCCTTTACCTACTGTTCAATATGACTATTGTAGATTGTTTTTTTAACGTGTATGTGGTGGACAATAAAGCGTTTTCTATCTATCTTCTATCTATATGTTGCTAGGGAGTTTCTTGCGCAGCTACCATTAATGTAAATTGCTTTGGAAGCGGTTTTAGAATCATGAGATTCAATAAGTACTCAGAAAAAATCTATTTGAAATAATTAATACATACATTTTAATTTTTTATTTTTATAACCGAAAGTAACGAAATTTCAGTCGTTATAATCGGTGCATTTCAAGACCACGAATAATAAACAAACTCACATTTCTAAATTAGTATGAACATTCAATTTATTATACATGAGGGTATGTATATACTTTGTTTCTATTATTCAGAGCTTTAATCTAATTTAACCGGTCTCCTGCCGTTAATTAATATCACCTGATTTATACATTCGTGGTAAAATACTATATTATACCTGTATCTATGCAAATCTATATGGCAGCTATAATGAGTGGTCATTATCATATTATTATTTGCAATATAATATGTTGGTTCGTTTGACAAGTTTCTATTACAAACAACGAGCTTGTTGCTAATGACGAAATTGGGTATTGTCAGAATCTAACAACGTATTATTCATTTTAATAGATTGTAATTAGAAAGTATTACATATGTAATTTTGAATACGTAATGTCTGCTTGCTATAAGTCGTGGTAGCTTAGTGTTTAACTCACTCGCGTCTCAAAGTACGTAGTAACGAATCCTGATCGAGAAATATGCGCCAAGGATAAGGGAGTTTTCTGATCTAATGTGATACATATTGTTGCTGTCTGGAAGAGATTGCTTGTTAGCGATAAGCCCGCACATTGTGCACATTTAGAACATTTTTGAGGCTCTAAGTTTTTCTGTGTTTTCTGTAATGGTGTAGAATAAAGTGTTATCTATCTATCTATCTATTTTTACGATTACCATTTGCTGACCCTGAATGGTAAATATTGTTATGAGATTCACATCGAAATGATCAATTTGTAAAACTAGCCAATCTACCTTGGACATATACTAGTATATAGAGTATATTATATGTTCATTTTGAAACCCCAGTAGGTTAGGAGACATTTATAGGGTATATAGTATGTTTGGAGTGAATAATTTCGGTTCTATGACTCGACAGGCATGTGACAATACCTTTGAATTGAGCTTCTAAAGTCTTAAAATTAGACGTACTTTTGTGATCTTCACGGTACCCTGCATTGTGCGTGGACTGACAGCATCTTAATCAAATTACATTTACTGGATGTACGTACATATCTTTAGAAGAGCATGCAGCAAGAAATAAAACTGAAGTTTGCGATTTTGAAATAAATGTCAAAACATTAAAAAAAACTCGTAACTATAATATTATAGTTAAAGAACTTTTATTTCACAGGGTGTCTGACACAATATTTCAAAACTGCTTAACGGACTTGAATGAAAATATCTGTGATTAAAATAATTTTCAGGATTGTCTTGTACGATTTATATTTTGATATCTTGTAAGATTCAAAAGATATGGACTCCGTGACCAGGGAGCAGGCGCTGCAAAGCTTCTTGCGTGTTCCACAAGCTGTTGACCCGTTTGGGATCCCTATCCAACTGGGCCAGGAGCTCTTTCCGGAAGTTTGCGATTGGCAAGTTGCCGTTCGAAGAGCCTTTTTTGGCGGCGCTGTATGCTTCTTGCAGCTGTTTCTTGTCAGCTTCATTCGAGCGTCGTCGGCGTCGGCAGCGACGTAAACATCTGCGGGCCAGCAGTGACCTCTCGCATAGGCCCGCAACGCCGTCCGTCGAGAGTACGACAAACCCCTCGGTGACCTGCCCGGGGCCCAGGGGTATGTGCAAATGCAATCTACCAGCTTTAACAAAAAATGACATGAATATAAAGTCCTGCGTGAACAAGGTTACAGACACAGTCTGTAATATAATAGACACGGCATTTTAATAGTATTATAAATTTTGTACACATATTACTTAACAATTTGTAAACCATCTACTCCTAACCATTAAGTTTTGGACAAAAAATCTTGAAGTAAAATCGTGCAGTGGATCCTTGAAGCGCAGATAAAAACTTAATTTTTGATACTTTGTAAGCTTCCTTATTTTTTATATAACTAAATGGGCACTCAATTTACATTTGTACGTACAGCATACAATACCTACTTATTTTTTGCAATTACTATACATTGTCTAACATCCGGCACATTTACAATGATATTGTTATTATGTTATAAGTTATAATTTAAATATATATATAATTGTAAATATCCTTGTAAGAGACTAGAGGTATATATATACTAACAAATGTTGTCCCTAACTGTAAGTCATTTCTGAGTTTTACACAAAACCATATTTTACATATAACTTTATTATAAATTCTAAAACCGGAGAAAGAGCGGCGGCTAAAATATTTTATAAAATATTATTAAGACCTAGACGTCGACAAAAACAAATTCACACCTTATATTATATACCTGAAATTCAGTCCACGCGGCCGGGCGGACATATTGCATCTGTGCAGTATAAATCGATGGTCCGATGCAGGGACGAGGCAGTTGAGCGAGAACCACGATCAAGGCGAGACTTGTGTACATTCGGTATTCTATTTAGTCACGCATTTGCGCCGTGTTATTGAATTACGCCCCTGTGCATTACGTTTGGACTTGTTATGTTCGATTATATTTGTACCTGTGTTATACGTGTTTCTATAGTTCTAATAAACTCTATAATAATTCCAACGGCATTTTAATTCGAATATTTCCTACCCCCCCTAGTCCCTAGACAAGTGGCATTAGCGCTAAACTAATAGAATAGAAAATGCATGGAATTGAAATATCGTTACCCTTAAGTATTATGTAATTCCTATACATTTTCATTCTATTCGTTTAGCACTAACGTCTTATGCCTAAGCGGGCCGGACAAAAAAAAACAAGTTTAAATTTTATTAAACGTTTACATTATCAGCAAAAGACAATCGCTTTCATTGGAGTACCAGACATCGGACACTTATAATGTATTTATCTATAGGTAGATCAGTAATTTAAATAAATTAAATACAATGATAAGCCCTGGAGACTTCCCCGAAACGCAAGTAATATTTAAGTATTCCATAAACGTGTCGAATATCAATATAAATATCCGATAGCTTCCTTGTGTTGGATATTAAGTTAACAATGTAACACCTCGTGTGCCTGAGCCCACAATTTCAATTCAATTACTTGATAAAATATGCAATGACATGTTGGGAGATGTGAAAATATTCTTTTCATTTCTCATATTCTGAAAGTATGCTTGGTGTTGCCTAATTACGGAGATGAAAACAGCACTTTTCATCCATGGGAAACGATTCTCCCTATGTCAAAAATTTAGAAAACCAAACGAACCATAATATATGCGAGTTAAGTCCCATCTTTTTTTACAGCTACTGTTAAATCGCGGCATAAATTATAATAAAAAAACTACAATTTTGTAGCATCATTTTATACTTATTACTTTCGACTACATTATGATTTCATTTGCATATATTTGAAAAGAGATTTATTAGAGAATTGAAAGACTGATGGAAACTATGACCGACTGACTTCTATCGGAAAGCCATCTCTGTCATCCATCAGTTTGGCGTCTTCTTTCAGTTTGTTTTACTTTAGTTTCATTTAAGGACGACGTTCTTGTTGACCAATTCGGTACACTACCCAAGATGGGGCCTCCACAAGTTGCCTTAGGAGTTTTCAGCGCAAACTGAAAGGGGACGTGATAATATTGTTATATAAAAATTGTAATGTATATTTGTATTGTTATAGGTATATATACGTGTCTGTATATGTATATATGTTTATATTGTTGTTGTACTTATATGTATTGCGATAAGACCGCCCCTTATACTATCTCTTGTTTTTTTTTTCTATTTCTGTTTATCTATGCTTTGGTGAACAATAAAGAATTAAATTTACGCCTAAATGTAAAAAAATATACATAAAGTTTATTTTAACAGACTTAACAAAATCGATCGACAAATATAACTCAGTTTTGCATACACTAGACGTTGGCATGCTGGATCAATCACCTTCGAGCCAAGTCATAAACCATAAATCGCTCATGCAAGGCGACCCCTGCAACATTTCATAGAGCTTAGCATTTAACGACCATCGATGCCTTCCTACATACCACTTCCTATGTTATATTCTCGAGAAGTCCTATGTTATATTGGCAGTGGTCTACCCACGTTGCAAAATATATAGTATTCAATCTGGTTAATCCGATTATATTGTAGTGGAGGACAAATATGTTCCAGTATGGTAAGTTAGCAACATCCTTTGAATAGTTGATATAACCAAATTGAACAGGTGACAAATTCTAAGACTTACATTGGGTATACCGAATTCATACTAAATAAAACTGTTCTCGGACACAGCGTCTGAGGAAGTTAAATATTTAATTTGAAAAGAATGAGAATTAGGACGATGTTTTGGAAAAATGTTTTCAGAATTCATACATAGGTTAAAATAAAGCCTCTATACAGAATTTACATTGTGTTACATTTTCTTGTTTTACATAACATTCAGTTCATATTTACTTATCTAGGTATACATACATATAACAAAACTGTACGGGTCGAATTTTCGTACAATGAAAAAAATGCTAAAAACCGAGTCAGAGGACGTATGCAAGAAATGAAATAGAACAAATTTAGATTTTTTTCAAATTTTTTGTTTCTTTGTTTGGCTGTTTATACGGGCTTATCTCAGAAATAATTGGACCGATTTAAAAGAAATTTTGTATGGTGGTCCTATATTCCTGGTCAACATATAGGATACTTTTGATCTCGAAAAATTAAAATGTTCCCGTGGGATAGTTAATAACTTACTTTTTTTTTCTTTATTCCACGGGGATGAAGTCGCAGGCAGAAGCTAGTTTATTATATTTAGATTTGTTTTTTAAAAGCACTATGTGAGTCCCTTCAGGAAATGACGTATGATGACTTGGTAAGTAGCTAAGTAGATAGCATTCAACAAATCCAAAGGTTTTGAAAAAGCTTATTGTCAATAACATATGATTTTAGGGTTGGGTTTACATATATGTCCCCGGATTATTTCCTGGATGATTTTAATGGTTAATGTGTTTAGGAATATATTTAAGACTTATTTATAACAACTGAAATTGGTTTTGAGTGGAAAAAATACATATTCAATTAATTATCGAAGTTTGAAATTCACAACAATGATCTGGTAATTTTGTCGCCGAGACGTTTTTTTACGTTTTTTGACGGGATTTATCGAAATAGGAGACTGTATGTATCCGAAAATTTAAATATGTGGAGTTTTAAACAGTTGGTTAGGTTAGGTTTTGTGTAGACCAAAGCGCCAGAACCGACTGGTAACCATTAACTATTTATTTTATATATTAGTGAAAAACAGAAGTGAGGTTAGATTGACAAAAACATTAATAACTCAGGAAGTATACATTTCCGCCACATGGGAGTTGCAGAAGGGGTACGTTTTCCTCCCTCCCCCTCCCCCCTTCCCCCTCATTACTTATGATTCCGGGGACATATATGTAAACCACACCCTGATTTTATTCCATAGTTCATATTATAAATGCATACGCTTTCATAGAAAACCCACCATACCGATTTTGCTGAAATTTAGTATATAAAATAGGTATATCAAATCTGGAAATGGACATAGTATACAGTTTACCTCTCGGAAAATGAGATAGTTTTAGAGATAAAATTAGCTACATTTTTCAGGGACGAATAGTGCCAAAATCAATATTTAATGTAATTTAACCAGTGTTACTTGCTTTCAAAATAAACTAGGAGCTTAGATCAAAATAACATATATTTACATATCCATTTTCCTTCTTTTTTGGTTAATACTTTTAATTACAATTATCTTGCTTGAAATCTTCATGGTATTAACTACACAGTAAAGTCATTAAAGTTATATCAATTATAGTTGATACAATATAATTATACTATACTAACAAGACTATATTTATATTTTACGTAGCGTAAAACGGCAAAATAAATCAACTTTTCCGCGCTATAACCGTGTTATGTAGCATATCTATACCTATAGAGACTTAGCATTACATAACACTGCAGTTTATATTCTCGAGCTGCGTATTGCACATACACTTGCACCACCACTACTGCCTTTTATAATGATTAGCCTGCTGTACCTGCCAAGTGACGTGCCTGTACGTGACTGCTTTGGCATGAATGCGGGAAAAGTAAAAGGAAAATTGGCCGAACACCTTCACATAACGTTTGTAGGATTAGATGTTGCAAGACGATTGTAATCCAATTGTATATTAAGCAGGTATACGCTGTTTAATACATTAATAAGAGGGTCTAGAGTCATTTACTTTCGAGGTATTGCTTTTACTGACCTGGAGAGGAAATTTCCTTAGAGTCGATCGGGAGGCTCTTTTATCAGGTTGTTCAAAGAGGGTTTCATACACCGGCTATCTAGATGTGTAAGGTTTACCTACTTACGATGTTATGTTTTGTTATTAGTACGTAGTAATTACAAGATAATTATGTACTAATGTACATACTGACCCTCAGAGAAATTACCTAACAAATCCCAGTCAAGGATTTGAAGGCATGCCATTGTAATCATACGTGGATGCATTCACCACTAAGTTAAAGTACTTATTTAATTAGTAAAGGTTAGGGTTTAATAAATTTATGCGTACCTAAGGAAAGGCTTATAAAACGGAACACAAAGGATTATTGGACATTTTGTCGAGGTGGAAACTTTTTCTACACAGCTCACTGCCCGGAGAACAGTCAGGTGTTCTATATAGTACTAGCGGTGACTGCCAGATACCCACTAAAATCAGCTGGGGGCTCCTCAAATCACCCAAGTCACATTCGTCAGACTTTAGAATAGAAATACTGCTTGGAAACCAAGGGGCCTAACGCTTTAGGCTTCTCGGTTTCCAAGTAGTAGATGTCAGTTGCCAAATTTTGGTTTTGAAATAATTGTAAAAGTCCAAGGAAGGTATAACCTGGAAAAATATAAATAGAAAGCAAAAATTAGTAACTATTTTATTTTTCATACGTTTCGAAGATAAGACACAAAATTAATTTCTGAATGCACTATAACAGGATGGTTTAAGTTCACACTTGGACCCGGTAGGTGGCACCGCTGAACTCCTGTTCATCAGTGGGACCAATTTTTTTGAGTGTGTTTGATTGATTAGAGAATGGTTTCAGGGTTCCAGGATTTGGACGAAATTTCGTTGTGTGAGTTTTGAGTTGATTTCGGGATGGCTTAGATTCACGATTAGACCCGGTAGGTGACGCGGTTGAACTCCTCTTAAACGGTGGGACCGATTTCGATGAATTTTTGTGTTTATGCAAGTGGATTCGAGAATGAGTTAGATTAATAATTGGTCCCAGTCGATGGCGCTGTAATCTGGTTCTAGATTTTATTTTTTAAGGACAGGATAACGTCTGTGTGGTATATCAAGTTCCAAACCTAATTTTGCTGTGTATAACAAAGAATAATGTGCAATAAAAGTTTGGAACAAACTTAAAAACTGCCAACAATAAATTTCAGTTCCAATTATTTATTAACTTTCAACTCTTAAAATTATTTGTAAAAAAACATCACTATATCAAACTTTATTTTTTTTTTCAGTTCATATGAAAAGTATTTGAACACCCTACCTAACAAGGCTATTTAAATTCAAATTATTAAACACAAAATTCAAATATAATGACTTCATATCCACACCTGTACTAGGGAGCCTCGTAACCAAAAAAATAGATAATATCTATTTTGAATTATTATCAAAATGTCTATGGAGAAATTAAAGAGGATAAATAAGGATACACGCTATAGATATCTATAGCTTGTATCCTATAACATATATATGTTGTATGTGAACTTTATAACTGAACCTGGTATAAAACTGGTTCCCCGTCCGCAACGCCCGCGAGTCTGCCTCGGCCGAACAGAAGGACAAAAAAGTAACAGTAAACAAAAAGAAACATATCCATTAATTGAAGTGAAAAAATTAAAAGCAAAAAGTCGACTGATCTATTTATATTGCTTTACACACGGCGTTACTCCCGTAAACTTTGATTCCGTATACTCAATAAATTACCATATTTTCTGGAATATATAAGAAAAAATATATACCATATAAGTACCCACCTATATAGTATATAGTTTACGACAAATTCTTAAACAATTTATACAAATAAATACGGGTTAGTCCACGTAATGTGTTCTGTAAAGCTGAAAAACGTGCAATTATACTCAACTTAATACTTTCTTGATACTTAATTAAAAAATATTTACTACACCTATGACTAATCTTGTTGTGATTTTACATCAATCCTGTATAACGGTATATAACACATATTACTGCCAAATTTCGTCAATATAGAATCATTTACGCAAACAGCAAATTATGTTCACATGATTGATGTCTGTTTACAAATAAAATATATGATAAATATATGTTATAAATAGGTACTAAGCTACTTACCTGAATTGTTAAAGATTTTTCATTGTCGTCTTTTCCTCGAATTTTTATGGTCTATAAATATTAAATACATAACGACTCCAGACACTATCAAAAGAAGTAAATCTAGTTACCACACCTACTGTTCAATTCACATCATGCTCGAGCGACTACCTGCGTCATTTAAAATATGTAGATCTTTATAATATAACTTTAATTAGGCCCCTTATAATTATAATAGGTGTAATTCATAATTAGAATCTAACGTACATCAGTTTGAGGATATTAATTTTAGCCAGAATTGTATATGAAGGGAAAATCTCAAATGTTTAGTGAAATATCACTTCAACTTGTCAAAAGATCTCCGTTATTTGGCGTCAGGCTTTAATTTGGTAATGCCTAGTGTAGATGAGCCATAAGGTTTATCTTCTTTTAGTGGCTATTTGATTACAAATTTTTCTAAAACATTGTTACGACCGGAACACCGGCAAAAGACAAATTCACACTTGCATACCTGTAGAAATTTGATTACGTTTTCGGCATTTGGACTTCTTTTGTTTACTTTGTGTTTAAAATTTGTGATTAGAAAAACAGCCCATTGTGTATTATAATCATTTATGGCAGTCATTAGCCAGGTGTAATTCTAAGAAATTAAGTCCACGCGGTGGAGAAGACATATTGTATTTGTGCAGTATAAAGCAATGCCCCAAGGGAGAAATGGGCAGTCCAGCGATAGCCACAAGCGAAGCAAGACGTTAGTGACGGACTTTGCGCGTATGATTGAATCGTTTGGACTGGTTATGCACAGTTATATTTGTACTTGTGTTATACGTGTTTGTATAGTTCTAATAAATTCTATAAATAATTTCAACGGCATTTTAATTCGAGTCCTGCAACTCGTAACAATATATTCAAGAATTACTAATGCGACAAATATACAAATGAAGTGGAATCATATGCTATGTCTTACTCTACATATGAAAACTGAAATAACTATAGACCATACTGTCTTTCGCAGGACCGACGGTCGATGAAGCAGATGTTTCCTGAAGTGGAGCCCGCAGCTCGACAAATGTGTACGGCAACTACATAATGTGACAAATGAGAAGAGTGATGGTATGTGACTTGAGAAGGCATACATCCAGGAGTGAATTACGATTGTCTGGCGACGACGATATTTGCTTACCTAATATTTAAAACTTTTCGGAGTTCCACGCTCAAAATGGGAAGCGGAACAAATACGGCCGCGATAGTTGTCACCTTTCCCTTATTCGTGTTGTCTTTTTAGTTTAATTAGAACGTTCACCATAGTAACGTGAATTGCACAATCTATTTCGTAGTAACATAAAGATATTACGTAACACCTTTTGTTAGTTTTAGTTTTGGCCGTAAAATAAACATTTTTTGTGTTAAGTGACAATAGGATTAGGAAATCGATTCGGTTTTTTTGGAGCGAAACACGTTATGATACGGTGGTGTTAATTGAAAACTTTTTTACAGCCGTTTTATACGAAACAAAAAACTTTAAGGAGACCCTTCAGTTTTTTGCTTAATTTTACTATTGCCTCTTGTATTCATAAGATCACAATTGATTTTATCATATGGCATTCTTTAAAAAAATAGCTTCAACGTTATTTATATTTGATAATATCATATAAAGACAGGCAACTCTTTATTGTAGGCCAAAGCATAGACAAACAAAAGTAGAAAAAGACAAAAGATCGACCTTATCGCTAAAAAGCGATCCCTTTCAGGCACTATTTGGCAAAGTTTGACGGTTTTAAATACTGAAGGTGGTGCAAGCATGTATGGTGTCGGTGCAGGAACAACGCACACCGAGCGAATCAGGAAACGCTTACAGAAATATAGGCACTCGGTAAGCTTTTGGTACTGGGTATACCGATCATTCCGATTCTGCATAAATTGCAAGATAGTCCGGCTAATTATGTGGGGAACAAATGTCCACCTATGCCAGGTCCTGGTCTAAGGGAAAGACCCAAGAAATGCTGGCTTGACGTTGTGAAGGATGATATGCGTAGCGAGGGTCTCAAAACGGCTGATGTCGAAGTTCGCGCAAAGTGCAGAAGAAAAAGAGCTACCGGGATTAAGAGCTCGGATGATGATGATCATGATAACCAATTCTGCACCGCTGCTACACCGACAAATCAGAAAGTGGCTAAATTTCGTGACGTCACATTTCGTAATATATTATATCGTTATAATATATTTAAGCTATAAAACACAAAATTTGAAGTATTAACGAAAAACTTTAAAACATTTCCAACTTTATCTATATAAGCATAGTGTTTAAATTATTAAATATAATGTATTCTATCTCATTCTCTCGCAGGCAGTCCTATAGATTTATGTGTTTATCTCTTTTAATGTCGATTTTTCATTTCAAAGAGTTTCAAAACAACGATTCTAAAGAATTTTCACTTCAAAAGCGTACAAGCTCATTAATTAATATTTATTCCTTTGGCTCTAATAACGATACTATATTTCATCGTCCCCCATTAGGCACGGTAACCTTGTAAACGAGTTAAATTTTGGACCTTGACATTGTTCCTATTTCCACCTGTAAATGTTACATCACCACAGTAACGCCGCGTGAAACATGTCGTATCGCCTTACAAAACTATGAGTCTACCTGTTCAGTGATATATCGTGCCTTAATACGTGCTCAGAAACCTAAACTAACCCAACCGACACAATAACGTCACCTCGCTGCGTATTTATTGTGTGATTTATACCATGGGCATAAGGTTCTATGTATATTAAACACGCATTGTACAGGTAACATATTAAAATCGACTGTGAGAATAAGATAAGCGTTCCGTGCACGTCAAACGCATCGTGCATACTGAGAAGTCATGTCAGCGTTCTGTTTGTTTTCAACGGATAACTAACTTCTTTTATGACAAAACGCTGTATAATGTGTTATTTAAAGAATCTTTATAAATATTCGCTATTTCATTCCTTAATGGCCTGGAACTTCGCACTTTTTCTGAGTTGGGGGAGGGAGCATGAATACTCCACTGCTCAGTGCTAGTTAGATTATTTAATTAGAGATAGAGGCCCGAGACTGATTTAATATGAATTTTAGAGACTACGCCTATTAGACCATCATGAGTCGAATGGATCTCGACTCGCACTGGTATGGTTTTTTTTTTTGAGAAAATATAGACTTAGGGCTAAGGATATCGCACAATAGCGTGGGTTTCGCGAGACAATCGAATGCTCAGCCAAACCCCAGTGTTCCTTCAGCCACAGTTAGATTCACGGGATAATTCCTCTTACAATAATAACTTTAAGGACTTCCTAGGCAAGGCTTTGCTCTTTGACGTATCATTTATAAGCTTAGAAATGCGTAGTTCACAATAAATTCGAAAACTATGTTAATTTAAAAAGCGGGGCGTTCAAATACCATGTTATCATCATACTTTCAAATGAACATGACTAGTATTTTAAATTAATGTTTAAACCTATTAATAGAAATGTGTATATCGACTAATCTTTCTTCATTAATATTAGGAGTCTCCATGTCCCAGTCAAGGCCTCGATATCAATCAGCCCTGCATTACACCTGTAAGTTTTGCCCGCGTAAACTTACAGGTGATTTTATGTCCGGGTTTAAGTATTTCACTTTCACTATAGTCGCCTTTTACACCGTAAGTAACCTATTAATTTTATATATAAGTATTATGTTATATATAAAATTCTCGTGTCACAATGTTCGTTCCCATACTCCTCCGAAACGGCTTGACCGATTCTCATGAAATTTTATATGCATATTCAGTAGGTCTGAGAATCGGCTACTATCTATTTTTCATACCCCTAACTGATAAGGGTTGTCCACTCCTAAATATATTTTTTTAATTTTTAGACAACTTTTTTGTTTTTATTTTTTATGATACAGCATTAAAAAATACATACAACCCTAAATTTTCAACCCTTTACGATCAACCCCTATTTTTTAATAGTGATATTAGTATTTTTATAATTTTCTACTGGGATGATTTAGATTTTAATTTGAACCAGGTAGATGGCGCTGCTATCGGGTTCTAGATTTTTATTTTTTAAAGGCAGGACAACGTCTGCCGGGTACAGCTAGTAATTATATAATATCTATCAAAACAGAAATATGTTCTTTTGAAATTACCTAGTATAACAACAAAAAATTGATTCATGACAGTAAATATAAAGTTAATATCGTTATAATAAATGAGTATCTAATTAATATTATTCAAAATTTACCAACAGTGAACAAAAAGTGACGTTAATGTTTCATATTTAAAAACCTGTTGCCACGCCCACAGCGTTCGTTATTCAAAGCATGCCCGCAGACTCGAAGCTTCTTAATTCGAACAGATTAAAAATAACGAATTACTTGAAAGCGTCACATTCTGCCAGTAGTTTAGTCACTTTGTCACCTTTAAGTTTGTCACTATATTATTTATTCAATACTATTAATATATCGTTTTTGCAAAATTCTATATGCCTGTTTAATGTTTCATTTCCGTTAAGAGTAACCATTACATGTATAATAGATATTGATTGTTTAAAGCCCGGAATAGGTATGACCTTTAGGATTTTCACATCACCAGAGAGTAAAAGAGTTTTGATAACAGCTCATCTGCTTTTCATCCAATCCACGCATTCTGCTTTTGATACGTTGTGTTTTAATATTATGATTACTTCAATCATCTTATTGTTGGGATTGAACTTTCTAAGTTTAGTCTAATGTAGATAAGCGAGATGCAAACATTTATAATGACTATGTCCACGTCCCTTCGTGTTATTTTTATTCATCGTCAACAAGTAATATTTCAAACAATGAACATATTAGGTCGCAAAAAGTCTCTCCCTTTTCATTCACTATATCTCAATTAATTGGGGTCGGCACAATATGTTTTTTCCTTCCACACTCCTCTATTCTGACATACATCTTCTGTCACACCACAAATCATCATATCATCACAAAAACTAAGCATTACATAATCTTTGTAAGGAATTGAACCTACTTCATTCCAATTAAAATTTATACGTTCAGGAACGAAGAAAGAATAAAATTTGCGTTAGGGGGGCGGCCTATCGTAATAGGCGACAGAACAACCCACAGCCAGGTGGTAGGGTATTTGCCCGTCTGAATGGCTACCACCCCTGTTCTAGAGTATGGTGCCATAATAACCTCGAGTTGTGCAGAGTAAGTTGCCATAAAAAGCTCGAGCTGTGTTCCCGCATTAGTGACCAGGTTCCAGTCTCGCTTTATGGAGCGGCAGCATACTGGTAGCACCTTTGGTGTTACAAATGTCCACAGATGATGGGTAATGCTTCACATTAGGTGGGCCACCTGCCTGTCTGCTGAACTCATGAAATAAAAAAAACAATAAGAGGCCTATGCCTTAGCCACTGCACTGGCATCAGAAAAAAATAAAAAACTACTTATTATTAATGACAATCAAATATACCCTATATCACTCAGGAATTATGTAGGTTTCCACTGGTGAAAGAATTTTCTAAATCGGTTTAGCAGATACAGCGTTTACCCCCTACAACGTCACACTCACAAACTTTACCTCTTATAATATTAGCATAGATAAATTGCTGTAAGTAAGTTAATTATCAAGTACTATTTACCAATGTGTGTAACAATACTAATTTTGTTAACATTTCGAATTAAGTAACGAAATAAGTTAAGCAACGTGAGTATGAAATCGCATCAATAAAATTGTGTCAATCACCTCATGTTTTATCGAAAACGGAAAAGATTAAGCATGTATCCTCGATAGTAGTTATGCCACACATAGATAATGCAATAGGGGCAACGATATGCGCGCAATTCGTGTGCTGATAAGATATGAGGACTTTTTAATACATTGCTTACAGCTAAATAATATTTTACACTTACCATTTTAATAGATACAAACTAATAAGTAAAAGAGATTGGTGCGATGTTTGCATATTAGAACAATTATATTATTTTTATTTCCTTATTGATTTTTATAAAGGACTAGTAAATACGTAGCAGTAAGCTATTACGCTATTTAGGTTTGTTTTTATTGCGCGAGTTCAGCAGATAGGCAAAAGCGGTTGCCATCGCCTTTGAGCATTTGTAACACTAAAGGTAACGCCGTAACACAACTCTTGTTTGTTATGGCGGCATAATCTAGACCAGGGGAAGCAGCCACCAAGACGCGCAAATACCCTACCACCTGGCTACGGGTTGTTTTGTTGCCTCTTACGACAGGCCACCCGGCAGCAGACAATCGTAATATAAGTACATATCAAAACTCTCAAAATTAAGGTTATTAAAAATCGCGCGAACTGAAGAAAAGTTAGAAAAGCAAACCCCAGGTTTTAAAATGATGAAGACGTCAATTGATTCGGTAACTACCTTCACGTCGTGTTTTTAATCGCTTTTCATCGAATATTAACTAGACGGTCAAAACGGACTTCGCCTTTCAGACTTTTATTTCAATTTTTGAACTTGACATACTTACATGTGCGGTTCTTTTAACTATAGCACCCTCTATATACTCGTACATAGCACAAATTTCGCTTTGCGGCCTTAGGAGCGTGATTAATAATCATTTTTCTCGATTTGACATTCCATTCTAATGATTTGAAAATTAACATGAATTAAGTAGAACAAAAAACAAAAACATGGATACTGATAAAAACGTCTTCTTTTGAATGATTTATAAGTGCGAGTTATTCCAAACACATTTGAAGACACCAATCGCCAACATAATATATTTATTGTACAGAATCAGCAGAAAAGTCTCATAAGCTGACATTTATAACACTAATAGTTTTGAACCCGTCACCACTATTACTAGAAATAAAAGGCATCTTTATTACTTTAAAGTTTATGCTTTTACTACAAGAACGCGGTTTAATATCAAGGTCACCGGGAGTCTGAGTTTATACATACGTAAGTAGAGCACACTAAGGCACACTTGTATTTGTGTTTATAAGAGTGGATTTCATAAATTGCTCAAAGATACTAAGAATAACGCTGATACCTCGTCGTTGTATAAAATTCGGTAAGACAATGGACTTAAGTAGAGTTAAAACTACGAACATAAGTGCCACTGTTATTAGCATTCTATGATGTAATTAATAGTTTCGCTGTGAAGGTGCTTTAAATATGCCTAATCTCGAGGAAACTTAATAGAGATAAGAGGAAGCAATTTATAGAATTTCAAACTTACAGCTCCCATACTTTACCAAGTTATAAAAGATAATAAACGAGACCGGTTCAAGCATTTTTTGAGCAAACATAATTTCAAGCTAACACAACTCAAGTGTTATCTAAGTTGCATTACGAAGTGGCATCGTTACATAGTACATACCCAGCTGATGTTGTGAATGTTTACGCAAACAACCGTATTGACTTGCCAGCTTAGCGACTACGCTTAGATTGTTAGGTGCACAGGCACGTATTTAAATTACAACTACATTTATTGACACGACTATTTCAATGCTACAATACTTTCATGTTGATACTTTTCGTGACACGTCATACGAGATTTTTTAAATTATTGACTTGGATAGTCATTTTAGTAAAACTTTCTTTTCTTTCACCTTATCACAATTATTTGGGGTTAGTACAATATATATTTTCCTCCCATAATCCTCTATTCTGGCATACGTCCTCTGTCACATCACAACTCGTTTAGTCATCCTTCACACAATCCATTTTGGCATAACTTTAACCCTTATAAAACGTTGTGTCAGTTTGTCAAGCCCTCTGTCCGTCTGGTATAAACGTACAGTTACAGCTTTTAGATATGTATACGGTGTTAAGAAATTTTTCAGTGTATAAAGATTCTTTTAATTTTATACAAAAAAATGAGATAGTCTTGTTTCTAAAAGTTTTTACGCCACTTCTTCTCTTCAAGCGAAAACATGTTGAATCGGTTGGTAAATTAGATTAAGCTTCCATAGAGTGAATAACCATAACATAAACAAAAATTAAATAATTAAAATGAACAAGTGATATTTGTTTTTCACGATCAGGCTGCTGAATAGTGGCTGAAATGTCGAAATGAAAATCAAATAAAATGCCGCGCTTATAATCGTTAATACATAATTTTAATTGTGTGTACTAGTCGCGAAAACTTAAAAAAAACAACAATTGATTAGTTTCATAAAATTCCATAATCTTAAGCCAATGTATACTTACATGGAAATCATCTGAAGTTCTAACAAGTCCAACCCTGTACTAGTGGAGCTGACACCTGGGGACCGGTCGCACTCGTTCCGCGGGCCCACGCAACGCCCGCTGCGGCCACGTCACTTGACACCACCACCAAGGCGTAATTGCCGACCGAATGCAAGCGGAAATGCCTAAATACATTGACGCTTGATGCTGGAAAGTCATTGCCTTACAGGGTAGTCCCTAAAAGTAGTTCGGAATTCTAATGTCTAGATAGGGAAATTCAAATATGAGTTTTGATAACATTGAAAGCTGATTAATAAATAATGTTCTTGTAGGTTAGGTTCTTCTTCAACGTGATTGTTTTGATTAGTGGTATAACCACAATCTACTAAATGTGGTGTTTTAACCGAGTGGTGGATTCGATGGTGTAGGATATTCTCTATGTTCCATTCTTGAAAACCTTGATTGCAGACATATTTATTTTGTAGATTTGACATACATGATACATGATTTGACATTTGACATTGATACATGACAATTACTGCAATTACACAAAGACAATCCAAGGATGTGACACACTTAACCATAGACGCTACACTAACCTATGATCTGCCTGACCTACCGGTGTTTCCAAACCGTTTTTATATTCTTCTGTTTACTCTCTTCATTCGGCCTTAAACTTGTGTTTAACGACAGAATTCTTTAAATAAAAATAATTTCCCCTGTCTTAGGTAAATTTTAATTTATTTTCAATCTCCTTTTTTTGGTATTAATTTGACTTAATGACGTATAAAATATGCCAGATATATTCGCCTTTACTTTATCACACGGACATTACCATCCATCATCATTTACGTCGTAAGAAAAATGGCGTCATACATTGCATACGTAAGCAACGCGTCATATTTAATTATTTCACGACTTTAACTCGATGGTATTTAATCTGAATTAAATGAGAAATCGTTGAACAAGTTGCGGTGACTTCATCTCGATTTCCTGGTTTGAATTTGAACGAATACAATAATGATTAACTCATATACAGCTATAAAATATAGCACTATTCACATAGTCACCGACCTTACATGCATCCTTATACATATAAGGCCGGTAACTATGTGAATAGTGTGTTTTGTCTTTTTTTTATTGCAGGAGTTCAGCACACTGACAGAAGGCCCACTTGATGGAAAGCGGTTACCATCGCCTATGGACATTTGCAACACCAAAGGTGCTACAAATGCACTGCTGCTCTCTTAAGAAAAACTGGTACCTGGTCACTAATGCCGGAACACAACTCAAGTTGTTATGGCGACATACTTTAGACCAGGGGTGGCAGCCATCCAATCAAGCAAATACCTTACCACCTGGCTGTGGGTTGTTTTGTCACCTCTTACGACAGGCCGCCCAGCCGCAGGAAATTGTATTCTTTCTCCGTTCCTGCACGGATGAAAAGTTTTGTTTATTATTACGGTTTTTTTGTATATTTTTGGTTATCTTTTTTATATGTTAATTACATATAAAAATAAGTAACTCTTTTATTTATCACGATAAAAAGTATTCCAAATTTATTTTCTTTCTTTTTTAATTATTATGACCGGTTTATTAGACCATCGAATGTATAAATTATACGAAATATCTTAAAAACCGATACATATTAATGGCCTAAATTATAAAAAAAAATAAGTATATTAATATCCAGACAAACTCACTTGCAATACCGTAACACCGTTGTGCTTCAGATAACAGGGTAGTAGGTATACGGGGATGTAAATATATATTCTTGAAGCATATCCGGTACATATTATATTTATTCATCGTAAAAGTACTATATTATTTCAAATGCAAACTAGCAATAGAGGTCTTTAGATTAGTAAATTTTACGAAGAATAATACCAGTTAAATGGTACCTTTCAGACGCCCCTAATTTTTCATCTCGTAGACCATAGACCGCATGCAATGTTTTTCAGTTTTTGGGTAAACCCTCACTTACTTAATGAACTTTTGCATTTATACATAGTTGGTAAAGTTCTACTTAAACTATACATATAATAAAATTGTAGAGTCAAATTTCTGTACAATGAAAAAAAAATGCTAAAAACCGAGTCAGGGGGATGTAAGAAGTGAAATAAAACTATTTTAGTTTATTCCAATTTTTTTGTTTGTCTATTTGTCTGTCTGTTTGTACCGGCTAATCTCCGAAACGACTGGACCGATTTAAATTAAATTTTGTATGGTGGTAGCTTATATCCCTGGTCAACATATAGAGTAATTTTGATCCCGAAAAATTAAAGAGTTCCTGTGGCATAGTTAAAAAACCACACCACGCGGACGAAGTCGCGGACAGAAGCTAGTTTCAAGTATTTAAAATTTTAATTGCAGGTTCCTAGTCGACCTCTGAGAATAGAAAATATCATTTAGGTTCTCAATGAGTTACGTAGATTGGCTTTCTGAGTTAGGTAATCCTTATATCTCCTAACGTACATATGGTTACTATAAATACCACGTGTTGATGGTGAAATAAAACATCGCAACAAAACATGTACATGGAGATAGCCGATGTGTCAAACCCGCCAAGCCGCGCCTTGGACAAGCCATGATGATGTACTGCCTGTTTCCGTAAAACTTTGAGATGCTCGTGTCAAGCAGTGGAACGGTTATATGCAGTTATTATAATATTATTATAACACTAGGACATGCCCATGACTTCGTCCACGCTAGACTTGAAAATCCCGCGGGATTCCCGAGACACAAAATATGTAAGCTGTCGTTTTAGAAGAAACTGTGTCGGAATAAGCTAATTTTTATGAACCGAACAATTTCAAACCACTTCCGGGATAATTTCCGCGGTATTTCCGGGATAAAAAGAATCACACATTTTATAAAATAAAACTTGCTATCGATCAGTGAAAAAACCGCCTTGGAATTCGAAATATTTTTTCAATCTGGCTATTTCAAATTATTCTCAGAAAAATTCCCGCAGGATTCCCGAGATAAAAAGTAACGCAGATTTTAATTCTAAGAATTTCCTGTAGATCAGCGATAACCGCATCAGAATCGACCCAGTAGTTTTTACGTGAAACCCAAATAAACAGACAAGAAACCTAAAAAAATTGCATTGTGTTCTCCGTCATTTATATATTGTGCTATTCCTGCTGTTTTTCTAATAGCCTCAATGTACAGACACGGCATGTTTACATTTGTATTATATTATAGAATATATAGATGAATATCTTTGTTCCTGTTTGTATTGCATATAAGTATTTTTTAAATTATTAACATTTTGTAAATTAATGTACACAGTAAGTATCCATTTCCTTATTGTAATATGTTTTTGGATGTTCTACTAATCTTAATAGAGGTGCTCATAAGGAGACCCGTTGAGGCTGGTCGGAAGTGACGTAAGTCTTCCGTCTCCGACTTCCGCTCGGAAGCAACACGCTTCCTGAGACGGCGCGCCGTTCCCGAGGTCGCACTTACGTTCCGCTTCACTATATCACTATTCATTAGCACATTATTAAGAAGCCATTATCTTAACATGGCACGATATAAGAAAAGCATTTCGTAATAATTATGTGGCATAAAAAGGATTAAAACTAAATTTCATTGAATATTTTCAAATAAAAATCATAAAAAATACAACTTAATGTGACATTATAGGAACAAAATTTTTTCACACGTCTTACAGCAGAGACAACTGGCAGAACTCGTCATGTGAGGAATGTGCGTCATGGCCAGGCGACCTGTAACGAAAGGAACTACATTATTGACAAAAAAAATTGTGACTCAATTTTGGTTTTATGAGATAAAACATAATCACAAATGTAATGCTAATCTACTGCGGAAAGAAATCGTGTATATCTGATCGTTTGCAGAAGGAAAGATATAAGTAGGTAGTCTGTATATACATAGGTACATACACTATATGCATGTGAGTAATATTTGTTTGTTCCTTCTTCGCAGATTGAAGTATGCATGTATATGTATACTATAAATATAACTATACATACTATACATATTATTAAATATATAAATACATACTACAGTGTCGGTAAAAAGATAGGATAGGATAGTACCATAAGATACGGAAATTATGCGAATGTTGCCGCGAGAAAAGACGACTTAGTATAAAAAGAATAAACGGAAAATAGAAGACAAATATAGTATTACAAACATTGAAAACATTTTAATTTTCCGGCTTGGAATTCCAGGTATTTTCACCTTAGTGTACAGTGGCGGAATGAAAAAATCCACTAGTTTTTAAATTAATTTATTTAATCTTCCCCAAGCACATGTTACCTTTTCAAAGTAAGTCGACTTTAAGGTGAACATTTTAATTCCGTGAGTGTACTACGTGAGAGGATGCATCGTATACGTAAAAGGCTGTGTAAAATATCTCAGCAAAAATAATGAAAATGCTTAAAAAAATTAATCCTACCGAAGAAGGTAGGCAAAGGGGATTTTTTAAATTCATTTTAAGCCGAAAAAAATGATGACAAGGAAAACTTATTACTACATTAGAAGTCACATAAAATGCTGTTTTAATCATCAAAATGAATAATATTACAGTCAAATGATAAACTTAATAATGAACTAAATAAATCCATTCATTTTCTGTAGCGTTTCTAGGAATTGTAAGTATGGAGGATGTTGAATTTAACTACCGCTACTGAATTAGTCATAACATCATTGTTTTTAAGGTAATTGACATGCACTTGGATGATGAAAATATCTAACATATTAAAATAATACTTACGTTTTATATAGCAGGAGTACAGCAGACAGGATGATGAACCCTCATCGTAAGCGGTTACATACCGGCGTTTTTCCAGATTACTCACTAAACACCCCGGTATTCCTCCTAACTTCATATAGCAGGGCCACGAGAACAGGTCGTGGCCGACGCTGCAGTCCTGCCTAACGTAAGCACCCCTCCCTATGGGTGAGCCTCTCCTTGGACCAGGGGATGGCGGCTCCCCCCGGCAACTACATGTTGTTTGGAATCGAGAGGGGTGTGCGCAGAACACCTCCTAGATCCCCTCTCGGCAGCCTGAATGCGGGTAATGGCTTAATTGCCCTCGTGGACCATCACCCGCGGCCATGCGTCTATGGCGGCTGCAGGTCGTTTCGGCATCGTCGTCGAGGCTGAGTGAAAGGTCTTGTCCCATGCTGGCTTGGAGAACACGGCGCTTTTCTTCCCATGCAGCGCACTCCTGCAGAGTATCCAGCGCCGTGTCATTAAGGGAATCGAACCCTATCAGATCCAGTAAAGTATATAGCACAATAAGTAGAACAATACATCACATAAATGCTCATGTAGCCGATTTAAAATGCTTAGGTTACATTCGAAAAATCGTAAAAAAAAACATCTTCATATTTTTTCTAAGTAGGTAAACGGCTATGACATAGATAGAAGGACAAGCAAAGCAATTATACAAAGATACCATATTGGGCCTAGGAATCCATTTAAATGTAAAAATGTAGAGATTTAAGGGTCTTCAACATATTTCGACAATCCAATTTATATTTAAAATTTAATTCCTTTTTAAGAGTTTTACGGGTTGTGTAAGAATATTTAAATAATAGCCTCAGTTTGATGTATTATTGTGTAACGCTTGTGACACACGTCCCTAACCTGTATTATTATATTATTATTTGATAACTGATGCCAGTTTACACAATACTTCTTGATGTTTTAAAAAGATTGCGAAGGTAATTTATGTTCAAGGTTTCGTAGTAAAATAGCAAGAATGAAATCCCTCTTATTTTGTCGTCTCCCTCTGTCCGTGCTAAATGATGTATTGAACTGATGAGGGCTTTAATAATCAACGACTGAGGGATTATATAAAGTCTCAGTGTACTTCAGTATGTCGTATATTTGGACAGATATATTAAAATATGAAGTGATGTGGTAAACAATGTTAAAAAATGTTCTTCCGACGTTAGGATTGCGTAGTTAAACCTCGGCTTTCGTAAGGTTTCGTTCGAAAACTAAGAAGAAGACTAAAAAATATTACTACAGATTTGATATACCTATAATATATATTTTCAATAAACATTTCCTTAAGTTTTCGCGACATAATTAGAACTACGTTTTGACGGTTTTGTTTATTTAATTTTTTTATGATCTTTATTTACTCTATAGAAGCCTAATCTAATTTACCTACTTTAATGTGGCCGAAACGTCGAAATAAAATCAAATAAATACAATGCCACACTAAAAATTATTAAAAAGTAGTTTTAATTGTATATTTTCAATTCATATATTTTGGGACTCAAACATCAATATTGCATCAGTCTAACGTTACTTTTAAGTAACGTTAGACTAGAAGTTTAATGCCTTAAACTGTTTTACTTATTATGTATGTCACACTAAATTTTTCTTAATGTTAATTTTATTTTGTTTATGTTTTATGTCTATAATTTATTAACATTTATTTAATATACCAACGTTAACTTTCTCAACAATAATATGTACAGCGTGGGAAAACCATTTCACAAAGCAACATACATATTTGTATAGGACACTAATCATTTTAATAGTCACAGAGCAGCTATTATCAAAAATTACTATTAAAAAAACTAATTTTCACCAAATGCAGTTTTAGTGAAATTAAGTAATTTACAACAGAGTTGAGTTAAATTCTGCTATGTTTTAACATTGTATTGTCAGACAAAAAATATTTACAATTCTATAATTTCAGAAAAAAGTTACTGTGAGATATAAATGAGAGAGATGATGGGAGGCATATACGGAAACGAATTCTGAAAAATTATAAGGTTTGCGATTTTGCCAAAATGGCTACGGGACCCTATTAATATTTAAAAAAAATCTTATTTCTTTATTAATTTCGAACCATAAATCCACTCAAAAATATTTAAGGCCAAAAACCCCCGTTTTAATTCTGATGATTTACTTTGTTTGTGATGACGCATCAAAATCATTAAACAAAATTGTACAAACACTGAACATTTTTCCATGTCCATTTCATTAATCAGGTGTTGTTTTCTAATATTTATATAATTATTATTTTTCTATATACGTACTGTACTATTATCATATTGTAATCATTATTATTGGCACCAGTTAGTGCAATAATAATAATTAATTGTTATGATATATAATCCATAAATATGTTGTTAATTTGTTATCAACAGTTACTTATTTATAAAAACGTAGTGCATAAATCCGATAAAAGAACTGAAAGGGGGAATTTTTATATAGTTTATCACTTTATTTGAAAAAAGTTTTAAGGTCAACAAATATATATAGGAAAGGAGCATTGAATTGGTAATATAGTAGGTTCTTTTTGTACTCAGTTTATCTGTTAAGTCTCGTATTGTGGAACAATAACGATCAGCAAATATTTGCTTCAAATGATCATCCATCTAAAATACAACAAAGGATAGTTTTTATCCCAAAAAATAATGCAGTTTCGTAGGTCATGGAATGTGGAACTTATTTCGTAAAATGAGGTAAACAATAAAAAATATTATTTATATAAAGTGGTCATATTCGGGATTTTATCATTGCCCAACAGTGGGCACGCTACATGAGCTAAAAAGTTCACGACACGGATGGGTGTGTCGACATTCACTATTCACATCACCAATAGTGGGAAGATGTACTAATCAATATTTTTATTTACTGTCATAGATTTATGGTCAATAATTCTTCAGGGAGAAGGTTTTTTTGGTGCCGTAGACAAATAAACAAATAAAGACAATGTTTCTCACCTCTACGGCACCTTTAGTTGTGTGCTGATTACTAAGCGCTTACCTAAAGTCTGTTTCAAATAAGACTGTATTGAATAAATTACCTAAATAATAAACCCTACCGCCATATTAGAAATAGACTTGAACTAGAATTAACTCTGTTGGCTCAACGACCCAAAATGTGTCTTGGCCTCCGAAATTTATTCTAAATATCGGCAGACCAACACACATGCTAGTATGGAGCTAAAGTTTTTTCATAAGAAATATTTTTTAAATCTTTTATTATAACATTTTGAATCAACCGTTGAATTACCAACACGAAATGATTCACCGAATTAATGTGTAACATGATGCTAATTATCTAATACTAGTCATTTTTCTAGAAATTTTCTTAAATATCTTGTGATATCATTCTATTGTTCTTAACGCAATATTCGTATAATCTATGACAATAAATCACAATTACTAGCAACAAAATAATCATTTCACTAGTTTTCCGAGAAAATATTTTGCAGGAGAAATGAGGGTTGCCTGGAAGAGATCGCTATGAGCGATAAGGCAACCCCTTGTTCTGATGCAAATGTATCCATATAAGCTGTCTATGTTTAGGTTCATGATGAATAATAAGGAGTTTTCATTCATTCATTCATTCAGTGAGAATAACTATTAAAGAACTAAAGCAACGAATATAACTCGCAATCTTAGTCATGTGAAGTGGCAGTGGGCCGGTCACGTCTGCCGCGGGACTTAAACGAATCCTCACGTGGAGACCGCTTGTCGGTGAACGTAGTGTAGACCTGAGTGTAGTCTTCTAACCTGGTGGACTGACGATCTGGGTCGGCTTATCTGTAGTAGGCTGGATAAGGAAAGAAGACCAAAATATGTAGGGCCAACTTGGGTAAGGCCTACGTTCACTAGTGAACATCAATTGGTAGAAGAATATGCTTCTTTTTCAGCCAATTAATGTTCACCGCAAAAATTTACATTGTCCTAGTTTGGTGCGGACTTTATTGGACTTTAGAAATATTCTTATAAAGATTTTTCGTAGAACCCAAAAGAAGAATACATTAGTAATAGATCTATATGCATGTTTATGCTATTAATATGAAACCGTTTAATAAATTTAATATTGTTATTATCCAACGTTATCGAAATCCAGATGGTACACTGCAGTTACTAACGCTAGCGATATTATACCAACGTCATATTTTTGTTCAGCGAACGTTCATGACGCGTTAAAATATTAAAATATTTCTGTTAAAGTGTTGGCCAAGACGCAATAATGGCGCAAAACTTGGCCAGTTCAATGAACTTTCAATAACACAATATTTTTATCACTGTTTTATCCTTCCATCAGCAAATCGCAATGCATTTAAATTTTATTAAAACGTGTTAATTTTTTGCAACACATTACTTACATTAATATCAATATAACTCAGTAAACAAGTTTTTAGTACAACTAAATAAGAAGACGTTTTAACGGTTTTCAGCGTGGAATTTATTTGGTATTTTTTCAGTAACCGTGATCACGGCCTAAAACCGTTAAAATATATTGTAATAGTCGCGAATACTTAAGCAAATACTAAAATATTCTACTGTCATACTCTGGACCCTCTGGCAGATTTTAGACCTTGGCTAACTGTTCACGTTAAGCGCGTAATTATTGTAAATTATGTACATAAGACCAACTTCCTTAGCAGTAGATATATTTTATCTGCTTTCATTCAAATCCAGGTCATTAAAATAAAATGCGGGTTCTCTTAAGCACAGAGATTTATCCGTGCAGGAATGGAGAAAGAATACAATTTCCTGCGGCCGGGCGGCCTGTCGTAACAGGCGACAAAACAACCCACAGCCAGGTGGTAGGACATTTACCCCACTGGATGGATACCAACCTTAGTCTGAAGTATGTCGCCATAACAACCTTGAGTTGTGTTCCGGCATTAGCGAACAGGTTCCAGTCTCGATTAAGAGAGCAGCAGCACATTTATAGCACCTTTGGTGTTACAAATGTCCATAGACGATGGTAACCGCTTTCCATCAAGTGGGCCGTCTACTTGTCTGCTGAACTCCTGCATTTAAAAAAACAGAGCTACCACGACCTTTCTTATAGCAGCTGGATATGGATACATGCGATGAAATCATGCTATCTGAGATTATCGCTATGTGAAATTCCTTAGCTCGCCTTATACAATTCGAATTAAGACTTAGTCACAGCGATACAATTTGAAAAATTAGCATGTATGTTACGAACGAACATGGATATTTCTTCGTGGTTTAAGCCAATCGTATTTCATTGATTTATGAGACACAAAAAAGTAGACAAAGTGCGTTTGAGCGCAAGCACAGTAAATGGTTCAATGGTTGATCACTTCTTATTCTGCGAGCGGGCGGTTTCCGCAACTTGACGACAAAGCGCCTATTTTGCGTTTGAGGGTGAGTGAAGGTTTATTCCAACCAGCCCAGCTCCTCCAGGAAGTCCACCAGCTTCTTGACCTTGCTGAAGACTTCTCGGAGGCTACCTGGAGAGTCCAGATACTTCGCCTTGTATTGGGCCACCTCTCCGCATTCAAGCAGGACATGGGCGGCTGTTTCTTCTGCCTCCAGGCATGCTCTGCACAGGGGGCTGTCGGTGACACCTATATTGAAAATATTTCAGTTAAATTTGCCGTGTCGAGTGGCTTCACTAACTACTCTCAGCCGAGCTAATGGTTGATCACAAATTTGACATTACGTTTTTGTAGCCGTACGAAACTTGTACACGTGTACCTAAATTACTGATTTCTGGTCTTAGTAGTTTTAGACATAGCTGCTGTATAGAGATAGCTTTGACAAGCAGAGAGATAGACATTGTAGTGCGATCGTAAAGATTCCTTTTAACCTTTAGATATTGCAACGCGAAAATATATAGGTACGTTGATTATTCCTATGGCATACAGTTCCTGAAATTCCATTTAAAATTTTGTAATATCTATTGTTATACCACGAACAAAGAAGGCTTATAAAACACTATTTACGACATGTTTTACACCCAACTCACGCATTTAACGAGAATAATATAACGAAATAAATATAGAGAAGTGACCCATGCGTATCTAGAGTTGCCAGATGTACGGGTTTCATCGGATAGTCGGGTTTTTGATTATGTTGGTCCGATCAAGAAATCGGACAAAAGAATGTCTGTCTGGTTTTAAAGCAAATTCATCCGTTCATTATCTGGTGAACTCTGTTAATAACTCGCCGTAAATACTGTAAAACGTGAATTATGCGTTTTCTTTAACATAACTGCTAGTTGCACGGAATTCGAAGATGCCATCTTACGCAATAACGCTTTATTAAAAGCAATGGCATCGAGTACTAAATATATGAAAAAGTAAATCAGCTCTTAATTTAGCATTCGATAAGCATTATTAGCATTCGAACAAAAAAGTTAGTTTTCAGTAAATTTATAATATACGTACTTCTACCCGCGACTTCGTCCGCGTGAAAAGTTTTTTTTACTATCCCACGGGAACTCTTTAATTTTTCGGGATGTAAAGTATCCTATATGTTGACCAGAGATATAAGCTACCACCATACAAATTGACATTTCAATTGATCCCGTCGTTTCGGAGATTAGCTCGTACAGAGAAACAAAAAATTTAAAATAAACTAAATTACTTCTATTTCACTTCTTAAATCCCCCTGACTCGGTTTTTAGCATTTATTTTTATTGTACAAGAAATTCGACCTTTGCAGTTTTATTATATAATATCTCTAGAATTTAAAAAAAAAACTTATCCGGTTTTTTCCCGAATAAATCTGGCAGCCCCACGCGTGCCGAAGTGGGGCATTTATGTTCGCAAAACAGAGGCAGTATTGTAGTATAAAGTGACAAGTTTGACTTATATTTGTATTGAAGCCCATTTAACAGTACAAACGGCCAGATAAGACACCCATTTGCTACATCCTTATTCCAAGGACAGTGAGTGAGCTGCCGGCGGCAAGTCGCGAACGAAATGCTAATTCATTTAGCTCCGTGAATACCATATGTGATCTTAAAAAACTGCCATACCTACATACTTTGAGACCGCCATAGAAAAATGCCAAAGATAAGTACGCGACCCATTGCTTTATACGTACAAAAAGGATGTCCAATTACTGTTAATTATTTGGACATGAATGGATTTCTTCGTAAACGAGTTGCTATGACAGATCGCTTTGAACAGGTTACAAGGTCTTTATTGGACTTTTGCTCTAAATCGGAAATTTATGTTAAACTCTTTGCAGTACAAGGACGACTTGTTTTTAGAATTTAAGATTTTTAACCGTTATTTGAATATTTGAACATAACTCGGTAAACTGTAGCGAATCAAATTTAGATTTCAGGGGGATAGACGAATATAGTCGAAAAGATGGCGCACCGATCGCGTTTCAATGACGTCACTGTTGCACTTCACCTATAAATTATGGAGGGTCGAGGTAAGGAGGAACATCTAGTATGGGGGATCAGTTGAAAAAGTGTCCACCTGTAAACAGCAAATTATGGTTATTATGGTTCGAAAACTCGACAAAATAGCGCCAGTGTAGGAAAAGGAAATGATATGAATTTAGCAGTTATAAACGGGTTGAAAATTTTAAAATTTTTAATTTGGAATAGTATTAAGACTTTCTCGTATTGAGATGTATGTATAAAAATTTTTGACCAAGTGAATTTTCGAAACCTATTTAACTAATTAAGATAACTAACTAAATTATTATACTATTATCTGAAAATTCCACCATGAGGAGACATGCAATAGTTACATTTTCGCAAAATGCGCGGTGACAAAGAGGAAGTCTTTCTTTCCTTCTTTAGTAGTAAGTATCCTACTCTAATTATTTGTGGCGCTATTTTTAAATACTTTCCACTTGCTATTATGGCGCCATCTTAATTTGCTGCCCTTCAGTGGACACTTTTTAATATACTGAGATGGTTCTCCTTACCTCTACCCTCCATATAATAAATTTATCGTCATGTCAACAACAATGACAGTGACAAATTTAATATGTTGTTCACAGGCTAGTTCCACCTTTGCTAGAAGGCGTTACGGGTGTTTATCATTAGATAATTCAAATTAAAAATAAGTTTGACATTTCTAAAAATTATAACTTGCCCGCTTCATTACATACATAATTCTGTTTAACGGTAGCAAAGCCGTGGGCAGGAGCTAATATAAAATAATAAATAATAAACTTCTTGGCGCTAAGAACCTCAGCCAGAAAGCCCAGCTTGCCATACACAACGCGGTGCTGGTACCTACGCTCACGTATGAAAGCGAGAGTTGGGTATGGAACAGAGAGCATGAAAGTAGAGTAAACGCGGTCGAGATGCGAGCACTCCGCAAATCTGCGGAGTGACGCTCGCGGACCGCGTTCGTAATACCGAAGTAAGAAAGAGAGTTGGTCTGAAAGAGAGTGTCGGGGTGAAGGTAAGGAAAGGAATGCCCCGATGGTTCGGGCATGTGGAAAGAATGTATGATAAAAGAATGACTAAACAGATATACAATGCAAAAGTGGATGGATGCAGAAGTCGCGGAAGGCCACGACACACCTTCCATGATCAAATTGATCGTGTATTAACAGAAGGTGATGTCAGGAGCCTTAAGAACAGACGAGCGTGCATGACAAGAACTATGAATGTCAAAGAAGCAAGTGAGGTGTGTAAGAATAAACCTGTATGGCGCTCTGTTGTTCGTGCCTACCCCGCAAGGGACCTGGCGTGAAGTTATGTATGTATGTATGTAAATAATAAAAGCCCATAAACGTTCCACTGCTTGGCTCAGGCCTCCCATTTTCATACCGAATCGGACAGTATCTGTACATGAACTGAGAAAAAATACAATTTCCTGCAGCCGGTTGGCCTGTCTTATGAGGCGACAAAACAACCCACAGCTGGGAGGTACCGATTTCCGTCAGGTGGGCCTTCTGCCTGTCTGCTAAGGTCATGCAATAAAATAAAAAATACAATCGCTTATCCAAGGCAGATTGGCGGGTTTGACACATCGGTTATGTCGATGTGCAGTTTTTTTTTCTTCACAATAAACACGTAGTAATTATATGCATACTATATCAGAAAACTGCCTAAGCGGTACATTCTTTCCGTTTCGTCCGGATTCGAAACCGCGCCCTTTGATTTCAGGACGCGTGCGTTAACCATTAAGCTAACACGGCTTTTTTTAGTAAAGCTAGTATATTATATTTCATATACTTATATCACAAACGTAATAAATCCACCCAAAAACTGTAACACAATAACTTTTATAATAATAAAATAACAGCCCATAAACGTCCCACTACTGGGCTTAGGTCTCCCACCATGGGGGGAACGGATAGTATACCCGCTACGCTTGTCCAAGCCAACGGGTTTGAAATATTGGTTATCTCGATGTGCAGGTTTCATCACGATGTCTTCCTTAACCGTTGTTAGCTCGCGGTAATTGTAACAATATTGCCATCAGGCCGACAACAGGTCAAAAAACTGCCTAAGAGATACATGCGTTCCGATTAGGATTAGAACCCGCGCCCTTTGATTTTGGAACGCGTGCGCTAGCCATTACGCTACTGCGACTTAAGTAACATAATTGAGAACAAAATAAATAAACGATAGTACATTGGCAAGATGCACGGCCGGCATTCGCCAAAAATAAAGTCCTTGACCTTCAAGACACGAGTATATCTCATTTGAAAATAAGAGTAGCCATGAACTTCTCGAAATGTAATTGCGAGTACATCGCTCGCGTATGTAGGAAACTCGTTGTCGCTGATCTCGTCGGCCTTCGGTGGTTCACGAACAAGGCCCCTTTGTGTGGCGATGTGCTCTGAAAGCCGCGACAGCCTGCTTCACAACGACCGAACATATCACCTGCTAATTAAGGAAGGAAAATACACAAGATCATTTTCCACGCGTCGACACTCGTCACTCAACAGGAGGTATCAGAAAAGCATAAAAGTTTAATTCAAATATTGTTTCCTGGATTCAAAAATTAATAAAGGTTTTGAAGGTTTTTACTACCCACTGTGTGAACTTCTTTGCATCATTGGGCTTCGTACACAACAATTAATCATTAGAAAAAATAACTGTTGCACGTACCCTTTGCATACACTAAATACAGCCAAACACTTTCTTTCTACGTAGCACATCGAAATTTAATGATTTATCATCAAATTTTAACCTTGGTATATTTCTAAATAAGCCCAACACTTTGGTAACATAATAAATATATATGTTTTCGACTTAATTAATTTTTGTCCCAACTGCAGATCCTCACTACATTCTATAATAATTATTTTACCTTAAATAAAATTAATTAAAATATGTAAGATAAGCTTCTTACCTGAGGAAGTTCATATGCTAGGGCTTGTAATTAGCAATGTTCTTATTGATATGTACTTAATTTATATGAATGTTTGTCTGTCAGCCTTACCAAAATAAACAATATCATCTCGCCAACTTTAGATGCGTTCTCGTGCGTAACCAAAAAAAGTAACGCAAATATATTCTGCGACTTTATTACCTATTCAGATTAGCTGCAGAACGCTGTGTAGTGAACGATTTTGTATGAAAAACCATTTATAGCGCAGCTGTCCGTTAATAACTAAGCACCACCAGTCACGATTAATCTCAGCGCGACTACCAAGGAAAAAAGCCTTTTGTTTTGACAAGAAGAAATCGGTTTGAGAACTGCCGACCACAGGAGAAAAGCGGAAGAAGAGTGTGATATACGCCACTTTGAGGTGGTAATTATGTAAGTACACCCCAGTTGCGTATACCTCCTAAAACTCATCGGTATTCCTACTTTCGCCTTGTGACAGGATCACAACAAATAGTACGGTATGATCAATTCCGCAAGTCTCCGGTTTCAACGGCCACGTGGTTGCGAATTTTAATTCTACTAAATTTAATTAAACAAAATATTACAGATAAGTTCATATTGTTTTAAAGTAATTGTCTCGTTATAGTCACGAACAGATATAATAACAATTTTCTACTCGTGAACTGACTATTAACTTATTCTTGATGTTAAATTCAAAATTATTATAAACCGACGTTGTTAAAGCATTAATGGAATTTTCTTTAACCTCTTAAGCATAATTAGCTGCTAACAGACTTTATGATATTTAATTTAAGCGGTCGTGACACCAATTAACTTCAGAAGAGGGATCTTGAAACAGGCATGTCTTTGTTTCTTACGAGAATTGGATACGTTGCAGCTATTTTTAACCAACTTTGAAAAAAGGAGGAGGTTCTCAATTCGTCGAGATCTTTGTTTTTTATACCGATTTCGAAAAAAGGAGGAGGTTCTCAATTCGTCGGGATCTTTGTTTTTTTTTGTTGTTGCTTTTTTTATGTATGTTCGCCGATTACTCCGTGATTTATGATCCGATTTACGTGATTCTTTTTTGTTCGACGCGGAATAGCTTCCAATTGGTCCCCTAAAAATATTACATAGTTTGGCCCAGTAGTTTTCATTTTATGAACATTTTTTTGTTCCCGGTTCTTGGGCCTATATTTTTTAAGAAGCGCGGCACCATTCGTAGGTTCACCCATAAGTAACAAATAAAAAATTAAAACTTCGTTTAAAAAAACCGACTTCAAAAACTAAAATATATAAAATAACTTATTTCTAAAGCTATTATTATTAATATATATTATCTAAAACATCTTGAAGTCGGTGCAAAGCAAAACATAAAAATTACTATATTTTGAAAATTACTAAGCACCGACTTTAAGATGTTTTAGATAATATATATTAATAATAATAGCTTTAGAAATAAGTTATTTTATACATTTTAGTTTTTTAGTTTTTGAAGTCGGTTTTTTTAAACGAAGTTTTTATTTTTTAAACAATCTTACATTGGGTTATTTTCAGAATTACTCGTAATACTATTTTTCAATGAATATTTATTTTCAGGACTAGATAAATAAGTGACTTAATATTTTACATAAAGATTGTAGCTGTATAGATTAGCAAAAAATTTGGTTTTGTTAAATCGTGCCTAATCTTTCCATGATCATAATTGAACTAGACATAACATAACATTGTCTGCTATAACCTGTAAAAACAAAGTAGTATATTACTTAAGAGCCTGTATACTACTAATTCAAATCGGTGTTTCACATAGTTTACCCCCGCGCAACCAATGTTTACTTCGATGGGACAGCGCCAATTTAAGGCGTGCGTGCGTGTGGTAAAATATTGTATATCACCGAACATACGCTACATAACATAAATAGGTGTATACGTAGCTAACGAACATTGCACGGCACCGATATCACACTATTCATGCGGCTGAGAACAAGAGGAAGCGAGACAAAACATGATAAAGTGAGAGAAGTTCACGTGGATAATAGGTATTGAAAATTCGACACGAGGTACTAAACATGTTTGGCCTAGTGGTTTTCTAATACTAAGGTAGTGAGGAGGTTGAAGACTCGATCACAGGTGGTTCTTTTTTTCTCTTTTTGTAACTAATTTTGATACGTTAAACTTTATTCTAATGATGTTAGTTTTTAGATGTAAATGTTATAAAAATCATTTCATTGTATTATGGAACAACAATGAATTCATATTATCCCTATTGATATTATAAATGCGAAAGTAACTAACTGTCTGTCTGTTTGTTCCGTTTTCACGGAAAAACTACTGGACCGATTTGGCTGAAATTCATTTGATATATATTTTCGATGCTGAGAATGAACATAGGATGCTTTTATCCCGAAATATGGAATAGTTTCCGGGATAAAAATATATTTGTCTTTTTTTGTTTGTTATCCTTTTACGGAAAAACTACCGAACCGATTTAGTTAAAATTCGGTATAATGGATTTATGTAATCAATATTATGGGTTATCCCAAAAAATGGGGTAGGTTTTTTGTGATTTTCCATTTTGGTCATTGCAGCCATTTCAGTCATTTCAACCATTTGGGCCATTTCAGTCATTTAGCCATTTCGGTCATTTGAGCGATTTGGGCCATTTCAGTCATTTCGGTCATTTGGGCCATTTTGGTCATTTCGGCCATTTCAGCCATTTCGGTCATTTAGGCCATTTCAGTCATTTGGGCCATTTTGGTCATTTCGGCCATTAGGGCCATTTCAGCCATTTCAGCCATTTGGGCCATTTCAGTCATTTTGGCCATTTAGGCCATTTGGGCCATTTCGGCCATTTTGGTCATTTCGGCCATTTGGGCCATTTCGGCCATTTTGGTCATTTCAGCCATTTCGGCCATTTGGGGCATTTCAGTCATTTTGCCCATTTGGGCCATTTCAGTAATTTCACCCATTTGGGCCATTTCGGTCATTTGGGCCATTTGAACCATTTCGGCCATTTTAGCCATTTCAGTAATTTCACCCATTTGGGCCATTTCGGTCATTTGGGCCATTTGAACCATTTCGGCCATTTTAGCCATTTCAGTCAATTCAGCTATATCGGCCATTTGGGCAGTTTCAACCATTTCAGCCATTTCGGTCATTAGGGCCATTTCAGTCATTTCGTCCATTTCGGTCATTTGGGCCATTTTGGTCATTTGGGCCATTTCAGCCATTTCGGTCATTTCAGCCATTTGGGCCATTTCAGTCATTTTAGCCATTTAGGCCATTTCGGTCATTTCGGCCATTTGGGCAATTTCAGCCATTTCATTCATTTCAGCCATTTCGGTCATTAGGGCCATTTCAGCCATTTCAGTCATTTCAGCCATTTGGGCCATTTCAGCCATTTCAGCCATTTCAGTCATTTCAGTCATTTTGGCCATTTCGGCCATTTTGGTCATTTCGGCCATTTCAGCCATTTCGGCCATTTTGGTCATTTCAGCCATTTCGGCCATTTGGGGCATTTCAGTCATTTTGGCCATTTGGGCCATTTCAGTAATTTCACCCATTTGGGCCATTTCGGTCATTTGGGCCATTTGAACCATTTCGGCCATTTTAGCCATTTCAGTCAATTCAGCTATATCGGCCATTTGGGCAGTTTCAACCATTTCATTCATTTCAGACATTTCGGTCATTAGGGCCATTTCAGTCATTTCGTCCATTTCGGTCATTTAGGCCATTTTGGTCATTTGGGCCATTTGGGCCATTTCAGCCATTTCGGTCATTTCAGCCATTTGGGCCATTTCAGTCATTTTGGCCATTTAAGCCATTTCGGTAATTTCGGCCATTTCAGTCATTTCAACCATTTAGGCCATTTCAGCCATTTAGGCCATTTCGGCCATTTTGGTCATTTCGGCCATTTTGTCCATTTCGGCCATTTCAGCCATTTCAGCTATTTCAGCCATTTGGGCCATTTCCGTCATTTTGGCCATTTAGGCCATTTCGGTCATTTCAGCCATTTGGGCCATTTCGGCCATTTTAGTCATTTCGGTCATTTGGGCAATTTAAACCATTTCGGCCATTTCAGCCATTTCAGTCGATTCAGCTATTTCGGCCATTTGGGCAATTTCAGCCATTTCATTCATTTCAGCCATTTCGGTCATTAGGGCCATTTCAGCCATTTCAGTCATTTCAGCCATTTCGGCCATTTCAGCCATTTCAGTCGTTTCGGTCAATTCGACCATTTGTGTCATTCAGCCGTTTGATCATTTAGGCCCGTTCGGCCAAATATATTTTCATATTGGAAACTATCTCATTTTTCGGGATGAGAAGTAGTTCTTGGCCACCCTCGATATTAAAATAACATAATTATGTACCCAGTTTCATCCAAATCGGTTCAATAGTCTGTCCATAAAAGGATAACAAACAGAAAGACAAATGTGCTTTTGGATTTTTTTCGCGGAACCCTAAAAACGTAGCCTAAGGTACTTCTTATAACATCAGCTATCTGCCATTTAAAATTACGTCAAAATCGATCCAGCTGTGTCCGAGATTATCCGGAACATCCAGACACACAGACAGACTGACAAAAATTCTATAAATAGCATTTTCGGAATCTCCTGGTCCGATTTTTTTTTAATTTATTTTGAGATTTCAAACAGGCACTTCACTTGCGTTTTTGGAATCTCCTGGTCCAATTTTTTAGTTTTTATTTTGACATTACAAACAAACCATTTGTTTATCTGTATAGATAAGAACTTTAAAATAAATTATAATAGATAAAAGATAAAACATAAAAAAATTAGACAGAAAAATGAAATGAGCACTCGAACCATGAACTCTAATCGTACGTGTACTAGTATCAACTCACTCTACCACAATAACATTGGAGAAAGTATTGAAAGTTTTGTAATATTTATAACTCTACTTATCCACGTGTCAACGTAATTTTCTATGAAGAATCATAGATGGCGCTTTCGAATTTTAATGTTACCGGTAAGATTGATTTAAATACGTTTTATTGTCAATAGTATAAAAGTCCAGATGAAATGAAATATAAAAATTTAGAAAAGTATTTTTATTGCATTTTATAAAATTATTTAGGAAGAGAAAAAGAGCATTTTATCAACTTTCTTATCAAAATAAAAAAATCTTCTAGATCAAGTGAAACTAGTAGGGTTCGAACCCACACAGCTAGTGATTTAGACCAGACCTCTACCGTATACGCCAAACAAGTATAGCGCGACCGCTTCAAAATTCTTGTTATTATTGCTCCTTCGTTTATTTAAAATTATTTTTCAATGGCGGTCGCGGAGCAGAGCAGCGCGTGCAGTTTAGACGAAAGCCTCGGGCGTTATGATAAATTCCATACATTGGGACCGGCAGGCGGGATGTTTGCAGTCATTTTTAATAAAATAATTAATTACTTCCAAATTAAGTTAAGTAACCCAATAAAAGATCTATAATTGAATTTGTTATAATATAATATGTTACTGTTATTTATTTTAGCGATGTACGATTAACAGTAATAACAATAACCAAGATTGAATAACTCGTTTAGAGGTTACTTTGCAATTATTTTCTATCGAGAAAATTTATCGTAAATGCGTTCTGAGTACAAAGTTTACGTCAGAAATATGATCAAGATTGACATATATTTTTTTCACCGCAATAAAGTGTGTATAACTACTGTAAAAATGGTTGAGAAAATGATCTAAAAACGCATTCTGTCAGTTATCACCTTGTTAAGAAACTACAATGTATTCGTCTAGGAGCAGGTCTTGATAACATGTAATATAATGAGAATTTTACAAAGATTTTTATCAAACTTTTAAAACTAGCATTAACAATCTCACAGAAGACACATGAGTTAGCAGACAATGTTTAACGCCATTAACAATATCGTATCTCAAGTAACCCATAAAACCCATGGCCACATCCGAATGACAATAGTCTTATTTAAAGCGTTAAAAATAATACTTTCAACGCATAGCCAGATTAGTGTATATACATACATTATCTGTCAATATTTAACGTCATTAACAATGTCGCACCTCAAATATTGCCTTAAATCCATCGCCAGGTCTGCGTGAAACAGCCTAAATCTTTAATATTATATTAACCTTGACAATCATGTAATATTTCTCTAAAGACCACGGGCCATAAAAATGCCCCGGGCTTTTGGAGGGCTTGCGTGGGGCCATGGGGAGGCCAACACGAAGAGGCCCCTTGACAAATTTAATGTAAATGTGGCGTGATACTGACGGACGATTATGCCTGTCTACACCATATAATAATGCATCCAAAGACAAGCCCCGGCCAGTGTAGGACCATTGTGGGAAATGAGAACAGAAAGTACCGGGCTATTGGGTTGAACTGCTAATGGTACTAGGGGTCTGTGGATACGGGGACTATGAAGTCTGCCCATCGCAATAACATTTATTATATTTATATGATATTCCATAGAACAGAATACAATTATGTTAAAAAAATAAACAGTCAAACTGATTAACTAAACGAGCTCCGCGCTTTTTCGAGTGTGCACACATTCTGTCACGGCATGAAAGAGTGCCGCCAGTCGTAGAACCACTTTTTAGACCCTCGCGTCTCTTATAATATTGCCTTAGGCTGAGGCATGTAAAATTTCAACGATCTCGGCCTGCACCTAATTTGTACCTAGTCATTAAATTCAAACAAGCTCTGTTATTGTAATCCGGCGTGCAAAAAACACGATGATATTTTATTAATTAAGGCAATCGCATTACAATGGAAACGATTGTACTAAAACTAAATTATCACGAACACGCACTGTTTTAAATTATTTATACTTATTTATCATGGATTATGAGATATTTATTTTTATACTAAGGCCTTTGTGTGTCTTTTGCTCACGGAAACTTCGGAGTCATATGGTGCAGGTATTATATAATTTTGTTCGTTTCTCTTCACGTCAAAATACGTGAAATTCGGTTCATAATTAGCCGGGAAGAGAAAAAACATTTTGATTTTGGTAAGACTTGTTTTTAAATTATTAATTTAATTCATAAATAAAAATCAAACAAAGTCACTATCTATAACAAAGTTTAAGATGAATGAAAGTATAGATAGAGCCTATCTGAACAAAAGCGCTAAATGAAGTGAAGTATTTTTAAAACTTGTGTTAGTATACTTATGTAAAATAATAGTATACACGTGGTTTGCGTTTGTATGGTTAAAAACTATTTATCCACTGGAAACTGTTCCACCTTTACCCCTACTAATAGCATTATTTAATACTAAGTTCTCGTAAGGCATTGCAGTGCGCTCGACTTCCTATTCCTATTACAAAGTCAGGTTGCTCTAGCTGAATTCACTTTGAGAGCTTAAGTCTACCTATTTGATCGTCTAAGATATATTATAAGTACAACATATCCTCAGCCAATATGTCCTTGCGAAAATTCTACTATTAATATTTTTTATAAGAATAACACAATAAAAGACCTTAATTCGTTTAACTACCTACCTGATAAGACATTTTTCCTGTATAAGTCATTATACTACAATTGTGCTGGGCGGTCTATTGTCTCACTATGCACATATTTTGCGAGACATATTACAATTTTATACAAATATAGTGCACCAACTGAATAAATTGACCTCATTTTCTTTAAAATGCAACAACGTGCTGCAGTTAAATGCGCAGTTTGTTGTTTGCTTAGACAAAAATAAATGTTTATGTACACTTTATTGTTTCAACAAGGTATTGTTTTTCCGTAAGTTCTAAAGAGTTCAGTAATGCTACTTAATATATTGTTTAAATACTACTGTAACTACATACCTAAGTAGTACTGTATATAGTCCATTGAAATTTTACATGAGCTTTGCATTTCTTAGAGGACGCAATTTTATTTTTGGGACATGTGTGGGGGGGGTCAATAGAAGGTTAACCTCAAGTTTGTGGGGTCGCTACCCTTGTCCCCCGGCCGCCATCTTGGAAAAAGGGGTGAAAACACTTTTTTCGCGATATCTCGGAAACTATGCGTCTTATAAAAAATTTGTAGTCATAATTTGTAGCAAATTGTTTTGCCTACAAATATGTTCATATAACTTTTTGCCCTAAATTTAAAATTAAAGAAGTTATAAGCAAAAAAGTGAGAAATGTTTTATTCATTCCTAACACTTTTCTAAGGTAATCCTCGACATTACCTTATAAGCAAGAGATCCCGTGGAGATGTCCTGAGATGTTCGTGGAGTAGGCCTACTGGGGTGGTGGTATGGTAATATGGTAGTGGTATCCACAATGCCTTCTGTATTATTTCCCGGTCCATAACCAACAGTACCACGTAAAAAAACGCGCTTACGGACTCATAGGTGGCGGGGACTACGGGGGACCTTTTCTACCTGCTTAACATTCGATAAGTTAAATTTGGTAAGTTCTATGGTAAAGAAAAGAGTTAGGAATGAAAAAAAAAATCTCACTTTTTTGCTTATAACTTCTTTAATTTATAATTTAGGGCAAAAAGTGATATAAACATGTTTGTAGGCAAAACAATTTTCTACAAATTATGACTTTACAATTTTTTGTAAGACGCATAGTTTCCGAGATATCGCGAAAAAAGTGTTTTCACCACTTTTTCCAAGATGGCGGCCGGGGGACAAGGGTGGCGACCCCACAAACTTGAGGTTAAGCTTCTGTTGACCCCCCACACAAGTCCCAAAAATAAAATTGCGTCCTCTAAAAAATGCAATATTCGGCCCTTCAAATGTAAGATTTCAATGGATTAATAGTATAGATTTGATTTGACGGCCTCTGTGGTTCAGCGGGCTAAGCCTTTGCCGGCCTACCTCACTTCAACGCAGAGGCTTGGGCTTCAATTCCTGGTATAGTAAATTTCGGAAACTTATTTTCTCCGTTATTTACTATGGTCTGGTTGTCTGACATCGGCCCCAGAGTAGTCCGTTATATATTACCCAGTTGTATATTACCCATAACACAAACGTAACTTGCTTAACTTTTGGTTATACAATATGTTTGTGTGTGTGTGTGTGTGTGTTCTGCCGACTGCCGATTTAGGAAAATTATAAAAATTACAATCGAATACAATAAAGCCATTTTATTCAATATAAACTGAAGTGAATTACAATGTGTTGTCTGTATTGTATACAAATTTATTGATACTACCTACTAACGAGTGCAATTTAATATTCTGACTAAAACACGGCAGGCTTTCATTAAATCTTATATATTAATTAATATATAAAGCTGAAGAGTTTGTTTGTTTGTTTGCTTGAACGCGCTAATCTCAGGAACTACTGGTCTGATTTGAAAAATTCTTTCAGTATTAGATAGGCCATTTATCGAGGAATGCTATAGGCTATATAGCATCACGCTAAGACCAAATATTTTTTAACTATTCCACGCGGACGAAGTCGCGGACAGAAGCTAGTTATATATATAGTGTAAGAAGAATGTATTTCATTTGTCGCAAAATTTATTTAACGGAGCCTTAAAAGGAATGTTGATGTAGGTTGAACTTTAAATGTAATTAAGATATTTGTCTTGCTTCCAAATTAAGTCGTACTCGTATATCAGAACATTATTCTCGAGCCATGTAGATGGGACGTAAATAAAACAAAGAACATTTTAAACATAGGAACTAATAATACATACTCTTCCTCATCCGGATTAACAAGAACAAGGTCGTTTCATCTTCCTGAATAGCAATCATACAGTCGCATTATTTCCTATTTGTTTTTGAATTTCACAAGACGGTTAGTTCCTTAAATCCATAAAAATATAGTAATCACACGAGGAAGCGACGAAAACCAATCCTTGACCTTTACAAAGAGGACAACAATACCAATATATTTTATTCCGTATAGTAACTTTTTAATAAAACTAAAAGGGATAAATAGCTTCTCTGCTTGTTGTACCAGAGAATTATTATCCCTTGTGAATACTTGCCCTTAATTAACTAAATTTTGAATTTCTTCAAATAATTGCAGACAGTGGTAAAGAAAACATTGATTAATATTATCCCCACAAATTGGTAATGCGCTAGAACCTTGTCAAATTAACATTCACGTGACGTCATCCGCAACTCGATATGTACGCGTACTCACCGGCCAGTGATGCTAACAGTACTGAGTGTTCGGCTACGGTTACGTCACCAAAATGGCGGCCAGGCGCAATAGCAATTTGCGGGGATAATACGAAGAGGTAGCAATAACAAATATAATAGGGGTGTGGACACATGCTACAATTAACCTCGGTCTTATTCATCAATATGAAACTTACTATAACTCAATTATCAGAATATGTTTGTAAACTTGTTTTAAGTTTTTAATGTTTCTAGTGAATCAATATTTTTTATTATATGTGGTAAGAGCTGCATTCTCTACGCTATGCATATTTTAATGTATTGTTGCTTAAAAGAAAACAAATTAAACCTAAAAACAATATGGAGTGTGGAGTGTATAATATTGTATATAGTTAATTTTTCTATTGGTGAACCCTGATACTAGGTGGCAATCTAAAATCAGATAGATAACACTTCATTGCACACCAAAATAAACAGAAAAAAAACCATATTTACAATATATTTTAGATAATAAAATAGGCGGCGTCGTCGCTTAAAGCGATCTCTTCCAAGTCACCTTAAATTAAAGGAAATTCTTAGCTTATCTGGCGATGTAGGTGGAGTTAATCAATGCATCGCCAGACGGTTATCGTAAAAAATAACTTTGAAAATTATTTTCACAGTGATTGCTATGATGTATTATTCATCATAGTGGTAAAGCGCCTCGTCCACGATAGATTAAAATAACCAGCAATCTATGACGTGTACACGTAACTGAGACTACCCTAGCTCTCTAGCTACTATTAACTAGACATGTGTAAGTACTGTGAGGCATGCAGTACGCGTAATATAGCACGACCGCGTACTGTAACAGTACCTATTACCCGGCAAAATTTAGCATGTCACATAACACTAAACATGACGTTCATATCTAGAGGTCCGTTGTCCGTTGCGTATTTGCGTAATGCTTTCTGCGTTCTGTTCTAAGTACTGGTGTACGATGTTTGGGTGTCAATCGGTCAGCATCGTAAATGTTCGAGTAATATTGTGCGAACGAGAATGAGTATCGGCGGCTCGATGGGATTCTGCCTATTGTTAATCCGGTATTGCGTTCCTAATAAAGCTTAAATTTCTTTGACACCACCCCGTAAGTCATTCTTATAATATCATAAATTTTAATGTGCGCGTTTTTTTTTGTTTTTAAAAATTTTGATTCAAAATTCAAATTTTTTAACTAAAGTTGAAGTTCATTAGATTACAATACAAATAAGTTAAGTTGTCTTACATTGTATTCAATAGTATGTAATTTTAGTTAAGTTATTTATTTGTTTGTTAATTAAATTCATTAGTTTGTGTGTAGCTATTTGTTTACGCTGTTACTGTTAAATGCAGTTAATATGTATAGATTAAACTTTTATTGACACCCAAACATTCAGTACAATAAGACATACGTAATTGTTAGCGGGCTATACAATACAGGCATATTTCTGACAGGTCATGTTTAGAGTACTGAGTACTGTTCGAATGCCATATTACGCGGTGCGAAATGTCATGCCATATGCCATGACTTCATAGACTACTGTTTTGCGCATGACTAAGTAACACTACAGTCTACGTAGACACGCTCGCCTACTCTCGGAAGGCGTCGTGGACGCAGCAGGTACAAGAGCGATACTAGCAATACGAATAGAACCTTCTCTAATTATCTACATGCCTTAATCAGTCTAGCTAGGGCAAGGTCAATCTTTCTTCAGCAGTTATCGCTTTTCGCAGCACAGTATCTCGTTTTTCAATTTTTGGCTTGATAAGTTCTAGAAGAAACTGAAAATCTGACGGCGCTGCGAAGGAAATTTCTATAAAATCTTTTGCTTTCAATTCCTGTATTAAATTACTATATGTTCCTTGTTTTGATCAATGTAGTATCCATTGTTTAACCCAGCAGCTTCGTTTAATCTTTTCCTTTTTATTTTTTTAAATAACAAAGAAACCACAATCGCAGCAGCTAAGCGTGACCGCGAAATGCTTTTAACTGCGAGCTATGACTGAGAGTGTATATCGTGTCTGAATATCTAGTCTACGAGTAGTGTAGTGTACGCAGGCCAAAATTTCACTATGATAGAGCTAAAAATTCAAGTAATACCCTGTAAGGGCCGTAGGACAATGAAACACGGTATTGTGGGATTGCGGTGCGTGGTGGAAGTGCGTGACCAGAGTCGTAACTTGCGCCCGCGCCGGCAAAGACGATCACCTTCAACGCTGTATGGAAATTTTTGTCGATGAATTCTGTCCGTCATTATAATTGGACATTCGTTACAGTGTGACAGGAAAACATTTTAATTTGTTTGTTACACGTGGTTTAACGACAGAGTCATTCAATGTGGCATGAAAGTTTTTTTGATGAGTTCTTCAATCAAACCACCTTTTTTTGATATTTCATACGTGATGATAATAAATCATAATTCAAATAAGCACTATCACTGGATATCAAATTAATTGATTCAAGATCTTGGTAGTGGAGCCCTCAGAAGATTTAGTTATTATTCTGAGGTGGTACCGTTTGTCTTCTCTATTGTTGCAGTCGCGTCTAACTCGCGCAGTCGTTTCTTTTTATGTATTAAGCATTACCGACCTTCTTATTTAATTAAGGAACTCTCTCCCGGCACAAATTTTCCTCCCCAATTCTCACATCGTTTTTACCTTCTACTCTTATTCTCTTAATGTATCAAGTCATTTATAAATATGCTTAATGACTGGATGCGACCGAGTTTCGCTCATCTGTTTCCGTATAATATTACATAGTGTCATCTCATAAAATTTTAATGTGTAAGTTGGCAACAACGCAATTGCCACAAAAATTTACGACGTAGCGCTAAAAAAAGTGAAGAAGGTTGTTCTATCTCTGATTATAATTAAGTAACTGTTTGTGTGTGAAATTGCGTTTTTTCGGGGTAACACTACATGGATAAACATTAAACGTGTAAAAAATCACAAGTTATTTTAAAACTCTACAGTTAAAATCAACCATTAATCTCCTGCCAAAAACTCACATGAAATAGATATTTAGCTATTGCAATACAAAGTTTAGTGCAGTAAGTCGCCTCTATATAACAATCATTATTATAATTTTAGAAATTTATGTAGAACATTTATTATTATATATTTAAACAAAAGGCCAAGAAATATGTTTACATAAATAAATAATAATGGTTCTATTTTTTACTCGACCAAATTTCACAAGAGTAGGTATACATTGAGAATCATGTCAAATGTCTCATGACTCAATGTCTTGTCAGAAATACGAAATATTAATATTTAATTTGTTTTCTTAAACAGTAAAAAATAAAAACTTAACAAAGAACAATAACAACATACTTGGTGTTTACATATTATATTACATTTTCTATAAGTATACTACATTGTGATTTCTTCATTGATATTTAGCAACTTTGTCATCTTTATTTAAATCCACACACGTTTGCATTTTAACAGCTGATCATAATCTTGCAGACATTATACATTCTAGAAGTTTTTCTACCGTTATCCTCTTATGGTTTTTTACATTTAGCATTCCTGAGGTCGATAGATATTACACTGAACTTGGTGCAACATTTTTGCGATAGACGATATGTGGTTGGAATATTATAAAAGTACCTATATGGAACACCTCTCGGAAATCAGTCTACGTTATCCATTGATGTAACATTATTGCTACATCAATGACGTTATCTGAACATATTAATATCCATCTACGTTGTTTGTTATATAATATACGATGTATAATGTCTTTCCATTTATAAATTGTAAATTTTTGTAGATCTGCGGGATTATTAGGAACAGTGCAGGTTCAAACAAATAGCGTTTCGTGGACTCTTGTTTGTATTTTTAATTCTTAAACACTTGATGATAATGAACCTGTGGCGCCTCTCTTGCGGAGGAGAGACTCTCTTAATTTAAATGAATTATCATGTCAGCGCATTTTTTTAATAAACGGGCTTCAGAAGATACTTACCTATGTGGTTGGTATGTTGGTAGAGCCTCGGCACAAACAATGGCCTATTTACATGACCACTCCGTCTGCAAAATTGGAGCCTTATCGATTCAAGGAATCACACATCTTGCAAGGGGTTTTGGTTTAGGACTAAATAACTAGAATATAAACAGAAGCTAAAATATAATGCACATGTTCTGTCATGACTTTCATTTCACGCCTAAAGAAAATCAACTCACTATAATAACACGGTTAATATGGACGCAGTTAATGATATTGTGTTTGTTCCTTTTTACTTTCACATTCCTTGTAAATAGGGGTGTCCGCCCTCTACTAGTCCTTACAACGATACATATTATATATTTAGAACACTATTTACAGGTATTACAGGACGTAACAGACATACGATATAATGCGTCAAATTTATAGAGAATTCGAATGCATAAAACGCGACATGTCACTCAACATTTAATTTTTTTATTGTAAAATTTTTCTAGACTACATGTCTTAGGTATAATAGAATAAGTTGTTTTATGCTATGTTCGATTAAGTAGTTTTGGTACATACCGATTTTACAAAATAAAGGATAAATATTTTACATTCAAACTTTAACTTGTTCACTTCTAGAAAAACAAATCAAAACCATAACACATACCGCAGCAAAAAAGGATACCTAATGTATATACTATAAAAACTAAAAAAATGTGCGTCTCGGGACGCCCGACAGAAGTGATAACTTGCGTGAGAGAAAGGGAAACCAAAGAGACTGGCGCCGTAACGCGTTACGTAACAAAGCGGCTTACCCTCCCATAAGAAGTTAGATATCACTTCAAAAACCTTATCTTAATGCAGCATTTATTATAATAGAATATCATCGTCTCTATTTGAGATTAACGATACATTATCCGATTCTGAATACAGAAATAACTCTGTACATGCAACTTTTGTTTAAGTAATTTAACGTTGATAATTAACTTTATAAAAATAGGGATTACATTACAGCCAAGGCTCAACTTACTACTTGCTCTTAATAATCAAAACAAAGTAATATGTATTACTACAACAGAATGAAAATAATGGGTAATGAAATGTAGCATAACAATGTTGGTCTGATTTTAGTCAAAAGATTATTCCAGCCGTTAGATAAATTCAAATCGCAGTGGCCACACGGCGCCTAGTTAAATAGCGACGTAACTTTGATGGAAAACCTTCACAATTACCTACGATTACAGCACGATATTTGCATAAATATTATGTACGAATATACATCATTTTAAACAATAATGTGTTCACAGTCAATTACAAGAAATTCGACTAACAATCTGGCAAATAAATGGTGTAATCTTTACAAGAAACTATTGTTAAAACTAACGTTACTTTGGTCTTACGTAATGTTAAACAATCATTTTTTCTCATGAAGCCAACGATATGAGCAAACACAATTTTTGTTGTGACAAAATGACTTGTTTGATTACACTTTCTATGTAATACTGTGCTTCTTTATTGCAATTAGCACCTAATAAAATTGAGATAGTCGAAATCCAAAAGTTTGAAGTTCTAAATATATTTTAATTCTTGTGATTTTTATTTCTCCTTTAGATCCATTTAATCATTTTGGCAAAAACGAATCCTTTACTCTATTATTTATTTAATTATTTCGATAAAAATATTATGTATCTAAAGGTTCACTTTTTATTATTATTTATGGTCATTGTGTGTCATAGTCTTTTCTTCAGAAACTACGGGTCTATAAAATTTAACAGGAACTTAACTGCAAGAATTCTGGGTTTAAAATAATATACATATTTTAATTTATATATAACTAAGTCTTCTTTGAAAATATTTATTTATTTAGCTGTGCCCGCGACGTCGTCCGCGTGGAATTTGTTTTCAAAACCCCCGATTTTGAAACATTCTTCATTAGTGCTCCGCTCCAATTGGTCTTAGCGTGATGATATATAACCTATAGCCTTCCTCAATAAATGTACTATCCAACATTGAAAGAATTTTTCAAATCGGACCAGCGGTTCCTGAGATTAGCGCGTTCAAACATACAAACAAACTCTTCAGCTTTATAATATTAGTATAGATGAGATACACCCAGTGTAGTATATAAGTGCTCACCTCTAGATACTCAGTGAGATCAGAATCTAGCACAAAGTATTTTCACATAAGTATGTAATCTTTAACATTAACTGTAAACCAAACCTGGTACCAATGTAATCAAAGACGTCCGCTTATATTTACGTGAGCGCATTTCGCAAAAGAATTATACCAGTATGTATGCAATCAAAGACCCTAACATTATTTAAAAACGGACAAGTGGAAAAAGGAATCGCAACGGACAAGTTGAAAAACGAATCGCAATGGACAAGTTGAAAAACGAATGGCAACGGATGAGTGAAAAAAAGGAATCGCAACGGATAAGTGGAAAAACGAATCGCAATGGACAAGTTGAAAAACGAATGGCAACGGATAAGTGGAAAAACAAATCGCAACGGACAAGTGGAAAAACGAATGGCAACGGATAAGTGGAAAACGAATCGCGATGGACAAGTGGAAAAACGAATGGCAACGGATAAGTGGAAAAACGAATCGCAATGGACAAGTGGAAAAACGAATGGCAACAGACAAGTGGAAAAACGAATCGCATCAGACAATTACCTAAGTAGTACGTTATTTATAGATAAGGCAATGTAAAGGGTCATTGACTAGACCACGAGATTCATTCATATAAATATGTTCTATCAATCACATAATTCATCAAAATCAAAGATCCAAAATATTATGAAGTCCTAATCAGGATAAACGGCTTCTTGCTAACTCGACCAGTCCAGCTTTTATTGGCTGACTAATAAATTTGCCAGGTGGTAGGGCATTTGTGCGACTGGATGGCTACCACCCCTGGTCTAAAGTATGTCGCCATAACAATCTTGAGTTGTGTTCCGGCATTAGTGATCAGGTTCCAATCTCCCTTAAGAGAGCAGCAGCACATTTGTAGCACCTTTGGTGTTGCGAATGTACATAGGTGATGGTAACCGCTTTCCATCAAGTGGGCCGCCTGCCCGTCTGATGAACTCATGCAAAAAAAATACATCTATATACTGTTATAAAAAACAACAACAACAACAGCCCATAAATGTCCCACTGCTGGGCTCGGGTCTCCTACTATAGGGGAATGGACAGTATACCCGCCACGCTTTGTCCAAGGTGGCTTGGCAGGTTTGAAATATCGGTTATCTGGATGTGCAGGTTGCATTACGATGTTTTCCTTCACCGTTGTTAGCACGTGGTAATTGTAACAATATGCACATTAGGTCAGAAAAGAGCCCAAGTGGAGCATGCGTTCCGGCCAGGATCGAACCCGCGCCCTTCGAGTTTAAGACGCGTGCGCTAGCCATTACGCTACCACGACTTATATACTGTCGTATGACTGTTATATATAGAAATAAAATTACTTTTAAAACGTTTACTATAACAAAAGGCACGTTGAAGAATTAAAGATAAACAAAAGTTTTCAAAACAAAAAAATACACTAATGAACTGCATCAAGATTTTATTTATTATTAAACACCCTGCTATATTTACGAGCCATTACAATCTTTCCAACCACCATACTTTAAGGGCGAGAAATTCAATAACAAAACAGTTTAAGGGATCTTGTGAAAGAGACACACAACCTTTTTTAAGTTGTCACTATAGCAACGGCGTATTTTTTGTTAAATCTTTTCAACCTCTCCAGAATAGAGCTAGTGGCGGGCATCTTTATTGAAACTATCGATATATATGATGAATATTTACATTAGTACGCCCTTATATTAATAATTTCACCAAATAATATTAATATATATAAGACTATTGATTTGGTGAGAAAACAATTATCATATTCTGTTGTAAGTACCGTTTTGTAATATTTGTTCTTTTATATTTAATTTTTTCGTAATAACAAGCAATTTTTGTTACCTGTCACTACATAAATTTCTTATTAAACACATTTATTTATTTATTAAGAAAACCAACAGTGAATAAACAAATACAATATAAAATCGTTTACAATAAAAGTAAAGCCAATAACAGGTTTTCCCATAATAAACTACCACTCTAGTAACAATTTCACAAAGTAAAAGTTAATATGAAATTAAATAATAAAATCGTAGTGTTATGGAAAATTCTGTAAGCTATTTATTAATATTACTTTTAAATTTTTATTTGGAGAACGCAAATAGATCTATTTTACAAAATTTTGTAATATAATTACGATCCATACGAGAAGACAAACAATAAAAACAAACATTGTATTAAGATGACTATTTTTATTTTCAACACTTCTATATTTTTGCATTCTTATATAGCCTTTATGATATATATATATTACAAGTGATAAGTTGCTCACTGTTTACAATATCTCTCGTATTAAAAGCACAGCGTTTACAAGACATCGCTTGAAACAACAAAGACGATGCTTTTAAGGGACCCGAGTCCGGTTTTCAAGCAATGTTAACCTTGCATTTCTATTTCGTAACTGAAACAACATTTGCTTATTGTCTTTGATCTTGTTCTGAAGTTAACGTATACATACATCTAATTGACAAGACGGTCTTGGTCTTACTCAGGTAAGTTTTGTAATTGCGTAAGTTTAGTTTTATACTAATTTATACACTGTTGGACACATTTCAGGACATTTAATTTCATGTAAGTATTTTACTGTAACTCTTTAAAAGCACAAGATTTCCTTGTAATTTATAACAAAGTAATCCCCCGGCCTCGTACGAAAGTTTTTAAATCATGCAAATAAATTAAAAACATGTTATAGTTAATATTTCATACGAAAATTGTTAACGTAGTATGTAGAAGTCTATTTATAATTTATTGATTAACATACAGTAAATACTGTATTTTAATCAAATATTCATTCTGTTTTTAACTAAATAGTTAAAAACATGATGAATATTTACATCGATATCGAGTATATATCTCATTTGTAACAAGGACATCACTAAACTCTTGCCTGCGGGAGTTAACTCACAAGTGCAGAGTTGGGTGAGGTCAGGTGACACACTCCACTGCACATGTATTTGAGGGGTACGATATGCCTCGATGGTGTCTTTCAAACAATACTTTACGACCTGACCTACGTTGCTGGCCTTTTTTGTTTATCTTTTCTTTGTAGGGTGTGTAGTAACATGACTCGAATTCTTAGATCTCCCATAAAAGCAGTCATTTAATGTCATTTTGGGAAAGAGGAACGAACAGATAAAGAGTGTACTGAACGACATAGTAATCCCAATGATAACTCACTAAAACCCCTCGGTATTTCGTCCTGGGCCCTTAATGCCAGGGCAAGACCCTGGCATTAAGGGCCCAGGACGAAGGGTGTTTGGCCTAGCCCCTGCCGGGGAACTATTTTTTCCTCAGACTCGAATAGCGTGGGGCGGTCTCTAACGCGCCCCACGGGGGGAGAGGTAAGCTCACACGGAACACAGCGCACCCCTATCTCGACGTCATAACGGCAAGTGAGAACCCTACTCCTACTATACGAAACCCTAGCTTAACAAACCTCAAGGCTAAAAGTTCTTTACTCAAAAGTAACCACATATAGCTGGATAAAAGATTTCCACCTACAGTGAATATTCAGTAACAAATCAGTACTGACTACGGATTAACATGCACGAGTAATGGGTAATTGATGGTCTCTCTGTGTGGTTGCAGTGCTGGGCTATTACCTTTACTGCCACGCAGATGTTTAAGATTTGATTTCTGACCTGGTCAATGTCGTAAAACGTTTTTTTATTATTTTCTATGGTCTGGGTCTTTTGTAGATCTGGGCTCGACAGCAGAGTCTATTATATACTACCCATAACATGCTTTACTTAATCAAAGATGCTTTGCTTCGGAATGTATAGCTATTTGTTTGTTTACAGCTTTATTTTGATTATTTAATTAATTTACTAAATTATTTATTCTTTATGAATTCAACCACAATTTTATATTATTAGTCCAAATAACCAAACACCATATCAAATAAACAAACGCAGGTGCAGTAGATGAAATCACATTGAAGCCGTAAAAATTAGTAGTGATTTTAATGAGCCATATGCAGATTAGGTATTAAGGATGCAGGATATTTGCTTCATGCACCCGATTGGATATTAAGTAATTAAATTAATTATTAGTGGACGAGAAGGCACGTTGCAAAAAATCTATGCCTGAAGTTTAATATGGGTGCTACATCTAACAAAAAATAAATATTTACTTATTTATATTTGTGGGTGTATATATATATATATATATATATATATATATATATATATATATATATATATATATATATATGTTTAGGGGCACGTTTATTCTCGAAAGTTGTAAGATTATAATTTTTTGTTTGAGCTCCATCCCAAAAAAACCTTTTTTGTAAATGTTACCATAATAGATTTTTTTAACATTTCCGTTTTTATGTAAATTTTTCGATATTTTCGAAATTTCCTTTAAGGGGACTGGGTGACCCCGCGTGCCCCCACAAAAAAGCCCTGTATATATTTATAACTAAACATATAAATAAGCATATATATATATATAATTATTATGTCGAACCATCAATCATATTCTCGTTATCTTCTCATCCCCACAGAGAACAATCTATTATCAACGCATCGTTTTCTTGTACATATTTGTACATGACTTTTTGTTCTTTTCCATACCACATGTCAACACTACCAAAGAACCGACAGTGTGCATTATCCAACTGAGTTCTTTGTTTAATTTTTCACTAATCAATTACCCGTCTATCAATTAGCGTCAGGCCGTCACTCCTGAAACCCTAGGCGTGAACATACGACATGAACACACGAAAACCCGGGAGGTAAAAAGTCACCATCAATGAAAGAGCTCTACTACTCGATATAGATCGCCCCGCATACGGAGCAAAAACAAAACGAGATGGTTCAGGCAACAATGGTTAAAGCCACATGGTGTATCGCAGAGGGGGCACGGGGGCGAGGCGTCGTGGGAACGTCGCAGGCGCACATATGGACCGCAGCTTTATCTTACACCATACATTATTACGCGACGGTTATAATAATAAAAACGTTTAGTTAACACAATCTACGCCGACCTCGTAATGACCGAACGCTTGCACATTTAGATTATATTATAAGCTGGTTGTGTACATCGTAACTCGTTTTGTTTATAAGTTTATAAAGCTGGCACGTTATGATACACTGGCCGAGTCGCCATGGCTGGACTCCGCTGATGAATTAGTCTCTAATGTTTGTCTAAACAATCAACTCGTACATGCCATGAAGCTATAATGTCGTACAGCTTTACAACAATTGTTGTCTATGCTAATATTATAAAGAGAAAAAAAATGTATTTTTGTATATTTGTGACGATTAAATTCAAAAAACTACTGGATCGATTTCAAGAATTCTTTCATCTTTCGAATCCTATGGATAGTGTAGTATACGAAAGATGAAAGAATTCTTAATATTCTTAATGTTTAATATAGGCTACATAACAAATAGGTATCCCTAATAAAACGTCAATAATATAACCCAATCTAAACAAAATATTTGACGCTGGTATCGGGTTCTAAACTTTTATTTTGTCAAGGCAGGATACCGTCTACCACCCGTAGCCCTGGCATAAGGCGCAGGACGGAACACCCAAGGGGTTTTAGTGGGTATCCCTAACTGGGGAGTGGCAATAGCGTGGCACCGGTTCTGACCGGGCACGCTAGTGCCACCCCCGATCTGGCGAATCCAACACTGTCTCACCGGGTCGCGAGCATCCCCCAGGCTTTTGTGCCTGTCTCAAGCGGATTTCCCCTGCCCAAAAAATAAATAAATTGGATATCAAGTACCTTTCTTACGTCATTTACGAGGTAAAATTAATTAAGAGCAACATGAAACTGAAACTGCGTGAATTTTGTTTGGCACACGATTAACTCGAGACTTGTGTCATGACTATAGCAAAAGGAGTCAAGTCCAAGGTAATTTTTGATTAACTAGGTACAATACTGGCCGAAAGCCAACGACATTTCATAATTTTAAAAATGTACGTACAGTCTCCAGTATTTTTTCTAATGTAAGGTACCTTATTGTTAGGATTAATTGTTAATTCCAAGTCGTGATTTATTATACCATAAATATCTTTGTTCGCGGATGACTTGTAAAATCGACACAAACTTGTCATAAAAGGTGTCTATCGGATGGGAATCCATATGTATACAAATATATAAATTTACAGGAGTGTCAGCATATTTAGTCCACAATTGTCGCTAACACGTCTTCATTTTGGAATTAATTGTAAAAATTTGATTATTGTCTATAGTTAAATTAATATTACTGTTCTTAATATTTATTAACTACTTCTGTAGTTAAGCTTAGTTCAAGTTTCGTTGAAAGAATTTTTTACAATACAATCTATTTTCTTTCAGATTTTTTTTCATATTCCTCCAGTCCAATGGACTGATAACGGAGGGTTTAAGCAGGTCGTATTCGCAGATTCATTAGATGAACATGACAAGTATCATCATTGAGTGGAAAAACACGCGTCAATTTCACTAAGCCATTCTTCAAAAGCGACCTCTTTAGGCCCTCTCTCCACGGTCGCCAGTCACTAGATTAGGAAAGCGGAAGACCGGGATATGAGGCGCAAACCGGAAGGCCTACGAAAATAAGTTAACATAGCTTGGCTAAAAAATATTTGAACCTACCTATAAAGACTCTAAATATACACAAATGTCTTTATATATATTAGTTATTGGGAAAACGAATTCCTATTTAGCGTTAAAACGAAACGAGCACCTAGTTCCAAGATCGGATAATGCACTTGCACTTTCGGTCTCGTGTGCACTAGCCGTTACTCACACGTGTATAAGTTCAACGTCCTGAACCTATGCCAATGCCAACAGTCCTGAATGCCAATATTTGCACATTGATTAGTCCATTAAAATAAATGATAATACTTAGAAAAGGGAGATAGTGGCTTTTTTAAATTATACTAGTTATATACGCAAAACACATATGCCCTTGAAATGTATAGATTTATGCCAAATTTATTAGAATCTATCCAGACACGATCAATTGCAATTAAAACCCCAAAGGATATTAAATCACTAATACCAGGTTTCCGAGTCAGGCGTTTGCTAAAGTAAAGCTAGTAAACAAAAGAACAATCATGAAAATAAATAACTGCAGTAATGTTAATTAAAAAACATAACATTTTTTTTATTTAATAAAATAACTTATGCTTTTACAATAATTTGAAAAGTCTTTATGTAAATACAAAAAAATACTGGAATGATATTTTTTTATATTTTAGTCTCTAAATCATTTTAGTTTAGAACGATACTTATACATAAGATTATTTAAAAAAAACATAAAGCTACCTAAACTTATGTGACTGTAATTCGTTACAGAAATCATATTTTTGTCATTAAATCCACTTGCTCCAAAAACAAAAGCAATAAATCAGAGACTTTCGCATTACGCAGGCGAATACGGCTTGGTGATGCGAAAGCGCTCGAAATAAACGTCCCTAAAGTTCTCAGGAACGATGATTTGCTAACGATGCGGAAGGGTCCAGTATTGGCAATATGCCTGGACGATGGATGTACGCGCAGCCGATGTGTATCGTGGCATTGGGCCAGCCAGGGTCAGGAGCGGACGATGCACTCCACATCATCACAGTGTTAACCAAACATGCTGCGTCAGTCATTACCAACAAACAAAGAACTCTAAACGTCAGATCTTTTTGTTATTTATTGATTTGTATCTACATGATATGATCGTTGCCATTCTAGTTTTTGTTTACCTAGTCTACTAAAACACACAACTAAACATACTTTATATTTTTTAGCAATTAAGTCACAATTAAGTACATGTTTATGTTATTACGCCTTTTTTCCAAAGGGGTAGGTAGAGAGAGGAGATCTCCACCTACTACTACGATCTGGCGTATACATTTCAGTTTATCTACTGTCATTACCCTCCACATGTAGGTATGCACGATTATTACATTTGCTCAATTTCACTTAAAATTAATCTAAAAATACATCTATCTAAAACCGATCCAAACTCATTAATAACATTTTTTTAACAAAAATAAAACCGAACACTAAAAACCAAACAATAAATAATTAACCAACTTCTTTCTACAACATGTTGAAGTCGGTGGCAAGTAAAATATAAAAATTACTATATTTTGTAAATTTATTGTTGTGCTTTTATTTTTTCTCTGTTTTTGTTAAAAAAAATATTTTTTACTTTTTAGTTGAGCAAATGCTGCAACAGCTTTGGAGATAATATATTAAGCACCTGTAGAAATTGTACAACTGCCACGCGTATACAAATGTACCATCTCACTCTTCGGCTTATATGCTCTTTAAGGGTTGCAATAGATTTCTTTGCAATCCACAAATCAAATCCTGACTTGGTGACAATGGACCATCTCGGGAGTTAAAAAAACAATTTGAAAATCGACGGAGAATTCACAATTGACGGAGAAATCGAGTCACGAACATATTAAAAAAAGCAACATAAAGACAAATTGAGAATCTCCTTCTTTTTCAAGTCGATTAAAAAACACTTCACAAAACTATTCTCATTTTGAATGATAGGCAATCGATGGAGCCTAAAATAAAATACATCATTAGAAGTAATCACATATTAACAAAAACTAAACGATCCTCCTAATCTCGACGAGTTAATGCTTATAAATGATGGGATCATCTTAGACCAACAAAAAGCTCAAATGTATGAGCTTTATCAGCGCAAGATAAACAAACTGAAGATACTATAAATGTAAATTAGAAAGTGATTTTTAAGTAATTTTTATTTTTCAGATAAGAGTTAATACTTAAGTCAAACATAAGACCATAATCATTTTTATGCAAGATTCAAATATTATCTAAGGCTCACAGTGTTTCCATCACGGATAAGATAAGGAAAAGAGGATTTATCTATAGACCCTTGGGTTGCAGGATACGAAACAATATTTAGAAAGCGTTGGTTAAAAAGACCGTTATAAAAACTTTTTGTAACCCTCATAGCGCAGCAGGTAGTAAAGTAGTTTCTTTCTGTTAAGAACAATATTTCTTTGCAATAGAATTTTTTATACCCCAACGAGAGGACGATGGACCTGGGATCCCTTGAGGGCAGTAATGGCCGTCAACCACCGTCTCGACAGCGTAGAGTACGTGTGCACGTGTGCGTAAATATGTTTATTTAGGCAAACCTCGTAAAACTCGCTGACAGGATGTGCTTTGAACCCTCAAGGTTGTGTAGATTAGTTTAAAAATTGTTATTATTATTGCTAAATATTATTGTGTTGACATTATAAATTTGCACATTGACGATTGATATTACCGCGGAACTAAACAGCTTAGAATTATTAAATAATTATTTAAACCTGTATTATATTTAATTGAGGTCGACATTTTGGCAAATTTATTTAAAGCTATTCGTACATATATATAATAGCTCTTGTTTACGAAGGTTATCCGCCCTTCTATATCAGTTTCATGTTTTGTTGTTTGTGTTTTCTGTTTCACTTCCTATAGTCAAATAAGAACCTGCAGGGCATTACTAAATTTGTCGAAATCAGCCCGATGGGAGCGCAGCATGCGCTTGTCATGTACGTTTATTTACGCGATACCCCGTCGAGCTGGCCATGTTCCAGGAGCTTACGAAAATAGCAGCTTTGGCGATGTCATTGTACTAGTGTAAGTGTGGCCCTACACTAATAGGGCCTATACTAAACTGCCGTATTTATATTAATAATCAATTATGGAAGAAGTAGAGATAATTTACTCAAAGTTTGAGATAAAAACAATATGATTGTAATCAAAAATCAAGCAAAAATATTTCTTTTCCGGATTCAAGAATATAGATCTGTAAATAACTTAGTCTCAACTAGCTAGATAACGCAGAAGCTCCCTTGATGTTGTAGATGTCTAAGAGCGACGGTAACCACTTACCTTTAAGTGGACCAACTTCTAATTATTTGCCCACAAAAAAATATATAAATAAAAAAATATGTGCGTTTTGATGATAATTATCCCCAATCAGTGTTATCCACCTTGTCATATCTCGCCCAAATAGATATGATAGAATAGACATAATGGCAAAGTTAACAACACAATAAATCAAACGTAGCAAATCGGTTAATTTAAAATGTACGCAGGTGAAAGAATCAGCACACTTTTTATTTCGCAGCATATTTTATTACTTTTGATTATGCTTTTTATTTCGACTATCACGAAATTGACATTATACTTGTACAATGAATACATTTTCTTTATTACAAGTATTTCTTAATAATTTGTATCAGTGATATTATAATTGCAGGGAATCTCTTTCAGACATACTTTAACGTTCTTACAAATACAGTACATATCATATTAAAAATAAAATGGAATTCTAACGAAATTTGAGTCTCATTATATGTGTATATAGGTAGCATATCTTTACATTTTTATAAAATTATGTAATATAACATATGGATGTTATCCATAATACGAAAAAATTATTACTTTAAAATCACTCAATTTTTATATTTTTACAGTATATTTTCTACTACGTGATAATATTGTTACCTCTTCTGAAAGTGAGTAATAAATAATTCATACGGTATGGTATAAAAATATTCTTCCTGAATAGGTAGGATAAATTGGAATATCAATTTTCTACTCGACGAATGATCTTTGTTAAATGAAACAAGTGTTACATAACAGTATTTACACTTGTTTCATTTAACAATCGATAAATCTCACACTGGAATAAAAAAATCGCTGTCTTAAAGATGCGGAAGTAAAATTTTCGCTTATTATCTAAGACGGCGTTCACCAAATTGTAATTACAAGTAAAAAAATGGTTAGCGAAACAAAAAGCCGAGACTCCAAGACGATTCATTCGCCCAATCCTTTTATTTTCTGTGGCCGTTCTTGTTTTACTTTTATTCTTAAAATATCGTATACCGAACCAATTACGAAAAGAAACGTGATTTTATGCAAGGTCAGGTGGATACTAATCCACCTGACCTTCGCACGGTACCTTCCTTATTTGACCGCTGTTCCCGCAAAAATGTAACTTAATGTTCTCATATACGATTTCTTTACATTACTTCATATGAACTTAAAGTCATATAAAACATATACAATTATTTTTAAATTACTCTTATACTGAATGAAAGTCGCTTTTATAAATATCTTAATCTTGGGTTTGAATTTGATCAATGTTCACAAAAAGTGTAATGATGGAAGTTGCAAGATATCTGAGTCATGATCTCGATCGTAACATAATGCACTGAATCATCCATTTACGAAATACACCTACCATTTTAGCGAGTCTTTCAAAATTAATTACTGATCAGTCTCAAAGAAAAATCCTTCACGAAAATACCTACATGGAATGGTTAAATATCTCTTGCCTTCATCACAAACGTTTTTCACCAAATCGGTTTACTTTACTTCGGAGAGTTAATTGCTCAACTGACCCCTACCCCTATCGGTCCTATTACATTATTATGTTGGACCCAAAATAAATTTTCCGTTTCATTCGACAGCACAAATATATTATTCCATCGTGTGAATGTAGACATAATACGGGTAAGGTTTTCCTAAAGGTTTTTGATTTTATATCCGCGAACCTCAATAAATTTGAAAACGGCAAGATGGACAAGAATTAATTGCATATGGAAAGAGGTATTCGTGTTACAGAAACTGACTAACTTGTAGAAGTTAACAGTACAGTTTGATTGTATTAACTGCCGTTAGTTATATATGAAAGTAGTCTTTTGGATAGATTTTGCACAGAAGCCGGCTTCCGAGTCATAACCTCAAAAAGTTGGGGACAACGAGTTGCCGGGAGACAGGGGAACGCGCAGCCGCTCAATGTTGTCGCACATGCGCCCACCGGTTTTTGCACCGAAAACCAAACCAATGTAGGCGACAACGCTGCACAAAGCGCCAGTAATTGCGATGTCTAACACAGACTGTTCTCGATATTAATGGTTTACAAAACAGAATTACGAACTCTCTCATTTTGCACTGACATTACTTTATAGTGAAAATACGAGTATGTGATATTGTTAATTGTGACTACAAAAAGTTAAAGTAGTTTTTAATCTTTAAATCGTCAGCAATATGTACAAGACGGTGAGACATGGCGAAAACAGTCTGCAATACACCATTCTACCACAAACGGAAGAAGTTTTAAACAACAGTGGTCTAAAGGGCAAAGGAAGAGATTACAGCCCATCAATTCACGTGCGAAGATCTCGCAGGAGGTCGACAGTCAAATATGTTTTACTTATTATGTTTGGAGTGATTATTGCGTTAGCGCTGGCTGCTGTTCCACTTTATGTTATGAATGGCGCACTGTTCTCTCGAAGAATCTTAGCGGATCATCATGAAGTGGTCACATCCGCTCCGTTTAGTCCGACCAATCGCGAAATAGGGAGCTCTCAAAAGATAGATCTTAGAATTTTACCGGAAGTTATATCGACTGCAGAAATAAAACTAGATATCTCTACTAGTACAGTAGCATTAACTACATTATCTACTATATCTTCAATGGTCACAGCCGAAAAAGCTACAACGCCACCTTGGACAATGCCAGCGTTAAGATCCTGGAAAAGCTCTACTGTTTCTACAACAGTAAAACCCACTCCGACGCAGCAAACTGCAGAACTTCCTCCCATAGGGACTCTTTCTAGCAATGACCATATGACTATTCAGGATACATCAATAAAACCTTGGGAAAAAGACATTATAATACGACCTACTGCTACTCCCGAACCCACCTCACTTCGTACCATTATCAAATATTATTCTCAATCGTATGCACCAACAGAAAAATCAACAACAACTGATAATAAAATATTTGACGACGTACTTATATCAAGTAGGGGCTCTCCTACTAGATCTCCAGTAACAAAAGAACTTACTACTAGTAGTGATGAATCGAAATTAAGAGATTTAAAAGATGCGGTGCTAGAAGACGAAGAAGAATTCAAGGAATCTTTAGGTGAAGACGAGGTGTTTTCTTCTAAAGAGGGACCTTTGAAGTCGGATTCAGCATCTATAAGCACGGAGAATGACGAAGTAACGGTGTCAAAAACTGGTGATAGCGGATGGTACGGAGCTCGATGGCCATTCGTAGATACATTGTCTCACTTTCAATGGACGGTAAGCGTTTTAATAATAAACGAACTTACGTAATATTTATACATAATTGTACGGACAATATTTGATCGGAATTTAATTGTATGGTCGTCTTAAGTATTCGTAACTAGTCGTAATTATTTCTTTGCTATGTAACTAAGTAGTGTACGTTATGAAAGCGGATATGGAATAACGGACACCTGAATCAGAGAATTAATTATGTAATACGATTCTGATATAGTAGTCTGCAACGGCTTATTTCCATTATCTGAGGAATCTTTTCCTAAATTCGTTTTTATAAGAAACTTATGACTATCGTATTTACCACATATTTTTTTGCAAATTGCCAAGCCCGAAAAATAAAACACATTCAGATATTCGTTTAGTAGATTAGCTGCTTGTTCAACATTTTTATTTGTACTTCCGTTACTATGCAGGAACGGAGAAAGAATACAATTTCCTGCGGCCGGGCGGCTTGTCATAAGAGGCGATAAAACAACCAGGTGGTAGGGTATTTACTCCTCTAGACGACTACCACCCCTGGTCTGTTGTATGCTGCCTTAACAACCTTGAGTTGTGTTCCGGCATTAGTGGCCAGGTTCCAGTTTCCTTTAAGAAAACAGCAGCACATTTGTAACCACTTTGTTATTGCAAACGTCCATAGGTGATGGTAACCGCTTTCCATCAGGTGGGTCGTCTGCCTGTCTGCAATAAAAAAAACTATGTAATAGTGATTTAATAAAAAACAGTGCATGTTAAAATAGGATTATCTTGTTTCTCGCTAAAATTTAACTTGATATTTTTAATTTGCTATACTCTTTTGGACAGGTTCGTCTAGATTGCGACATTCTTATAGAAAAACGGCTTGTATTTAGATAGCCTTGTGATAGTCGTGTTTTGTACGCTAAAGAATGTTGAAGTAGCGAAAAAAGATTGATCAAACCTCCATGCCTTTATTTTCATTTCATTTATTTCATTTTCTATTCCCTTTACTCTTTTATGTCTTAATCTCTATTTGAAGTTGATAAAGCGCATAGGCGCCGGCAGCAGGGCGCTAGGAGGTACACTAACAAACCCCCCCCCCCCCCTCTATTAGAAAAGTAAATATGTTTTTTTTATTAACTTACCGTTTGAATCAAAGCTGAAGGCGTCGTAGTAGCTGTCCAAATTTGTTACTTTATCAATAAATTCAGTATCCTCCTCTACTCTTTTCACTTTTAATATATTAGTTTGAATTCCCTGAAAGAAATCTTAGCGGCGCCTATGATAACGCATTTAGGCTTGGGCATCTAACATTATTAGTATTGTGGATTCCATATCAGCGGCCATGCTTACTACTATTTGCTTACTTGGTTTAGGTCGTGGGCAGGGCGCGAAGTGGTGAGATAATGCACCTGTAGCCCTGGCATTAAGGCAAAGGACGAACACCGAGCGGTTTAGTACTTATCTCCGACACGGGTGGTAATAACATTTGTTGCTTACGGTGTTAGTGCCATCCCAGCGAGGTATATCCCACACAACACCGTGTTGCCCCGGTATGGATAGTCCTCAAACGGAATTCCCCTCAAAAAATAAAAGGTCGTGGGCAGAAATAGACGATATTAATCCGTCACCTTTATCTTTACTATTACGATGTATTATATATATCTCACGTTATAAAATAATGTTTCGAGTTACGGGACTTGAATTAAAATGCCGTTGGAATTACTATAGAATTTATTAAAATTATACAAACACGTATAACACGCGCAAAGTCCGTCACTATGTAGATTATCGAATGTACACACGTCTTCTCTCGCTTGCGATAATCGCTTGACTGCCTCACCGCTCCGTTGGGCATTGCTTTATACTGTACAAATACAATATCTCTGTAGACTGAATTTGTAAGAAACACGCCTGGCTAATGACTACCGTAAAGATTACAATACACAATGGGCTATTCTTCCAATCACAAATTTTAAACATAAAGTAAACAAAAGAAGACGGTCATAAAATTTTAAATAAAAACTTTTGAATTTGAATAATATAAAAGCAAGGGCCTGAGTACTAAATTTACTGTTCCTAAAATATTGATGTAAAACAGTATTTATATCTTCCTTCTCAGGATTATTCTCCAGGAGACAACTTATTGCTGCCACTATTGATAGCTGCTCTGTCATCGGTCGCGTTGGTTTTGCTGCTCGCGCTTGCCGTGAGGCGTCGCAAGCGCACGCATTGCGCCACTGCTAAAATTGGGGTAATGTATGGCAATATATTATTAATTTACTGTATATATCTGTTTTTCAACATTCAAAACAATATTTTTTAAACAATGTCATTTTTATAGACACGCAGATAACCAGACATCGGAGTGGGGTCATAAAGGTTTTTTACCTCTAGGCTTAAATATGCTTAAACAATCGTTATTTCTTTCAATTCGTGTTCTTATTTCCGCACAAAGAGATGAATAATGATCCATGAAACTTAAAGTGTGGCAATTGAATTTCTTCATTTATGGCCGGTTACCTACTACATCTTACTATCCATTCAATTTCCTTATCATCGGTTGAATGTTGACATTACTTGTGTGTGTAGTTTATGTCGAATTTTAAACGATAGTAAGACAAATGAATCATCGGTAAGATATAGGAACGGGTCATAAATGCTTTACTTAAGTAGTAAAGTAAATAAATTATAAATATAACTGTTTTTTACATTTGGTTCACAAAACTAGTCTCAACTTAGCCGTAAATAGCCAAATAATAAATAGATAGGACTTAAGAGTCAGTGTTAGTAGGATAACTTCACATTTGTATAACCTTTTAAATGTAATTACATAATGAGTTTTTAAAACGTTTCTCATTCATAATAAAAAAAAATATGATTATCTGAAATTATTAAAATGTCAATATCCCTTAATCCGTGGCTACCACCCCTGGTCTAGAGTAAGCCGCAATAACAATCTTGATTTGTTTTCCGGTATTAGTGAACAGGTTCTAGTCCCCTCAAAAGAGCAGCAGCGCATTTGTAGCACCTTAGCAAATATCCATAGACGATAGTAACCGCTTTCCAGAAAATGCCCCGTCTGCCTGTCTGCTGAACTCATGCAATAAAAAAAGAAAAAATTGTAATAATAGCAAATTAAATAATTTTTATCAGCAGTAAGTTTAACCACACTTTAACTTACAATAATATGTTGTAAAAAACATTATTTGTACGTGAAATTTCAAGTACCTTTGAACTTTTTCCTTAAGATAGTATTTCCTACATTGAAAACTGTATTTATGTTGGAGATAATTTAGGGGACGGAAGGTGTAAGGTGAACGACCGACACTCTAGACGGGGTGTACACGTTGATCGATTTTCCCAACGGAAGTACAAAACTCCTTAAAAGGAAATAGACTTGTGCAACTTTTCCTACTGTTTTCTGCAATGAGTGCATTTAAGCACTTTTATTTTAAATAGGCTATCACATGGCTACAATTTTTTAAAGTAATACACTTTGTGTTTTTGAGGACTGCCCATTACATAGTTCAAAACTAAGGCAGAGGGACACACTTTTTGACAAGCGAATATTGACTTAAATATCACTCACTAACCTCTTGTTTACATTATGCTCATTTCCACGGCAGCAAGCAGGTAATCGGTAAGGACAAAGGCAAGGCAGCGCGATTATCAAATATTCAATTTACACACTTTTTTTATTGTAAGATTCCAGCAGACAGGCAGACATCCCACTTGATGGAAAGCGGTTACCATCGACTATGGACATTTGCAACACCAAAGGTGCTAGAAATGCGCTACTGCTCTCTTAAGGGAGATTGGAACCTGGTCACTAATGCCGGAACACAACGCAAGGTTGTTATGGCGACATACTTTACACCAGGGGTGGTAGCCATCCAGTCGGGCAAATGCCCTACCACCTGGCTGCGGGTTGTTTTGTCGCCTCTTACGACTGCCCCCCCCGGCCGCAAGAAATTGTATTCTTTCTCCGTTCCTGCACGGATATAAATACTACCGCTACTCACTTCACTCGCCATTTTCCTGCTTCTTGCCGTGGTAGTGGTCGTAATCGAAACGAGTTTAGCACTTTGTTTTTGATCTTGTTTCTTATGAAACATCATGATGATTTTAAAGACCTTATGCGCCTATATATTTATACAACAGTTACACCTACCCTTATTTTTTTTAATGCAATTTCACAAAATGAATTGTGAAACAGCATAAATACCACCTTTCCGCCAAAGGGCATCAGTCGGACGCACAGACTGACTACTTACTACGAGACGTTACTTCCAAAATGAATAGGAATGTTAATCAACTATTAAGGAAATTACACATTACTTTCATTGTTATTTAAGCGGGTTTTCTATATCTTACTGCATTCTTTTACTTTATATGTAGTCATTTTGTTGAAAATGACATGCTGAGATTAAAAATCGTTAGGGCTCAACTTTACAATAATGGATACTGAATTTTTACGAAAATCTAGTTTAGGGGTATACATACGCCTTATATATAGACACTAGACCTCTTATTTGGGCTAGGAAACAAGTTTTTAGGGTCCACCAACAAGTTTTGAATGAATAATGGGAAAAACAAAAATACGTTTGATAAACAAGGTTATGTCACTTTTGTTGAAAAAAACTTTGATTTGTCTTTAGGAATACACTTACACATGATATATAAACACTAAAACCGTTTTTTAGTTTAGTAAACAAGTTTTGAATTAATTATTATAATTTTAAAGTACATAATAATAAATCACAGTACTGTCACTTTTTTTCACTTTACAACGATAAATAAATGTTACCAAATCAGTATGTCAATAATATCGATTTTTTAATTCTTATATCATTCGATATTCCAATAATATCCATTTAGAAATACAAAAATTATTGTTATTGCTTATATATTACGAGTTTGAATGAGTAGTATTTGTAATTGATTTATTTTTATTACAAACATCGATGCATTAGGCGGCACTATGAATATTTTGCCGCCTTTTTATTTTTTAATAATGAGCGACTACGAACTGGTGCAAGGACAGTGTTTCTCGCGGCCAGTAACTTAAACGGTGAGTTGGTTGGGTTGGGTTAGTGTTTAGACCAAAGCGAACCGACTGGTCACCATTTATTTATTGATAACTATTTAAATGGTGGTTACAACTCGGTTGTGACATTTGTTGACCGCTGTCATGGCACACTTGCTTTGCTCGCTAGGCTTGAGGCTTTAGTCCGCGTTTTTAGACTGTATTAAATGTTTTTTACATTGACTACAAACTTTTCTTCTGCATTTATCATCTTTAGACACAAGAAATAAGTACACCATTTTGAAAAAAAATAGTAAAGTTATGTTTACAAAAAAAATCATATCTCAAAAACTACATGTCTCCTAGACATGGGGGTTGCAGGAGGGAGAAGTACTCTTCCCCCCCTTCCCCCTCCCTCCCTTCACTACTTAAAATTCAGTGTCCATTATTGTAAAGTTAAACCATAGTTAGAAACAAAGAGAATATAATCACTACGCTTATCATAAATATTAAAACCAATGAAAATGTTTTACATCTCTATACAATCTTCTTAGACAAGATAGAAAATCAAACAACTTTGATCTAATTAATTTTAAACTTTATTTACCAACAGTTAAACAATTTTCTGTGGAACAGAACTGAGACTAGTTTGAAAATTAATTTAAATGAATAAATTTGAAAACGAAACGAAACGAACCTTTTCATTCCACTACTATATATACAGCCAAATTAATGGATAATATGGATATAGTAAGATATTAAAACCCGGTATTACCGCGTTAACTATTCTCTAATGCACATAATCTTGTTCCAGAAGGTAACCGCCGATGTCAACACGAAGCTGTTGACTGCCGAAAATCCTGAAGAGGGCGAAGAGTGAGCCAATCAATCAAACATGCTTTTAGCTTCTTCCAGAATACGTCTCAGAATGCCTTTTGTACAATTTAGGTACATATCTCAGTTTATTTGTACACAAGTGTCTATTTTCGATTAACATTAGCGGGGCATGCTTGTCGTCGAAAAACATTAAATTATAATTAAATTTGAAGTTTAAAATATTTGACATGTGTAACAAAAAGAGAAGGAGGAGGGCATAATAAGATTTCAAGGGGCACAGGAAAATGTTTTAGGATGCTCACAAAAAGTTTAAGACGCGGTCTAATTACAAAATTCATTTAATGAAACACTTACAAAAAATATTTTTGATGATAATAATTGACTCATTGATGATAAAACAATGGACCATGATAATTTTACACGTTCGTAAAGATATCATTATTCTAGTATTAAACATCTATTGGGTTTGCGGGGTTTTCAGCATCTCTTATTATGAGAACCAACAAGTGACGCTTGTCAGTGTCACGTCAAGCTACGATTCCTTGAACCAGGATCTATTGCCGGGATTTCGTGGAGAGGGCATGGTTAAACAGTTATTTCCCACATAATTCGCCTTGTGAACATATGAAATAACATACCAAAATTAAATATGAAACACTTCGAAAAAGTGAATTAAAAATGGCATCGTATTTGTTTTTGAATAATCCTAAAAACTACTTTAAAAACTTTGGCGTCGAAGTAATTGAATTTTCAGGTTTAAAAAAATCTTTTAAGAATTAAATAGGTATTTGAAGTTCTGCACGTTTTGTTGTTTTATTTGAAATATTTTAATGGTTACACAAAAAACTGTAATATTATAAAAATTAACCTATAATCTAACTCGTCCCATTCGGTTGTTAAGAAGCTTTCAACGTGAAAGGTTGAACTTGGTTACATTGGTCTCAATTTCATTCTCTAATTGGTTGATGCTTGCATATAATTTCAATCTTCAATACGTGATTAGACCGCTCTTAATCATATTGTGTTTGTTTGGATATGTTGTAAAGTATTCGTATTCCTATCGACTGAATTGTTTAGATAGGAGAAAATAATTGATAAGGTAGATAGACATCTGTAGTTGAAGACTAGACATGAAGGGTTCCATATTAATGAGGAATATATTAGCAAAGTGCACGCGTAATTTTCACTCCGATTGTACATTAGGCATTCCATGCACTTTGTATTAATTAATATAGCCGCCATAAAGTGTAGGCTCCTAAAATACCAACTACTAGACAAACAGTGTGTAATTAAAACTATTTTAACGGATTTGAATGAGTGTTAAATTATTTTAATTTTGTTTTCACTTTCCAACAGCTATCTAAAACTTATTAAGAGTACTAAAATCGTTGCGTAGTGTTTGAAAGGTCTGGTCTTGTAGACAAGCGACTTTAGCACTAAACAAATACGGTCTTATTCATAGAGAGTTAGAGCAAGTTTGAACACTTCTTTATGGTTCTTAATAATAATAATAAGACCGTATACATTAGGAAATGTATGGGAATGACATACTGGTACGCTTAATATTATTTCATTTCGATTGCATTTTTATTCTATTAGTTTAGTGCTAATTTCACTTGTCTTAGAAGGTCAGAAAAAATATTATAATATAATATAATTTATTAAATTAAAATTGCACACAAAAATGTAATTAGTTAAATCACAAATACTACAGAACAATAATATTATGTCCGTGTTCCCGTTAATATCACATTTATTTCAAACTTTCAGGGCCTATTATTTATATATCATGTGTAGCTGAAGCTGCTCGATGGATTCAATGTTCAGAGATACGATATAATATGTTTTCCTATTTACCTCAATATTTCTTAAAACGTTGATATAACTTAATATTAAAATTTAATTATCAAAAAATCTGGAAAATCTTTCAATTTATAATTAAGTTAAAATTTTCAAACATGATATTTACTCTAGAACAATATATAATTTAAAATTATTTACGTAATAATTTATAGGTTTTTAATATTCCAATGTGTCAAAAGTCAAAAATACGTAAAGGTGTATTATTATTTTAAAAAATGCTCGTCACTTACATCTAATTCGAGCATCGTCAAGATGTTTCCAACATCAGGATATTGATTCTTTTGCGTTGCAGGTGTCCACCAGAGAAGATGCCTTTGCCACGACTTGGTTCGTCCAATGCCAACGTTAAAGCCAAAAATTTTATAATAAAAGACGAATGGCAAATTATAACTACGTGATAGGCTAAGCGTCTTAGATTTAGATCGAAACTCAATCTTTTTATTTTGTAGTTTTCATTAATGTTCACGTGCAAGAAATCTATTTGAGTCAGATGCAAACTCAGCTTATGAATTTGCTGTTAGGTAAAGTATCTTGGTATAGAATAAAATTCCGAAAATTTTAATACCATAATCATGAGCTTGCTAGTAATTATGATAATGCATTGTAATATAGAACTCATCATCATCAAAAATGTATTTTAGCATCAATGTCATGTATATCATATCTCTGAAATTTAAGATTATACACTTCATCAGTATTAACAGAAATGCCCTATATTTTACTTACTTTTTAGTTTTATGTAGTTCTATAGAGTATTATTCTTAATGTAATTTTAGTACCTAACAAATACTTTCCAATATTTATTTTATACACTCATTGTCTCTAATATTTTTAATAGTTATTATGGATATAAAAATAGAATAAGACTGAGAAAGAATTGTGTTTAAGAATTTGCACTGATTATTGGCACAACCAGTTTCTTTTTATTTTGAAAAGCCGTAGGTATCATTGTGTGTTTTATTATATCAATTCGTATTATTATGTAATTCAATGTTAGAATGATTGTAAAATCAAGTATAAGGGGATTCGTTAGATATAAATTAAAATGTGATACCTATGTAGTATCGAATGTTGTGCCCCTTTAGATGGAATTGCGAGGTCGCTCTTTTATGAGGCTAACATTATTGCATTTTAATAGTATATATTATACGAAGCGGTACAAGCCTCAGTAAATTTTGTACTATGTAAAGACGATTAGCACCAGCGCGACGCTAATATTTTTTTACAGGTATTGAGATATGTATTACATATTATAACATAAAGCTCAATGGTTGCAGGAAACCATATAGTTACGTGTTTAAAAAAGCCTATACCTACGCTCCAAAATACTAAATAATATTCTTACCTAGTGAGCTGAAATTCTATTATTACAGAACACAAAATAAATGCAAACTACCGTAGTGGCTGATATAGCAACGTATTTTCCAGCAACTTTGAGACGCATAAGCAAACTATTAGGTTTTATGAATGGTAAAAAAACAATATCTATGCTAAAATTTATGGCCGCTGTTAGAAAGAAATGGCTACGCAGTGGGCGGTTGTTCATTTAAAATAATTTACAACGCTTCCATTTGCAGCTAATTTAAAGAGAGTATTATTTTTGAGGTACCGATAGTCGAAATGGTAGAAAATTCATTTGGTTTTTTTTCCAGGCACGGAACTACAAATGATAATGATTTTCAAAGCCTATGCTTTCTAACCGGGTTAGTGTCCTGAAATATGAGTTCTAATCAGTACCCTGGAGACTGATTAGACGTCATTATTTAGAACACTAACCCACTCATTTATCATTAAATATACTTACGTTATTTTTCGGCTAGTTTAATGAAACGTATTTTCGTATTATGAAATCTTAATTTTAAACGAGCCGATAAACCTCGTATAAATATATGAATAAGGGAGTCAGTAGGTAAAAAGTTTAAGTTTTTTCAATTATAATATGCCTTTCATTTGGACATTTCTGGGCGTTTAATGTAGAACCCATCCAATCGTATTAAAGATTTTTTCGCATGTCACCAGATAGGTTTGCATAATAGAGCGACCTGTTTCTAAATTATATTTTTATGTATATTATTATATCATAAGAACTATTATACAAATCGTGCTGACATTTTATATCATGCAAAAATGCACACCAATGTAGGTAGTATCTATAGTTTGTGTAAGAGTTTGTTCTCACTGGAGCGTGACAACAAACTATCATTTATTTAATTTAAAATGTATCAATTAATATTTTCTTAAGTTTTCGCGACTTGTACACATAATAAAACTACGTTTTAACGGTTTTAAGCGCGGTAATTTATTTGATTTAGGTTTATCCGACGTTTCGGCCGCTTTTCAGTGGCCGTGGTCACGGAAGACAAAGATGACATTTGTCAAACGTGTATTGTCAAAGTTTTTATTCAGCCTACCGCCAACTTGTTCATTTTAATTATTTAGTTTTAAATTTTGTTTATGGATATTATTTACTCTATGGGAGCCTAATCTAATTTACCACCGCTTCACAACATGTTGTGGCTTGAAGAGAAGAAGCGGCGCAAGAAACTCTTCAGCAAACATGCCTAGTTCTAAAATTTTTTTTTATATAATATTAAAATGAGTGGAAGGAAAAAATAAAAGAAATTATCAGTCAAGTTGGTTTGTTTCGTTGCACGCAGAAGCAATGTGTTGCTGACATGAAACACACAAGGTCTACGAAGTCTGCGATCAGTGAACACACGCTGGATAAACCCAACCATTACATCAGATTCGATAACCCACAAATCCTCGCAAAAGAGAATCGTTTCATACCAAGAATGATGCGTGAGGCTATTGAAATCAAAAAACACCCAAATTTCAATAGAGAAGATGGTTGGCAGGTACCACCTGTTTGGGATCCAATCATCAAAACTATTAAGACCCAAACCCAGCAAAAACCAACTGCCAGACCTCAAGACACTGTGAGCTCTTTCTGCGTGCAACGAAACAAACCAACTTGACTGATAATTTCTTTTATTTTTTCCTTCCACTCATTTTAATATTATATAAAAAAAAATTTTAGAACTAGGCATGTTTGCTGAAGAGTTTCTTGCGCCGCTTCTTCTCTTCAAGCCACAACATGTTGTGAAGCGGTGGTAAATTAGATTAGGCTCCCATAGAGTAAATAATATCCATAAACAAAATTTAAAATTAAATAATTAAAATGAACAAGTTGGCGGTAGGCTGAATAAAAACTTTGACAATACACGTTTGACAAATGTCATCTTTGTCTTCCGTGACCACGGCCACTTAAAAGCGGCCGAAACGTCGGATAAACCTAAATCAAAAAACTTCAACGGACAAGTGGAAAAACGAATCGCAACGGACAAGTAGAAAAACGAATAGCAACGGATAAGTGGCAAAACGAATCGCAACGGACAAGTGGAAAAACGAATGGCAACGGATAAGTGGAAAAACGAATCGCAACGGACAAGTGGAAAAACGAATCGCAACGTACAAGTGGAAAACGATTCGCAACGGAGAAGTGGAAAATCTTCAACTGACAAGTGACAAAATGAATCGCAACAAAATTTTAACTTGAAGTTTTACGGGCAGGTTTTCAAATTGGACAAGTACATTAACAATCTGCCCGTAAAACTTCAAGTTAAAATTTTGTTGCGATTCATTTTATCACTTGTCAGTTGAAGATTTTCCACTTGTCCGTTGCGAATCGTTTTCCACTTGTACGTTGCGATTCGTTTTTCCACTTGTCCGTTGCGATTCGTTTTTCCACTTATCCGTTGCCATTCGTTTTTCCACTTGTCCGTTGCGATTCGTTTTGCCACTTATCCGTTGCTATTCGTTTTTCTACTTGTCCGTTGCGATTCGTTTTTCCACTTGTCCGTTGAAGTTTCACTTCTAATATGTGTCCCAGCACACATTTCGATTTTTCGCAGGTTTACTGCAAATTATGATTTGGTTAGGTTAAGTACATTTTAATGGTGTATGTAATACGCTACCCACGCACCGACCATTTTTTACGTCAACACTTTTGTTGTTCGTTGTCGTTCACTTTTGTTATGACTTTCGAAAAACTGAACAGTTGGCAAAGTTTTCTTGTTGTTATTTTTTATTTACTCAACAAACTATTTATTTATTTATATTTTTTTTACACATACCACAAATAGAGGCAGTGATGCCTTGTCACGTGGAGAGCAGAGCTATAGTTCGATGCAAACTTAAGTTTGCCTCCATTAATAGCGGCTCGGAACATCGCACTTTCCGATGCGCAGAACGCAATTTTAGGTATTAGAGGGATGAGGTAGTCTGAGGACGCGGTATATCCTCGCTCGCTCTCTCACTAGCTTTCTCGTTTACGAGACTTTCCCGGCGCTCGGCTCACCAGAGCTGCCAATTTAGCGCTTTAGGAGCTAGATATAGCGCTTTTTAGGGCAATCCAGCTCCCAATTTTATTAAACAACTTCCAGCGCAAAATCTTGCGCTTTTTATAATATGCAAATATCTAATTAATTTTATAATAAATATATATGAATATCTATACTAATATTATAAAGAGAAAAGATTTAATTCTTTGTTTGCATTGAAGAGGCTCCAAAACTGCTTAACCGATTTGAAAAATTCTTTCACTGTTGGCAAGCTTCACAATCCCCGTGTGACATAGGCTATATTATGTTTACAAAAAAATTAGGGATCCTTACTAAAACTCCAATAACGTAACCCAAGGTGTAAAAAATACCTAAAATCGCGAGCACTGCGAAAACTATTGATGATAGAATGAAATAATGTACTACGACTTTGCAGAACACATCATTATCTACAAAAAGTGTCGCGACAGCATATGTCTAACTATTATAGTTATGCCACAATAAGTGTCCTTTTATTTCAATAAATTAATTAAAATGCCGCCGCTAGAACAGGCACTTTATTTGTATCTTGATATTCATCCTTATCAAAATAAATTACTTCATATTCAAGACTGCTTCAATACCTTTATTATAACTTTTTGAATGATTCAATTCGGACATTCCATTCGAAAGATATCACGAGTTTAATACCAACAGAGCAGATGTAACTCCTATAATATATATTTTGTCTGTATAGTGTAATACACTACACACGCACCGACAATTTTTTTCTGTCAACACTTGTCGTTCACCTCGTTGTGACTTTCGAAAAACTGAACCGTTGGCAAAGTTTTCTAGTTGTTAATTTGTTTTCTTATTGGAACATCCCACTTTCCGATGCGCAGAATGCGATTTTAGGTATTAGAGGGACGAGGTCGTCGGAGAACGAGGTATATCCTCGCTCGCTCTCTCGCTCGCTTTCTCGTTTGCGGGACTTCCCCGGCGCTCGGCTCGGCTCACCAAGTCTGCCACTTTAGCGCTTTCGAAGCTAGATATAGCGCTTCTTAGGGCAACCCAGCTCCCAATTTTATTAAGCAACTTCCAGCGCAAAATCTTGCGCTTTTTATAATATGCAAATATCTAATTAATTTTATAATAAATATATTTATGAATATCTAGACTAATATTATAAAGAGGAAAGATAAGATTGGTTTTTGCTTGCATGAAGAGGCTCCGAAATTACTGAACCGATTTGAAAAATTCTTTCACTGTTGGCAAGCTACGCTATCCCTGGGTGACATAGGGTATATTATATTTACAAAAAAATTAGGGATCATTACTAAAACTCCAATAATGTAGTCCAAGGTATAAAAAAAATACCTAAAATCGCGTGCGCTGCGAAAACTATTGATGATAAAATAACAAATAAAATAAATTACTGAACCGATTTGAAAAATTCTTTCACTGTTGGCAAGCTACGCTACCCCCGGGTGACATAGGCTATATTATATTTACAAAAAAATTAGGGATCATTACTAAAACTCCAAAAATTTAATCCAAGGTATAAAAAAAATACCTAAAATCGCGTGCGCTGCGAAAACTATTGATGATAAAATAAAATAATGTACTACGACTTTGTAGAACACATCATTATTTACAAAAAGTATCGCGACAACATATATCTAACTATTATAGTTATGCCACAATAAGCGTTTTTTTATTATAAAAAATTAATTAAAATGCCGCCGCTAGAAAAGGCTTTTTATTTGTATCTTGATATTAATCCTTATCAAAATAAATTACTTCATATTCAAGACTGCTTCAATACCTTTATATAACTTTTTGAATTATTCAATTCGGACATTCCATTCGAAAGATATCACGAGTTTAAAAATGTAAGAATTAGTGACGGTGATCACGTGACTGTGACATCTTTTCGTGAGTCAAAACTCCATAAGACCCCCTCTATATAGAAGTTTCACTTCAATAAATTACCGCGCTTAAAACCGTTAAAACGTAGTTTTATTATGTATCAATTACCTTAAAATTAGACGCTTTTGTAGACTGCTTCTTATTTTATCCAAGATCGTAACAGAGACTAGTAAAAATGAAATTCAAATCGAAACTGTGATTGAAGATCAATAATCGTCAAAGTACTTTTTGCTTCTCTATACGAAATTGTGACAAGTTGGGGAATTGAGGGAAAGCTCTTTACCCTGGAATAATTTGAATGCATTGAACCTAATTACCATTTTTTCTACTGGAATGATTTCAATGTGCTTAATTCTCACACACCTATCATAGAGAATAAATTCCGAATGTAACTAAGATTCTTTACTAGATTTGGCAGCATTGGATCCGGTAAAACTAGACAAACCCTACTACTACTCTCATCTGGTTTTAGTAAAATAATTATAATTTGACCATTCATTAGACATAATTATTTTTACAAAAGATGTCTTATGCAATTCTCATACGAAAATTTGTCGGCACGAGCCAGAAGTAAATCTCTCTTAGCATAAAGTTTTTGTCAATGCCTTGAGCTGGTGTAATTATTTTATATCGCTGAAAACCACTATGTACATAAGTAATGGAATAAATTGTTTTCCCACCCGTCCAAATGTCTTTTATTGTTCAAACGTGTCATCATCGCCTCCATGTCGGTATTATGTACTTACCTTGATTACAAGCTCTTAGGGCCGGCACGGCCGATGTGGCACCACGCTCTCACGGAAGATCGGCGTCAAATGGTTAACCTTGAGCTATTAGTGTTAAGCACGGTGAGTTGGAATTTGGGTGCCTCACTTTCCCCTCCTCCCATACAATCTTTCCCACTATCTTATACTCTCCATATCATCACTCCTATCTCATTAACACTTTCCAAGGTTCACCCTAAAGGTCGGCAACGTGATATCAACAACACTGGGTGTTGCAAATGTTCATAGTCGACGGTAACAATAAAAAGTTACACGTGAAACTATTTTTTTTTATTTCTCATCATTTTACTCAGTGAAATCGATAACTGACCTAAAAATTGCGTGGCACAAAAAAGGCATTCAGAATTAGCCCCCTTGATTTTTTCCACTCAACCATTTACTGATTTATTATTATTATTAAGTATGCTTTCCATCTTGCAAATTAAATAAAACTCAGTTTTAAGCAATTGACTTAATAAGTATATTTGTTAATAATTACATAGAAATAGACCTAAGCATAATCATATTTACACATTCAAATAAAATATCATAATACTTCTTTTCAAGAAAATAAAATTTATAAACAACATAAAATCATGTTATTGCAAACTCCATAATGAAACACTTATATACAGTTAATGCAAAAATATCACTATTTCGCTGTTTGGCCATGATACAAAATTATAAAGAATTAAAAATAAATACTAAATATTCCTTATCTGGTGAAGCCTCATATATCGTAAAACACAGAGATTCGAGTTTTCTTTCAGAATATATTAAATTAGGGTAAACTATACCATCGTCGACAAAAAATGGTAAACTAAATGATTGCTGGTGATGTCAGGAGCCTTAAGAACAGACGAGCGTGCATGACAAGAGCTATGAATGTCAAAGAAGCAAGAGAGGTGTGTAAGAATAAGCCTAAATGGCGCTGTGTTGATCGTGCCTACCCCGCAAGGGACCTGGCGTGAAGTTATGTATGTATGTAAATGATTGCTAATAATTTACACGAAACATTAAGAAATCTTTTATTATTTTTTGTAGCTGTAACGGACACAGCGTTCAAATGTGTGAAAGAGAATAAAAATAAGCTATTGAGGTTTATCAAGTTAGCCGTTGAACGCTAGAGAGAATCGACCATACGTATACCACGGTCGGTAGTAGCAGGTAACTAAATCTGATAACTCGGGCTGATCCCGAGTGACGATCGTGCGCACTCGCTTGCTCTCTAGGGAAACCAATTTGCTATTATTTATAAACAAACCACACAGGTAAATAGACAAATATTTTATCATTTATATAAATGTATATTAATTTTATTTGTATATAATTTAATCATTTATTCTATTTTACAGGTACCACCGATTGGGCCATTCATCCAAGGAATTCTATCGTCAACAGTAGCCATACATAAATTATATTATTACGGTATGGCTACCGAAAAAAAATTAATATCTTGAATAAGTAGACAGGTTGCCAATCACTAGGGGTGCTAACAATGGTTTCCCCTGATTACTTTTGTTTAGATTTAATAAATACTTTTTGAATTAATAAATGAATGAAAACCATAAAATTAACCTTTTTCACGACACAGTGAGGCTTCACCATTACAAAAACTATTAACAAGAATAAAATATTTAGTGATTTTATCGGTATGAGCAGTATTGTGCCTAACTGCCTTATTTTAATTAGTTACTTTGATATCGCTTAAGGAAAATTGTTTACAATTTTTTAATATTTTTCCGCGTTTGATATTATTTTAAATTAAAACACTGAATATACGCCGCGCACAGAAGGTTTGCCAATTAAGACCACTCCTACCTCAATTAAATAGATGACACATATTACAATCAATACTAATATTATTCGCATAAAAGTAAACAGACTTTAAAATATCATAATAGAAATAATGTTAATACAGTTTGAACTATTTATTATGCCACTTGTCTCATTTTGTTTGTACAAAATTATAGTCATAATTTTGTACACACGTACAAAGTCCATGAGACTGCAACGTTTTGCAAGCTGATAAACTGTCATTTACAGGTCAGGACAGCACGGGTCGCTAATACGACCCGTGCTATCCTAGCATTTTGGAAGCGAGAAGGGTGGCCATTGGAAAACATTCTACACGCAGCAATACATTTATGTTTAAGTTAAGCAAGTGACGCTTGTGGCTTGGAATAACGGTACTTCTAGGAATGATATAATCGCCCAGAAAAAAGGTAACTGAAAAACTCCTGAACCCTACATGACTAGATGTCGCCATACGCATATCTTTCGTTGTTCTTCGATAGTTTATTATTTAAAGCCACATAGACCACATCGGTTAATAATTTAAATGAAACTTATTAATGGGTTAGATGGAGAGTGTTTTGCCTCGAAGATACGATTATCGAAAGTAAGAAAAAAATTACCATGTATGAAAAAAATATAGTACCGTACGATATAGTACGTGGAAGGGTGACGATAATCGCTTGGTCATTGAATACTGACGTCTCTGTGTAAACAAAATACAGATACCGTGCTCATCGCCCAGCGCGAAAGGTAAGTCTCGCATTCAAATCGGTTCAATCTGATTTGTACAATACTCGATGAACTTGAAAAAATGTCATACGAGTTCTAGTTTAGACAAGTCGACAAATCGTTGTCAAATATCACAAAGCGATTTGTGTCGACTTACGATTATCGTATGACATACTCGTAGGCGAATTTTTGTTTTTTGGTGGAATATAAACATGTCAATGCGATTATTGCCTTAAAAGTATAGCCTACGTAAACAGTATTCTATTTTCGCCCCAAAACGTGCGATAAAGTCTCTCCATTTAAATGGCCCTTTAGTGTAAACACAACTTTTGGTGATATTTACCTTATGATTATCGTATGACATACTAGTAGGCGAGTTTTTGTTTTTTGAATGAATGTAAACATGTCAATGTGATTTATGCCTAAAGAGTATTTATTGCCTACGAAAATAGTATACAAATTTTGGCCCCAAAACGTGCGCTAAACTCTCTCTATGTAAATAATGGCCCTTAAGACTCAAATAAAATCTAAAGTCATAATGTTTGGAATAACAAGGTTTCAAAAGCGAGAAAATGAATAAATGAAAACTATTATTCACCATAAACAATCAATATAGATACATTTGCATTAGAACAATTGGACCTACTTATGCAAAATGGAACCAACCCACATACTGACAGTTTTGAGAAAAAGCCGTTTTTATTAAAATTTTGCAAAAAAAATATTTATATTCTAATGTATGTACAATATTCGAATATTTTTTTTCCAAAATATAGACACATTATTTGCATGCAAAATTTTAATAAAAACGGCTTTTTCTCAAAACTGTCAGTATGTGGGTTGGTTCCGTTTTGCATAAGTAGGTCCAATTTGCGGCCTTATCACTTATAGCGATCTTTTCCAGACAACCTGGTGTCTACGGAAAGGAGGAATAAAACTTGTTTAACGAATTCGGTAGAAGAATACATTGATGGCTCGTTCGTAAAAGATGGTGAGGCAAGTGAAAGAATAGTAACATATAGGAACCGGCCACGAACAAACTTATTGTATATCAAGTAGTAAACATTTCGAGCTTGCAGTAAATAATTTGACATGGAACTAAATAATAATATAACAAATAAATATGAATTAAACAATGCAAAGGTGTTGAATGAAATCAAAGTACAAGGTTAGGTCACCATAATTGTGCTTGACGTCATTGCAGTGAAATAAGAATATCATATTACAAATGTTTTATTGTAAATAAAGATCTAACAGATACACCGACAATAAACAATACTCTCATATTACGGCACATCCAACAATCATGAGACTTTAATATGATCTCTAATTATCGGTTATGCCAGTAAGTACAATGGGTTCGGTTACTTCCTAGATTTGTATTCCCATAACGTTTGCATATCATTTACAACGATGTTATGCCATGCGGTTTCTGTTGTGTTTATTAATAGCGAAGTATAGCTATTGAAATTGGTAGAGCGTATTGTAATAGAAGGTATACCAGATTAAAAAGAAAAAATTTTAAGCTATTATAGTACATTATTATTAGCATTAACTGTTTTTACTATTGTTTGCTCTTGTTGTCCATTACAACCGAGCAACCTCAGTCCTCTTTAATTTAAAAATACAACAATGTAATTTATAAAACACAATTTTATCAATAGCCGATTCTGTGGGCACGCCTGGCTGTCCATCAAGTGTTAGTACCGACGCTAATGTTTGGCAGTGAAAGTTGGGTATAGCAGAATAAGCATAAAAGTGGGATAAACGCTTTTGAAATGAGAACTTTGAAGAAGTATAGGGCTATCAGGGAATCGTACGATCAATGGCCCTGTACGGCGCCCCTGTATGCGCGGAAACCTTGACGGCCAAGAATGCCTCGCTGCTGAAACGATCGTAGCGTGCGCTGAGCGTCAGGGTGATAAGGGGTTATCGTATGATTTTCTTTTAGGCGACCCTGTCCTAGCCGGATCCCCACCATTAGTCCTGGAGGTGAGAGTCCTTGCGGCCATTATACGACTGGCACAAGGACGCCTTCAGCCGGGCCTCTCGTCCTCGGGAAATCAAGACCGAGACAGGTACACCGCCAGATACAGGTCCGCTACACCAGGCACAACTGCTTCGGTCGGTATCTATGTCGAGAAAGGCGTGAGACGTCGTCAGGTTGCTACCATTGCCGTGCCAACGTCGAGAAAACGGCGCTGCACACTCTCACACGCCTGGGACGAGGAGAGCCGCACGCACTCATCTTTGAGTCACGAGAGAATTCCCAGGTGGGGGGTCATATCAACATAGCGAGGCTAGTGAAGTTAACACAATTTCATCAGATATCATTGATTGATACTAATCATCATCAAATAATCAAGAGTTTAATAGAACTATTAAAACTTATTTTCGTAACAAACATTACCAAATCAGGTTCTGTTAGCGATTGCTGATAGCGATGATAGCGAAATAAAATATTCGAATCTTAAAAAACATCAACGTTAACGTGTAAAAAAGAGATGTATGTACGAGCATTGTGTGAAAGATGACTGTGACGAGGACGTACATTAGAATAGAAAAGTATATAGGCGTAGAGGAGTATATGGAAGTAGGTGATAGTAAGTGTTGAAATAAGGGTGTTATGTGTTATTTAATACTATCTGTGCATATTATATTATGTCAAAATTTAATGAAGTGTCATTGTGTGAACCCCGAATAAAGTTCCATTCTTCCACGAACATTTCATGGGTTTTATTAGGTTATGGGCCCAGTCCCTATACCTATTAATAACACGGGTCAACATGAAATTTGACTTTGATTGCATAGCATTAAATTTCGGTAGTTTAGGTCGTAATAAGACGGAAAAAAAATATATGGCATGAAAAACTTTGCTTTTGTGCTTAGAAGACTGATTGAACGAAATTTTTAAAAATCTCGGATTTTAATTTTTGATTGAAAATAAAACTATTGAAATAAAAATGTTTATTATTTTTATTAAGTTTTACTATCAAATTAGCTTACAGAAAAGTGGAAAATAACTTAAAAGTGCACACTTCTACTTTTTCTTTTATTTTCATAGCTACTTTCTCTCAATAAACCCCAAATATAGTCGCCCATCATGTTTTCATTGTATTGGCCTTGATAGCGTTGTTCAAAATTCATGATATCCTGATCGAAACGTTCTCCTTGCTCTTCGGAATAGGCTCCCATATTGTTTTTAAATTTATCCAAATGAGCATGCAGCATATGTACTTTTAATGACATCCTGCAGCCCATGGCCTTAAAATTTGTAAGCATATCCTCAACCAACTTTTCGTAGTTTTCAGCTTTATTATTTCCTAAAAATCCAGAAACTACTGCTTTAAAACTGTTCCAACTTGCTTTTTGAGTACGATTCAGCAACGTTGGAAATTTTTCATCGGCGAAAATCTGTCTTATTTGCGGACCAACAAAAACCCCAGCTTTAACCTTTGCTTCCGATAACTTCGGAAATAAAAATTTTAAGTATCCAAAAGCAAACTTTATACCGAAAAAAGGTATTTTCTTTTCGTTTTTGTGCATAACTAACTGGAAAATAATAGTATAAACTTTAGGACAAAGAACGAAAATTTTTTTGTAGAGTTGTGTAATTAGTCTTGAAATTATAGTGCACATTAACAGTGCTAAAACTAGTAAAATAATGTCAGGTAATTACTCTATAAACGTGCCAAAATTAAAAGGAAGGGAGAACTACGACGATTGGGCTTTCGCCGTAGAAAATTATCTCATACTTGAAGGCGTCGACATTACAAGCAAGTTAAGTGAGCAAGACGACAGGAAAGCCAGGGCAAAAATGATTATGACAATAAATCCTTCGTTGTATGTGCATATCAAAAGTGAATCTACTGTTAAACACGTATGGAATAAGTTAAAAAAAAATCGACGATTCAGGCTTTACAAGAAAAATCAGCCTACTAAGAAATCTGATTTCAATGCGCTTAGAAACCAGTGAATCAATGGCCAGTTAGTTATGTATCACGAATAGTTGAAACAGCTGAAAAATTGAAGGGTACCGGTTTCGAGATCAATGACGAATGGACAGGCTCTTTGTTCAGGCAGGACTTCCAGAAATTTTTTGTCCCATAATTATGGCAATAGAGCATTCAGGGATGAGTATTAGTGCTGACGCTATAAAGACTAAATTATTGGATATGAGTATGAAGAAGATAGAATGGAAGAGAGAATTCGCACAGAAACAGAAAGAAAAAGTTACATCAAACGCATTTAGTGCAGTTTTTCTTACTGGTGAGTTCAGTCAATCAGACTGGTATGTGGATTCTGGTGCCAGCGCTCATTTAATCTCAAATAAAAACATGTTGTCTAATATCTGTTATAAACCCACAACAAAAGGAAATAATTGTGGCTAATAAAGAGAGTATTAAAGTTTTGTGCTCTGGAGACTTAGAATTAACAACATGTGTGCGTTAGATAATAAGGTTATAAAGAGTATAATATTAAAGTTAACAATGTCCTGTGTATACCTAACCTAACAACTAACTTACTATCAGGGAGCAGAATGATTGCAAGTGGTAACATGTTGTACTGTAAATGTAACGTCCGTTTTTGGTAAACGATACTCGTTTACCAAAAATGGACGTTACATTTACAATGCTGACAAAATTTATATTAGTGAAGCGGTTTTGCAAAATGATGTGTACAAGCTGAATATTGTTAAATCTGCAAAACTCTTAGCAACCGCAGTGGACTCTATGACATGGCACAGGAGGATGAGTCATGATCACACCAATGATTTGAATAAAATGAAGAATGGAACATTCAAAGGGTTATCATACAAAGTAAAACCAACTACGTAGTTTGCTGCTGTAGTAACATGTAATCTATGGAATAAAACGTCACTGTCATTAGGGGTTGACAGCAGTGACAGAGGTGACTTACCGCCGACCCCCTCGCCCCTCTTGAATTGAACACGGAGACATTAACACATAAGATAAAAGCATAAGATTATTATTTAAAATAATAAGTACATACTTGCTGTATATTATTAAAATAAATATAATATTGAAAAAAAGTTCAACAAACATCACACAACAATACTTGGCGCAGCTCGAGATTCGAACAGATTTATAAAAGTACCACGTCACGCCACCATTACAATGGACGTCGATAATATGTGCACAATAGAATATAAAATGCCAAAAAGTTTAAACCTGGACAATATTCAAGATTGTTATCCTCAATGGTTGAGGTTAAAACAAAGCTTCAAGATTTTTACGATGGCGGCCGGCTTTGAGAAGTATACGAAATCAAGAAAGGCGGCGATTTTTTTAAAACTGTATTGGTAGTCAAGCACAAGAAATCTACTTTAACATCTTAAAAACTGATGACAAGGCAAAGTTAGAAGACGTAATAGCAAGTTTCGACAATTATTTGAAGCCGAAACAAAGTGAGGTTATAAACAGTTATAATTTTAACAAACGATATCAAGAAGAGGGTGAATCGTTTGATATTTTTTACGCAACTCTCATAAAACTGGCTGAAAACTCCAATTATGGAGAACAAAAAGAACGTATGATTCGGGATAGATTCATTATAGGTGTCAAGGAAAAGCGGATCCAACAGAAGCTTCTGGAAATAAAAGATCTGACATTGAACGCTGCCGTGGACATCTGCAAGTCTGCAGAGTTGTCCAGGGAACACAGCATGGCGCTAAGCAGTCCAGAGGTTCTAGCGGTACAAGCCGAAGGGTCATCGCACCGATGCAACACTTTTAATAATAAAGCTAAGTATACATAAATAAAAATAGTCCAAATTATTATAATAAAATGAACAGTAATATTAAAATGTTAAATTCTGATAACAACTACTATAGATGTAAAAAATGTAACACTGATCATGGTCCAAAGCCATGCCCAGCCTTTAAAAAACGTTGTAATAATTGTAATAAAATGAATCACTTTAGTATTGGATGCAAATTTAACAAATATAATAAGAAAATATATAACCTTGAGGAAGGTGAGCATTCAAACAATGTAAATGAGATATGACTAGTTTGTACTTTAGACTTAAGAAATAATGAATGGAAGGAAACATTGAGAGTTGAAAATAAGCAAGTGTGTTTTAAATGTGTCACCGGGGCACAAGTTAATGTAATCAGTGTCAATGATGTAATAGTCTGTGATGATAACAACATAATTTTTTCTGAGACTAAAACTATAATAGAAGTTTTCGGAGGTGGCAAGATAAGACCACTAGGCAAAATATCATTGAAAGTCTATAATAAGACTTACAAAAATGATGAAACAGAATCTTTAAAACTTGATTTCCTAATAATAAAAGAACAGGTGAGACCAATATTGGGTCTGAGTTCATTAATTAAATTGAACTTAATTAAAAACATTAATATTAATATGCTTAAAAATGAAAAGGGTTCTAATATTAAAAATAATAAGGGGTTTAATAATAATAATATTAATACGCAAACATTTATTAATAAGTACATTAAACTTTTTCAGGGTGTTGGAGAGTTTAAGAATCTACTGCAGCTACGCATTCAACCGGGTGTGGAACCTGTAGTGAGACCTCCTCGGAGAGTGCCTAACGCACTTATGAAGCGTCTCTCAGACAAGTTAGAAGCTCTGGTGAAGCACAAAGTCATAGCGAGAGTCGAAAACCCAAAAAAAATTTGTAAGCAATTTATTAATAATAGAAAAGAAAGATGGTTCTTTACGAATATGCCTAGATCCTAAAGATCTTAATAAAGTCCTGATTAGAGAGCATCATTTAACACCTACTATAGATGAAATAGTGTCTAAGTTATGTAATAAAAAGTGTTTTTCAGTGTTAGATTTATCCGATGGTTTCTATAATGTTAAATTAACCAAAGAGTCAAGTGACCTTTGTAAATTCAACAGCCCATTTGGTTGTTATAAATTTTTAAGAATGCCATTGCCATTGGCTTATCAGTAGCTCCAGAAATTTTTCAAAGGTATAGTGAAACTGCTTTTGGGGATATACCCGGTGTTATTATATATTGTGATGATTTACTAATATGTGGTCAAAATGAACAGGAACATGATGAAATTTTAAATAAAGTATTCCAACGAGCACTAGAACACAATGTAAGGTTCAATCAAAATAAATTTCAATATAAGTTAAATGAAGTAAGATATTTTGGACATAGGTATTTTTTCAGAAAAGGGTATGCAAATTAATCCTGATAGGATAAATGCTATATTAAATATTAAAAGCCCTACAAATAAAAAAGAATTGCAATTTTTTTTTAGGTATGGTAAGCTATTTAAGAAAATTTATACCTAATATGGCGGGTATTTCAACACAATTAAATTTATTATTAAAAAAAGATGTTGAATGGATATGGACCGAAATTCATGAAAATGTTTATAAAATCTTAAGAAAAAATTAACTGAAGCTCCTATTTTACAAATTTTTAATAGCAATTTGCCTATTGTGGTGCAATGTGATGCATCCAAGGATGGCATTGGATGTTGTTTATTACAAAATAATAAACCAGTTTGTTTTGCATCTCGTAGTTTAACACAGTCTGAGCGAAATTTTTCTCAAATAGAAAAAGAACTGTTAAGCGTTATGTGGGCAACCAAAAAAATCATTATTTTATTTATGGACATAAAATAACAATTATTAATGATCATAAACCTTTAGAATGCTTATTGAAAAAACATTTACATGAGATATCATCGCCTAGATTACAAAGAATGAAATTAAAATTATTAAAATACAACTTAGAATTTAAATATATACAAGTTAGATTTATGTAGGTATATCGCAGATTTATTGTCTCGTTCATACCAAGAATGCCATGATGTAGACGACTCTTATATGTATGAAGTTATACATTGTATAGGTCTTACATAGAACTTGGAATGCACAGAGGAACAAAAGAATAACTTAATTCAGGAAAGTAAGAATGATAGTGTGAATTGATAGAACTCATTGAATGTACTAAAAATGGATGGCCTGCTAATAAAAATATTCCAGACTATTTACAAAGTTATCATAAGATAAGAAATGAGATATCTTATGATGGTAATTTAGTATTTTAAAAAGAGGTTAATTGTACCTAGGAGTTTAAGAATGTCTATGATAAAAGTCCTTCATGATGGACATATAGGCATCACTAAGATGAAGCAATTAGCTCGCAAACTATATTATTGGCCTCATATAGATAGCCATATTGAAGAATTTGTTAAAAAATGTTTTCCATGTCAAACTTATCAAAACAATAATATTAAAGAACTTTTAACGCCACATAAAGTATCAAGTTTACCAATTTTAATATTAGGTATTGATATAATGGAGTTTAAAAAGAACTATTTAATAATATATGACTATTACTCAGTGGTTAGATATTAAATATATAAAAAATAAAAACGCTAGTTCAATTAACAATAGTTTATTAGATTTTTTTTGTAACTTTGGTGTACCATCTGAAATTGTATCTGATCATGTGCCATTTGACTCGAGAGAGTGTAAAAAATTTGCATGGCATTGCATTTGAATGGGGGTTTAACTATACTTATACCAGCCCAAGATATCCACAGTCCAATAGGGTAGCTGAAAGAGGAGGAGGAGTCCAGATAGCTAAAAAAATGATGTATAAATGCAATGAAGATAACACAGATTATAGAATATATAGATTATATGATGAGAGCTTTATTAAAATATACAAATTTCACCAGTGGCTGGAACAAATGTTTCACCATGTGAATTATTAATAAATAGAAATTTGAGAACTAAATTAATTACATCTCATAATATTTTGAAACCAAAATTAAATAATAATGTAGAACAAAAATTTGTAAAACAAGCAATAAGAAATGTAAAAAATTATAATAAGACAACCAGATTTAAAAATAACTTTTTTAATGGACAAAATATATTGTTTAAAAAAAGTACATAATAATTTTTGAGAAAAAGGTAAAATAATAAAACATAATGGTTATAGATCATATGATCTGGAAGACACAAATACACTAGAACTTCTTTTCATATTAGACCAGCTTAGCAATTGGTGGTTCACCAGAGGAAGGTTGAATGAGTAACTGATATTAAAAAATGTGTAACTATAGTAAGAAGAAAACCTGTAAATATATGCAAGAATGTGTTTTGTTACTTCATAAGTGGATAAGAGTGTACTCTTTAAAAGGGGATGATGTAGTAACATGTAATCTATGGAATAAAACGTCACTGTCATTAGGGGTTGACAGCAGTGACAGAGGTGACTTACCGCCGACCCCCTCGCCCCTCTTGAATTGAACACGGAGACATTAATACATAAGATAAAAGCATAAGATTATTATTTAAAATAATAAGTACATACTTGCTGTATAATATTAAAATAAATATAATATTGAACAAAAGTAAAAAGTGTTTCAACAAATATCACACAACAATACTGCTGCGAGGGCAAACAAGCAAGATTTCTGTTCCCTCAGAGTACCAGCATATTTAAAGAGGTGTTAGAGTTGGTTCATACGGACCTGTGTGGACCTATGGATCTCAAATCTCTAGGTATGGCCAGATATTACTTATTGTTTGTAGACAATAGTAGGATATGTTTTGTCAACTTTCTACAAACAAAGGCAGAAACCTTTGAACGCTTTAAAGAATTTAAGCTGTTAGTAGAAAAACAACAGCAGAAAAAGTTAGTGTCTTCGTTTTTTTTATTGCGGGAGATCTGCAGACAGGCAGATGGCCCACTTGGTGGAAAGCGGTTACCATCGCCTATGGACATTTGCAACACCAAAGGTGCTACAAATGCGCTGCTGCTCTCTTAAGGGAGACTGGAACCTGGTCACTAATGCCGGAACACAATGTTGTTATGGCGACATACTTTAGACCAGGGGTGGTAGCTATCCAGTCGGGCAAATGCCCTACCACCTGGCAATTTCGTTCTGACAATGGTGGCGAAAACAAATGCATACACACCAGAACAAAACGGTGTTTGCGAAAGAGCCAACAGAACAATTGTAGAGAAAGCACGGTGTCTCCTTTTTGAAGCGAAGATGGAAAAACAGTTCTGGGCAGAAGCTGTAAATACAACAGTATACTTACAAAACAGGTCTCCAGTGGCAGGTTTACATAGTACTCCCTCAGATGTGGACAGGGTGTAAGCCACATGTGCATCATGTAAGAGTTTTTGGTAGCCCAGTGTTGGTACATATACCAAAAGAGAAGCGCAAAAAGTTGGATAAAAAATCAAAGAAAATGATCCTAGTTGGATATTTAGAGAATGTCAAGGGTTACCGTCTGTATGATACAGAAAGAAGGCAAATAATTGTTGCCAGAGATGTAATTACTATGGAAGAGAAAGTGGATAACTGTACAAGTATACAAGAAAAGTCAATGACATTGGAGTCTGATGAAAAAGACCAATGTGACACCTTGGAGGTGGCAGAGGGTTCTATCTACAAGATTGTTTTGTTGATTGTATCTACAAGAAAGATGTATAACTGAGTCAAGTGACTTAGATGAGAGCTATAACTTATTGACAAAGGACGATGAGATTGACTTAACTCAACAAGAATATCTTCATACTTCAACTAAACGCACAAGATCAAAACCAAACTACCATGGCTGTTCAAATATGTGAATAGAAGACATGTTGAATGAACCAATTTCAGAAGAAGCAATAAATAGTCCAGACAAAATGCATTGGAAGCAGGCAATGCAAATGGAAATAAAAGCCTTTAATGAAATGAAAGCTTAGGAGTTAGTGCAAAGACCAAGTGGGTGTTTAAGGAAAAATATAAAAGTGATGTTGAAGTGTGTTACAGAGCGAAACTTGTCGCTAAATGATTTTCACAAATAAAAGGTATGGACTTTAATGAGACATTTTCACCAGTTCTACGTTATTCTACAATAAGATTGTTGTTTGCCTTAACTGTTAAATATGATTTGAAAATGAACCACTTAGATGTGCCTACTGCTTTTCTAAATGGATATTAAGATGAGTGTGTGTCTGTGTATCAGTGATCAGTCAGTCATCAATACCAGAATATTCAAGTTTAATTTCTGGAGAACATAATAAAGTGTTAAAATTAAACAGAGCTATTTCTGGGTTAAAGCAATCTGGTCTTGGTATATAAGGGCAGAAGTGGACGCCCTACGGGCCGAGATCCGGTCATACCGTAGGGAGTTCGAAGAAATGAAAATCGCGGCCAAGGAGACCGCGGAAAAGGACAAGGCCGCGGCCAAGGAGGCCAGGGCCAGGGACCAAGCCGCGACCAAGGAGGCCGCGGCCAGGGAGGCGGCGGCCAACGAGGCCGCGGCTAGTGACGCAGGGCTTTCGCCCAAGAATGAGGGGGGGAGACCCAACAATGAATCTCCCCCATTCGACATAGAGGAGCTGAAGCGCTCCATCATCATGTCGATGGGGGAGTTCATCAACGCCCGCCTGGCGGGCCTTGAAGACCGGTTACTCCCCCCCCCCCGATTATACGTCCGCCACTCGCGTCGGACAAGAGGACCAAGGCGGCACCCGGAGCTTCGGGTACCAGACCTATCACGGCTCCTCCTCCCGGGGACTCTGACGACCTGACGGAGCCCTTGGCGATGGAGGTAGAGCCAATTCCGACGGCGGCGGCCCCCGCCCCGTCATATGCAAAAGTGGTGGGCCCTCCGCGCCCAACATCGAAACCGGGTCCCTCTGGTGTTCAGAGGGCCCCCAGAAGGCAGGAGGTGACTCCGACCCCCCCAATATGGTCAATTCCCCCCACCGCTCCCACTCCCGCCCAGGAGGGCCAGGAGGAATGGACAGTGGTGGGTGGTGGAAGAAGGAGCAAAGGGAGAAGGATGCGCGAGAGAGGAGGGTGGGGATACCCCGCCCCAACCCTTGCGCCACTAACCTCTGCTCCTCAATGGAGGAACGAGCCGGTCAGAAGACCCCTTCCAAGGAGACCGGCTCCGTTGGTAGAGGCCAAGGCAGCAGCAGTAATGGTGACGCTGCTGCCTGAGGCCGTCAAGAATGGGGTGACATACCGCCAGATTTTCGAGCCGGCCGCGAAGGTGGTTGACCTGCAAGCGATGGGCCTCATGGAGGGCCTCAAAATAGTCCGGACGGCCAACGATGCCCGGCTCTTGGAGCTGCCGCCAGGGCCGGAGTTCACCGAAAAGGCCGACCGGCTGGCTCTGGCCCTCAGTGCAGTGTTGACAGGCGTGGCCGAGGTTGCCAGGCCAGTGAAGAAAGGAGACATCCGTGTTACAGAGCTTGACGACTCGGTCACGCCTTGGTTATTAGAGGAGGCCATCGCTCGCGCAGGGAACTGCCCTCGCGAGCATGTAAAGTCTGGCGGTATTGGTGTGGGACCGGGGGGGTTAGGGGCTGCATACGTCCAGTGCCCCGTCCCGGTCGCGAAATTGAATTAACCGAGCTGAATCACATATGCGTGGGCTTCAGCTCGGCAGTCGTGTCGGCCCGTGAGAGGCGACCCATACGCTGTATGCGGTGCCTCTACACGGGCCATATTACAGTAATGTGCTCAGACGAGCGTGTCGACAGGTCGGCCCTGTGCTTCCGCTGCGGCAGAAGCGGACACAGGGTCGCTCAATGTACTGAGCCCAATGCTCACTGTGTGGTTTGTGCCGAGTCGGGGCTTGTTGCAAACCATGTGGCGCTGTCGAGGGGCTGCCTCCCTCCACACGTTCGTGGCAAGTTTGTACCTCCAGCGAATGTCGGAGTAGCAAGACGCCAGGAGGAGTCTAATATGTCCCAATAAAATGCCCGGACGACATATTAGACTCCTGCAAGGAAACGTAAACCACTGCGCCGGGGCCCAGGATTTACTCCTGCAGTCCATGGCGGAGTGGGAGGTTGGTCTGGACGTAATATCGGAGCCGTATTACGTCCCCTCCCAGAGTAACTGGGTTGGGGACCTGGACGACATGGTGGCAGTGGTGGCCAGTTCGGGCGCTGGCACCCAACTCGTCGAGATCGAGAGGGGGCGGGGTTACGCGGTGGCAGGGTGGGGGGACCACACCTTCATAGGTGTGTATTTTTCCCCCAACCGACCTCTGGCAGAATTCGAGCTCTTCTTGGATTCTGTCAGGGCCGCCGTGAGCAGACAGTCGCCGAGGGCGACTTTCGTACTCGGCGACTTCAACGCTAAATCCCGCTCCTGGGGAAACACTGTCACCGAATTGAGGGGACTGGCTGTGGAAACGTGGGCACTTCAAAGTGGTTTGACCCTTCTGAATCGCGGTTCGGTCCACACCTGCGTGCGAGCGCGGGGTGGCTCCGTCATTGATCTGTCGTTTGCCACCCATGATCTCGCGCGCAGGGTGATGAATTGGAAAGTGGAGGAGGAGGTGGAGACTCTGTCGGACCACCTTTACATAAGGTTCGAGGTGTCCCCCCCTCCTGACAGAACTGGGTTAAACCCCCCACGTAGTCACGTTCCCTCGATGGGCCATCAGCCAGCTCGATCCCGAGCTGGCTGAAGAGATGGCCGTCGTCCAGGGCTGGACCAACCGAGAAAGTAACACCTGTCCGGAGGATCTGGCAGAGGGCATGCGCAGAACCCTTACGAGGGTCTGCGATGCCTCGATGCCGCGGTCGCGTCGACGTCGGCGGAAACCAGAGGTTTACTGGTGGACCGCAGAGATCGGGAGTCTGAGGGAGGCAGCCCTTCGGGCTCGCCGATCTCTGAAGAACTGCCGGCGTCGGCATCCTCCGGACAGAGGTGAGGAGGAACATCGCCTGGAGGAGTATCGAGCAGCGAAGAAGGCTCTTCAGCTAGCCATCTGTAAGGCGAAGACCCGGGCACGGGAAGAAATCTTGTCTACGTTGGACACGGACCCCTGGGGACGTCCGTACCGGATGGCGCGAAAATGCGCGCCTGCTCCACCCCGGTCACGGAGTCCCTGCCGGACGGGGTCCTGAATAGAATTGTCGACGGTCTCTTCCCGGACCCGGGAGCTTTTGCTCCTCCCAGGATGTGTCCTCCTCAGAATGTACCCTCGGAGACTGATCCTCCCTCAGTCTCCGAGGAGGAAATGGAAATGGCCCTGGATCGACTCCGGGGCCGGAAAACGGCACCGGGACCGGACGGGGTCCCAGGCCGGGTCCTCTTCCTGGCCGCCAAACATCTAGGCGGCCAGCTTCGGGAACTCTTTAACGCCTGCATCAGGGCAGGTGAGTTCCCGAAGCAGTGGAAAGAGGGCCGGCTGTGCCTCATCCCGAAAGAGGGCCGCCCTCCCGAAGATCCCTCCGCCTACAGGCCCATCGTGCTGTTGGACGAGGTGGCGAAAGTGTTCGAAAAGATCTTGGCGAGCCGCCTCGTCCAGCACCTGGATTCCGATGGACCTGGACTCTCGGAGGCTCAGTATGGGTTCAGGCCGGGGCGTTCAACCCTGGACGCCCTGTTCGCGTTGAGGAGCCTCACGAGGGAGGCGGAGAGCATAAAGGAGTCTGTCTTGGTGGTATCTTTGGATATCCAAAATGCCTTCAACAGTCTTCCTTTCGAAACGATTCTAGAGGCACTCCGGTTTCAGGGAGTAGGTCTGGTAGGCGACGTGTCGTGTGCGGTGTTCCACAGGGTTCGGTGCTGGGTCCGATCCTGTGGAATATTGGTTACGACTGGCTCGCAGTCTTGCCCGGGATGGGGGTGATATGTTATGCCGACGACACCCTCATCACGGCCCGGGGCGGAACCTACGAGGAGTCCCTGGAACTAGCCAACGCCTCGACGGCGTTGGTCGTAGAAAGAGTGCGTCGATTAGGCTTGGGGGTCTCCGCGGAGAAGACGGAAGCCCTCATGTTCTACGGACGACGTAGACAACCGCCCCGGGGCACGCACGTTGCCGTCCAGGGAGTGGCGGTAGCGGTAAAGGCCCAGATGAAGTACCTGGGCCTTGTCCTAGACGGAAAGTGGAATTTCGGGGCCCACTTCACCCAGCTGGCCCCGAGATTGCTAGGTGCCGCTGCCGCCCTGGCCAGACCCTTACCCAATGTAGGAGGGCCGGGTACGGTCTGTAGAAAGTTGTACATAGGTGTCCTACGGAGCATGGCCCTGTACGGTGCCCCCGTGTGGGTCGATTCGCTTCACCGCAAGAACAGGACCGTTCTGAGACGTTCTCAGAGGGTCCTGGCGGTGCGAGCCATCCGGGGGTACCGGACAGTGTCGTGGACAGCGGCGACACTGCTCGCGAGTGATCCGCCCTGGGTGCTCCAGGCGGAGGTGCTCGCGGCAGTGCACCGCTACCGGCAAGACACCAGAGCTAGAGGAGAGAGGCCGTGTCCGAGGTGCGGCGCACCCAGCGATACGGCGTATCATACGCTGGTTGAGTGCGCCGCCTGGAGACCTCAGCGTCATCAGTTAGAAAGTATCACGGGTCCTGTGTCCTCGCTCCAGCAGTTGGTCGAAGCCATGCTGTCGAGCGAGGACGGATGGAGAGCGGTCTCCTCCTTCAGCGAGACGGTAATGTCCCTGAAGGAGGCCGCGGAGAGGACCAAGGAGATGGATGCGTACGCAGACCCCATCCGACGACGGCGGACTGGCGGTCGGAGGCGTCGCTACGCACACCACCTCCCTTAGTGCCGTCACAGGGGGCCGGGGGAACCCGCGGCCTTCCTCCCCTGTTGATGAAGCACCTTGCCTTCGGGGTGTCCTGAAGATTGCCAGACGTTGGGGCGTCACGAATGTAGTAGCACCGCTCTAGTTCTCGTGGCGCCCCGTAAAAGCGTGGGAAAGAGGCGCAGGTAGGTTTAGTGGGTAGTCTGGCGGACGGGATCTCGCGACTACTACCGCCGACAGCAGTAGTTATGCGTGGAGATCCCTGCCGCTGGGAGTCCCACACTCCCCTCGGGACCCCCCCCCCCTTAACCCGGGCCCGAGGGGGTGTCGCAAGAAAAGACATTCCCCCTGCGTTACCAAAAAAAAAAAATGGTATATAAGGGTAGAGGAAAGCTTAATTAAATTAGCCCTTTTTTGCATTATGATGGAAATTTCGATCATAACATAAATGTTTGCATTAAAATGCGGGTAAAAGGGTACACAAAACCAGTGTACTTTACATTTGTTGCTGCTGGCAACTTATTACAACGCCGTAGCGTAAAACGAAACGCAGTTGTCAAAAAAAAACTAACGTCACTGTTAATTACCAGGATTTGATTTGTCATTCCGCTGTTTGTTGTGACTGGAAAAAACGGCCGACTTTATAAATTGTTTTAGGAAACTAATGTGAGATTTATCTCCTATAAAAAGTGATAATGAATGGAAATAAGGTTTGTTTCTGTGTTTCTGTTATTTTATGTACAATTTATATTGAAATACTCTGAATAAATTTCTTAAAACTATGTGACAAAAATTTACATCACTATGCAGTTGCCTCACTTGTAATGTATGGCGAAAATGTCTATACCTACTATAAGTTTATTTTATATTGCTTTTCTAGGAAAACTTAAAAAATGCGGACATCGAACTTTATATGAGACGGTTAGAAGATGGTTGGCTCTCGGAAGACGGCCTTGAAGACCAAGATTCCGACGATGAACACCACGATGCTGATAAAATTGTAAGAGTGTTGTGTTGCAGGACGAAATTGATGCAGATGATGGTGTGGATGAAACTGCTGATATTGATCCTCCTCTTCTAGACCCAGAAGAAATGGAACGCTCTCACACATCTTCATCCAATTTGCAGTCTTCATCCAGTTTTTCATTTGACAAAAGAAGCTTGATTTGGAAAAAAGGAATCTGGTGTATGACACACACACATAAAATTACTTTCTTGGGGAGTTCTGCTACTCCAGATGATTTATCAAACCTGGAAACCCCATATCAATGTTTCAACCATTTCATCACAAAAGATTTCATCAATAGGTTAGTGGAGCAGACAAATTTATATATTATACAAAGCAATCCCGGTTCATATACAGAATATGATTTATATAAGTTCTTAGTCATATTGTTATACATCTCAGTACAAAAATATCCTAGCACAAGATCATACTGGTCACCAAGGTTTGGTTATGACCCAATTTCTTCAACAATGCCACTGAACAAATTTGAGAAAATAAAGTTTAAATTACATTTTAACAACAATGAACTACACAAACCTATAGGTCATCCAGAACATGACAGACTATTTAAAATCCGCCCTGTAATCAAGCACCTCACTGAGAGATTTGCTACAGTGCCAATGAATCAAAGACTAAGCGTGGATGAACAAATGTGTTCTACAAAAATAGGGCACTTTCTGAAGCAATACTTACCCAGTAAGCCCCATAAATGGGGTTTTAAATTATATGTTCTTTGTGATTTGATGCGCTATGCCCACAAATTTGAGATATATTATGGACAAGGCAATTCAGATAAACTTCCAGATGAACCAGATCTTGGTGCAACTGGAAATGTAGTGGTACGTTTGCTTCGGAGAGTTCCAAGAAAGATAAACCACATCATATACTTTGATAATTTTTACATTTATTTGCCATTAGTATATTTCCTAGCTAAAGCAGGAATTCACACAGTGGGGACTGTACAACTAAACAGAATACCAAATAACAAATTACTAGAAAAAAAAGATTTCATGAAAAAATCAGTGCCCAGAGGTAGTTATGAAGAGAGAGTTTCTGTGCTTGATGATATAGATATAACTTGTGTAGCTTGGAAAGATAATAAGGTATGTAACCTTGTTATCTACTTATACTGGAGCATTGCCTGTGACTAAAGTCAACAGATATGACAAATTAAAAAAGAAAAAATTGATATTACTTGCCCGTTTATTATCCAAAGATATAATAAACACACGGGAGGAGTTGACCTCATGGATAGCTTTTTGGGCAGAAATCATATTACTATGAGGTCTAAAATATGGTACCTGCGTTTTTTTTGTTATTTGATCATGCCTTAATAAACTCTTGGATTATCTATAAATAAAAATGCTCAGGAAAGGGGTGAATCTAAAAAGAGTCTTCTTACAATGAGCCAATTTAGAAATGAATTGGCCTTTGTCTTATGCAACAAGGGTAACAAGCAACCACCAAAGATGTTAAAAGAGGGCGTCCCAGCAGCAGCATCCTTGAAGAATTGTTGACAAAAAAAAAGTTCTCCTGCTCCTTCGCCGCCGAAAGATATAAAGATGGTCTTGAGCATTGGCCAACAGTGGGTGGGTTCACTCAGGTGTAAATACCCCAAATGTAAAGGCTATTCCACAATATCATGTGGGAAATGAAAAGTTAACTAGTGTCTTAATAAAAATAATAATTTCTTTTTAAATTATCATTCTTCTCGCGACACCGCGCGGAACGGTAGTGTACACTGCTTTACGGTCCTATTAAATGTAATTTTTGTTCTTAAAATCAGTGATTGGTGGATAAATTATTTTTCGATTCCTTGTCTTTCCTATAACGCTCTTACGGACTGACCCCTCCCAGTGGGCGGGGCTAGAAAGGAACATACAGTGTTTGTCATTTTGCGCGTGATTAGACTGCAAGTGATTTGTTCACCCCTTCCCTGAACCGATTTGTCACCGACGTCGCATCGCGCGCGCTGCACTGGCCGCGGCCGTCCCGAGCTCATTCCGACGCAACCGCAGTTAAGAGAGGATCGGCGACGAAATAGATCACTACATGAGAGGACGCCATACGCCCGCTACGTACAACTTAATACCGGGCTTACTACACTTGCGCTACGATACTTTCTCCTGCCCTGGCGGCGCGATAACTACTTGTGCAGCGTTCTAGTGAATAGAGAATAGAGTTGCTGTTAATGCCGTGTATTAATCTCCTCCAAACATAAGTTAATACTATTATGATGCATCGCTCACCGCCACACGGCCGTTCTACCTCTAATCCGGATGTAAGTGCGGAATCGAGCCGCCCTGCTAGCAACATTGCCGTTACGAGAAGACGTGCTAAAATGTCTGATAGTGAACTACAGGACTCGTTTAACCTCCTTGCAGCCGACCTCAAAACATGGAAAAATGATTTAGATTTCACTTTAAATAAATTAAATGAGCGTTTTTCTTTAATGCACACCGCAATATCTGACATTAATAGTTCTATATCTGAAATTAAAAAAGATATCAGTGCAATAAAAATTGAACAAGAGAATATGGATAAGCGCTTGTCAAAAGTTGAAAATTATCATTCGCTTCACTCGGAGAACATATCGGATGTTAAAGCTACGTGTGAGTTCCTGTCTCAACAGAACACTACTTTATCTACTCGCGTATCTGATATTGAGCATGACATGAAGGCCTGCGACCACAACTCCATCTTGATATCGTCCCTTGAGAATAAAATCGATACGCTTGAACAACATGCTAGACAATGTAATGTTGAAATAACCAATTTGCCGGAAAGACGTAATGAAAACTTGATTTCGTTAATATTAAATATCGGTAAAGTGATCAAGTGCAACGTAACACAGTCGGATATTATCGCTATTCACCGGGTGCCGCATGCGCAGCCTGGTTGCACCAGGCCTAAGAATATTGTTATCAAATTTATTTCTAGAATCCTCCGTGATAGTTTCCTCAGTTCATTTCGCTTGGCTAAAAATATTACTACAGCTCAATTAGATATTCAAGGCTCCCCCCAGTCAATATTTATCAACGAGCACCTAACATTAAAAAATAAAATGCTTTTTCGTGAGTGCCGTGAGGCGGCCAAGCGACATGGATACAAATACGTCTGGGTTCGGCATGCCACCATACTGGTTCGTGAATCCGATACTTCCCCCATCTTTGCTATTAAGTCCCAGAGTGATATATCCAGAATTAAACCACGTAACCAGTCTGGTGCCACGATGTCACAGCCCTAAATTTAATTATATTACTGGTTTTTATTTATATGATTACTTTTATAAATTATTATTTTATGTCCGAGTATGTAAATTTATTATATTATATTTTTTCTGTGTTTTTATTATGTGTGTAGAGGCAATCAGTTTTTTCTTTAATTTTCTATGCGTAATTTTCATCAGGTCATTGACTCGTTTTAGTCCCGTAATAACTACTATATTACATAAAAATCATTCCTTTAATCACGATCTTATACATAGTACTAATTATTACTATTTTAAATTTTATACAACTTATGTGATTTGGCCGTATTGCAATATAGAACAATATATAATAATTAATTCTATATATTATTGTTTATTATAAATGGATCAAAGTCTCGTAATTTATTTCCAAAATTGCCGCGGACTCCGAACCAAACTTAATACACTTTATATGAATATTTTAGCGAACTCGTATGATATAATTATTTTAGTCGAAACCTGGCTTATTCCTGACATCTATGAAAGTGAATTCATAGACGATCGCTATGACGTTTTTAGAAGCGACCGCGATCGATTAGTTTGCAATAAAAAAGATGGAGGGGGGGTTTTAATTGCTATTCTTAAACATTTAAAGCCCAGAATCCGTGACTTATCTTCCAACACCATATCCTTAACTGAAGTTGAATACTTATTTGTGGAAATCCCTACTAAAACTCCTAACTCTTATAACATAATTAATGCGACCTACATATCCCCAAATACTAACGTTGAAGTATACTCACGTTATTTTAACTACATGACAACCATTTTAAATGACACACAGGGAGACCCATTTATTATAGTCGGGGACTTTAATATTCCAGATTTAAAATGGTCTGATAGCCCGCCAACTTCGCCAGGACTTACATGCGTCACCACGTCCGTTATTGGTGCTGAGCTTCTCAACATGTTATCCCTACTTAACGCAGGCCAATATAACTATATTTGTAACTCTCTTGGTAGACAATTAGATCTTTTTATTACTAATATGAATAATCCTTTTTTGCAACCATCGTCTGCCCTAACTAAAATTGATCCCTACCACCCCCCCTTTATGGCTTCCGTTCCTTTAGATGTTCCCTTAATCTTAAATAACCAACAAAACACTTTTAAGTATAATTTCTTTAAAGCAAATTACGATAACATTAATAATACTGTTCAAAAAATTAACTGGCTTGACATTTTTCATAATCTATCTGCTGAAAACTCTACTACTGTTTTTTATGATCAAATATATAAAATTATCAGACAAAATGTTCCTATTATGAAATACAAAACTTCCCATTTTCCGGTATGGTTTACTCCTTCACTTGTTCGTCTTTATAAAAATAAAACAAAAGCTTGGAAAAAGTGGAAAACTTATAACAGTAGCGTCGAATACGAAAGGTTCTCAACTTTAAGAAAGTCATTCAAAAAACAAAGTAATATCTGTTATAAGAACTATATAGATACGGTCCAAAACAGTATCTGCTCAAATATTAAATTCTTTTGGAAGTTCGTTTCAAATTTAAAACAAAAAAAAACCTTACCGCGCTCCATGCATTATCTTTCACAGTCAGCTTCGACACCTCAGGATATCTGTACTTTATTTTCGAACTTTTTTAATTCTGTATACGAACCTACACACTTTGACAGTAACACATGGCAGCCGCCTAACAACTATGCTGAAAACAGTCCGTTAATCAATAATGTGCATTTGTCTCTCTTTAAAATAAGAACAGCATTAAAAAGACTTGACACATCTAAAGGCCCGGGCCCAGATACTATACATCCAATTTTCCTAAATAAGACAGCTGACTCCATCTGTATACCACTACACATAATATTTAATAAATGCCTTTTAGAAGGTGTTTTTCCATCTATTTGGAAAGAGGCTTATATTATACCCGTTTTTAAATCTGGGTCTAAACAAGACATCAGTAACTACCGGCCCATCTCTATATTGTCCGCCTTGTCAAAACTTTTTGAAAGACTTGTACATAATAATATCTATCCTCTATTGCACGACTCCATTATTGGAGAACAACATGGATTTGTAAAAAAACGTTCTACGTGTACAAATCTCATGTTGTTTACAAACTATTTATTTGAGAGAATGGATGAAGGTGTGCAAATAGACGCAATATACACAGATTTCAAGAAAGCTTTCGACAAGGTGGACCACCAGAAACTATTAGAAAAACTTGCCTACAATGGTATACGTGGTAATTTATTAAGATGGTTTGTTTCATACATCACAAATCGCTCTCAAAAGGTGACCCTTCTCGGTAATTTTTCTGAAGTTACCTTCACTACCTCAGGAGTTCCCCAAGGATCAATTCTAGGTCCTTTATTATTTATTATCTTTATTAATGACATTAGGTCCTGCTTTCATTATACTAAGTTCCTACTTTATGCCGATGACTTGAAGGTTTTCCGTCGAACATACACACATAATGATTGTGTTCAAATACAAAAAGATTTAGATCGCCTCACTTCATATTGTCTGAACAATCATATACTTTTAAATATAAATAAATGCAACTCGATAGTTTTTACAAAAAAAGTTAATAAAATCAATTATACTTACAAGCTTATGAACGTGTCCCTCTCTCAAACTGAAAACGTCAAGGACCTTGGGGTGGTGTTGGATAGTAAACTACATTTAGATATTCATACACAACAGATTATTCGAAAAGCTAACAAAATGATGGGTTTTGTTAGTAGAACAAGTAAATTCTTTAATAGGCCACGGACATATCTTTATCTTTATAACACGATTATCAGACCTCAAGTCGAATACGCCACTCAAGTATGGAATCCTTTTTATAACAAATATACAGATGCTATTGAACGAGTTCAAAAAAGATTTCTACGTATAATGTACTATAGATGTAGTAGCGGCCATCTCCCATACTCTGAATTACTACTTAAATATAACCTACTGTCACTCTCTAATAGACGTCTTTTACTGGGTGCTATGTTGCTTTATAAATTTTGTCACAATTACATAGATTGCTTGCCTCTTACTAACACTATTTGTTATTGCGTCCCAAGGACAGTGCTTAGACGCGCGGTTAAAATTGGGCGGCTTTTTTCTACAACTTCCTGTCGTACAAACGCAGGACTTCGTGCCCCAATGTACCAACTCGTCAACAACTACAATATATATTTTGAAAACATCGACATATTTGCACTATCCTTGGGTGCTTTTAAAAAACATGTCATCAACGCCATTAAGGACCAAACACTGTAATTATGTCTTTTTTTTGTTAAATTGTATATCTGTTATTTTTATCCTCCACACATAATTAAATGTAAATTATATATAAATATATATAAATCACGCTTATTATAATATATAAGCGTGCTGATTTGTTTCTTTTGATTGAGAGTGTGAAAGTGAGTGTGTGTGTGTGTGTGTGTGTGTGTGTGTGTGTATGTGTGTGTATGTGTGCGTGTGTGTGTGTGTGTGTGTGTGTGTGTGTGCGCGTTTGAATTGTATTTGTGCCGTTTTCCTTTAAAAATTGTACACTACCACATTGATATTCGTGGATAATGTAGTAGGATAAACACTGACTTTGTACTATTTACCTTTTTTTATGTAACTTTAGTGTATATCTGTTTATTGTCCTTAATAAATAAATAAATAAATAAATCATCAAGAATAAAGGATGTACAAACATATTCTATTTTTAATTTATTTAGTACTGAGCTAAACATGTGACATTGCGTAATGATGGAAATTTCCATCATATTGTTTTTTACTATTTTCATATTATTTATTTACACTAGGATTTTTAGATTATTTTTCCCTTAATATAGAGCATCAATTACAACAGCCTGAATTATTTTCCAAAAAAAAATCATGCAAAGAAGGGTTACGATATAAAATTCAGCCTATGAACCTTGTCTTTTTACAAAGTGTAATGATAATATAAAAATGTATGTTGCTTTGTTTGTTAATGTTTTTTTTTTATATAATTGTATTAACACTTATACTGAATTAAAAGATACGTTAACTTGTAACTTTAATATAAAAAATCTAGGTCCTATTCAACAATGTCTATGAGAGTAAAAATGACCAAAAATTGTATTGTAGTAGACCAGGAAGAATATGTAAACCATATGTTCAATAAGTTTAATATGTCCAACTGTTAGAGTTCAGATACCCCAATAGAAGTTAATCTAAAGCTAGAAAAACTAGATAAGAGTCAAGTCAGTTTGTATCCTTATCAAAGATTAGTAGGTACTTTAATGTATTTATCAGTTCTAACCAGACCAGATATTTCATTTATTGTAAGTTACCTAAGCCAATATAATGATTTTTACAGTGAAATTCACTGAAAACATTTAAAAAGATTGTTAAAGTATTTGCAAAAAACCAAGTCTTATGGTCTTGTCTATAGAAAGAGTAATAATAATATTTTGCATGGTTATGGAGATGCAGATTGGGCGTCATGCTCTATAGACAGAAGGTCATATACTGGGTTCTGTTTTCTCTTGTCAGAATGTGTTAAAGTTATGAATCTAAAAAACAGACAACTGTAGCTCTTTCCAGTACTGAAGCTGAATATATGGCCATAAGCCTGCAAGGAGGCTTTATATTTAGAAAACTTATTAGTGGAAATGGGTGTACTGAATAAAGATAAATCAAATTTTTTGTACAGTGATAGTCAACATTCAATTAAATTGGAAAGTAACCCATTATTTCACCAGCGAACAAGATGTGAGGCATTACTTTGTTAGGCAATGTATTCATAATAATAAATTAAGCATGGAATATGTATCAATTGAAGATATGCCTGCTGATGTTATGACTAAAAGTCTGGGTAATATAAAACATTATAAATTAATTAACTGTTTAGGCATATGTGACACAAATTTAATTTAAGTTTTATTTTTGCCTTCATTACTTTGTCAGGTGAGGGTGTTATTTAATATTATCTGTGCACATTATATGTCAAAAGGTGCCGCGCGCCTTAAAAAATATAGGTCCCAAGAAACAGGAACATAAAATGAAAACTACTGGGCCAAACAATGTCAAATTTTTAGGGGACCAAATGTCAACTAATCCGCATAGAACTAAAGAATTACGTAAATCGGATCATCAAAAATACTGACCAAGTTGAGAACCTCCTCCTTTTGGAAGTCGGTTAAAAATGTAATAAAGTCATTGTGTTAACCCCGAATAAAGTTTCATACTTCGAAATGTACGTGACATTTCATGCGTTTTATTATTATGAAGTATTCTAAAAGTAAAAAGATATATAAATGTGGCTATAATTCAACAATTTTATGTATAATATTTTCTTAAGTTTTCGCGACTTGTATACATAATTAGATGACGCTCCCATAGAGTAAATAATAACCATAAAAAAAACTAAATAATTAAAATGAACAAGTTGGCGGTAGGCTAAATAAAACTTTGACAATACTCGTTGGACAAATGTCACCTTTGTCGTCCAGGACCACGGCCACTGAAAAGCGGCCGAAGATCTAATAAATTACCGCGCTTAAAACCGTTAAAACGTAGTTTTATTATAATTTAAGTTTAGTTCTAGACATACAATTATTTTAATTACTCAAAGAATAAAAATTGCGAATTTTTTCAGAGATACATTTTTACTTGGGGAACTATCATTCCTTGTACTCTTATTCCATTATTGTAGCCGAAAAACAAATTATTATTAACATCCACATATACAAATTATCCATAGATCAAGGTTATAAAAACTTATTTCTATATCTAAATTCGGGTGTTTTTTCATATCTAGGGAAATATCCAGTACCTTTCAAGGCGTTCACTGAGGAGGATGCGATGGCCGTAGTATCCTGGCAAGGACGTGTCTCCCGCCAACAAGTTTCAACTGCTGCCCATCCATTAATACACTACGCACTCCGGGTGTCGACACTGATGCACTTGACACAGCCTGAAAATGTACATATAATATATAAATATTTCTTCAAATGTTTTTAATTCATTTTAAATGTTTAATCTGAAGTTTCTATGAGTTTTCACCAGTCCACTTTTGATTACTTACTCAACAGAAAAGCTAAATTAGAACTGAAAAATTAAATTTAAAATATGGTTTAAATTTTGATGCGTTATAGCGTAGTATCCAATATAGTAGCTAGTATGTATCCTGGTCGTATTTCCATGCAGAACCCTAGCAACAAAATATGCACTACTTGGCAGTTTTCCTATCCTAATTGTATAAGGCTATTATTAAAGTATTACTGGTGAAAGATAACATTTTGAAAAAAATCTACACATCGACATAACCGACGTGTGAAAGTAGACAAAACGCTTTAAAAAACAAGCGTGGCGGGTAAATAGTCTGGTTCTTTAAAAATTGAGACGCCTGATCCCAGTAATGAGACGTTTATGGGCTAATATTATTATCAATTTTAAAGTAAGTTGTTTATAATTATTAAATAAAAATATGTTTATATTGCACCAATATTATATGCCTCAATGTGCTACAAGCAAATTCGTTGTTTATGAAAGATAATAAATATCAAGATATACGTAACAAGGTTAGCACTGTTCAAAGATCGCAAAGTATAAATTACACACTAAATTAAATTATAAACTGACGGACTCATAAACTGCATCAAAGTTCAGGATTACTTTGAAATGATTTTTTAAAATAAGTATGCAAACTTTTTAGATTAAATTATATAAATATGGAGAGACTGGCTCTTAATCTCAAAAAAAGGAAAATTTAAAAATACAACTGCAGTAAAACAAATGAATATAGCCGGGAAAAGAAAATTTACTCGTAGTATCAGATTTGCGTGTTATTTAAAGCAAAGTTTTAAATTGATTCTCATTGATTTTTTATTCTTTTGTCAATTGAATTATTGTTACCAGCAGAATTGTTGGGTTAGTTTTTTAACTCATCGAGTTTTTGAACCATAATATGGATACTTCGTACGAACAAGCGGCTCAAATTGTAGCATTGGTGCGGGAGGGCTTGGATCAACGAACGATTGGTAGAAATTTAAATTTAAACCAGTCTACGGTTTCTAGAATATACAGAAGGTTTGTGGAGACAGGTTCTTACAGAAGGAAACGTGGCAGGACTCGAGCAACCACCGGTCGTGATGACCGATTTATTGTTACAACTTCCCTGCGAAATCGTTTCCTCACGTCTGTTAACATCAAAACAGAGCTTAATGAAGTGCGTGGAGTAAACGTGAGTGCACGAACAATAAGAAGAAGGTTAAAGGAAGCGGATATCACCCCTTTTAGACCAGCAAATGGTCCAAAGTTGTCTGTAGCTCACAGACAAGCTCGCTTAAGATTTGCGCGTGATCACCTGAATTGGACAGAAGAGCAATGGACCTCCGTATTGTTCACGGACGAGTGTAGGACATGTTTATATGGTGCAGATGGTCGCAGAAGAGTCTATCGTCGACGTGGGGAGCGATATACTCAAAGTTGCATTGAGGAGCGTGTTCCTTTTGGAGGCGGTTCGTGTATGGTCTGGGGTGGCATATCGATGAACGGGCGAACAGAACTTGTGTTCATAGACATGGTCCGTCAAAACGGTAATAGAGGGGGTTTGACTGCACATCGCTACATAACAGAGATCTTAGAAGATCACGTGGTGCCTTACATGGAATTCATAGGCGAAAATTTTACTTTAATGCAGGATAATGCCCGGCCGCACGATGCTGCACAAGTTCGACAATATTGCGAAGAGGTTGGGATACGTACAATGAATTGGCCAGCACGCAGCCCGGATCTTAATCCCATTGAACATGTTTGGGACAATTTAAAAAGAGCTGTATATGCGAGAAACCCTTTGCCCACGACAGTGGCAGCACTAAAAACAGCACTTTCAGAAGAATGGGACAATATTCCGCAAGATCTTTTAATAACCCTAATAAAATCTATGCGGAACCGATTAGAATCCGTAATAAGGGCACGTGGAGGTAATACACCATATTAAAACATAAATAAACCCTTGCATAAAGTTTGTGTCTATTGTTAAAACCAATTTTTTAATTAAACCAATTTTCCTTAAATTTCTGTTTTTTCTTCAAAAAAAGTCTTAAGGTCCTTTCCAGTACACAAACTTAAACTTAAGGATATGACCCTACGCTGTTTTAAAGTTCACGAAACAATCTAGAGGTTTCAATTTATATCTGTATAGAAAGTTTGCATACTTGGTTAAAATATTTATTTCAAAGTCGTCTATTACTTTGATGCAGTTTATGAGTCCGTCAGTCTATATCCCAGAAAAGTAACACTTGAACACCGCTAAGTTAAGCTTGGTTAAATTCTACACTAATCCAATAGTTTTAATTTAGAGGTGGCAATAAACATAATCATCTTCTAATCACCAGATATTAATTTCCGTGTCATATATAATAATACACACACACATATATATATATATATATATATATATATATATATATATATAGGTAAATGGTTTTATTTTAATGATTATTGATCTTTTTAAATCTTGGAAATCAAGCGAGTGCCACTATGTATGTTTATTTTTAATTAACAAGGATAATTTTAAACCTAGGATAATTTTATTTTGGAAAACAGTAAAGTTTTTCGTGAAATAAGTATTTGAAGAATACGCGAGAAGCCGCCAGATATGTTCTAGTCTTACAAAAGTATAATAAATATTAAAAGGTTTTCTGTGTAATTGTGTAGGTACAGATATTAGTGTTGCATACTATTATTACCCATACCAATATATTCCGCTCAACCGTGCAACCAACCTCTAGATGCAAATCCTCATGCAAAATTATCATGTGAAAACTCAGAAACGTTAGAACATATAGAATGGTATTATAGGACAACACATACCTAATATTCGAAGCAAAACTAAATACTATTAAATAAATTAGAAGAAAATCTCCAAAGATATTAATGGCCAGGAGATATAAATTTTACATATCCTTAACGATTAGTTTTGTTCACAAAAACTGATATAATTTATACTACTATAGTAATAGTACAAAAAGTCACGTGTTTATTTATCAACACTACGAAAATTTGTTATAGACGTCAAAGCGCGGACTATTTAGCACAGTGCTTTCCAATCTTATTAAATACGCTACCCCTTTACAGGTTGAAAAATTTTGACGACCCCCTTGGGCCATAGACAGGCAAAAAGTTAATAATTTAAATCACTACGTTTATGTCTTTCCCTATTGTGTTACCTATATTCATTATTACGGCCTATAATCTGCAAAAAGCTGCTGAGCTTAGAAAGTACCTAAATATGGGTATAAACTTAAATTGCCTATTCTCTGTTGCCGGCGACCCCCCGAGCAAGGTTCTGCGACGCCCCTAGGGGTTGCGACCCACAGGTTGAAAAACACTGATTTAGAAGATTACCTTCAAAATATTGAGTATACTAAAATGTTCCCTGAAATAATACCATCATGTTTAACGTTTCCGAATTTTTGCATTTCCATAAACTAATGAATACTTTGCACTCGATTGTTATTCCTTCAAATCATGCATACTGTCAAAATTCACCTGCTGAATTTTAATTCCATGTGCTATTTTAACTTGTTGTATTGGATTCACCTAAAATATAATTATGAAAGTATTATGTCATTTGAAATCATGTCCCATATGTGTGCATCGTCATTCTCAACCACTCGGAACGTTTTGAAATCCGACGCTTTTCTTTGGAATCGAACAGAGTTTGGGAAATGTTTTTTCTTAATGTCGGGTTTCTAATACATTCATTTTGCACCTAATCTACAATGCGTGTGATGTTATCCAGTTTCTAGCTATTTATTGGAAAATAATGTTTAATATAAATTACAATCATATTCTATACTAGCTTCTGCCCGCGACTTCGACCGCGTGGAAAGTTTTTGACTATCCCACGGGAATTCTTTAATATTTCGGGATCAAAAGTACCCTATGTGTGGATCAGGGATATAAGCTACCACCATACAAAATTTCATTTATATCGGTCCAGTCGTTTCGGAGATTAGCCGGTACAAACAGACAGACAAACAGAGATACAAAAAATATTAAAAAAATCTAAATTAGTTCTATTTACCATTTTTTTTCATTGTATAGAAATTGGACCTCTACAATTTTATTATACGAGTATGTATAGATAGACTTTTACCAATGCAGAATAATTCCGAGTGATTAAGAAGACGTATTTCTTAATATAGGATATCAAACCTTATAATATTATTATTGGCATGGAAGATGAATTGGTAATAATGACAATCGCTCAGTAAAAATCTAACTTTGAAAGCGTCCTTAAACTCTACATTTATATTGTTAAACAGGGTTTTATGGACTGTTTTTCGTTTCGCACTTTTTGATAAACCAAAAACACACATGTTGCGTGCATAAAACTTTCAATCGATACTACTGACATCTAGCGAATAAAGAGGAAACAGTAAAACTATAAAAGTTGAAAGGACTAGGATTGTCGTCCCTAGTATTCATCTCCCATGCTTTTATAAAGAATAAGTAATCGCATCAAATTAAAAACATGTACCACGCCACGACGCCATACAAAACTACACCAGTACGGATTATGATGTTTTAATAAGGTGATACTTTTGAAATTAAATTTAATAACATGTATGTATGACAAAAAAATATGAAAAAAACAAATGTTCATATATAAAAATTAAGATTAAAATATTATACTAAAGAAAAAAATACCTGTTGTAATTTTAAAACTGGTGGAGACGAACTGGACGTCGTAATTGTTTGTGCAGCTGAAAATAAGAGATAAAACAACACAAGTTAAATTCTCTTCAGTCGCCGTTGCAACACCAGAGGTCTTACCAACGTGCTGTCGATCTCGAAGGCAATTTGTGACACCTTCTTTAAATACCCTGATTATTGTAAATATTGACAAACTCTCGGAAGATCTCAACTTATTTCTGATTAAAGATTATGCCAAGACTTCGCCCTTAAAGACGGAACCACCACAAAATTTCTTCTGGAACCGTCATAACGGCTAATAGGGGAGCACCACAAATTTGTGGTTAAATACAGATAATTGAAACAAACGTTGAAACGATGCATTCTCCCTCTAACTACATCGAATTTGTATTAGATTAAAAGAGACGATATAATTCTCTTGGTTTTGGCGCGGCAATTTTGATGGCACCTTGTGGACAAAAGTAATATTAAATTTAAAAGGGTTAAAATATTCATGGTTTCTTAAAAATGGATCCACAAGTACTGCGACGATATATTTATAAAAAGAAGAATAATTTAGGTTACTGATCAAACCAGTCTCAAATACAAATATCATCAAGATAAAAAGCATCCAAACTTATATTACCTACGGGAAAAAATATTTTTAAAATCGCTAATATTTATATTTGAGGATAAAAGCTAACTTATTGTTTGTTTTAAGCTTCTGTGATTATTCTCCAAAGTGTCATTGGATTCGTTTAATAAGTTCCGAAGATAAATTTAAACGTTAAAACATATTTTACGATGTCGAAGCCACATAATTTCCTTAACAAACAGTGTAGACAAAAATAGCTAAAACTAACCAATTTCAAAGAAATTAAGAAACCTAGCTAAATTCCATCACCATTTTTTGTATAATTTTTCCACAAACTTAGGCATTTATAATATTAATAAGATTGAAAATAAAGAAGCCTTACTTACCTAAATTACTTAAAACTAGTGATTGAGATGATGTAATACCTCCGCTTGAGGTAACTCGGATCGCAGTGCCATCACTCTGCTGAAATGTTTATACAAGTCGATTAAGAAATATTTATATTACGAGCATTATTACATATTCAGAAGGGTTACAAATTTTTAATCGCTTTTGTCAAGAAGTATCGAAAGAACACGCCACAATAGAAGTCCCACGGAAAATAACGGAACTAAAAGTGGCTGTTCCGCTATTTGATACAATTTTGTTCGTAAAGTAGCCAAGAAATAAATTTATAGTTTTAATTATGGGATATTTTGTGTTTATTATTCAGTAATTACCTACATCGATTTACGGATTAGCAAATAATTACTTTGGCAGGACAACATACGGCCATTGCAGCGCCGCATCTGTGGGACTTCCTTAGTGGCGCGGACTCTACGTTACATTTTATAACAGCCAGTCATTACCTTTTTAAACGATTTTACGGCCTGGTAACCAGAATTATTATCCAATTTTTGTTTAATTCATCTAATATCAACACTGAGCCTCAGACACTTGCGAGTCTTTGATAGACGACCAATAACAAAGTGCTTGTGGTAAGACATATTTTGTTACATCATACAATTCTTAGTTAACGTATATAGACAATAAATTAGTGTATCCTATATCTAGTTTTTACAAGAGACAAAAAGAAAGAAAATCAAATAAAAATATAGACCCATCTATTTCCCTTTAGAAAAGAGAGGGAAATAAGGAGATATGAAAAAGAAAAACTGACTTGACTGATAACAAAATAGAAATTTAAAAAAAAATATGAAAATACTATACTTGTAAAATTATGTTGTGTAGCGGTTTGTGCGCCGTGAGAAGGAGGGGGCGTGGAAGCCGCGCGGCGGGTGACAAAAGCCGCACAGGCCTAGGCCGCACGCCACCCACCACACCCTCAAGGGATATCATCTGGCCCTGGGTTAACAACATTCCTATATAGTACTAAACTTACAAAAAATCTATAAATACTACAGTAACCGTGAATATAAAAATGTATGTAAGGCAGTAACAAGGAGGCTATACATTTTAATTCATTATGTAAACGATAATAAGGTCATCTAGGAGTATCGGAATACATTCTCAAAAGCAATGAATAAAATTTAAACTAAGAATATTGCTGTAGTTAATATTCCCATAATCAAAACCTGTAAGAACCAAATTTTATGGCGCCCTAGTCACTGCTGTCCATAAATATCCTAGACATTGTTATTGTACTGTTTTAAATTAGAACACTATAGCGCTAGTTTAAAATTGGAATTAATATTTTTACTGCAAAATATATCATCACTGTAATTTAATAGCAACCCTAACCGCCGGTATAGTTATATATTTCAAAAAAACTTTGTCAGCGCTCATAATTATTATAATTCTATTTAAAAAGGGTAACAACTCTCATTGATTTCGAAATTTCATAATTATGTATAAGTATCCAAAATTGACATTTCCTCACCTGTGCATTAGTTAGTAATTTGGCAACTATAGGCTGAGCGGTAGAAGTTTTATCGGCCGGCGTCTGAGTTCGCACTACTTGCGTTATCGGCTTCGCAGTTTGATTGGCCAGCTGAACTGTTTGTCCACTTGCTAACTGCAACGTTTGTCCACTGGATAACTGAACAGTTTGTCCACTGGATAACTGTATGGTCTGTCCACTAGGCAATTGGACAGTTTGTCCTCCCAATTGCATCGTTTGGCCTGCCAATTGTACGGTTTGCCCGCCTAGTTGTACACTCTGTCCGCTTGGTATTTGGACACTCGATCCAGACAATTGTACCGTTTGCACATTCCCAGCCAGTTGGACTGTTTGCCCACTAGGCAACTGTACACTCTGCGATGGCAATACGCTTTGACTCGCCACCTGAACGCTTTGTCCACTTGGCAGTTTGACTGTATGTCCAGTTAATTGCACACTTTGCCCGGCCAACTGCACCGTCTGTCCCGCTATTTGTACAGTTTGTCCCGCTAATTGTACGGTCGATACCGGTATTTGTACAGTTCCTTGGGTCGTTTGTATATTTTTGACGATAGGTGTTGTTTGGGGGCGTGGACTTGGAGTTTTAACTGTTGTAGGTACTCGAACTGTTTGCAGCGATTGTGAGGTCGCTAACTGTACTGTCTGTCCACTTGGTAAACGAACACTATGCGTCGGTAATTGCAATGAGGATAGTTGTAGTGTGTGTCCGGAAGTTAATTGCACTGCTTGTCCACCAGGTAAGTGAACTGTTTGATTTGCCAACTGAACTGTTCTTCCGCTAGCTAACTGTACAGTTCTTGTTGCAACTGATGGACTTACGACTGTTGCTACGCTACTAACCACAGCTGTTGCATTTGATGTGTTCTGTCAAAAAATATGTTTTGTATATAGTAGGTGTCATTTGTATTTATACAATTTAAAATTGAAATTAAGCTATTTTCTCTATAAACCATTCAAAACTACTTACATTGATTTATACTTGATTTTAAATGGATCTACGTTACTTTGACTTCTATAACTTATAATTTGAAAGAAAAAAATATTTTATAAATAGTCATTATCTGAGTTAATAGTGTGAAATACAAACAATTCAAACGGACATACCTGTGCTACAGTCGTTACAGATGACGTATTTGAAACAGAAGTACGTTTCTTTGTCGTTTGAGTATCTGGAAAATGTACTAAAAACATTTATGGGGTTGTTAAAACAGAAAAATAATTAATCATATATTTTATCAAAAAATGATACTATAGTATTATATATACTTGATTGCATCAAAGCTCTGGGTGAGATAAGAGATTTCCCAGAAGATGGTGTCGCAGGACTCAGTACTCTGACTACACCACGACGTGACGCTTGGGTAACCTGAATAATAGATTATTTTTACATCAAAAATTTTAACTATACATTAATTTTAACTAAAGAATCTCAATATAATTAATCAATACTGTAGAAATGATTTAGATTTTATTACAGAATTTGCAAGTTCTTGTTTATCATGCAATACAAGTAGGTACAAGCAAAACTTAAATGCACCCTTGAAGTTCGTACGATCGATACGTTCGATTATAAGGTTAACGAGGTGGTAAGCAAAACTACAAAAAAAATCGTATGTCTGTCAAAGGCATAACATATAACTACAGTCTGTACCACTTAGCCTAATATCTGCAAAAATGTCCATGTATTAAACAAATAAATTACTTTGACTTTGGTACACTACAGAGCCGAGAGGAGTGTTCCGGTCTTCTCGCTCGGCCACTATCCGGACTCGCATAGTCTCTTTCACACTAAGCCAAAACTACAATTGTCAGGTGTAATAAAAAAATTAAAACTTACTGTACTTGGCAAAATTACGCCGAGATAACTTCTCTCAAGGTGCATTTAAGTTTTGCGCGTACTATGACGATAGCGTATTTTAAACATTTAACGTCAGAAAAGGATGGAAGAAAAAATTAGGAATGACAACCCCAATAGTTAATATATTACCAACAGTCGAAATATACGATTTACAGGCTTTTACAATATCACATTTTGCTGTCAAAACTGAGCGAATGTGATGTGAGCGATATTCAGCGTTCATCTTCCAGAGTGATAGATATTTTAACTAAGGCTTAGTATATTAATTAAAGTATACTCATGCAAAAAGCTGACGCTTGTTCTCATAATTGGGCAAAATGTTAAAGTACTTTAATCACAACTATTTAGTTACATCTCAAAGGTCGGTTTGCAAGTGGAGTTTCTTCTAAAATACGTGCCCTTTTGAAGTTTTAACAATATAAATCATGATCTAATTTTATTGCAGCATGTTTTAAATTAATAGTTTAAAATTATTACCTGTGTAGTAGAAGTGGTAACCACAGCTGTTACTGTAGTCTGCACAACCGGGGGACGTATTAATAGAGATCGCGTACCCTGTATAACCTGTCAAAAAATATTCGACATTAAAGTCTAAAACACAATCACAGGTAACTTTTAGCTTTTCTATAATATTTCTATACTAAATCAAAAAATAAAATCTAAAATCAACCTTCTAGTCACTATTTGAAGAACATAAACATTCCTCAAATGGTCAAGAAATATTACGTACAGTTGCGGCATGTGAAAAGGATCGTCACGTTAAAGTCGACTTTTCCTTGCACAAGTACAAGAACAGTACTGCCAACATTTTAATAAATGTTACGTATATAAAATATAGAAAGGTGAAAATTGCAATGTGGACAATGTCAGACACTGAGATTAACAATAGTTTTAACTGTTAGATATTAATCTGGCAACCATGCCATTAATTAGACAATGTCTATGGTCGGTCTATGTTTTTTTGTCTGTGTTGTGAAGTTACCGCTGTATATGTATATCCCCTCTGCATTACAAAAACTTGTCCATAATTATATTGTTTTTTTTTTGTTATTAAAATGAGTTGGGGGACTTACCTTATTTTGATTTTGAAGAATAGTAACAGTGGTGGAAGGGTTCACACTTGTAATAGACTGTGACGTTTGTGGACTTACTGCTACAGAAGTCTGTGAACAAAGATGATAATTTGCAAAAAAAAAATTTTTTTTATTGTCTGCAGCAGCCATAACAGAAGATGGCTCACCTGCTGGAATCTGGTGAAAACCACATATAGACTTTGTAGACTTTCGCAACACCAGTGGTGTATACTAATAGTAAAATAATTATAAATCAACAAAAGATTGATATACGCAAATTATATACCCGACTTAAACAAACTATTATTGTAAAACGGGTTACATACAGATGCCCCTGTATAGGACTATATATTTAAAAAAAGATCATTTTTGGCCACACCTTTTTTAGAATGTTACAAGTGAAAATTTTACCATCTACTGTCTTACGCCTGTAGTACACCTCCGCTGTGAAACCATAACAGTGGAACCGCAGTGCTTTCGCTATGTCTTGGCCGTATGTAGGAAAAGCGGAACAATAGCGAAACGGACTGTTCTAACGCATAGAAAATCTTGAAATCGCTAAGTTTATCCAATTCAATGGGTCTTTGTTTGAAGAATTTAATAATGTTAACGAGTAACTTGTGACACAAGTAAAATTAAAGATGCCTGTGCCTTCTATGGATCTCTTCAGAAGGAACTGTATTTACATGGCTCCTCTTACTTATAACTCTTTGCCAAATAATATTTTAAATGCAGCCCCAAGAAAATTCATTAGTCTTAAAAAAATGGCTGATCGAGGAGCGTTTCTATACTGTAGATGAATTTCTTTAAAAAAGTGCTTGTCGTTATTATCTATATGGAAAATCTTAGTGATCTATTTGTTATTTTTGACATTAATTGCTTATGTATTACCAAAAATTACTTTTTTTTTATTGAATATGTATGTTCATTTTAATTTTTAATTCATTTTCTACACCACTATGTGGTAGAATGTATTGTGCATCTAGAATCATATAACACCTGTATAAACTACATTCTTGCAAATAAAGATATATATTTATTGATTGATAGTTTTCACTATAATTCTATCTCTTCCTCCGCACGGTTTCGTCGATCTGTACTGACGCCAGCCACACTTCCGTGCTTCGGCCGCTATCGCTAAAAAGCGAAACTACATTTTTTTCATAAAGTGGACGTCGATTTTACAGAAGAATTAATTCAAGAGGTCGGAAATAGAACTATTCTCTATTTGTTAAATCATTCAGACTATAAAAGTAATATCAAAAATTGCTGACTCGCGTAACGTTCCGACACCCAGTTCCACTACTCGAACTAAAACACTTGATCACGGCAGAATTCATCCAGCGGTTTTGCTACTAGTATTTCGCAGTGGTAGTGTGTTACGGGCGTTAAACACATTACTAACAGGCTGAATTGGATTATTATGAATGTTCAAGACTTATCTAACAATACCCCAGAGGTTTATGAACACTAAAGTAAATCTTTTTTGTCACTCAGATATATTTATGTGGGGTATCCGTAATATTTTTGAGATCAATACACCATTGTGTAACACAGCATATAATAGACCTTGATAAATTAAATCCACAGATTCAGTTGTTGTTGAGAAAAAGGCCTATAAAGACAGACAAATGGAAGGACACAATGAATATGCCATGTGATACAATAATACATAAAATAAATTAAAATTGGAAATCATTAATTAATTTTTATCCATGCTGTAACGGAGAAAGTATACAATTTCCTGCGGCGGCCGGGCGGCCTATCGTAAGAGCCTACAAAACAACCCACAGCCAGGTGGTAGGGCATTTGCTCGACTGGATGGCTACCAACCCTGGTCTAAAGCATGTCGCCACAACAACCTTGAGTTGTTCCGGCATTAGTGACCAGGTTCCAGTCTCCCTTAAGAGAGCAGCAGCGCATTTGTAGCACCTTTGGTGTTGCAAATGTCCATAGGCGATGGTAACCGCTTTCCATCAAGCGGGCCGTCTGCCTGTCTGCTGAACTCCTGCAATAAAAAAAATAAAAAAAATTGCCAGATACAAAAAGGAGAACAACTTACCAATGGCTGTGAACTTTCGGTCTTCAATAACGGTCGCTGTTTAATCAATGGCGACTTCTGGGGCGGTGTCACCACTGACGGTAATGATTTGGAGAGCTGTGCACTGACTTGAGCCAAATTTGTCATACTCACTGCCTGACTGACACTTTGTTTAATACTCACTGGCTGACTAACAGTCTGTTTAGCACTGACCGACTGAGTAACACTCTGTTTAGGACTGACCAAATTATTACCACTAGCACTTTGTTTCACACTGACCGACTGATTAGTTGGTTTGACTAATTGAGCCACTGATTTCGTGATTTGCAAAGTTTTCACGTTTGCTGTTTTAACTTGTGTTGGGTTTTGTTTGACTGCACTTTGTTTTGGTGTTTGCTTTGTATTAGTGTTTTGTTTTTGATTAACGTTAGACGTGACAGGCTCAGTTTGTTTTGGGGACTGTACCACTGCACTTGTTTTTACTTGTGGTGTGGATTTAGTAGCTTGAGTGATTAAACTAGCTTGTTTTACAGATTGAGCAATTAAGTTCGCTTGTTTTACAGATTGAGTCATTAAATTAGCTTGTTTATTAGTTGCTTTGGGGGTAGTTTGTTTTGGTTGTGCTTTAGGCTTTGGTGGTGGTGTTGCAACGAGCTTTCCTTTCGGTTTTTGTGGCAACGGCTGTGGTTTAGACTGAGATTTAGTTGCTTGTATGAGAAGTTGAGCTGATGACAAGTGGGGCATGGTTGAAGAAGTACTACTATCGTCTACGTCAACATCACTGTCAGAAGCTTCAATAAATTCTTCTACACTGCCAACTTCGACCTCCAACTGTAAGAAATACAAATATTACTATGACATTTCATTTAACATCTTAATATTATAAAACCATGTCAAAATTTTCGCCTTTATGAACACAGTACAAGCTAATTTGTAAGTATGTTGGAATAAATTAATTGAAGTAAATGAAACAAAGGTGTAATGGGAGGATTAAAATAAGTTAAGATCGATTACCTATGTATCTCTTTATGAAAAACAGATGTAATAATAAGTATGTTGAGAAAGCAAACAGGCATTTAATAATATCAAAATTATAAAAGTATTATTAAGTAACTTTAGAAGATAATAAATGATCATAACAATACATATATATTAAATTAATTTGAAATAAAAGTTGATACGTTCATCACCTTTCTAAAAATTCTAGTCCTTGAATTAATTGTACTTCTTATTGTAAACTATTTCTATTATACTCTTTTAAATTAATTCGATTTATAATATGATTTTTTCTATAAAATTTATATTTTTTGGTTTTTTTATTATATATACAACTAGGATATGCCCGCAACATCATCCACGCTTAACTTGAAATTCCCGCGGGATTCCGTGGACACAAAGTATCGCAGCATTTAAAAAAGAATGTAAGCTATCGTTTTAGTGTAAACTGTGAAGCAATAAGCTAATTTTTTATGCGCCGAAACAACTACAAATCGCTCCCGGAAAAATCCCGAGATAAAAAATATCACACTTTGGAATTAGATTTGTTTTAAATCTAGCCATTTTAAATCATTTCAGGAAAAATTCCCGCGGGATTCTCAGAATAAAAAGTAGCGCAAATTCTAAGTCTAAAAATTTGCTGTCGATCAGCGAAAACCGCATCGAAGTCGGTCCAGTAGTTTTTACGTAAACTCCCGAACAGACAAAGATACAAAATATCTAAAAACAAATGCATCGTGTTCTCTATCGTTTATATAGTGTATTCCAGTTGGGTTTTTTTTAATAGCTCCAATGTACAGACATGGCATATTCAAAATTTTGTAATATTATAGATTTATTATGAAGTTTTGATCTAAATAATGATAAATAAATACTCACACAATGTGTTGGTATATCTTTAGTAGATATGTCTTTTGTTGTGGAACCACTTTGAGTTGTAACTGGCACTGAAGGGGGTGGTAAAACAGAAGATGCTGTTGTTATTGCAGCTGCTTGGTTCGTATTTGCCTTACTACTGTTTCGTCCTTTACCAGTTGATTTCAACCAATCCTCTTCGGTTCTAAAAATGGATATTTGGCACATTTTACAATAAATTCTAAATCATTGCACTGACATAAAAAAGGAAAAGCACACTTTTTAAGAAGTACAATTTTTTTGAAATAATTATACATTGCTATCGTGTTACTTTCAACATAAACATATTTTTATTTATTGTTTGAACAATAATTAATAAGCTATTTGACTCGTCGTACATCTATAATACAGAAATGTCATAAAAGCGAATCAGTGAGGCTGTGATATTTTGTATGATAAAACTTGAGAGGTGTCAAGGGACACCCGGATGGAACGAAGTTCCTTTCGATTATTTACAAAAAACCTGTATACACTCAACAAAAATAATCGTCGCGACACCACACTGTTCAATGCGAAGTGTAATAGTAAATGAGTAAGTTTGAATCCTATTTACTTCAATATAAGAAACAATTTAAAAATCGAATCACATCCTGCAATTCGACTCTTGAAACAAATTTAACTTTAAACCAGATTCGCGATATTGCTCCTTATTTTAATGACATTAAGACTCTATATGTCCGCAAATGCTATCTGTACGTCAGCAACCCATGACATTTAAAAATAATGTACTCCAAATTAAACTCTAACTGCGTGGGCATAAAGCTGCATTTTATCTTGGCAAGTCCAAAAAGTGTCGGTGACAACTTTTTCGTAAGAATCATGACATTTAAAACTCTAACTGCGTGGGCATAAAGCTGCATTTTATCTTGGCAAGTTCAAAAAGTGTCGGTGACAACTTTTTTGTAAGAATTTTTTCCGTCTAGCCCCCATTCGTATCGCGCGATAAGGAACTACGTTCCAATAAAGTGTCTCAGTTCACGTATTCCATAGCAAAAATACAGACAATTGTGTTACATTAATAGTTCGATTATTGAAATGTAATAAAAACTTACCTATGTCTATGTAAATAAGTCCAAACGGCTGTACGTTGATCGTATTTTACGATAGGATCCCTTTTGGCTGATTGTAATTTGTCTAAAGTTGATGAGACCGCACTGAGCAACGCTTGATCATTCGAAGGTACTATCCACTGAGACATTCTGTTGGAAATTAAGATAGGAAGATAATATATCACTCTATATTACAGCTTATATGACTATTCAAGAATCTCACGTCCAAGACGTCGTCTTACATGATTAAAGGCTTTATATGTCATCAAATTAGTGTTATGGTAAGATTTCATTGTAATGTATTTCGAACGATATTTAAACAAATTACGATAACACAGTAATTCGGCTTGAAGGACTAAAAATAAAAACTCTAATTCACAAGGATGGTCACCAATTATTAGATATCAGCCTTTATTTGTGAACAAGCTTACTGGCTAAGATATCGTGGATCATTATGCTCGAATCAAGATCATGACACAAAAAGTTTCGGCTGTTGAAATATACCTAGGGATTAATTACATTTCATTTATTCATAATTATACATTTCTTAGGCATAGAGTTCTATATAACTGTATTGTCTAAATTTTAAATGCGATGAAATTATTATAGGGGAGCAATAAATGCTTCAGCCCAATCCGTCATAGCCCATTCTACACTGCAAACAAATAAATTGAAATTATTTTCTATGCTGCGCACCACTTTGAGATTGTCTCAATAAAATTCTTAATACTATTAACAATTCATAGTCCACTTATTAAAAGAAAAAAGCTAATTACCAAAGACCAGTTTAACAAATTTTAAATATCCAATTATGTCATAATAATATTACTAACTTAAGCAAGGTGAGCACGTCATGTCTCGTCCCCTCGCCGTTGGGCAGGCGGGCGACCGCATCCCTGACCAGCGCCGCGAAGACTGCGTGCCGCGGCCGCGTGGTGGTGACCAACGCTGCGCCCGCGCTTCCCCCGGCCGCGCCGGCACCCCCCGCGCCCCACCACCGTGCGCATGGCCCAACCACCGACCGGAATCTGGTCATGCAGGCGGAATCATTCATTCGCAACCTAGTTATCTTTAAAAATGTGTCAATAAAAAAAAACTATGATTTGTGTTACGGCGATGTCCATCACAACAGTTATGAGAACCATAGAGTATATTCATATCACATAGATAATCGTCATAGATAACAATATGATCCTGGCAACACTATGATGTAATTGCTATTTTTAGGAGTTTTTGGCGGGAACTGAAAGGAGACGTTGTGCTGTGCAGTTTTATTTTCTAAAGATGTGTATAATTACTCTAAAATGAACAATAGTTGCAGGATATTGATAGTTTTTGAGTAGAAATTATGTGTTTTTGTGAGAAATGTGAACTGTATAGTCAGATGTGATCTTTCGAGATTTCACAAGAACTCCATTGAATGGCGTCGGTTGTACCCTGCAATACAACTGCGCTACTATACGGAGACTTATTAATTATCATGTTTCCGACTGAAAGACTTAGATTCTATGGTCATGAATAAATAATAAATATATATATATATATATATATTGCTATTTTTAGCAATGATGCAATATTATTGTTTTGTAGGGTAGCATTTTCGTATAAAAGGCGATGTGGCCTGTAGACGGTGTTCATTGCTTACTGTGCGGTGTGAATAGTCACACCAAAGGCTGAACAATAAAGGGGAAACCCTGCCCAAATTGTTAATATTTGGTACTTTCTTACCCAAATCTCTGCAAGGCTGTTTACATTTGTCATTTCAAGACGTAAGATGTACCTACATCTAGGATCGACTACCGTCGTTATAGTAGAGTTAATTCTAATATTTTTACATACAAAAGATCAAGGGCTAAAATGTCACCATTATATTTAAGTTTCAAAATATAATTATAGAAATAATTAAAATTAATGAATAACAAATAACAATGACTGTTTAAATAATAATGAATGCACTATTTGACTCCTTTCACTTGTACCTGCGTATGATGTCATAAGTAGACGGCACGCTCATTCAAACTTTATGAGTATCATGGTACGTCTACAAAACCAAATGTAGCTGATCCTAGACATTCCTTTTTATCCTAATGTGCCACATCAAGTGCCTAATACTATTATATCAATATCTTTAGATATTGAAACTACAAAATGACGAAAATAACGACAATGACCAAAATGACTAAAATGACGAAGATGGCAAATCACAAAAAAATACTTATCCTTTCTGGGATAACCGTTACATAGATAAACCTTATTATTAAAATTACATATTTACCGAATTTCAGCCAAATCAGACCAATATTTTATCCATAAGAAACTGAGAGACAAACATGTATGTATATATATATATATATATATATATACATGTCGGAGGGAAGCTTTAATTGGACGTATTGTTGACTGGATGTATAACGCACAATATCATTTGTTTACATTTTAATTACTTCTAAAATTCTTAATGTAATTTAATTCGATTTGTTAAATGTTTCTATAACTTGAAGATCGTTCTATCCTAATAAAAGTTACGAATATTGTAATTTAATAAACGATCAATGAGAGCAGAGCATGTCTTGAGCGGGGTCAGACGCGCCCTCTATACTTTTAGTAGTATCTACTTCGGTAGACGGAGGAGTTTTTGTGGCACATTTGGTTGGTGGCAACAGGTCAAGTTGGACCATGGAGTATTTTAAAGAAAGTATTGAAGCTGGAAGTATGAGCGGGTGCCCTGAACCCGCTGCTCGGTCTAAACTATGTCATAATGTTGATCAAATCTAAATTAAAAGTGTATAAACCGTGGCTATTGTGTTTTATGCTCGCATTTTATCCTGATGACGCCCACTAAACCTGCAATAACTAGAGAAGATGTCGTGAGAACGAGGCCGTTCTGCGACATATATATATATATATATATATATATATATATATATATATATATATATATATATATATTACAGGCAGACAGAGTTACTTTCTTATATTTGGATGAAGGTATACAGCAAGAAAACTGAATTTCTACATAAAAACACATACCCATACTGGACATAAGTGAACGGTTTTGCTGCCGATGAGAATCTACGTCGTTCCTGTGCCCTGAGATCCGCAACTTCTGCACTAGTCGGAGCACGAACAACCCACGACGTCGGATATCTAAATAAAAAAATATCATCATATTTAGCATTGTTTTATATTTGCCCACTGATGAAAAAACTGATTCAGCCTCATTGTACAACATATAGCAATCCAGATCTGATTCGATAATGAGGCATTAATGAATTGAATTTAAAAAAATCGAAACTTAGTTTTTCTGTTCATAGTGTTACAATTACCACGTGCTAATAACGAAGGATAACAACGTGGTGAAACCTGCACAACGAAATAACCGATTCGTCAAACCGGCCACGCCGCCTTGAATAAGCGTGCCAGTTATACTAGCTTTAGCGCCAGCTTTTAAGCTATATTCATCTATCTAACAGAAACGTAATTTATCGGGATAATTTGATGGAGGACAAATCTATTTCTATCGCGAAGCTGCCAAACAGACAAGGCCCAGCTCATGAAACGTGGTTACCGTCGCCTATAAACGTTTGCAACAGCAGGGTCGAGGACCAAGCATTGCCAGCCTTTAGGATGGGATAGTGGTGTTGCGTTATAGGATATATGAATAATATGGAACACTCTCTAGTTTATGGGTTTCCTGATTCGTTTTTTGAAATTTGTATTTTTCACAAGTTACACGTTAACGTGCTTCAAGCGGTAGCGTAGCAAGACTGCATGACATTTTTGACAGATACAGAAGCGCAGCGCCATAGACATTGTTTCTTCCCATTGTGCGTCTCATTCGTGTTGTAGCGGATAGGACAGACGGAGAGGACAATGGGAGGATATTAATGTTTTTTTTTCTTTTCGCGATTAAGTGTATATGGCGTCAACGGCTAGGGTGATGTGACAGGTGTATCAGACAGGAGTAATTGCGTAGAGGGGATGGGACATATGCCAAAACAGTATTGAAAGAAAATAGATATTGTACCGGATACAAATTATTGGAGAAAGAAAAGAGCTTTAATAATATTCACCTAGGAGGCGGGGGTTCGCTACTCGGCGGGGGCGGTGTAGCAGACCGCAGCCACCTCTCACACAGCCGCCCCAAGATGGGGTCGCAATCCCGCCCTGCGCCGATCCATTGGTACATCTATGGAACATCATTTAGGCAAAAAAAATTAACTGCCATAACACATACACAGGAATAATAGTGTAGATGAAATGATATGATGATATCAATGAAGACACTTTTCTATCATATTACAAAATCCCAAGGTGTCATGTATATTTTCTATGAGCAACAAACTTATAATGTCAAAACTGTACAAGTAAAAGAAGTCAAACAGCTCATTGATTACCATTTAAGCAGTAATTAATATTATTTTTATTGTGATATAATAAATGCAAGATGATAAAATGTTATCTTAACGCCTGCATTTTTATATGTAAATAATGTTTGACTTTTTTAGGAACATGTATCCACACCTCATAGAGCACACACAAATAATTTTACAGACCAGTTTAAAAACATGAAACTATCCCATTTCCCAAGATGAAAAAGTATGCTGTGATTGTTACACCAAATTTCATGACGACACACTATACTAAGGATGTAAACAAAGAAGTCTAAATCATATTTACATTTTTATACTCATATTAGTATGGATTCAAGAATAGCCAGGTCTTACCTGTGTTTCAGGTATGAACTGAAGATATGGGACAAAATCATCAGGATGCGGTCCTCTTTCTCCAGCTAAGAAATCTAATGCAGAATCCAATTCTGCACACCAGTCGTCAGATACTGTAAGAAAATAATTCAATAACATCTAAAGTTTAAATAAAAATCTAAATTTTTCATTTATGGTTTTTTAAATTCTTACAATGAACTTTAAAGAATAAAAAAATTTACCTTAAATGAATCAGCGGCGGTAATATGAAATTTAATTTCGTGTTTTCTCTCATTTAATAAAACTTATTTACAAAAAGAGGAAAAGAGGGACACCAAATAAAAGATGGGAAGACATATTCAAGGAAAGATGCGGCCAACATTCGACAAGACTGGCAAGAAATAGGGATGAATGGAGAAAATTGGGGAAGGCCTACGCCGTTGAAGCGTCTTCCGTAGATAAATAATAATGTATAAAATTTTTAGAAAGAAAGAAAAAAAAATTGTAACAATTTATGAATTTAATTATGTTTGTAATATAATGGTAGAATAAAGGCTTTTTTATTTATTTTATTTTATTTACAAAAAAGTATTTCATACCAACTTTCACAACTACCGCGATATAAATAAACTGCAAGCCTAAACAAACATAATGAAAGATACTTACAATTATACCAAGTGTTCAATGGTGCAATGGCCGACCTCATGACTGCAGCACACCGCGCGTGCAACTGTTGTTTTGACGCCCTGTGAGCCGCGCGTGCGGGGAACAACGCACGCACCAAAGACAAGAAATTAGCGTGCGTTGTCTCTGTTAGTGATTCGTCGATATCTATCATGGATTCCTCTGCATTCTCTGTTGATGTTTCCACTTGAATTACTTCACCGGAATCATCTGCCAACTCAACTGGCAGAGCCATCATATCTAAAATTACGTAAGCAACCTAAATTTTTTGAAGGTGGTAAAGATAAATTAAAATGTAAATTAAAAAACTTGCTCTATGTTTATGGGAATGATGATATTTGAACGCATGATGTGATGAATATAAGAATAGAATATACTTTATTGCATAACATTAAGATACAATTCAAGAAATTTAAGTACAGAAGACTATAGGCGGTCTTATCACTAAAAGCAATTTCTTTCAGACAACCTTAGGATGGATTAGAGAAAAATTGTGTTACATGTGGGTTTTACAATATAAATAGAATTTTAAAAAAAGATCCCGAAGAATTGAGAACACCTCTTTTTTTTAAGTTGGTTGAAAAATTAAAAATTATATATATATAAGATTTTGAAATGGCAAGTATAGATAGACATGGAAATAAGACTTAAATATACATATATTGATATACAATGTATAGCATTACGTAAATATGGGAGAGATGAAGATGTTATGATTGACTTTAGAGCTCGGGGTACTAATCCTTCACGAGTCCGTTGAACGCCTGAAGAGACTGGGCACTCCTGATTTTCACAGGTAGCGCATTCAACAGGCACACAAACATAAGATGATATTTCTGAACGTGCCCATAGTGAGAAAGAGTTGAAGAATGAGAGAAGAATACGACGAACGCTCGACGTGAAGACGCTTGTTTTACATAATTTAGAAGTTAGTACCAAATGAAATGTAAACTGGTTTTGTACTCCGCCCTTTCGAGCCGCTTTCATTTTGTCATGTAGTCACTGGCATCATATAATTTAGTAAATCATAAGAACACTCAGTAAATGCAGCTTCGTTGATTATAATATGAATGTGTTCTTTGACGTCGCCATTCAATTAGTGCGTTTTACCTGAGTTTTTTTCAACTTTTAATTAATTGGATCCATTACTAAAGTGCAATGCAAATTAGAAATAATGTTATATTTATGACACTACTTCATATAAATATACTTTACCAATATCTATATATATAATAAAAATGTAGAGGTCAAATTTCTGTACAATTCAAAAAAATGCTAAAAACAGAGTCAAGGGGATGTAAGAAGTGAAATAAAACTAATTTGGTTTTTTTTTTAATTTTTGGTTTCTCTGTTTGTCTGTCTGTTTGTAACGGCTAATCTTCGAAACGACTAGACCGATTGAAATGAAATTTTGTATGTTGGCAGCTTATATCCCTGGTCAACATATAGGATACTTTTGATCCCGAAAAATTAAAGAATTCCCGTGGGATAGTTAGAAAGCTTTAATTACTTAAACAGCTTATAACAGACTAAAAGTAATTTCTCTGCAACGTAACATAATGGGTGTGGTGTCAGTGAGAGAGTTTTGTCTTATATATATATAATATATAAAGCAGATAAGTTTTTTTCTTTGTTTGTTTGCTTGAACGCGCTAATCTCAGGAACTACTGGTCTGATTTGAAAAAAAATTTATTGATGAAGGTTACACGCTATAAACCATCACGCTAAGAGCAATAGGAGCGGAGCACCAATGAAGAATGTTTCAAAATCGCGGGTGTTTTTTAACTTCCTTTCCACGTGTACGAAGTCACGGGCAGAAGCTAATCTTATATATAAAAACGAATCGCAAAATGTGTTGGTAAGCGCAAACTTGAGAACGATTTTACCGATTTTGATGAAATATTGTGTGTGTTTGAGTGGGTCCCGGGATGGTTTAAAACCACAATTGGAACAGGTAGATGGCTCTGAGATCGGGTTCTAGAATCCTCCTAATCACCTGGACCGATTATGGTGATTTTGTTTTTGTGTCATGAAACAAAGTCTTTTAGGAATTCAGAAAATATGGCGGTACGAAGTTCGCCGGGTCATCTTATCTTATATATAATAAAAAAACTTCGTTTAAAAAAACCTACTTCAAAAACTAAACAGTAGATATAAAATTACTTATTTCTAAAGCTATGTATTAATAATAATATAAATTATCTAAAACATCTTAAAGTCGGTACTTTGTTATTTTCAAAATATAGTCATTTTAATGTTTTACTTTTCACTGACTCCGAGATGTTTTAGATAATTTATATTAATAATAATACAAAGCTTTAGAAACAAGTTATTTTATATATTTTAGTTTTTTAGTTTTTGAAGTCGGTTTTTTTAAACGAAGTTTTTTTATTTTATTTGTTACTTTTAGTGCCTAGCTATGTATGGGTAGAACTACGCAAGGTGCCGCGCTTTTAAAAAAAATATAGGTCCCAAGAAACGGGAACATAAAAATGTTCGTAAACTGGAAACTACTAGGCCCAACTATATCAAATTTTTAGGAGACTATATGGCAACTATTCCGCGTCGAACAAAAAAAGAATCACGTAAATCGGATCATAAATCTCAGAGTAATCGGTGTACATATGGAACGGAATAGATTTGTTTTCAAAAAAAAATGTTCATAAAATCAAAACTATAGGGCCAAACTATGTTAAATTTTTAGGGGACCAATTGGAAGCTATTCCGCATCGAACAAAAAAGAATCACGTAAATCGGATCATAAATCTCGGAGTAATCGGTGAACATACATTAAAAAAAAACATAAAAATAAGATCCCGACGAATTGAGAACCTCCTCCTTTTTTTTAAGTCGGTTAAAAACGAATCGCAAAATGTGTTAGTAAGCGCATAACTTGAGAACGACTTTACCGATTTTGATGAAATATTGTGTGTGTGTTTGAGTGGGTCCCGGGATGGTTTAAATCCACAATTGGAACCGGTAGATGGCGCTGAGGTCGGGTTCTAGAATCCTCCTAATCACTGGGAGCGATTCGGGTGGTTTTGTTTTTGTGTCATGAAACAAAGTCTTTTAGGAATTCAGAAAATATGACGGTACGAAGTTCGCCGGGTCAGCTAGTTACATAATATATGTTTCCAATTCAGGACTTAAAAATTCAAACACTCAGTGACTGCTTTTAGGAATTAATCAAATTGCATATTATGTAATATCACATACTTACCTATACCATCCAAATCTTCCAATTTTATTGGAATCGGTTGAATTACTCTTGAAGAGTTTTGTAACGCCATTACTGAATCTTGTGGCTCTTGCTTAATTACACTTTCCAATTTTGGATCATTGTAGTTCATGCTAGTAATAAATAAAAACACACATCTTAAACTTGCGAGATCATGAACTAGTATTTAGCATCTATTGAATACCTACAATTTGGTTGAGACTGGGGTACAGGAGTTGTTTGTTGTTTGTTGTCTGGCTTTCCTTGGTGTCTATTCACTCGAAAATTATTTCAATATTTTAATATTTATTAATTCTTGACAGTAGCTAGACAAACAGACAATGTCAAGCTAAATGTATAATATTTATTCATTCTTGACAGTAGCTAGACAAACAGACAATATCAAGCTAAATGTAATAACTAACAACTTACGTGTTCATACTATGTGGATACTTGGTATCAACTACTTCTTGCTTGATTTGCACATGTTCCATTGACTTTTTGGAATGTTTTGGACTTGAAATGGGATCAACAAATGAAGAACTTTCGGAATCTGATTCCATTGGCTCCGATTTAATTTTAATATTAGGCAAAAGTGGTCTTGTATCTGCACTCTCATTTAAATCTTCTTTCCCTTTCTTAACAACATTTTTATCATTTCCTTTCTGAGTTTTTTGACTTGGTTCTTTCTTTGGGCCTCGTTTTATCTTTTGTATTGGGGAACCAGTTTTTTGTCCTCCAAACATCAACTTTTTAGCACCATTTACTAAAGCAACTCTTTGTTTAATGTCTTCTAATGTTATCCCTGTAGTATTCAATTCTGGATGATTCTAAAATGAAGACTCAAAATGTAGTCTTATACATTAAATTTACTTACTAATTTTAAAACCGTGAGTAATCCCACTGCTTGACCAGATTGAGCATAATTTTTTTTAGCACACATCTAACAAATGCACCACCTGCCCTCAAGGCTAATGATAAAACATAGGCTTAAAGGCGTATTCCAAGTTAGTAGTTAAGATATGTACAACCCCTAGCCTTATTTTTAAAGAATTAAATAAGGCTCATGTGACATGATGCATATTCATAAAAATCTATGTACGATCGGCACAACTGATTTATAAGCCACTTTGCTAATAATTCCTTTAAAACCGTCAAAATAGTAAGGTTTATTGTGTGTGTTGCACTTAGGACGTTATAAACATTAATAAAAATGCGTCACTAGCCTCAGAACTACGCAATTTTAAACTTTGTTATCATTGTAATAGATATGTTTTAGATAAAACAGTAATGATTTGAAATAATTTGAATCTCGAACTGAAATCTGCCTTATAATTCTAACTCTTTTCATTATAGAAAAAATATTATAATTTTAAAAATAAAATGTCATTCTGAAAGTATATCAGAAGTCAAGTAAAGTCAATGAGAAAAAAATTAGAACTCAATATCTAAAAATTAAATTGTATAATGGGTAGTCTCGCAGAACAAAGAGCTCGGATTGTAGTGCTCAGTGAGGAAGGCTATGGCATTCGAGAAATATCACGAGTGTTAAATATAAGTCGGAACACAGTGAGAACATGGATCAGACGGCACGCTGAACCAACAAAGTACAGATATGCAGCACCATTATGAAGAACATCCTTTTTCTCGTACCCAAGATTTCGCGGCACGTTACGACGTTTGTTTACAAACCATAAGAAATCATTTACACCGTATTGGACTGCATTACCGGCATTATGCTAAGAAAGTACACTTAACGAATGCACACAAAACTGCAAGATTAAATTTTGCACGTAATTATTTAGACTTTGACTGGACTAATACCATATTTTCAGATGAAAAATCATTTAGATCTTCTCAACATGGTCGCTTAACTTTGTGGCGTTATAACAATACGCGATACACAGAGGATCACGTAGTACCCAATCAATTATCTGGTCGAATTTCAGCTAACATGTGGGCCTGGATGGGTACCGGGGGTATAGGTGAACTTGTCCAAATTTCTCCTCGTCAAAACGCATTAAACTATGTCGATTTGTTGGAAGAATCAATGTTACCGACAGTGCGAATAGTGTACCCACTTGAAAAAGTCCCTGTATTCTCCTACGTTCACGACAATTGTCGAGTACATACCGCCAGAATTGTCTCGAACTGGTTTACCCAGCATGAAAATGAAATTACTCTAATTCCATGGCCATCTAGGTCACCAGACCTCAACCCAATAGAAAATTTATGGGGTTTGATGGTTCAAATGTGGGATAACAGAAACGAGAGGACAAAGGAAGCAATTGAGCACCACTGTAATGAAATTTGGAATTACATGAACCGACATCTGCAATCGTCTAATCGGGTCAATGCGTAATCGACTATTAGACGTCATTGAAAACAATGGTGCTTATACCCGGTTTTAGGTTTAAGTAAAGTAAAATGAGTGCCATTTCTAACTTTGAAATACTACAACCAATTAATAAAATTAACAAAAAAAAAAAATTATTTTCTTCCACATTAATGTTGTTAATGTTTTATTTTCTTGTGTATTTCTGCTACCTAACGTATAACGATCACCCTAATATCTAATGTTGTATATACAAAAGGTTTGGCCTGTGTCACCTTTGTCTTGTCGATTTATGACCGGTTCTGATATCTCACTATTCACTCCACTTCACTTCCCCTGCTTTACCGTAGGTTGAATTTTGACACTGCTTGTATAGAGATTACTTCAAATTTTAATCGTTAGGAAGGCTAATAAACGGTCGGTAAGATATAGGAAACGGCACTTAATCCAACATACTTAATAACAGAGATAGTAATAGCACGTAATAGCATTTGTCAGATGTTACACGAGTATAGACGAGTCTCTCCGATCTGTTTAATTCAACATAGTCAGTAACTGTCAATGTCTAATAACATAACAAGTTCGTTACCAAGGAAATGTATGTTCAGGCGAATTTCAACCTAATTGTATTTCACAACTGTAAGAAAATGACCTTATGGTGGGTCATGTTTCAATTTGTTTGATTGTACAAGGTGATCTATATCAGTAAAACAAAATAAAGCTCAATTTTGGTTTAATATACTAGTTTTCAGCATATATGTTGGGTTTGATCACAATCTTCCTTCCTAGAGGGTTCTTAAAATGGACTTGGATGGAACAGACATAGTTACCATTGTAACCAATTTTGTAAATAGTTATTTCTAAGCAACAAAAAACGAATCACAATAAATTATGAGGATAATCTTTCAGAAGCTGCGAAATAGTTGACCACAAACTGTTAGCAGAATCCCATACCACAGAGCTACCTGACGACTTTCAGTTCATTCATATGTGATTGTAAAAGTAACTTATAAATTTATTATTTTTTTACCTAGAAGCATGGAACATATTTTTACATACCTCTCTATATTGTCTCCTTATTCTATGTGATGTGAGAACATTTTTTAGCCTTTCCAATGAGTTTGGAAATGATTGCTCTGAACCACCTAAAGTTCCAGATATATTTCCATCTGTAATCTAGAATAATAGATTTCCTTTCAACAGAAATTATATGTTGATAAATTATTATTAAGTAAAAAAAAATGTTATATTATTTATGCAATCAAAACATATATTTATTACCTGTCATCTTTATGTTAGCATAAATAACTCTAATATATAAAATTTTCTAATTGATTTAGTTTGTGTTTTCACTTCAAAGCTTTGCATATGGACAGATTTTTACCGCATTGTTATTAAAGATTTTTTTTTTTTTTTTTTTTTTTTTTTAATAAGTGCAGCAACAGGTCTACCAAAAAATGTGTTTGTATTATAACACACAAAGAACAAAATTTACAAATCTTACATGTAATGGATTAATTTGCTTTCTTTTCCTTGCTTGCTCAGGTGGTCCCTCTGGATAGTTTTCATCATCAGATATCTCACCACCAACTTCACTTCGGATTGCAGTTAACTCTTCAAAGTACCTTTGTCTGGCTCTCAAGTACACTGGCTTATAATTGTTCTTTGGTGGCTTTGGTGGTAAAAGAGGTAAACTTGGAATAGGACCAGGAGGAGCTGCTTTTGCTGCTGCCAGTAACCTCTCTCGGGATATCAATACTTCAGGCAAAAGTTTTGCATAGTAGGATTTTATCTGAAAATGCATATTATTATACAGTATTCATTCTGGAACTTAATATTAAATATGCCAAGATAATTATGAATTGCTATTAAATTCCAGAAATTTTTAGAACTTTCTAAAATATGTGAGATTTTTGCAACTGAAACAGAATTTGATACATGCATTTAGTAAATCTCTAGTTTTTTGGCTGTGCTAGTTTTTATTGCTGAAAGATCAGAATTTATATAAAAGAAATATAAAAGGATAAGAGATCCAAAATTAATTATCCATGACCATGGCACAAATTTCTCAGACTTACATAGTAACATGTTACAAAGTCCATTAGAACTTGAGGAATAGCCTCTAATTTAGAATTTTGGCATTATGACTTTGGAATTATCAACAGTAGATGAAGTCCTGGATGTACAGTAATTCAAAAATAAGTTAGTCCTTTTTGTAAGGTTTATTGCTAAAGCAGGGAAATCAGTAAATGGTTACCATTGCCTTCAGGCCTAAAAATACCAAAGATATTTACTATTAGATCTGTTTAGGACACCAAACATTTTTAAGACAATTTTATTGCTCCACCTTCCGGATGACATTGAAATTGCAATTCAGTCACTAGCTGACAAGAAACATGTAAATATTTTATCAGTTTTAATATCAAATAACATGTACCCATAATGCATAATAATCTATACTATAATAATTTGTAAATAGTTCGAGTTTGTACTTTTATTTAATTGCATTCAATTGCCAAGAGCTAATTCAGACCAGTGGATTCTAAAATGCTTCTAAAATGCGAGAAATTGATAACTGGGAACTGCAATAACCCTTTGGTAGCAATACTAATATTATAAATAAGATGCCTTAGACCATAACTGTTCTTGGGGCTTCATCATAGATTAATACAACATAACAAAATTAATAAGTTTCATGTTGTTTTGTTATTTGGAAGAAAATAATAATTGAAATATTTTTTCTAATATTATATAAAGCACCAGAAAAAAATGTATATTATCAAGTAAACTAATTATTAATAGGTTATTGGTTTTCAGTTTTGTTGATTTCATTCAAAGTAACATTCCATAAACATACTTAAGAATCAATTTCAGGTTTTTTTATTATGTGATTATTAAAGTTAGTATAACACTCTATGCCTGTTTTGTCAACAGGATCACACAATCAGATAGAAATTTGTCAGCCAATTTTTTCTCTTTCTTTTATTTTATATGCACCTGAAATTTTATCATCCACTGTGACATTGGCAAAATCAATGCTAATTCTGTTGGTGCCATATTTGGACGTAGTTATGCGAAAACGTTCCATTCCACAGTAACTACAATTTGAGAAAAACGCAATTTAGTGTTTCCGTGGTACACTTTTTTCTCTTAACTAGTATAGATGAACAATGTAGGTATAATCATAATAAAATATAATCATTATATGATCATGTACCATTTTTTATTATATTTACCTTATAACGTAAGTAATTAGGAGAAATGGTATTGGAACATTTTAGCAAAACTACTTTTTGTATGAATCCTCATTTTGTATTTATTTTGCAAAAATGTTCCAAAAGTATATTTTATATATTTTCATAAAATTAAATAATATAAAGTAAAGTGAACATGGAATCAAAAAGATAAATATATTAGGAAATATAATAATTTGTTTCTTTATAAAAGTCAATCATATTATTCGGTTAATAATTCAATATCGTCATCGGGTATGTTATCAACTTGTATGTCGAAGTCTGAGTCCCCGCCAAATCCATCGACATCATCGATGATGTCCTCCGAACTTGTAAAAGTTTTATAAAATTGGAGACAATCATCAGAAATATATTGATACATTGACTGCAAATCACTTAATTCTGGTGGAGCAATAGGTTTGCCATCAGGCCACAACAGGCAGAAATAATTTTGATTTATTTGACGTGTTTCCCTTTTGATTATTTTTTCTATATTCAACTCCTTATAATCTTCTTCTCATGCCGACCTCATACAAATAGAAAACATTTTATCTTTTACAATTTTTATTTCTATTGCATGTAACCACCACCACTTGGCTAAAATGGGTGGAAGGAAAAAAACTTTTTTTTCCTTCCACCCATTTTAATATATAAAATTAACTAGGCATGTTTGCTGAAGAGTTTCTGGCGCCGCTTCTTCTCTTCAAGCCACAACATGTTGTGAAGCGGTGGTAAATTAGATTAGGCTCCCATAGAGTAAATAATAACCATAAACAAAATTAAAACTAAATAATTAAAATGAACAAGTTGGCGGTAGGCTAGATAAAACTTTAACAATACTCGTTGCACTAATGTCACCTTTGTCATCCGTGACCACGGCCACTGAAAAGCGGCCGAAACGTCGGAAAAACCAAAACTTAATAAATTACCGCGCTTAAAACCGTCAAAACGTAGTTTTATTATGTATGCAAGTCGCGAAAACTTAAGAAAACAGTATAATTGTATCAATACTTTTATACGTATCTACATTGTATTTTTTAATCATAACCATTATTTTAAAAACTCAGATCAGACACAACACAATACAAGAAACTTTTACGTAGTGATATGCATGAATGCAATATATAATGATATAGTCGATTAAGAAACAAGAGCGCATAATCGACTCTCAGATCCGGCAGGAGTGCACTGTCTCGGGATGTTAATATGGGTTTCGTCTAGGGCGTGGAACCATGGACCCTGTTTTGGCCCTAAGGATCATCATGGAGAAATACAGGACGAAGAAGACGCCTCTGCATTTCCTGTTTGTGAATCTGCAGAAGGCCTTCGACTTTGTTCCTCGCGCGATGATCTGGTGGGCACTGAGTTCCAAAGGGGTGCCAGAAACCTATATCGACATTATCCGGGATATGTACCGTGATTCAGATTCCATTGTTCGGACTGCTGTTGGCGACACCACACCCTTCCCCATTACCGTAGGCGTGCACCAGGGATCGGTCCTTAGTCCGTTTCTGTTCAGCGTGATATTAGACGAAGTGTTGAATAGCATCAGAGATGCGCATGAGCAACCTCCATGGTTGCTCATGTATGCTGATGATATCGCGCTGGCAGATTTGTAAAGGGGGCGCCTGGTGGGACGTGTAAATGCGTGGAAGAGGTCGCTAGAGAACAGCGGTTTGAAACTAAATGTGGCGAAGACTGAGTACTTGGCCTACAACACTACAGATCCCACATCCATGCACATAGGCGAAGATACGGTCGAGCACACGGATCAGTTTAAGTACTTGAGATCTGTCCTTAGTGCGTGCGTCCGGGGATATCGACATCGACGTCAAGGCCCATATCATAGCACCTTGGGCCAAGTGGCGTGAGGTGACAGGTGTCATTTGTGACCCCAAAATGCCGGTCAAATTAAAAGGACAGGTCTATAAATCCATCATAAGACCTGTCCTTTTGTATGACAGTGAAGCATGGCCAGTATTGGCAGTCTTCATGCTTACGTGGGGAACAAATGTCTAGCCATACCGCGTCCGCCAGGTCCCGGTCGAAGGGCCCAAGAAATGCTGGCTTAACGTCGTGAAGGATGACATGCGTGCCAATGGTCTCAAAACGGGGGATGCTGAAGACCGCGCGAAGTGGAGTAGAAAAAGTAGGAAAGCGGACCCTGGGCGTCGGAGTGAACCGGGATTTAACGTTCGGATGAGTCATAGTCTGTCTCGCTTGCACAAGTAAGCACTGACAAAAGTGCTCACTTGCGTAGTTCGAAATATTTTAATTAATAACAAATGTTTATCGTTTTATAACATATTATTCATTATTAATATTAAAAAGAATTATTTAACGCTAAAAATCAAAAGGATCCACACATTTTGAATCGGTTATGCATCACTTTTTGTTATTTAGCTAAAACGTTCCAAATACATTGGATCATAATTTCCAAGAAAAACATACATTACATAGGTTTTTTTAAATGTTCCAAGATTACTGCATCGTTTATGCACCACTTTTGTTATTTAGCTAAAACGTTCCAAACAGATAGGATCATTATTTCCAGGAAAAATATACATTACATGGATTTGCTAAAAGGTTTCAAGATTATTGAATCATTGTATAAAAATATTAATTCAGAATCGTATTAAATAAAACCGTTCCAGATGGATAATGACATTTTATTCTCAATTAAAGGATTTGATTGGCAAAAGTTGTGGGTTGGAACATACAGTAAGAAATATAAATAAGGAAATATTACATGTAGACTGGAATATTTTTCTAGGATGATGTAAAATGTCAAAAAAGGTATACTAGTCACTGTATCTCAATATTGAGTAACTTGTGGGTTGGAATGTTTTCGCATAACTACGTCCATTTCTCCAAAAAAGAAAAATACACTATTACATACATATAAGGAAGGTAGTGCAATGGGTATGTGTCTGAGACATGAATGGGGTTGTTATGGCTGAAAATGAGTAAACATAGAAGTTATCGGACATTATCTAATTTTCATACAATTTAGTTAGAGTAAAGAAATAGATAGTGATGATGTTAGAATATTCATTATCTTGGCAACTATCTATGGAATATAAGAAAAATGCAAATAAAATTTACACAAATTTCCCCCTAGCTTTTAAAAACTTGTAAAACTTGCATAATAGCCTACCACTAAATAAATAATAATACTTCAAGAACTTTATGTAACAGAACCGACTGGTAACCATTCACTATTTATCTTATATATTAGTGAAAAACAGAAGTGAGGTTAGATTGACAAAAACATTAATAACTCAGGAACTATGCATTTCCGCCAGATAGGAGTTGCACAAGGGGTAAGTTTTCCTCCCCCCTCCCCCTCATTAGTTATGATTCCGGGGACATATATGTAAATCACACTCTAAATAAGTCTTAAATATATTCCTAAACACATTAACCATTAAAATCATCCGGGGATATATATGTAAACCCAACCCCAGTAGTTAATTGCTATCTTAATGTGACCATGAAACAAAATATTCCTTCAATATCTGTTTTGTATTATCATGAGCATGTTTGTATCTTTATCAATTCTCGGTTATGATATGTTACCTTATGTCGCTGCTGTTTTGCTCGGGCCTTAATAAGGAATTTCCTCATTTTGGCTATATCTGGTCTGTAGTTCCCTTGCCTTAAATTATTGTAGAAATCACTTAAAGGTGACGTAAAATGGAAAGGTTCATGAGTAAACAACATTTTTATCGTTTTTTCTTTCTCCTCCTTATCATTTGCAGTAAATTTTGGCAAGTAATCCATCAACTGCTCCTTGTGATTGTCCTCTAAAGATTCCCACGTTTTCATTGAAAAGAACTCTTTAAAAACTGAGTAATCCTCACAAAGTTCTTGCGGCAGTTCTAGGGAATGACCCAAAATACGCACTGGCTCCGTCGTTTCTTCTTCACCCTCCGAACTCCCGCTAGATGAATCCGAAGAGCTACTACTATCTCCACTATAACTATGTTCACTTTCCATTTTCTCTTCCATTGTAAACTGGTTGGATCAAATCTGCAGCGGCTGTGATGCAATATCTAGGGTTTCCTGTAGCTCCGATAGAGATTTTTCACCCACTTCATTGAATATTCGACTTGTTTTGATCAAGTTGTTTACAAAAAACCGATGCTATGTTGAAACAAAATGAAACACAAAGCCAATAAGTTTTTTTAACAGCCGTCAAGTCTTGTCTAAAATAAAATAGAACGCGCACGCCAAACCACAATGTTTCATACATACTATGCGCCAGATCGGAACATTACGATGAGAAAATAACTTGACAATCAAGAACAGCGACATTTTGCCGCAAATGGGATTTAAAATTAAAATTGAACTTGTCTCTGGTCTTTAATTTGTTTGTCTATGAATTAAGATATGATTTAACTCTTTTTTTTTAATTTATATCAATAATTATAGGAAATCGTCCTTTCTAGATTAAGCCTGATTCCTTTTTGCATTACTCAAGAAGCGAGTTGACTTGCAAAACTAATGAGTTAAGCCCTTACCATCATTTGAACATTGGACAGTTATCGTCAACTTATCTGACAAAACAAACGATGATCAGGGCGTTCCATTAGGGACTCACAACGACCACGTTCACGACCGCGATTTTTCCCGTTCCACTTGCTTGCGGACGTTATAATCATAAAAGCTAGTGGAACGGGTTAAGGGAGCGTTGATGTCATTAATGTCATACGCAAATGTCATTGGTTGATATGAAAATCGCGCCGTTTTCAATGTGTAGGTTTGACTAATTTATGCTAAAAGAAATACAGCTAATTATACAAAATGTCATTACAATACAATACAAAATGTCCTTACTACTTCATCGCGGTAATAATTCAGAAGAAAGCAAATTCTTCTAGCTCAGATGAAGAGTGGATGTTAAGTTTATAAAACGTTATACTAAAAAACGTGATCTCAGGCCACGTATTACACAATATAAAAATATAGTCGATCGTTATTCAGATGAAGATTTTAAAAGCCTTTCAAGAAATACATTGAATTATCTATCTATCTATAATTCTGAATTCTGAGTTATAACTCTTTCGGATAATTCTGCAGCAAAAGCTATTTGTCTACAAACAATGAATTTCTCATTAATTATATAATTATATTCAATTCAACGATAATGAAAACTGATTAGAAATAAATTATGTAAATAATTGCTAATAACAAATAAAGGAAAATGATAGATGGCTGTTCAAAATACATTAAAATAATTTTACAAAATTAATAAAGAAAGATATTTTTCCATTCGCCATCTTTGTTTCAAAATTCGCGCCTTTGTCAACGTATTGACAAGAGAAAATTAATGCTCTGTGGTCAACGCCCACTTCGACCCACGTTTTGACATGGGTTGTTGCGGGCGTTATGTGATCGAAAATGATGACGTCATTAGTGACGTTTTCGCCACGACCGCAACGCTCGCGGTCGCCTTGTGGAACGGCTAACTGAGCATTTTGGACGTTGTGCGTTACTAGTGGAACGCCCTAGATAAAGTTTTCTGAATGAAATGGATAACAGCAAACGGCCTACTATAAACAATCGCCAAGAGCAGAGTGTCGCTGGTTGCTGTCGATGGTCGAAGATTTGACTTATTATTTTTGACGTAAATTATTCGTGTAGTAAATATGGCTGACGAACTCAATGTTGACAGTCTAATTCACAGACTTTTAGAAGGTAAGACTTGATTATTATGTTTTTATAGTACATTTTCCCATATTTAGATCCTTAATCTTTATGATGAATATATTGTATATACGCTCAGTAGTCTCTCGTTGCGTAATTTCGCATTGAGTATGTAGGTATAGAAACGTCAAACTCATAAATAAATCGATTATCCTCAATTCTTATCTCAAACTACATTTGATGTAGGATCTTATAAAACCCGCAGATGCTTGCTAACATCTAAGGATATGATAATTTTACATGTCACCTAATATAAAGAGGTAACAAATTAGTTGTTCGCCTAGCGATAATGATGTCAGATTTTACAGCACGGAACACTTCCATAGATCTATTGTTATGCTTTATACACATTCTTGTTACTTTATTTGATTTTAAATATGATTATTTTATTTTATTACGCTGCTTTTTGATGGGTTACCACAGTATACAGACAGCAGCAAGAAACAGCAAGACGAAAAGGGAAATTGAAAGACATCTTTTCAGGAGAGTGTATGGTTATGTCCAGAATTTTTGCCAGAGTATTGAGCTAGATAATTTTTTCTTTTCCCCTAGTATCCAATTTCAACAAGATATCCATCCCTATTCGAGTTTGTGGTTCATTTGCCTTTTGAGATCATGGTTATCCATTGGTACTATAAATAGCATCTGAAGTCTATACAAACAAAACCAATAAACTATTTGAATGAGAGGGGTGTTAAAGTGTAGACTTGTTATGCTGAAGTGAGGTCATGTCTTATCTGTTTCTTGTCCATCATCTGTTTACATGTGTTGAGTAAAATTTACATTATTCAATATTAAACATTTATTCAAATATTAATTATAATCTAAAATAAATGTATGTTTCTGGCATGTATTTTATGACTTTTTAATGTTAATAATTTGTAATGTTTTTATTTTTTTCAAATCTTTCTTATTGAATGCTAGATCATAGTCTAATTTTCTTAGTCTTTTTTGCATAATACTATTTCTATGTACTTTTGCTGTTGTATGTATTGTCACTTAAAATAGTTAAATCATGACATGCCATTCTTTGTATTTGTTGTATCATTTGACACTATTTAGCATGTTTCAAAAGTAACATCATCCATTTGATTTACTCATAATATTTTACTTCTAATCTAATTTATATAACTTCCTTTGAATTGTTTGATTATTCCATAATTATTTATGAAAAGTGCTATTTTTAATATGTAGAATTTAGTATGATTTACCTTTCATATAAATATTAATATTTTGATCTTTCTATTAATACACTTCACAGTCAAGGAGAATATTTTTGACCAATTTTAAATGATTATTTTAGAAATACATTCTGTAGAAGCTTTGCTTTAAGAACCTTGCACACTATATGGCTGTTGAGTATTATAAATGAATTAAAATTGTTAGTTTATTTGGAGTCCATTAATTATCCATAATATGTCCTATTATAATAGTCATTGTTGCTGTTCTCATCTTTATATGCATTGAACTTGTACCCTTATTATCTTTAAGGCTCTGAAACCATTTTAGTAAAAATTTAACTCTTATAAGTATATACTAATAAATTCATCAAATCCAAGTGACCAACATTCTTACCTGATATTTTTACTAAAACAAGGTCATTCTACTGATTTTTTCTGCCACATACAGATATAGTGTGTACGAGAATATTTTGCTTTAAGGTAGTGTCACTTATTTACAAAAGTATGCACAAAATTGGATTTCAAAATAAAATCAAGTACTGCATAGCCAAACATTGCTTGACCAAAATGTTCAGAAAATTAATGTTTACTCTAAAATATTATATTATAATATGCATATATTATAATATAATATTTTAAAAATCATGTAATCTAACATTGTCATAGTTCGAGGATGCAGGCCTGGCAAGACAGTGCAGATGTCAGAGTCTGAGGTGCGGGGCCTCTGCACAAAGTCCAGGGAGATCTTTCTGCAGCAGCCAATACTCTTGGAACTGGAGGCACCACTCAAAATTTGTGGTATGTTAATCAATCTAAAAAAAAATACTGTCATAAAAATAAAAACAAGTATAAAGAATTGCCTACACTACCAAAGATTATGAAGTAGATAGAAACTAACTAAATACCAACTCTAGTCAGTACTCTATTTATTGCTTTATTTAGTTTTGGAGACTAGCTTCTGCAATCTCCAATGTTAATATATGACTAGCTTCTGCAATCTCCAATTAGGGAGAAATATTGCTTATAATATTGGGAAGTTTTTGTTTCATAGGCCTTTAAGCTATTGTAAGAGTATTATTATATATTTTAACTACCCTTCAGCCATAGCAAAATATGATGACTATTACCTGTTTTCCACATATTGGGGACTCGCAATCTAATTTTAATTATTATTTCTATTTTCGAAAATTATTTGTATACCTATATAAACTGATTCACATAATCTTTTCAGGTGATATTCATGGTCAATACACAGATCTGTTACGTCTCTTTGAATACGGAGGTTTTCCACCGGAAGCTAACTATTTATTTCTCGGAGATTATGTGGATCGTGGCAAACAGTCTCTGGAAACAATATGCCTCTTGCTTGCTTATAAAATAAAATATCCCGAAAATTTCTTCCTTCTTAGAGGTAACCATGAGTGTGCCAGTATAAACCGCATTTACGGTAAGTTATTAGCTACATTTATAAAATGTTCTCCGCCTGAAAGTATCATCAACAAAAACTACAGTTTGCAATTTTTTTATTATAAATAATTGGTTTAAAAACTAAATTGATAAATGGTATATATAATATTATAAGAAAAATAAAGAAAAGAAAAAAGAGGGTAAAAAAAGACTGTTGGAATAGAAATGAATCATTATTAAAGAAAATTAAAACTCACTTTGAATTTCCCAAATTACTTGCACTTAAAGTAAGCAAACAACCCAATCAAGCAACTTTATTTATCTAGTTTGCATAAAAATAAAGACAGCACAAAATAGATTGATGTTGATATACAATGATATTGGAATACAAGAATATGGAAGTAGGTACTATATTAATCGCGAATCATTGAAGACTGTGACAATAAAGCCTTTACACATGGTTACACTAGTATACACTTTGTATCTACTCTCTGTGGAAACCATTTTTTCCATCTGCCCCATATGGATTTTCTATCCCTTTTATTAAAACAAGGATGCCTTCTAGCTTAATGTTAAAAATTACTTGCAATAAATCTTGTTTATGTAACCAATCAACATTATTACCAGGTTTCTATGATGAGTGTAAACGTCGATACAACATAAAACTTTGGAAGACATTCACGGACTGCTTCAATTGCTTGCCTATAGCTGCTATAATCGATGAGAAAATATTCTGTTGCCATGGAGGTCTTTCACCAGATCTACAAGGAATGGAGCAAATCAGACGGATAATGCGACCCACTGATGTACCAGACACAGGTAAAACATGAATCCGCATACATGGACATTGATCTATGCTATTGGTGGGTTCCTGTATCTTACTATTAATTCCCATGCTTTTTTGGTTGGATTTTGACATTAGTGGTAAGCTCGGTTTTGTTGGCAGTTGTATAGATTATATAGACCATAGTTTCTTTGTTATTGTAGTGAATTTACCGAGAAACAGTAAACTGCTAGGTCTAATAAAGAATATGCCTTTAACCAGATATGTTATTTATATTAATAAAATTCTATTAGAAATCATCATTCATACCTCATAAGTTTTTTTTAGATTAACATCCATAGTTATTTAGGTCCATTGCTAGATATTATATTTTAATTAAAACATAAACATGTCACTTTTGTTCATGGGCTTTTAGCTTAAGCCACTTTTTCATCTGAGACACGAAGTCCATTCATATAATAGGAGAATCTGAGATAATGTTAGCGTTATTGATAGTTTCACACAGATGTAGGGATGAGTTTAATGTGTTATTTGTGATGTGATATTGTTAATGTTTATGACGGTAAATATTGACAGATAACATATATGTATATAATAATGTAGCTATGATTTTAAGTGATTGTCACCATCAGTTAGATAATTTTTCATGGAAGATTTATATAAAAACCTAATTAAGTTTGTATGAAAGTAACATCGCTAGTATCCAATAACACTTAGCTTCCCTCTTTTTATATTAAGATGGGGACGAAAAATTATTTACAGAGTAAACAAATTAACAAGTTACGCTAATTTGTCTTCTAATAATCTTAAATAAGACTTACATTTAAGCGCTGAAAGAATCCTGCAACATGTCAATTACCAATCCAATAGATTGTGCGTTAGCACAATCTAGATTATAGTTATATAATCTATGACTAATCATAAATATTGATTCATTGTTATTGTATCAGAAGAACTGATCTATTATTGTAGTTGACGTAACCTATATCGCGGAATTCTTCTGACTATCTGAAACTGATGAGTTGCAAAATGCAATCAACGTGAAAAAAGTAGAACTTTCTGTGTATCAATCTAATCTCAATCTATGTCGGTTCGCGTCAACTTATTGAACATTTTTAATTCTGTGAAACGTTTGATATAGCAGACGGTATCATAAATCTACGTATCAAACAGAAAGAAGTGTACAGTTTGTTTAATGTGTGCCTACTTTCATTGCTAAAAATACATTGCATGTTTTCATAGAGATACACATGCGGCCGTCTCTTAGCATGAGCCACCACAGTGTTAATAGTTTAACATCAAATAGTTGTCTAACGCACACATTTATATCCTTCCTACACCTGGGATAATGTTAGTGTTAGCGACTGTGTCACGCAGGTTACCAAGAGTATGGTGCGTTATTTAAGGTTCGTCATTGTTAATGCGGTTAAACATTGCGGGCCTTACTTATAATAATCTCGTTGAGAAACGAAAGAAAACGATTAGCCATCTCTTATGTGAGTAATTTAATAATACCCTAGTGATTTTATATTGTTTGATTTTATAAAACTTTTAGCATTTTCTTTAAAAATTAGCCCTTTAGCTACAGTAGCGCCACCAATTTAATGCCTTTTTACTGATATATTTTTATACACAGATTCGGTCCTCTGATTCCCGTACTCGGTAACAATCAGCTGTTTCAAATAAAAATTGTCATCTTACCTCTTAACAGTCACTTAAACTACATCTCAATGTAACGAACATTGTTGAGAGTTTTTTATGAGTTACTTTACCACCTCTTATCCTTAAGAGAATTTTATAGGTAAGATTTTCTTAAAATTTTACAAACGATTATTAGTAAGGCCATTAGAGATAACGTATGTATGTTATAGTCAAACATCTCTGATATACAGTCTTAGTCAGTCTAAACAAATAAAAGACGTTTTTCTGCCTTTGACTAACGAATTTTGTCTAGTCTAGAAGAGACTAGTTTATACAGTCATTAAACAAATAACAAGTGCAGTAGGAATCGACGTCTTACCGTGTCTGCTCTAGTCGCTTCTAGGATCGACTAAGCAAGTCCCGAAACAGATTATTTTAAGTTTAACGTTTGACTAAAAAGTTAGGTACTTCTAGATTTGACTTAAAATACTTTAACGGTTTTAAGCGCGGTAATTTATTAGGTTTTGGTTTATCCGACGTTTCGGTTGCTGTTCAGTGGCCGTGGTCACGGACGACAAAGGTGACATACAAGGTTTATGTATACAAGTCGCGATAACTTAAGAAAATATTATAAAAATACTTTAGTAAAACCAAACAAACAAACAAGAAACTGGAATTTATTTCGCTTTTTGTCGAAAAGGCCTTGGCCAAACCGAGGATAAACCAGTCATTCCAAAAAGAAAGTGCATACCTTTGACTGTAACATTGACACTAATGTATCTAATAATTAACGGTATTATTTTTAACACAATAAGTAAGTCTCATTTGGTCACAGTGACTAACAATAATGTAGCCGGAGCATTACGCAAAGTAATTTTTGGCGGATTATTTAAAAACTTTGTTATTATTCGGTAACTATCTTGGATATGGATAAACACCATTTGAGCATGACTCATTGTCTGTCATCTTTGGCTTTATTACGGAAAACTACACATGATTAAGTATGTAAGGAATAACACACACTTCTACCTTTGTTTGTCTAAATTTTGTATCTTAAGATTGATCTTATATGTCAAATAAACATGACCGATAAGGCTAATTCGATAATAATAGATCAACATATTCTAATATTTTCCTCATCTTTAAGCTTTATAACAAAATCTAAAAGTTACAAAGTAAAATATAATAACAGTGCCTGTCTGTAGATATTTATAATGTTGTTCAACTGAATGATAGTTAAACTGTACACCACATCATCATTTCCGCTAACTACTGAACTTGCCCAGTTACCGGCCAATGTCATAAAACGTAAACATTGTTACTTCGCATATAATGTAACATGAATTATGTGAGAGTTATTGACGAATATTTGATTAATTTTGTTCAATGACCATTCAAGTCTGCGCTGTGCTAAATAAACTACGCAGTTAAATACAATATCGCGAGAGTATTGGTTATGAAACATTCTTTGAAATACCTAATGAAACAACTAGCCAAATTCTATACACACTTACGTAACCACACGTCTATTATGGAATAATGTACCTCACACCATCCACATCATAATTCATAAAACTCATAAATAATGGGATATACTACAAGCGAAGTCGTTTCGACTGCTCTTGTAGTTGACTAAACATCGCATCGGTATTCCAACAAAACGGTCGTTATTCGGGAATGAATATATATATTATATATATATATATATATATATATATAATGTTGACCTTCGCTATTGAAAATACAAACTCATGTCATGCATTCTAAAACAATGTTTATTTAAAAAAAAATGGGCACTAAAATACCATGTTGTCATCATACTTTTTAAATATCAAAATGAAGTAATATTACTTAATATATAAACGCTTTTTGACTCTTAAAAGAAAATGAAATGGCGACAAACTTACTACGCTCGCACAAAACCGACTGAATTTCGGCGTTTTGAGAAACGTTGAAAAGTATCTCAGTTGATATGACTAGTTGAGTCATATCAACTGAGATACTTTTCCCTATTAAAATAATCACTGCTCGCATTAATCTTGACGCAAGTTTCTGATTGAATAATGTTGTTACAGGCTTGTTGTGCGACCTGTTATGGTCGGATCCGGATAAGGACGTGCAAGGGTGGGGTGAGAACGACCGCGGCGTCTCATTCACGTTTGGCCCCGACGTCGTCAGTAAATTCCTCAACAGGCACGACTTAGACTTGATTTGTCGGGCCCATCAGGTAATTTTTCATACAGCAACAATGTACTTAAATGTGTGGGGTAGATTCGAATAAAAAAAATTTGCTTCTCGGGACGCCCGACAGAAGTGATAACTTAGCATGCCTGCCGCAGCCGTATGCGTGAGAAAGGAAAGCCAGACAGACTGGCGCGGTAACGCATAACGTAACTAAGCGGTTTACCCTCCCATAAGAAGTTATCACTTCAAAAACTGACCTTTAAATCAGCAGACCGAATTGTGTTTTATTGATTAGGACAGGCCACATAATAATCGATATTTTTTAATTGATGACATAGTTAAAGCTTCGAGAATCTTAAGGAATGTGGTCAGTGCAGGAAGTAGCATTTGCCTATCATGCATGCAACATATGTCAGGATGGCAACCACCCCTGGTCTAGAGCATGCCACTATAACAACCTAGAGTTGTGTTCCAGCATCAGTGGCCAGGTTCCAGTTCCTCCTTTCAGTCCGGCAGCACATTGGTAGCAATGGTAAAATGGTTGGTAACCTTTAGTGTTGCAAATGTTCATAGGCGACGCTGACCACTTTCCAACTCAGTTGGGCTGTATTACTCCAGCAAAATAAAACCCATTTTACCCTACTCTACATGCATTTCTATTATTGGAATTATTACCAATTGTTTGTTATCGTATGGCAATGTTTAAAATGTATTTCTATTGTATTCAGGTTGTTGAAGATGGCTACGAGTTCTTTGCAAAGCGACAATTGGTGACATTATTCTCAGCGCCCAATTATTGCGGGGAGTTCGACAATGCTGGTGGAATGATGTCTGTGGACGAGACACTCATGTGCTCTTTCCAGGTATATTTTTTATAATAATACCCGGGGTATGGGTGACGGGGGAAGCATGTAGTGTAGGTGAAACGAAGTTTGAGCGTCAATTAAGCCTCCCTGGCGCTCTCATCCGTACATTATGATAATAACTATGTATATTTGCTTGTGTTCAGCAAGTTAATAAAACACATTTTATTGCATTAAAAGGCATTCATTAATTACGTGAGGCGTTTAAGGGTTGTGGAGCTGAATTTCATCTAATCATACTGTACATGCCGGCGAAGGTAAAGGCACACCTGCCTGTCATAAAACGCAGTTTATTACCCTTCCCGCAATTGGAATTCTTTTGTTTACTTTGTGTTTAAAATTTGCAATTAGACAATAGCCTAATTTTCGACTCTGTTGGCCGTTCGCAGGAATAATTAATCAGGTGTGCAAATTACTTTTTCTTGGAAGAATTCAGTCCACGCAGCCGATTATACAGTTTACTATAAAACAATGCCCGAACGGAGGGGCGAGGCAGTCAAGCGACAATTAAGATACTAGCAAGTCGTGTGTAGTACTTTCGATAAGCGATATAGTGACGGACTTTGCGCGTGTTATTGGATCGTGCAGTTTGTACTGGTTGTATCCAGTTATATTTGTACCTGTTTTATACGTGTTTGTACAGTTCTAATAAATTCTATAGTAATTCTAGCGGCATTTTAATTGGAGTCCTATGTAGCTCGTAATAATACTTTGGGGAGAGGAGGTTCCAAAGAATATCAGAGAAAATGTGTCAAATTGCAAGGGAATTGAGCTAAATTAAATATATAAATTTTCGTCAATCTTCTGTGCACAAGCGACAATGGCTTGTAGTGGCTAAATCGGAGCGAGGTTGAAGGAGCAAACAATTTGATTGAAAATCACATGTCATGTTGGTTCCATAATCACTCTTTAGACCGTGCACGAGTCTCCATAGACTGATGAACTAGAGTAAATATTATTTTATTAACTTTAGTAGTAACCATTTAAGTATTATTAATTGACGGCCTCTGTGGCTTAGCAGGCTAAGCCTTTGACGGCTTACCTCACTGCAACGCGGAAGCTTCCGGTTCGATTCCTAGTATTGTAAATTTTGGAATCGAATTTTCTCCGTTATTTACTATGGTCTGGTTATCTGGGATCGGCCCCAGAGAAGCCAGTTGTATATTACCTATAACACAAGCGTAACTTGCTTAATTTGGGGGTATTGTGTTTGTCTGCCGATTATTATTATTACATTATTCAACTAGGATATGCCCGCGACTTCGTCTACGCTTGACGTTAAATTCCCGGGAGACAATGTACCGCAGCATTAAAAAAAGAATATAAGCTCTCGTCTTTGTGAAATCTGTGTCGAAATAAGCTAATTTTTATGTACCAGAGTAACTACAAACCGCTCCCGAGAAAATTCCCACGATAATATTTTTAAGACATTTTTAATATTTGAACACATTTTATTACAAAAAAATAAACATAAAATTTGCTATTGGCCAGGAAATAAAATCACGTTGGAATTCGATTTTTTTAATCTGGTTAATTAGTAATTTAAATAATTACCACAAAAATTCCCGTGGGATTACCAGGGTAAAAAGTAGCGCAAATTTTAAATAAAGGCATTTTGGTGTCGCGAATACGCATCGAAATTAACCCAATAGTTTTTACGTGAATCCCAAACAAACATACAACAAATCTAAATAAAAATGCATCCTGTTCTCCGTCATTTATATAGTCTAGTCTTTGATGTAGACGCCATTTTTGAATTTTATAATATTGTAGATTATCTCATTGTGATTCTTCCAGCCTACGTTCTATGCAATTTTAATACTAGTTTTAACTTTACTTAAATAAAAATGATGTATAATAATTAAATATACTAGAATCACATTATTTTTTATTACGTGAGATTGGGCACAGTGGGAGGTAGTTGAGCCAAATCTTACATTGTCCAGGGCGAATGGGGAATAGGAAAATCACAAAATTCGCTTCACGTAATTTTTTTTTAATGATAAAGTTAGATATGTATGTTATTTATTTAGTGGTTTCTCTTGATTCAATCTCATATCAAGCAGTAAACTCATTGTATTCAAGAAAATAAATCAACAGAGATACTGTTGATCTCCGGGTCTAGAGATAATAACTAAAATTACAAATGCAAGCAATCAAATACATTGTGACAGTCTATATAATTATCGTGAAGTGGCATAAATTTAAGTACCTACAAAGGTATCATATTATAGATAAATTTATGGAATACATAACTTGAGTTTAAAGCCATATATTACCAAATATTAAGAAAACCAAGCCTGAAAGAGAATGAACGCATTTTACACCTGAGATTTACAGAGCTAGCAATTTTATGTTCGTAATGTGATTTTTGTTTAGATATTGAAGCCGTCTGAGAAGAAAGCGAAGTACCAGTACAACGGCATCAACAGCGGGAGGCCGGCGACGCCCCAGCGGTCGCCGCCCAAGAAGAAATAACTGACGATAGGGATCCAGTGTGCTGCGCAGTGACACTAATGCAACAAAAATAATTTATTATAACACATGTATTATAATTATTATCTTTAGTGATATCATTCGACAGAGCAGAGCCGAATTATATCTAGCTTCAAATTTATTTATGGATTCGCTTGTGCCTTCTTGTTTTAATTATTTCTGCTAGTGACTTCATCTGCGTTGGGTTTACATGGCTACCCCACAGGAACACTTCACTACAAATAAAAGGTAGCTACATCCTAACGGGGTACATTAGTAGCATCTTTGGCAAGATTCGATAAAATGTTCCACACGATGCATAACTGCCAAATAGTACCTAGTATATTTTGTTTTTTATTTAAATTTAATGTACAAATTCGACCTTACTACAAATTTATTATATTTTATAATAGTTTTTTGTTATTATTGAAGAGTGAGATTAATTTATGTATTTGTTTTGCTGGAATGGTCTATTCGGCGATGCCTCGGTGACTATTGCTTTTTCGAACCCTTCTTTATTGTATTATGGCAGCTTTCAAAGCTATATCTATATTAACCTCTGTTGTATCACCGTCACATGTGGATGTTCTAGTGAATTTTAATTGTTTTGTTAAATTTGAGAGGGAGGCGAGTGGTCGATCTAAAAGATGTGGACATTGGACATGGAACTGCTACAGCATTTTCACTTTAATTATATTGTAGTGGATTGAAAGCACATTCACTTTATTTATTATGCAACTGATGTGCCTATAAATGTAAATTATATATTATAGGTATCGTAAAGAGGACGATTTGAGTGTTAATTTGAAATTCTAGTTGCATTAGGTGAATTTTGTTTAAATACTGAAGATTCGGCCAAGTATATATTTCCTCAGAATGCCTTGTTATTATTGTTATATTTCCTTCACAGTATATACGATCCTGTTGTGGAGCTGGCCTAAGACATGATATTATATTTTGTCCCTTGTCATAGCATAAGAGTTTATTATTTCTGTTCTAGGACTCCATTGCATTCGCCAATGTTCGGGGAGTGAATGGCACCCAGTGAAATTTATGTTATTTTATTGCACTCAGTATTATTCTTATGGATTAAGTTCATTTTATTGTAATTTCAAATTATGCTAATGGATTGGCGTGATCTCCCTACTGAGGCTTTCGCTTTTAAACAGAGTTAAGTTTCAAAATGAGATATTTTTTAAAAATGTGACAGAAGCAGTGTAGTCCTCGCAACAATAGTGCAATTGCTATATTATTATTATTAAATTATAAGCAGGTTTTGCATTGTACAATTTTATTTTTTAGCTATGTTAACAATGTCAAATGATTTTCATTAATAAATACTATTACTATATAAACTAAGAGGTTTAATTTGTGTTTCAATTTTATTTAAAAAAAATGTACTATGTATTTTATTGTATGATCTAATTTTAAAAAAATCTAATATATTTTATCGTTAAATTACATATAACTTAAACCTAATGTTAATAGATTGTTTCACTATATATGTATTCTCCTTTTCTCGTTTTTTAAATCTGTACTATAGATAGTCAATACAATAGTTACAAGTTAGATTTATGTGGTCTATTGATTAAAACTTTCATAATACACTTAACATTTTATAATCTTCACCTAGCTGAAACAAACTTTATAAAAATATTGGTTTGTATATTATAAAAAATTGTGTTGTACATCTTCCCAGACCTGTACAATTTTCTGAAATATAAAATTTTATTCAAAAATTGATCAGTCTATTTCATTCCAAATGTTTTTCTGTCCAGCTTAGTTCTTCAACATCAATTTGTTTAGATGACATCAATTTTGTTAGATTTCTATGATCCTCAAATTTGTTGTTCATATTGAAAATGAATTCTTCATTTTTCTTTTGATATTTCTGGATATCCATTTGCATTGCTTTTATGTAACCCCTTTTAGCTGTAATTATTTTCTTTAATTTGTTCACTCTAGCTTCATATTCCTTTGCTTGGGCTTCTAAAAGTAATTTTTGTTTCTTTAAGTTGACAGTGTCACTTGCTACTAGCTGAGATTTCACATCTCCAACTTGAGGTCTCCTGTAAAAAAATAATACTGCACTTTTTACATCATTTTATTATTTACTAGAGTTTATTCCACGGGTCAACTTCTAGTGCATACCTCTTGTTGAAAGAGCAGGTGGTATAGGTTACCTTATATTAAATTTTTATATATTTGCCCTTGGAAGATTCACTTCATGTTATATTGCAAACTAAAAACTATCTCATCCCCCATCTATCTGTATACTACATAAATAACAAAATGGGCAACTAGACAACATGGATGTAATGGACCAAATGGATAAAATAGACAAAATCACAAAACCTATCCTAGTCCAGGATAACCTTTTGCATAAATCTATCCCATTATCTGAGATGAAAAGTGTACCTTGGCGACACTCGGTATTAAAATTACATATGTACCGAGTTTCAGCCAAATCGCTCCAATAATAGTCTCCATAAAAGGATAACAAAAGAAAGGCAAATATATTTTATCCCAGTGACTATTCCATTTTTCAGGATAAAAAGTATCCTATGTTCATCCTCAGCATCAAAAAAATATATATATAGAGTTTCAGCCAAATTGGTCCTGTAGTTTTTCTTTGAAAATGGAATAAGAGTTGGTTTCGCATTTGTAATATTAATAGGGATTAAGTTGAGAGTTTCAAATGCATTGAATTTTTGCTTCTCATTTAACAATTAAATAAACAGTGATCAACTTTAATGTTTTGAATTCCATAATTGTACTGAAGTAGAGTTAAATGAAGTTCTGGTTGCTAATAACTAAGAAACTTGTTTCGTATTCAAATGTGGACCAGGGCCCATACACAATTTAAGGCAATTTTTCTATTTTATTAAAAGTTCAGTAAAGTGGCTACATTGACATGATCATAATAGGTCTAATTCAATATTAAAAAGAATGAGTTTGTATAAGTAAAAGATATAAGTTACTTACCACAAAGTGATGTTACTTTCATATAACTCATTAAATTTTTCTTTTTGTTTATCCAGGATTTCTAGTTTTTCACTCATGTTTTCGAACTTCCACATAGTACTAAATTCTTTGACCATTTCTTCATAAATTGCTTGCTTCAGACAATTAAACATCGGGACCCATTTTACTCTTAACTTTGCTTTAGGGACCAATTCAAGAAAATCTTCATTGCTTAAAAAGTGGCGAAACATTAATTTGGCATGCTTATTATAACGAATGGAAGTTATATAAAATGTACATATTTGAACAAGAACTTACCTCACAAGATTTACTATATTTCCAAATTCTTTTAGGATGACAAGATTTTCAAAAGTAATTTCCGAGTTCGATATATCAACATCACCTATACAGTCTCCTACTTTTTCACCCATTATAATTATTCGTTAGTTTTGGTAATTTTAAGAACTCGATATAATAAAATCAAAAATAACCAGTTGACCACAAAAACTATTCTTTCACTACAAAACCAATTTGCTTTAATAAATTAATATAACTTAATTTCAAATGTTAACGACAAATCGACCATAGAGAAAACATGTGTAGATTTTGTAGATATGTTGACAATGACAACCAAACAGTGGTACCAATCGCAGATTCTACTATGTATTGTGATGTTGCAATTTTGACCGGTCAAGCCTTGCAACACCGGTGCAAATAACACTCCATAAATCGATGGTATTAACATTGCACGAAATGACTTCTCAATTCGGTTATCAAAAATCACGCGATACTGGAGACATCGCCGGTAGCCCCGTTTCCCCCCGCGTTCCACACACCGGCAGAGATCACGCCACATTTAATCCGACCGTTTTTATCCCCCGCGCGTCCCCCGCGCACTTCCTCGCCTGGGGCGCATAACCTGTGCACGCGCCCAGCGTCTCTTTTTCAACATTTAAATCTCGTACTAGCAAGTCGCAGTAGTTCGATATTCAATCAGTTTAGAATCAGTGCCTAAGGACCGATTCAAGGTACGTAATGTCCTTTTTAGTGTCGTTTCCCCTGTTGGTCTTTTTCTCCTTTACCAAAGTAAGGCTTATCCACCTTACAGATGGAATTAACAGCATCGTATCACGCCTGCAGCCGACCTCCTGAAAGCACGAAACCGGCTGTGCCCATTGCCTGAGGAGCGACACTTTCTCACCCCTATTTAGGTGAGCATATTAGGACTTTTACTAAGTGCTTAGACAAGCTAGGATTAAAAATCTTCATCCCCCAATTCTCATACTTCCGAAACAGTGTTCGGCTTATTGTAAGATCGGTGTGCTCACTGGACATTAATATGAATTCCAGGGAGCCACGCCAGGGTCTAACCACGCCAGGGCCGCGAGCTCCTAGCCACGCCAGGGTCTAACCACGCCAGGGACGCGAGCTCCTAGCCACGCGAGCTCCTAGCCACGTGAGCTCCTAGACACGCGAGCTCCTAGCCACGTGAGGGCACCTTCGTTTCCTCTGCCCACGTGATCGGCCATCTCTGGCCATACTTCAGTCGTCAACGTTAAGTTTCGTCACCTCGTGTTTCACGGCCGTCGACGCCGGTAGTCTCGCCGTGCGTCGAAGCACATCTCCAGGACATCGTGATCCTGGATGGCGCCCAAACCTACTTCATCATACACTACTTTAAATAACATTCAAACTAATCTTTCTTAAAATAAATATCTCGACATTAGGCGGCATATTTCAAGGTTGTGATCCGACTAGGTTTCCCACACCCTGATAATTCGTATCCTGGACAGTAGTCCGTGAGCTTCTAGTCTGGTGACCAGGGTCTAGACCTGAGAGTCTTGCCCTGGACTTGTATATTTTAATAAGTTAGTCTCAATTTAATTTTATTGTTGAACTGTACGTGTGGTTTGTATTGATGCAACCTGGCTCCATACAAAGGGAAATAAAGAAAGTAGTCTTGCCTCAAATCTTTTATTTACAACCCACCGTGTTATATATATGCTACATAAAATATTTATATAACAGTATGTGGCATAAACGTCTGGAAACGGAAACATTTTCTTTTCTACTAAAAACATGTCTAACTAGCCTTGATTCTGCTTTGAATGACATATGACGTAAAAAAGGTTCAGAGGCTCGTAATATTTATTTTGTTTCATATTAACAGCGATTTCAATACGTGAAAAGTTTAAAAAATGAATAAAATGTATGTTTGTTATGTTGAAAAAATGCACGCATGTCGTAAATGAAGCAACCTGATCCTTGCACGATGTTTGACCTAGAACCTACTCCGGGATAACGTTACAGATATAGGCCGTTTCACGCAGGTGTGGCGATGGGTGGTATTTGTTATTTGTGATCTAATTAGGTCTTAATCAATATCTTTGACATTATCGCAGGTGTGGTCCCCAGCATAAAAATTGAAGTTGTTAGAGTTTAAATAAATTTCCGAATGTGGCGCCCCTATTATTTTCTTTACTGTAATTTGACACCGTAAAGCTGTAAATGCCAGTAAACGTTATGAAAACCAATAATTACTCGAAAAAAGAAATATAAAAAAAATCTTTTTAAAGTAATATAATATATTTTCGAAAATAAAACTACACAGTACAACAACATTTTCCAGTTCCCACCAAAAACTCCGATTATTTTTTAAATCAATTTATGCCTCATTTACATTGTAACCAATTCCACGGCAACAAGAAAGTGGCAATGAAAATATGCAGCACTAGTAGGTAATAGTAGGTCCTGCTCAATTCCCTCTCCATCGTTATACTTAATGCTGTGGAAGTGAAATATACTGAAATAGGGTATTTCCCACGGCCTTTACTGTGCAGTTTTACTTACTGATTAAAGGCCTTTTTTTAACTATATCTATTCATCCACTTACTTCACACTCGATAGAATTTTGACATTACTCGTGTAGAGCTTATGTAAAATCGTAGGTAGGTAGTTTAAGAGCCAGTGCTCGGCTACCTGTATGTATTTGACCAGACCTGAGGTTTTTTACATTGAGGCCCCTATACCTACCATGTATGGTACGGGGACTCACTAAGCTCAAAGTGGTGGACGCGACGAGCGCTGAGGTAAGACAGTATCGATTTTTGACAAATTTTAAATCAATTTGACCACGGCTGCCGTTTTGATATTTGAAAAAAATAGGCTTATTATTATCGGAAAATAAGAATGGTAGACCATTATCGCGCGGTTTTACTTTATGGTAGACAATTTTGAATATACTAAAAAAAAATGAAAATAATTGACCAGATCTGCCATTGATATATTTTGTTTATTATAGTCTTAAAAACGTATATTGATCGCGGCAGACGTCTACTTTCCGTATACACATCAATAAATAATAAAATATTAGTTACTACCCAGTCAGATGTATATGTTTTCCGTTCGCTGTTTTACATCAATATAATTTACTTGCGATTTACTTTATCACTGTATTTACAGAAATTAATGTTTTTACATTCTATATACTAAACTTCATTACAATATTATCGGAGCGTAAAAGAAGGAGTGCAAACAGATTGACATACACATCAACGGAGTGAGTTGTACAATGGATTGGGACCCCGGCTCCAACTACTCCATCATCAGCTCCCACCTATGGAAGAAAATAGGATCTCCGACACTCCATACCACACCTAAACTCAAAGCCTATGGTAATAATCGACTACACACAAAAGGCATTACAGACGTAACAGTCGAAGTCAATGGGAAAGAGAGAATATTTTTGGTCTACAGTGGAGCGAGATGTTCGGAATGGAATTCCCAAAACTTGTATACTCTATCAAATCTACAGTTCCGTTAACACTTAAACAAGTATTAGGTAAACATTTTCGAATTTTTGATGGAAAACTAGGAAAAGTCAAAAATTACTATGTTAATATCCATGTTAAAGCAGGAGCAGAGCCTATCCACCTTCTGCCGCGCCTTATTAAATTTAGTATGAGAAAAAATATAGAACGGGAAGTAGAACGCTTACTCACCGACGGCATAATAGAAAAGATAGATCCTAATATCACTCCCGTCGAATGGGCTACACCGACAATCAACATCCTAAAACCTACAGGAGAAGTCAGAATCTGTGGCGACTTCAGCACGACTCTTAATCCAGTTTTGATTAAAAATTTACATCCACTTCCAGTATTCGACCATTTACGCCAAATTCTAGCAAACGATATTTTCAAAGATCTTAAGGACGCATATTTACAATTCGAAATATCTCCTGAATCAAAAAAAAATATTTGACAGTCTCGACACACAAAGGGTACTATCAATATAATAGAATGCCTTTCGGTATATCGACGGCACCATCAATCTTTCAACATTTCCTCGACCAATTACTTGGGAATATTCCTAATTTGGGCATTTATTTCGATGACATTGCAGTAACGGGAGCCAACTTAACTGAGCACCTTCAGACACTATCTATGGTATTCGAACACCTTCAAAATGCAGGTCTCATTCTCATTCTCAATTTAAAAAAATGCAGCTTCTTACAGAAGCAAATCGAATATCTGGGTCATACAATAGACCAACATGGAGTACGACCAATACAAAGCAAAATTAATGCCATGATCAAGGCTACACCACCGACTAACACAAAAGAACTTCGATCTTTTTTGGGGTTAATCAATTTTACGAGCGCTTCATTCCCCATTTTCATGGAATTTGCGCCAAACTTCATGATCTGACGAGTAAACATAAATGGCGATGGACTGATCACGAGAATGCTATTTTCAAAGCTACGAAAGAATGCATTGTGTCTTCACAGTTATTAATTGCATTAGATGAAAAACGCCATCTCTTCTTAGCATGTGATGCATCTGAAAAAGGATTAGGTGCAGTCTTATTTCATAAAGATAAAAATGTGGAACAACCTATCGCATTTGCTTCCAGAAAATTACACCCTGCTGAAATGAAATACTCCGTCATCGATCGTGAGGCTTTAGCGATCATATTTGGTATTTAAAAAAATGATCAATATTTAAGGGGAACCAAATTCACCCTAGTCACAGATCACAAACCACTTATCCATATCCTGGGAGCTCGACGCAACTTACCAAAACTAGTTAACAATAGTCTAGTAAGATGGGCGTTAGTGATAGGAAGCTATCAGTATGACGTATGTTACAGAAAGGGTGAAAACAACACCATAGCTGCCTCTCCAGATTACCCAACCCTGAAACTGAACCATTAAAGACTGAAAGTATTGTACATAGAATACAACTTCGTCTTTTGGGAACCAGAATGGCAGATCTGCACCTATCAGAAGAGTTATTAGCTAAAGCCTACCGCCGACCTAAAGCCGACCCTATTCTTACGGATGTCTGTCGTAGTTTGAAGACTGGTTGGCGGCAATTAGATTACAATACAGAAATGAAACAGTTCTACAGAAAACGATCTGAACTGTCCATTGAAAATAAAATCCTCATGTGGCAAGGACGCATAGTTATACCTACAGAGCTTCGCCCAGACGTTCTTGCCTACCTCCACCGCGGACACCCAGGTATTTCTGCTATGAAAGCACTCTTTCGATATTATGTTTGGTGGCCCTCCCTTGACGAAGACATAGACATATTTGTCAAAAGATGTAATAGATGCCAAGAAAATCGACCCAGTAATCCTGAACTACCAGTATTTTGCTGGTCAATACCAGAAGAAGTATGGGAAAGGATACATATAGACTTCGCAGGACCATTTGAAGGTACCTATTGGCTGGTTTTGTGTGATGCTTTGTAAAAATGGGTGGAAATCCGACCGATGAACATCACCACAAGAGCAATTTGTTATATTCTCGACGAAATATTCTGTACTTTTGGCCTCCCACGAATGCTTGTTTCAGACAACGGATCTCAATTCAGATCTTTTGAATTTAAATAATATTGCACGAAACAGGGAATATTACATGTGACTTCCAGCCCATATCATCCACGCACGAATGGCCTTGCGGAGCGCTTGGTGTGGACCTTCAAGTCTCGAATGTCTAACAATGAGGGTGGTAACCTGGAACGACGTTTGTTGGAATTCTTATTTTCCTATAGGAACACACCACATACTACCACTGGCAAATCTCCAGCGGAAATGATGTTTGGCCGACAGTTAAATTGCTTACTTTCCAACATTCGCCCTAATAAAAGGAAACACCTACATTATCAACAGGTAAAAGAGAATGTCGGAATCACAGCACCAAACTATCATCCTGGTGACAATGTTTTCATAAAAACACGAGACGAGAAAAAGTTTCAGCCTGCAACCATAATATCTCGGAAGCACAGATATTCTTACCTCGTCTTTACTCCTAGGGGAGATGAAAAGCGAAGACATGCTGATCATATCAGGCCTAGAATACCACCAGAGTCTATCATAGAAGCAGAGCTTGATATGCCTACTACCAACATGCCGTCTCCACCAACATCGTGTATTCCTTCACCAGCTTGCACCATGTCTACCCCTTGTGCCACATCTACTCTCCCTCCTCCATCCTTACCACCAGTGCCTTCACCAACAACATTGCCGTCTATTGAAAGGCCTGCGGCAGTAGTGGTTCTACACCGTCGTCACAATCGGCAAACACGACCACTCGTCGCTTGATTGAGGAGATGTAGGTAGGGAGGAATGTTACAACTCCTTTCTTAGAAATACTTCTTAGATATCTTCTATATTCGAACTTCACATAAATTCTATAGTGCCACCAACTTATCTGTAGAACGGCCAAAAGTGGAACTACTAACGCCATTTTGAAAACGTCATTTTGTTTTGTCAGTCGTTGTAGTCAGGTGTTCAATCGAGGGTTCTTCTTTTTCTGAATATTTGCAAGTATTTTGTGTGAAAATCATGCCGAAAGCAATCAAAAGTGGCGTACGAGAAATGGTTATCAAAATGAAATTATTCTTTGATGCAGAAAAGGAGCATGAAGACCCAATAATACCATTTGTTCATGTCCACCAACGCATTGCAGCCGCTACAGGTCAGTGTTACCAGATTATTACTTAATGAATCGCTATAATTGATATATTTTATTTATTTATTAAGTAACCACAGTATCACAATTTCATTTTAATTTGAATAATGAATAACTAGATATTGCCTGCTACTTCATCTATGTGAAGTTCGGTTAACGTTTTCCCGAAGCAACTTTAATATTTTGGGATAACATTCCATAGGTTCAATTATGTCAAAAATATTATTATATATGATTTGTGAATCTAAACAGTGACGTTTAACATTACACGCCGACTTTCTGAAGTTTTATTTGTTTAATTACTATTGTATTTCTCTTTTAGGTATTGGTCTTTTAACAATTTATAAAATTGTACAAGAAGGCGAAACGGTTGCAGAAACGGGTACCAAAATAACCACCCCAGGAAAATCGAGACGAAGGACATGTGGCAAATTTGACGTGGACAGTTTTGATCAAGGGGTAATCAGGCGAAAAGTGCATGAATTTTATGCGTTTAAAAAGGAATTGCCTACTATAAATAAACTATTTACGGTACTGAGAGATGAAATAAATTTCAAAGGTGGCAGGGAAACACTTCGCAAATTGTTGCGAAAAATTGGCTTTCATTATCGAAAAACACAAAGCAAACGCAAGGTTTTAACGGAGCGTAATGATATTTCGGCGTGGAGAGCTAAATATTTACAAGAATTAAAACAAAACTCATTATCAGCAAATCCTCGTCCAGTAGTATACTTATATGAGACGTATATACATTCATCACATACCACTAATAAATGCTGGCAAAGTCAAGAAACAGATGGAACTCTAAAACCTGTGTCTAAACGGCAACGTTTTATTATTGTTCATGCAGGTGGAATAATGGCGTTTGTCCAAAACGCAAATCATATATTTAAGTCAAATACAAAAAGCGGGGACTACCACGATGAAATGAACAACTCAAATTTTAAAAAGTGGTTAACTGACAAATTACTACCTAATCTTGAAGAACCATCCTTGATAATAGTGGACAACGCTCCCTATCACAGCATTCGAGTGAATAAAACACCAACTACAAACACAAACAAACCTGAAATTCAAAAATGGTTAACTGATAATCGCCTCGATTTCACGTCAGAATTGACCAAACCACAGTGTTGGAGATTATCAAACGAAATAAACCTAACCCTGTGTATGAAGTTGATTGTTTATTAGCACAACATGGCCACAAATGCTTACGATTACCAGCGTATCATTGTGATCTAAATTCCATTGAGATGGTATGGAGTTCAATGAAAAGGAAAGTAGCAGAAATAAACATAGAGCACAAAAATCAAAATATGCAAAAATTAATAACTGAAGCGTTCAATTCTATTGATGGCCCGGAATGGCAAAAATATTGTGCTCATGTGAATAAAATTGAAGAAGAATACAGACGAAAAGAAGTATATTTAGACCAGGACTTTTTAATCCATTTAGACAGTGACTCTGACACAGATAGTGACAGTGATTCAGATTTCGAGGAAATTAGTGGAGTATATCCACTGGACCACACATATGGTATTAGTGCACATACTTGTGAAGTGAAACGAAAAATCCGGGTCTACTTTCAAAATAAATAAAGCTTGTTTTAATATGTTATAATAAAAAATAAGAATTAAAAAAATTACTTGTTTGCTTTAATGATTCCAAGGCCAAATGGCTAAAAAACCCTTACAGTTTAGTCAGGACCTTTGTCTTTATCTTTCATGTACTTATATATTTTTTTATCTGTGATACCGAGCAAATCACGAACAGTAAAAAGGCATGTTTACAAATATTAAAAATGGCTGAAGTTGATTATTTTTATAATAGGTGGCAACCCTTTTCGATCGTAGCGCCATCGCTTCATTCTACAGATAAGTTGGTGGCACTTTAATGTGTACAGTTGTCATTACTTAATAATCATTCTTATGTCTTAGAAAAATGTAGTTTTATTAAACCTACATATATATAAAGTCTCAGCAAAAAATAAAAAAATATTCTATTCGAAATAGCCACCTTTGGCTTTTATACAGGCCTTTAATCTGTTTGGCCACGAATCTATGGATTTACGCACTGTTTCCAAGGGAATTTCGCCACTGCTTGCTCCAAAGATTGTTTAAGAAACTCAATGTCGCTGTGTCGTTTAGAGCATGCCATGTCCTCTAAAACTGACCATAATTTGAAGTCTAAAGGGTTGGATCCGGGCTAGATGAGGGCCAGTCGTCAGCTCTTATAAAGTCCGGAACGTTGATTTCAAGTCAGGCTTGGGTAGTTTGTGCCTTGTGACCAGGTGCATAGTCCTGCGGGAAACTCCTCGGTATATTTTTCAAAAGTGTATTGCTGAGACGTTTCACGACATGATCTAAGACTGTATCTTGATACACTTTGGGTGAAGTTTTCACTCTTTTTTCACAAAAATGTAAACTACATTTTTGTGACTCCTTTATAAGACAGGCCCCACCAAACCATCACTGACGCAGGGTGATGACCACGTTGTACCCTTCCGACCACTTGAGCAGCTTCTTTAGAACTGTGAGCATACACTTTATCATTTTGGTTATTGTAGTTTTATTTAATCGTCAAATTTTTTTCATCGGTAAAAAGGATATTTCTGTGCCTTTCACCTGCGAATCGCGACAGAAGGCGTTTTGATCGATCCACTCTCTTTAATTGTAAAGATTGATTTAGGGCATCTCCTGTATATCGACAATAAGCACCGAGCTTCAGGTCTTGTTTTATAATACGCGACAGAGTCCTAGCGGGAATCTTCATTTCTCGCGATAATTTTTTTTACATACATACATTACTTCACGCCAGGTCCCTTGCGGGGTAGGCACGAACAACAGAGCGCCATTTAGGCTTATTCTTACACACCTCACTTGCTTCTTTGACATTCATAGTTCTTGTCATGCATGCTCGTCTGTTCTTAAGGCTCCTGACATCACCTTCTGCTAGTACATGATCAATTTGATCATGGAAGGTGTGTCGTGGCCTTCCGCGACTTCTGCATCCATCCACTTTTGCATTGTATATCTGTTTAGTCATTCTTTCATCATACATTCTTTCCACATGCCCGAACCACCGGAGCATTCCTTTCCTTACCTTCACCCCGACACTCTCTTTCAGGCCAACTCTCTTTCTTACTTCGGTATTACGAACGCGGTCCGCGAGCGTCACTCCGCAGATTTTGCGCAGTGCTCGCATCTCGACCGCGTTTACTCTACTTTCGTGCTCTCTATTCCATACCCAACTCTCGCTTCCATACGTGAGCGTAGGTACCAGCACCGCGTTGTGTATGGCAAGCTGGGCCTTCTGGCTGAGGTTCTTAGCGCCTAGAAGTTTACCTAACGCTCCATTCACACTATTCCCCAAATTCACTCTTCTTTCTATATCAGCGGTGTACCTTCCATCCCTGCTAAAAGCACATCCGAGATATACAAACTCATTCACTTGTTCCAGCATAACATCATCGACCATTATCCTTGCATTCGTTCTGGTTGTTTCTCTTTCAAACACCATCACCTTTGTTTTCTTCGCATTCAAACGTAAGCCTCTCGCCTGACAATCATCTTTCATCATTGTGACTAGTGTTTGCAGTTCTGATGGCGATTCGGCTAAAAGCACGGCATCATCCGCATAAAGCAAGCTGCTAACAACTAGATCACCCATCCGCACCCCAACATCCATCAATCTTAATCTCTGGAGACAATTGTCCAGATATAGGATGAACAGCAAAGCCGACAGCACGCAGCCCTGCCGGACGCCAATATTGACGTCAAACCAGGGCGACAAGCTGCCGTTCACCCGCACGCATGCCATACAGTCCTCGTAAGTGGACTGTACAGCACGCAGCAAGTGGCCATCAATCCCATATCCGGGCAATATGTCCCAGAGGTCCTTCCGTACAACCCTGTCAAATGCTTTCTCTAGATCCACAAAACCGCAGAAAACCTTCCGGCCCATAGCCAGTTGCTTCTCCACGATATTGCGGAGCGAGAAAACTTGATCCATACATCCCCTTCCATTTCTGAAGCCTCCTTGTGCATCCCACAGTAATCCATCGGATACCACTCTCATTCTCCTTTCAACAATTTTCGCATACACTTTAGATGCTGTGCTGATCAAACTGATGGCCCTGTAGCTGGCGCACTCCATACGTGACCCCTTGCCTTTATACAAGGGCACGATGACAGCGCGCCTCCAGTCGTTGGGAACCTTTCCCGTCCTCCAGCACAAGTTGCATAAGGACAGGAAAGCGTCCCGGACGCAGGTGCCACCATATTTGATCATCTCAGCAGACACACTATCGATTCCTGCTGCCTTTCCATTTTTCAGACTTCTTATCGACCATTCGATCTCTTCCAAAGTGATCTCGGATGCTGACTCCTCAAAGTCAGTCACAGACTCAGTCGTGGTGCCAGCATCCGGGATATTATCATACATTTCTCTAAAATATTCACTCCATCGCGCTAAAACCTCTTGTGGGTTAGCAAGAATGTCCCCTCCTTTAGATTTAATTCTTTCCATTCTGGAAGCTGACGAACATCCCCGAGACTTCTTAACCTCTCTCCAAAAGAGTTTGGTATTTGCCTCGAAGTTCTCCGTCAGCTTCTCTTCTACTTTCAATTTTATTCTTTCACGCTTCTCTTTCACTAAAGCTTTGGTTTCATTCTTGCAGAGGCGATACATTTCTTTCTTCATCTCTTTCATGCTGTCATTCTGATGCAAAGATGCAATATAATCCAGCCAGGCTTTTCTCTTTCTCTCTACGCTAGATTTAACATCCGCGTCCCACCATTCGTCACCTTTCGTTGTTATATGCCTCTTTGCGCATCCACATGCTTCTTTTGCGCTTTCCACTATACTTTCTTTCATACTATCCCAGTCATTATTCACATCTAAGTCGGAGAAGTCCGCTTTTGCAAGCCTTTCTTCGACTAGGCGCGCATACATACTCCTTATACTAACATCTTCCAATTTTTCACATTTTATTCTTTCAAGCTCCCCGAAATTGGTACGCTCTCGCCAGTGCCTCCACTTCTTGAAAAGGCCCACAAACCGGCTTATAACCAGGTAGTGGTCCGTTCCAAGAGTGGGGCCTCTGTAGGCTCTTGTATCCATTATTGTGTTTCGGAGGCGACTATCTATTAAAATCAGATCAATCATACTTTTCTGTTCGTTCATTCTCCATGTATACGTGTGTATATCCTTATGATGGAATAAGGTGTTCGACACAAGCAAGTTTCTTTCCATGCATACGTCTATGATTGGCTTACCAGCATCGTTTGCTCTCTTGTCGCCATAGGGTCCAAGGACAGCCTCAAAGCCGTCTCGTTTGGTCCCCACCCAGCCATTAAGATCACCACACATAATTAGTCTTTCGTTCCCTTCAGCCAGATCCAGAATTTCTCTCACAGACTCCCAAAACTTCTCGAGTTCTTGGGGATCCGCTGAGCTTACGGGAGCATAAGCTGCGACCAGAAAAACTCGCGTGATCCCCAGTTTTAGACGGACCCAAAGAAGTCTCGGGTTCACCAGACAATAGTCTTTCACTCCAGACACAAAGCGGGATGAGAGTACGACGCCTACCCCCCCACTTGCACGCTTGTCCAGGTCCACGCCGGACCACAGAGCAAGCATGCCATCGGGGAGGTCATCGACGTCACACCCCTTCCGCTTTGTCTCTGTCAGACATAAGGCATCCAGGCTTCTCTCATTCATTATATCAATCATTTCGTCCATCTTATCTTTCATTCCACCTCTCACATTCCACGTGCCTATACGGCACTCTGCTCCTCTCGACCCGCCAGGTTTGGCGCTGCGTGAAGGGTGGCGGCCCCCTTCCCCGCATGCGCAAGAGTCCACACCGACGGGGGCGCATCGGTGAGCGTCGCCTGCGGGGGACGCCCTATTATGCTCTGCAGTCAGGTGGATTCTGGTCAGAATTGTGGCCCTCTGGGCCAGCGGGGATCGCGACGAGCACGCTTCTGACATGACCCCCCAATAAAATTTTTTGCTTCCTAATAGGGTTTCGATGAATTCTGGCTTTAACAGCATTAACAGCCTTTGTAGCTGTAACAGCACGCGGCCGCCCCGATCTTCGACAGACGAAGTATTGTTATATCTGTTGATAGTACGATATACGAACATACGGCTGATACCAAGCTTTTGAAGTGTCTGGAATATGACTGATGGCTCCATACGTACTTTGTGCAAGGCGATCACTGCAATCCTATTTTCTTTAATACCCCATTCCATATTGTAATTTGATAATGAACATGAAAAAATATGAGAAATGGTGCAAAATCGAAAGAATTTTTTAAAATAATATGTGTTACAAATTGAAATTAATTAAAAAGTTGAAAAAACGAAAAGTTTTTGTGTAACGGTATTTATGGCCAGACTAGTTATAATCAACATAATCTTTAATAACCTGCTTTCTTTTACATACATAGAGAAAGAAAATTCCAGATTGTTGAAATCTTTCATTAGCACTACAGGAAATCTATGCGCTAGTTTCTTGAAATCCGTCACACAGTAACTAAAAAAATATTAAAGGAATTGCAAGAGGTTCCAGTAACTAGGGCTTAAGAAAACAAAATCTTTTTAAACTCCTCCGAAACGGCTGAACGATTTGTATGCAATCGGGTAGGTCTGACAATTGGCCAACATCTATTTTTCATATCCCTAAATGATAAGGGTGACCCACCCCTAAATATTTTTTTTATTTATTGTCAAAAAAATTTTTTCATGATTCCGCATTGCAATAAATACATATCTACAACCCAAAGTTTTCACCCTTCTGTCACTAACCTAAAATTTTAACTTGCGGTTTTACGGGCAGATTGTTAATGTACTTGTCCAATTTGAAAACCTATCCGTAAAACTTAAAGTTAAAATTTTGTTGCGATTGATTTTGCCACTTGTCCGTTGCAACTCGTTTTTTGTTGTTGTATGTGTTCAAGTTTGTTCCGAAAAGGTTTTAATTAACGATTGGACCCAGTAGGTGGCGCCGCGATACTCCTCCTAACGGTGGGCCTGATTTTGATGACAATTTTCGTTTGTTCAAGTGGATTCGAGAATAGTATACATTAAATTATTAAACCTAACCTAACCTACCTAACTAGCAAGAGGGCGAGAGTCAACATCATACGGGACCTAGGTTTGTATTTAGACACTAAACTTTCACATAATCTTCATATAGATCACATTGCCAAAAAGGCTTTGTCTGCATTAGGTTTTCTAATTCGTAATGCTCTTTCAACAAGATGAAAACCTGTAAAGTCCTTTATTGTGCCTTTGTCCGTAGTCACCTCGACTATGCAAGCCAAATTTGGAATCCATGTTTCGAAGCTCATTCTGATAGATTTGATCTCATTCAAAAATAATCTCTAGATTTATCATTTTTAAATTCAAAATACCGCGCCAAGGTTATATTAAGCGCTGTACCTTGTTCCATCTGCTGCCCCTCAAAATTTGAAGAAATATTTCCGTTATACGTTTCTTGGTTGAACTTGCTCAGTCCAAAATTGACAGTGCTAGTCTTATCGAGAAACTACATTTGTATGTCCCCCCTAGTCTTGTTTGTACGCCCTAGAAAACTACTTCATTCACCCTTGACTCGTACAGCCTTCAGACGCCACTCATTTTTTGTTAGAACAGTGAATGAATTCAACAAACTGAGCAAGTCGGATTATGTTGACATTGACTTGTTTGTGGATAGTCCAGCATCTGTAAATGCGAATTTAATCAAAGCCTATTTTAATAATAACTAGTTTCCCGGTCACAATTTAAAAAAGAAATCTAAAATTATTGTATTTTATACTTTATTTTCATTTCCCTGTCATCTGTGGAGGTTTATGAATAGCTGTTCCTTAGCTATCTCTGTAACGTTAGTTTGTAAAACTTTAGTTTGTAAGACTACAGCTATTAAACCCCCAAATAAAATAAAATAAATTTGGATTTTTATTTTTCAAAGGCAGGGCAACGTCTGCCGAGCACAGTTAGTGACTTTATAAAAAAAGTTAGCCTTAATATCGAACCAGGGAAAATCATACACAAAGTATAGCTTTTAAATTTTTTTATTTTTTTTATTTTTGGAATAAATAAAAATATTAAGGTAATAAAAACAAAAGTTTTGTAACAAGTTTATTTCCGTGGCAGTGACTATGTTATAACAGTCTTGAGATCTTATGTGAACATTTTAAATATTAGCTTTTATTGTATAGTACTATTCATAATATTTTATAGATTACTTTTTATAGTTTCTTTAACATAGTCAATGTAATTACAAATAAGTTTATGGAGATTTTAATTTAAATGTAGATTTCTTAAAGTAGCGTAATTCGGTGGCTGACACTCTAAAAGGCAGCAGCTGGAAACAAAAATATATGTCAATTTAAACTTCAAATAACATTTCTGTTGAGGGAAACTTACACTATATCGAATAGAATATAGGTAGGTTATACATTGTTATACAATAATTTTTAAAACAAAACAATAAAAATTAGCATCAGCAAGAATTAAAAATAAACAATAATCAAATATCCTTTTGAATCTTTAAACCTAAGATGCGTTATAAACCAAATTGCTACCAAAAAATATAATCTTTAATTTACAGGAATGTAATTTTTATTTTATGCCCATATTTTAAGGTCTAAATAACAATAACTAGACAACGGTCGAGTAACCGCGCATTATGTGATTCAGGAATTTTGAAAAACATCTCTAATCTAAAGGCCTGCTGACGTAAATTTTAAAAAATATTTAGTTTTAACCGGATATTATTAGTGTGAGGAGCGTTAAGCTGGGGGAGCTCGTAAGACCGTCGAAGTATTTATGAATAAACCCAAATTATCGGGAAAAATGGTACCAACCCAAGACCAGTTCCATTTACGCGTAAGACGTATTTTTTAAGTTTTAAACCTTAGTTTTTAACCTTAGACCTGTGACAGTAGTATTACTTTAAAATTATAACATTCTTTAGCACCAGTAGAATTAAGAAGTCCTATTCTGAAGATTTATATATAGGTATAATTGAAAACTTACTTATTATTATATTATTATTATTGAAAAAAAATCAAGTTGACCCTCATAAAGTATATATTACCTAAGTACATTAAATTTATTTAAACTAAAATTCGAATCATGCTAATTTAGTTATCATGGGGAGTTTTAATTACTAATGTGCATAATACATTATTTATTCAGAATAACGATGAGGACAGTTAGGTATGTACGGAGCTAGTGTGAATCAATGGGAATTTCAGAATCACTTTTTAATATATTTCCTATACTCAAAATGATGATAAATGATACATGATGATACAATCTAATATTTTAATGACGGTTAGTATTCGATTCAAAACACGAGACTTACAGAATCTACACGATATAATGAAAAACAACATTTAACGTGTTACAGTGGCTTATAGTAATCTAATCGGATAGGAATAGACATGTCTACCTGTTTCTAATTTAAATGTGACGTCCGCACTATTTAAAAATTAGTGTGGTGATACAATAATCTATATTAGAATTGCACAAGACATAAACAGGGGAAATACACAGTACACCACAAGACAGTACTGCAACGAGAATACCTGTTTCGATTTGAAATTTAAAGGCTACGCATGAACGGTAACGTCTTGCTTAGATCATCCACGGTGAAAGCGTCTGCCACCATTAAATCTGTTATAACATTTAAAAAATATTTATAATTGATCCTATATTTTATCAGAGTGATGCCTACTTCGAATGATAAAAGCCTGAGAAGATACAAGTGAAATGTTCAAACCATAGGCCAGTTTGTACAGCTGATACAGCCATTTAGCTGTAGTGCATATTTACAGCATGACACTAACCTAACGGCCTGATCGGATGCTTGTCCCAGAGGAAGGTCCGTTTGACGGGCGACAGGTATGAGTCACGAATGTAGGAGGGGCTCCTGTCCCATCTGGCTAGAGGCTTCAGCTCCGGCCAGTCGTACCAGAAGGGGTCCCGAGTGATGGCCGAGATGGGCAGGGAGGGGCTTGGGTTGAAAATGTCAGCCCAAGGCCTGCGCAGCCTGCCGCCGGCGTTGTACAGCGGTGCACCTATACGCCACAATTATTTAGTGGATGCGGACAACAGAATAGCATATCATCTGTACTTCGTCATCGCCCATACTCATTCTGGCTGTTATACAATCAAAGCTTTTAAGCAGTCCATTCAGCCGTGCAAATGAATGAATCACAAAGCTAAGTTCCTTTTGTGAAAACTATGTAGGTATGTCAATTATTTTAAAAATAAAAATAGTAAATACAAAATATCTGAAATAAAACTTTTCAAGTTTTATCCAGACACATAAAATACATTCATTAATATAGTCACATAACACATATTATTTTATTAAAATTATCTATATATCGTAATCTTTGTTTTGATTGCATTCGTAATAAGCAAGAATATAAAAACGTATTCAAATAATTCAAAGTATTCAAACTACTGTAGTATAAGAGTAATTAATATTTATTTAAACACCAAAAAAATGATACCTTGTAAATTTATATGAAATATCGTCGTATGTTATATTTTTTAATACATATGATCAAAAATGGATTGTTTTATATAAACATGCATAATAAATATCTTTAAAGTAGCATGCGGTGTAATTATAAGTAGGTATATGCTTAAAGAACACTTACACTCGCTAGGTGGTGATTTGTAGTGTTATTTACCTATGGTAGTCTTTGGAAGGGATAAACTAAAAGATACAACAAAAGGACATCGGTTACTCTAACTACAGACGAATACTCTCACACAGCTGAAGTAGGAGCGCTTTATCTAGTATTGACTGCCCGACAATAGGACGCTGGACACCTGTTTCGATGTCTAAGGAGTCTCTGATTCAAATAGAAAGAAGAAAGGTACGTGACGAAGATACAGGGTAAAAAGTGCATTAGTCTGTTCTGTTGCCCTTACCCTCGGCGTCGAATGCGACCTCGCAATTGCGCGGCGGACTTATCCTTGGCTTCACAGGCGTCGGGGACTTCCCTCGCAGCGAACGGTCAAAATTTGCCCATTTATCAGCTTCCGCGAAAAATGGGTCGGTTTTGAACACGTCCGAAAGCCTCGCCGGCCACCCTCCTTCACGGCAAGTCTCATAGTCAGTACTCAGAACACATTAAAGTCTCGACACGCAATCCTTATATCAAATTTTGTTGATCAAGAGAATATACTTATGGTATATTTAGCCTAACAAATCAGAGGATTCAGGTTCAAAGAGAAGTACTAATGGAAAGCACTCGCGACTAATATAACTCTTGTATTGAACGGGTAATGACGTCATGTGTTACATTACAAGGAAATGCTCGCCTTTAGCACATAGCTATATATAGAGTGCAGTGTTCTCAAATAGTTGATGATGACGATCGCCACGTAGCAGAATGCCATACTGCGTTGAATGCTGCTTGTTCATATTTACAATGCAGGCATGCATGTGTTGATTAACGTCGATAGTTATTTATAACAATTGGAAATTTCACAACAATAAAAACAGTCACGAAATCTCCCATAGGTTATACAATGACAGGTTTATATGTAAAAATGAATGTTTAAATAAAATAGGTACTATAACTACTAAATCAAAACACGGATTGGGCTTTTACATTTTAATAAAAAATATATCGCATCGTGTTAGTTAATGTAATAAAAAATTTGTACTATACAAATATTATAGGGGTATAAATTATACTATTTCGAATAAAGTAAACAATATTTTCTGCTCTAATGGTAGATATGTCTTGATAAAATTATACAATAAAGTAACAAGTATTTTAATATATTGCATCTTAATTTAATTATACTCTAAAGAGTTTTGTCAAACAATAAAATACAGATAACATAATTATTCTAATAAATAAGAATTTTGAAAAAAAAATGATTTTTTTTAAAAAAGATTTGTATCAAAAGAACATGAAAAGTTTATTAATAATACTTATTAGGTACCACCTATAAACTATTCATTTGACCGTAATTAATTAATGATATCCGGTTATTTTGTTAATAACTTAATTAAATCGGACCGTGTCAAATCACACAAATCAGATTCAAGTGAATTGAATCAATCAGGTGAGCGATGTCCATATAAATTTATAAATTCATCTGAACCCATGTGATTTGCTATGCTCGATATTATATTAACATAAGTTAATTAAATAATGATTAAATATATGAACTTTTTACATATTTCCGCACTTAGCCTATAACATGGACCAGAATATTGAAAAAAAAGTTTGCCGATTTGTTTTTAACTATCAGTCTATCCGAGACACTGAAGCAGACTGTTACAATATTTATTGTTCAGGAAAAAACAGACCGACAAACCGGAGTTGGTTCTTATGCTAAAGGCCGTCGTATTCTAGAGCAATAATCATTCGATAACCAAACCTTGTGACGATGATCCATCAAAATTGAAAAGCATTTTCATATGCAAGGCGCTTTACAGAACGGCGCGCCATTTGAGTAAAATTCAATTCAATTAGAATTTCAAACATTGGTTTGCGTAGGAATATGTTCTAAAATAACGAGCCTAACTTAATATTAAATTGATCGTGCATAGTGGTAGACTTTAGAAAAATTTACCTGTTCCCCAGTGCGGTTTGTTGTCGGGTTCATATTCGATGCCTTTTAGGCTCTTAGGATGAAGGGGGTCGATGATGGGAGCGCTAAGGTCGGTGATGGGGTATGCCCGGTCCTTCAGGTAGAGACCATAGCGGGATGGGTACAGGCGGTCGATGGCGGCGAGTCTGTCAAGATGGTCCTGCCACGCCTTGTGTGCGTCGAAGGGGTCGACGCCTCGTCGTAGACGCCTCGGTACATGATAGACTGTCATGGAAACACAACAAACAGCTTAAAGTGTGTAGACTAATATTCGCAATAAAAAGGTTCATAAAACATTATATTTAGGCTGGTGTGAACCTACCTACCTAATCTACCATTTAACCGATGATTAAAATAAAATATTTTAGAAAGCGATAATTTTATTTTAACCGTCAGCTGAATGTTTATGTACACCAGCCTTAGTAAATAGAGTAAAATAATCTAATATTATAGAGTTCTCTAACACACATTTCCAAAAAAACATGTTTTCCATTTATGTCATTCAAGTTTGTAAAAATATTGATTCGTCTATAGAATCTTTAAATAAAAACTAATAGACATAGATCAAAACAAGGCTTAGACCCTGTAATTGGGATTTTGTTGATATCTAGTATTAAGATAGGTACAATTGTATAAATGCATTAATTACGTTCAAATTAGTTTTTGTATTGCCAAATCAGATAGATCGGTTTTTAGACGAAATAAATGTTAGTAGATTAATTAACTAGCAGAGCAAAAGCTTTAGTTTTATTATTAAGGTTAAGGATAAATATATAAATACAACGTTTTCCGTAGAACTCACCTCTTAAACATAATCCCTAGGAAATCTTGATTAGACAAAGGTATTAATTAATTATAATTCATGATAATTAATATCGAAATGGGGATAAATAAAAACAAACGTGTCACCTGACAAATGCTTGAAGAGTAATCGAATATACAGATGGCTTCGATGTAACATTCATGGATCAGCGAGTGTGGCGTGATGTCTGAGAAGAGGTGATTTCTATCGAATGGCGCATGCGATTATTCGTTTAAGTCGGTACTGGCACAAGCAACAACATTTAATGCGAACCAGAACAAGACCGAAATTATTCAGCTAAGTACAACATAAAATATTTTACATTTGATTTTACAACCATTTCATTTCGTTTTAGAATAATTTTGGATACAATGATTAAATTCTTCAAAATATTTCGACATGGACAACAATAACATCACATAGTATTCAACGAAACAAGTATGTTTAATAATACCTATAGGCAAATTATTCCATAAGACATTTAGCACATGTAATGTGATTGTGTGAGATTCCATGTAATGTTATACCGATTCCATACACAAATGAAACTAAAACAATGAAAATCGCTCTACTTTTCTTCGAGCTTGTGACAGGATCTACGTCATAATCACATCTTCAAATTTATTTATATCAAAAAGATTTTATTACAAAGTAAAAATTAACATATGAGAATATAATGAACATTTAATATGCATTATTAAAAATATTTTATGACTGTTTCGAACACTGATAGCATTATATTTGTAAGTGAAGAAACAGCTTTATGCGTGACCTTTATTCACGCCCTACTTGTTTTTATAAATATTTAAAAGTATTTGTTTCGACAATTTAAGTTACACTGCTCTGGAGTCCTTTAAACCTTTTCCTCTGAAACAATTGAAATATTTGTAAATTGCAAAGTTTGTGATTTGACCACAAACTGCTAATTATTATAATTGTGTACATATCGAATATATTGTATAGATGTTTTAAATATAAAAAATTCATATGAGGCACTCTATATACAATGCATGTAGTGAAGCAGTTTCTTGATGTGTGTGTAAAAGGCAGCTAAGCGATATCAAACTTGAACATATTGTTACGCCTTTGACGATCAAAGGTTAAGTTTCTATTTTGCCAAAATAATATCTGCCAATGTGTGTAGTGTACCTGCCAATCAATTACCTATATGTGTTCTTCATGTATATCAAAGAGATGGCAGGTTACTTAATGTATTCTTGTCGTACTATAACTACTGTCGTACTTTAATTAATATTTTTATCTATATTAGACGCCTATTGGATTATAATTTTAGAAATTAAATCTATAATGCCAGTTTACTTTGAACAGTGGTAGATCTTCTCATTAGATATTATTTGAAATTAAACCAGTACAAAGATATAATTATAGTGGTAATACTATTTAAACGAGTAATATTTATCAAAACGATAAATTAAGTAGTGAGTGCTTTCTTCCAAAATTTAATCATCAATACATTATGTGAGGATTTGTGACCTTCGATTAAAATGAACAGAATTTTAGTGCTGTTACGCCTACCTATCTCATAAGCCATGGAAAATATTGATTGGCAGGTTAAGTTGCTGTAGCGTGTTGGTGGTGTATTTTTCATTGAATTTACTCACTTGGCCTGTACCGGTCGAGAGAGCGAGGGTAATTGTGGGTATAGATAGCGCGTGGGGAGTAGCCATAGACTTCACGATGAACGGGCAAGTAGCGGTATCCGGGGACGGTGATCCTCTCAGCGGCGGCGATGGGGTCGTCGTAGATAGACTTGCTGTAGGGGTAGGTCGACATGAGTTCGGGGAACACGCTGCGGCGTGTGGGCCTGTACCTATCCTCGGCTCTGATGTCTTCCGATCCTGATGATTTTTGCTTTATTAACGTACATATTCCAAGAACAAAGATTATAGAATTATTGCTTTTAAATGACAATCAATATACCACCTTGAATCATGAAACTTCCATAAGTTTAAATTGGTGTTCAAAATTTTACTGCATCAATCAAGATCTTATCATGTTTTCGGTGATTTGTTTACATAGTTAGGACAAAACTCACCTTTCAGAGATCGCACGAAGGATTGCCAAAATCTGGCTTTCTTTGATGGCGTCTCATTTCTGCCAATCATTTCTAAATGATTTTTAAACATTTTGGCGGTTTATGTCGAGCTCGTGTTCTGTAACAAAAGTTTCGATACTTCAACATTGCGAGGGATTATTTGAAACGGGTTTGTCTCTTTGTTTACAGGGACAGGTGTTGCTATTAGCCTTGAATTTACTGACAAGCAGATCTTATACAATAAATCTTTTAAAACTATGTCCAGGTGACATAATGTAGTACAATAGCATGCTCGGTTCTCGTAAATAGAGCACTGACGTATGTAGAGTTGGCAGCAGAGCCGCAAATAGCCGTCTCGGTGGCTGGCTGCCGTGTCGAGCGCCTGGTGGTTTTGGCCTTTCGCCAATCTAACTGGTGTCGAGGGGTAACTTGAAAACGATCGTTTTTATGAATGTCTGTTCACTGTTCAGTTATTTCTGAATTTGTGGCGACCTTGATTTGAATTATACCGCGGCTAAGTATACCGGTCATTTAGATTACATAAACCTAGTTTTTAAGAGATGATGGAGGAAATGCTTCAAGTATAATAGTACTTCTTTTAATTTGTATATTTACTTTTTCTAATTTATGTACGCAGTAAAAATTTAAAAAATTTACAGTGAAAGAGAAGTCCTAATTTCAGCAATCACAAAATTGACAGCCGTAAACTCAAAATCCATTAAGAATATTTTTTCTAAAGACAAGGCGTCGAGGACCAAGCAAGACAAAATCTTGAATAACTTCCGAGTATTTAGAGTATAATTCGTATCCAGTTGCCCAAAACATTTTAAATGTCCATAGACGATGATGACTGCTTTCCATTAGGTTGGCCGTCTGCCTGTCTCCTGTACTTATGGCAATAAAACAAACTTATTATTCTTGATTGATGGTTGCGAATATCAGTCTTTTGGCTATATGGCGTACCTACAATTATCTGAATAGGTAATATTAAATATTATCTAAATAAGTAATATTGAAAAACATGATATTAAATTATTTTGTTTACAAGTAACTGTTTATTAGGGACTAGGTATTGTTCAACAGGAAAATTTCAGCGAAAGTTGCTTGTCAGATTCGTCGGTATTGGAGATCCATCGTCTCTGCTTACCGCCATGGGAAACAGGTGTATGTATGTACGTATATATATATACGTAGGAATATTTCTGGACAAAGTTAAATATTTGACATTCAAAACTGTACAAGTTTGTTGTAGAAAAAAACATAAGTATGATAAAACAGTGAAAGATTTTTCGAAATTAAGCGCTAAAATATTTTTAAGCTTATTATAAATCTCTTAAGAAAAAAATTATTTAAAAAAACTAACCGGAAGTCGAATTAGTAATTTAAAAACATATCTTGGCCATAGAATATTCTAAATCAGGTCATGATTAAAAAGGCCAATGTCAAATCTGTTTTGTAACACCTATAAATCCATTGGTGTCATCATTCATCCATACTATGAAGTGTCCTTTTATCGTTTATTTATATACCAATATATGTACATAAAAATCTATTTCGGGAATCGAAGGTTAAATAGTCAAGGAAAGTGGGAATATCCGTAAAAAAACGGTGTCGATTGTGAAACGGTTACAAAAATACATGAACGCGCGTCGATTTAGCGGGATTGCAAATTTGGCGCTGGATGAGTGCGGCCGAAAATAGGCGCGGCGGACGGGCGGATCGGATTCACAGCATTCCCGGATCCCGCTCATTGTCGCCGACAGGTGCGCAGGCGCAGCGCATTCTAGACGTCTTAGTATCTCCCTGCTCACCTTTACACCTAACCTACTACATTATTTACTATAAGGAAAAATAATTTATGTCTTCATGCCGGAAGCATCCTTTCCCTAATTTAAGTCGCATTGTCTGAGTTCTCTTCTTTACATCTATCCCCTGTTGGAGAGTCTTACGTAGTGAGTCTATCCAAAGTCCTACCTTTTATCTGTTTATAAAATTTGTATAACATTAAATTTCTCTTACTGAAACATTTAATTTAGTAAACCGAAAAACATGAATATCTAAATCAGCTTCAACGTAAATTAAACTCAATTAAATTTAACTAAAATATATTGTCGAATACTTTATTTGTAATGTTTTTTTCAAGACGACATGTTAAAAATTACAAGGAAGTTTTTAATAAATGATAATATCTGGTTGTATCTCGTTCAGGTGCACTGTCAATAACATTGTAACTTACGTGGTGGTGAGACAATGTTACCCGGTTACGGTGTCCGCTTATCTAGACTTATCACCCACGAGAGTAAAAACTAAACTTCACTCGGGACTCGGATCCCGAGACAACAGAGTAGGACGCAACCACAGTTGCGCAACTTTAGAGCGAGATGACAATACGCACTCGTGTGTGACAACGCGCGCGATTTGCTTCGATAACTTTCGATTATGTCGAGATCACTTATGGCACAGCCCTTATACTTAGCATTAACACTGGGCAGCTTCTTACCGATTAAATGTCGTTAAATAAATAGGGTTGTCTGGTGTCGTTGACGAGCCGACGTCGAGTGTCGGACCGGGACGGGCGCGCACTGCCCGCTCCGAGGCTCGCGCCGCCGCAGCTCCCGCCGTCCCCCGCCCGCCCACTATACGCCGCCCGCCCAAGTATCCAAAACGTTATTTCGCTCAGATTTTTACTACTTTACGTATTGACGTTGTTCTTAGATATATACTTCCTTCTCATTACTCCTTGTAAGTGTTTATCTTACATATAAACAAACTAGCCTTTGCCCGCGGGTTTGTTGGCGTTATGTAAATTTTATAAAGGGTGTCCCAAAAAGGACGCAAGATTTGAAATTGATGAAAAACACATTATTTTTTTTCGTTATAATATTATATTTGTATATAAAATCTTGAAATACATAAAATAGGGTTATTTGTGGAATAATACGTCAGGCAAATGTCCTACTAGGCTTTGCTGGCACATACGCACTCTTTTGTCAAAATTTTCTATGACCATTTTGCATAGATGCGGCTGAATTTCTCCGATGCAGCGTCGAATTTCCTCTTTTAAAGCATGAGTGGTTGTGGGCTTATTGGCATAGACTTTAGACTTTAAATAAGCCCATAAAAAGAAGTCTAAAGGCGTTGAATCGCAATATCTAGGGGGCCAATTCTGATCACCGAATCGAGAGATCACACGACTAGGAAATGTTTCATGCTGTAATTGCATCGTTTCTCTGGCGGTGTGGCAAGTGGCCCCGTCTTGTTGAAACTACATTGCTTCCACATCGATATCCGCTAATTCGGCTAGAAAAAACCTTGTTATCATGTCGCGATATCGAGCTCCATTAACAGTAACTGCTTGGCCGGCCTCATTTTGGAAAAAATATGGTCCAATAATGCCTCCAGCCCAAAATCCGCACCAAACAGTGACCCGTTGTGGATGCATTTGTTTTTGAACAATCACATGTGAGTTCTCTGAGCCCCAAATGCGGCAATTCTGACGATTAACAAAGCCATCGAGATGAAAATGTGCTTCGTCGCTAAAGATGATTTTGTTTGAAAAATCTGCATCCCTGTTTTGGCGGTCGATAATCCATTCAACGAACTCTCTTCGCTGTCCATGATCATGAGGCTTCAGTTCTTGTGTTATTTGAACTTTGTAAGCATGGAGATCTTTAGTGGGTATACGTTGGAGAGAGCTTCTTGAAATTTGCAATTCTTGTCCACGATGCCTAATTCCTGGATGTTCACGGACATTCTGACGCACTGATTTGAACAAAATGATTTTCTGATTTGATGCCATTTGAACGGCTTGTTTTTGGACGACCAGTGGAATGAACATCATGAATTGATCCACTCTCCCTGAATTTTGCCACCAATCTGCTCACAGTTGATGAAGTCAAGTCAATATTCCGACCATATTTTGCACGGAATTTTCGAACCGTGCCCGCCAAACTTTCATTACTTTTGAAATATTGTTCAATAATAAAAACGCGTTGATTTTTCGTATAACCCGCCATTTTTACAAACCCTAAACATTCAGCTGTCAAATAGATTTTTTTTAGGGTTGCCAGCACTAAAATACAAAAATGGCGGCAAATTGAAATCTTGCGTCCTTTTTGGGACACCCGATAGAAAGAGTGGACGAACGGCCGCTAAGAGTCTATAAAAAATAAAAACAAATCTATTCCTATGGAATTGCACATTTTCCGGGATATCTATGTGTGTGCCAAATTTCATCAAGATCCTTTCAGGTGTTCTGGCGTGATTGAGCAACAAATATCCTTCCAAACTTCCGCATTTATCGAATAGTATTAAGAAGTAAGATTTACATGTAATCTAAACTAGAATTTAATATCATATATTAATTTGGCATATTAAATCAAAGCAGCAAAACCTATTTCGATTGGATCGGAGATCAAATTAACTAAAGTCTGCTTATACTGGAACGTTATAATTGGGTAAATTTAAAATGAAAACTCAGGCGATTATTTAATCAGCACTATCATCATTCAAAAATGAATTCTGCTGAAAATAGAATATTGGAGGTAGACGTTTAATTTCACCTACTTGCAACTACAGAGTGGTTCACGTACTGAAATAGAGTGGTATAATGTCGAGTTCACCTGAGATTTTCCAAGTTCGTCTATGAGTCACTGGATTCCTTTGGTGTGACTAATGTTTGTTTATGTTCTCAGTTTGACAGGTGTACTTGTACTTGCAATGGACATTTGTGAAAATGGGACTGTTTTCAAGTTTATTGAATTTACAAAGCTATAGATACTTTGCCGGTGCAGCAATTGATTTTATTTTTCCGACTAATCATAATAATTAAAATAACACTTTTAACGTGATATTATTGTAATACCGTTTTGGCAGTGATCACAGAATGATTAAATATCAAGCACCAAAGAGTCAAAACGGTATTTGCAAATAGTTAATAGTAGATTGTTACTTGAGAGGTGGAAGTGACCTGATAAGCACGAGATAATTTGGCATACATGCGTAGGGAGAGCGCTAATAGTTAAAGTGCCTAAATAGGCCTTTCACTCGAAGTTATCGCTCCGCTTTTCATTTTAAATATAAGGAACGTAAATGAAAACTTATTAGTTAAACAAACAACTACTTCTCTAATGAAATCAGGCGTTAAATCCATTTTTAATTTGATGAACTCATTTAATACGTCACATATGAAATGTCATGAAAATTTCTTTTTCTGTGGCATTCTACCAGCACGTTTTTTTATGTAACTCATGATAATTATATTTATATTTAGCTCAAATCTATATTAATTAAATAATAATTTAGTGAAAAGTAATTCATAAGTATAAATTAGTGTATAATATTACAATTCAAGCCGCGATTTAACTGGCTGTAAAAAAAGTTAGGATATGAGTGGCATCTTTATCTATTATTATGTATGGTTCGTATAGTTTTTAAAAAAATTTGACAGCACGAAAATCGTTTCCCTGGGATTAAAAGTACTGTTTTCATCCCTGTGACAACTCCAAACGTACTTTTACAATACGAGAAACGAAAAATGTTTTGTAGTACGTACATCCAAGTATCGATCAAGAACAACAATATAAAGGAATCTTCAGCCAGCATCTACACCATACCTATATATCCACAAAAATACTCCGTGTTGCTTCCATCGACCATTGGCGTGGCCGTGAGAAAGCAGCATGGCCAACTCCATGAACCCTAGCCAGCAGTAGTCCAAAGGATTTATCGCGAAGGTCACCGCATATTGGCCAACGAGAGCTGCTAAGAAGCCAACAGCTCCAAACCCATTTACTAGCGGGTAGTTGCACTCCGAGTTGCAGCCGGGCAAAGAGATAAAACTTCAAGGCCACGATCTCCTCAACACCGCAACTCCTGGATCGAAGGATCCATCACTGGCCAGGGCTATATTTCCTATCCCCTATCTTTGGATGGATGCTATATAAAGTAATCGAAATATCTCCAGCGAAGAAGTTGTCACACTACAAAAATACAAAACAAATTAATAACCTCACATTCATATATACATATTTAAACTACGCGTCAATTTCAGAAAATAATTTGCATCAAAGACATTACGCTTGCTTTGAATATACAACAGGATGTTTACATTTATTTTATTATGAAAAACTGAAGGAGATTTATTATCTAAAAAAATACTTTGAAATTATACTTGAATTTTTGTTAATATTAAAAAGGTAAACAACAAGGTCGAAACCATCTATGACGGACGACCTCGGACTTGGGACACAAAGATATTCTTAGACCACAAAAACACATTCTTATTGGATAGATTATTCAGTTAGCAAAAAATCTTATACTAATATATAAAGCTGAAGAGTTTGTTTGTTTGCTTGTACGAGCTAATCTCAGGAACTACTGGACTATCACGCGGACGAAGTTGCGGGCTGAAGCTAGTATGATATAAAGATCGCAGATATTTCAAAAGAACTGTATCTACTTTCGACATGGTTTGCGTGGGATTGATGCAACATATTCGTATCTTCTGAAATCTGTAAGATATTGAAATAAGTCAAATTTAATCCCTAAAATTTATATTGAAATCCATTGAAACGTTTTAGATTTAGAGCATATTCGAGATAATCTTTTAAACAAAAGAGCAGACAAAAATTACAAAAACTGTCATTTGTGATTCGGCGTCCTTATACGTTTTCAAGTATTTTCACTTAATTTTGGAAATAATTGGTATTTATAATAATGAAGAGAAATATATTGTTACGAGTTACGCAGGACTCGAATTAAACTGCCGTTGGAATTACTATAGAATTTACTAGAACTGTACAAACCCGTATAAAACAGGTACAAATATAACTGGACACAGCCAGTACAAACTGCACGATTTAATAACACGCGCAAAGTCCGTCACTATATCACTTGTCGAATCTACGTATTGCTCGTATCGTAATCCTCGCTTGACTGCCCCTCTCCGCCTTGGGCCATTGCTTTATAATGCACCGATCCATACCTGGCATGCTTCGACGCAATAAAATAACAAAAAGGATTAGTTCGACACTTATGACGGCCATAAAACAAGTAGAATAACAATATAATGTTTTCCTTAATTATAAATTCTAAACATAACGTAAACAAAAGAATTCCTAAATGCGGGGAGGTCATAAACTGCGCTTTACGACAGGCAGGTGTGCGTTTACCTTTGTCGGTATGTAACAATATTTTAAAATCAGAAACAGCAGATTTTCAGTTTTATTTATTTCAGTTCATGTATTTCTTAACCATTCTTAACCATTTTTAACTAACGATTTCCCCCATAATTTAGTTTAGTTAAGCTTCAGTTTTGTATCAGTTATATTTTGTTATAACTGTTGTAAAATAAGTTTACGTAAAAATATTGGAATGGCTCTTTTTACAACAATTTTACAATACCAAAATATTTTAAAGTTATTTTTAGCATTTATATATATGCCCGAATAAGCAATAATAATTAAATATAAAAATAAATTAAATATAAAGAGTTTTCATTCATTCATTCATTCAATATCTTTGAAGTCCATATAAGTACCCTATACGTTGTACAAAGCGATTGTTCACTCCGACTGATAATTACATAAATAAATTGAAGTAACGATCTCGTTTGGAAATGCGTGTCTGGTGTGCTCACGTCACACTCCCCACGTGTTTTACCCTGAAAATCACGTTTTATCGAATTTTGGCTCGTATTCAAATGGTTTATTAATAGCATAACTATAAACAGTTGAAGAACGTCGTTTTAAACAACTTCCAATACAGCAATGTTCGTGTTTGTGCCTTAATTATCTACGGAGCGGATAATGAAGAATATTTGAATGGTTCTGACGGGTCGTTGTAGGAATAAATACCCGGTCATTTATAAAATATGTAATTTTGTACGTAATATTTACATATCCAAAAGATTAACATTAAATATATAATGAGATTTAAAGGGATGAAAATATGTACATTTTTGTAGAAGACTTTTCTCTGTGTCTCTCATGTCACATCACAATTGACAATCCTTCATTCTAAAAACATCGCCTGCCAGGCAGTGGGCGAAAAGGTTTGTTTCGCCACAGTTCTCTTTCTACATTTAATGTAGGTACTGTATGCACTACAGAAAATTTGTCAGCATGTTTATTTGTTCTTTCTTCAAGTTTTGAGAAGTGAAATAATTAGGTATATCAGTACATATATATTCACAATTATATAACACAAGTTGAACAACAAGTATCAATATAAATTCTCGAGTTAATTTGCCAAAAACTATACATACATACATACATACATACATACATAACTTCACGCCAGGTCCCTTGCGGGGTAGGCACGAACAACAGAGCGCCATACAAGCTTATTCTTACACACCTCACTTGCTTCTTTGACATTCATAGCTCTTGTAATGCACGCTCGTCTGTTCTTAAGGCTCCTGACATCACCTTCTGCTAATACACGATCAATTTGATCATGGAAGGTGTGTCGTGGCCTTCCGCGACTTCTGCATCCATCCACTTTTGCATTGTATATCTGTTTAGTCATTCTTTCATCATACATTCTTTCCACATGCCCGAACCACCGGAGCATTCCTTTCCTTACCTTCACCCCGACACTCTCTTTCAGACCAACTCTCTTTCTTACTTCGGTATTACGAACGCGGTCCGCGAGCGTCACTCCGCAGATTTTGCGCAGTGCTCGCATCTCGACCGCGTTTACTCTACTTTCATGCTCTCTGTTCCATACCCAACTCTCGCTTCCATACGTGAGCGTAGGTACCAGCACCGCGTTGTGTATGGCAAGCTGGGCTTTCTGGCTGAGGTTCTTAGCGCCTAGAAGTTTACCTAACGCTCCATTCACACTATTCCCCAAATTTACTCTTCTTTCTATGTCAGCGGTGTACCTTCCATCCCTGCTAAAAGCACATCCAAGATATACAAACTCATTCACTTGTTCCAGTATAACATCATCGACCATTATCCTTGCATTCGTTCTGGTTTCTTCTCTTTCAAACACCATAACCTTTGTTTTCTTCGCATTCAAATGTAAGCCTCTCGCCTGACAGTCATCTTTCATCATTGTGACTAGTGTTTGCAGTTCTGATGGCGATTCGGCTAAAAGCACGGCATCATCCGCATAAAGCAAAGTGCTAACAACTAGATCACCCATCCGCACCCCAACATCTATCAATCTTAATCTCTGGAGACAGTTGTCCAGATATAGGATGAACAGCAAAGCCGACAGCACGCAGCCCTGCCGGACGCCAATATTGACGTCAAACCAGGGCGACAGGCTGCCGTCCACCCGCACGCATGCCATACAGTCCTCGTAAGTGGACTGCACAGCACGCAGCAATTGGCCATTGATCCCATATCCGGGCAATATGTCCCAGAGGTCCTTCCGCACAACCATGTCAAATGCTTTCTCTAGATCCACAAAACCGCAGAAAACCTTCCGGCCCATAGCCAGCTGCTTCTCTACGATATTGCGGAGCGAGAAAACTTGATCCATACATCCCCTTCCATTTCTGAAGCCCCCTTGTGCATCCCACAGTAATCCATCGGATACCACTCTCATTCTCCTTTCAATAATCTTCGCATACACTTTAGATGCTCTGCTGATCAAACTGATGGCCCTGTAGCTGGCGCACTCCATACGTGACCCCTTGCCTTTATACAAGGGCACGATGACAGCGCGCCTCCAGTCCTTGGGAACCTTTCCCGTCCTCCAGCACAAGTTGCATAAGGACAGGAAAACGTCCCGGACGCAGGTTCCACCATATTTGATCATCTCAGCAGAAAAAAAAAAGTGGGTAGTTGCAAAGTGAACACGTATAAGTTACGCTCTGCAGTTTTTTATTGATTAAATTTATTTAAGTGTAATATTTAAACAATATTTCATGGTTAAAAGCCGTAACTAATTTTGTTACCTGCCTTTTGGTGTTAATTTCGGCAATCATTTAAGATTAAAACACATAAACAGTACTCGCAATATAACAATGGATTCCGTTAAACTACCTCTGATGGAAATCACGGAAGTGTTCCATAAAAAGATGGCAGCCTTTGAAGAAGAGTTGCAGAAGGTCTCCAACATGCCGTCTACCTCTGGAACCTTGGCTACCGAGTTTGCTGCTTTCAAAGTGTTTGTTTTACAAGCATTAAAATCTCTCCAACAACAATATGAACTCCTAGCTCATAGCCAAGATCAGCTGGATATGCACAGCCGACGGAAAATACTGCTATTACATGGTATACCAGAAGTAAAAAATGAGGACTCTGCAAAAGTAGTTGCTGATGTGGTCAAGAAGCACTTAAAGCTCTCCGAGTTCTCTACCGATTGTATCCGCAGATGTCATCGATTAGGAAGGAATTCTAACTCAAAAAGATATAGGCCTTTACTTGTTAAACTGAAAGAAGTAAGAATTCGAGACGAATTGTGGTTTCAAAAAACAAAACTGAAAGGATCTGAGATTACTATGTCTGAATTCTTAACGAAAATGCGTCACGATATATTTATGGCTGCGCGCCAAAAATTTGGCGTCTCCAAGTGCTGGACCAGAGAAGGCCAAATCTTTGTTCTGGGGCCTGATGATGTGCGACACAGGATTTCTACTCTCAGCGATTTTAATAAGATATCTCAAATTGAGATTGAAGTAAAGCCCACCACGGCTCCTAAGGATACCACTAACGTAATCACTAAGGCTAAACGAGCGGCAACTACAAAGAAGTAACTAATTGAGCATATGTTCTATTTATAGTTATCTTGAAAGGTTTGTCCGGGTAATTATGAGTTTTGGCTTGTTATACCATGTTGGTGGTTCGAAATGTAGGGTAAAATTAATAAAGTAACTTTATAATCTTTTTACTTGAATTATATAGCTTGTGACTAGAGTAAAATTAACACATGTACTTTATTACACTCCGATCGCAGCCTATGACACTATTAGGTTTAATATAAAGTTTTTATTTCGCTTGAAACTTGTTTAGTAACTATTTAAATGCAATGTGTGTTTTATCTATATCTATCTATCTTATTTATATATAGAATTTTTAGAAAGTTTTTTTTTTCCTATAATGTCGTTTGTCTTTCCTAAGACATTAAATATTAATTTTAAATATACTTTAAGTACCCGGCTTACCGCAATATGGATAACTATTATATTATATTTTTTTTCTTCTTTGAATAATTAATATTTGTGTGTTTTATAAATAACTGTAGACAATTACGCCAACTGGCAGGTGGATTTTGAAATCTTAATTTTATATATATTTATTTATTTTTAACGTATATATATTCTGTGATTGTTGTCAATATAAATATACATAATTTAAAAATGTTGTCTAACGATGTTAGTTGTTCTGAATCAGATTCCTTTTTATCGGCCAATGAACTCGAGGACAGTTTTTGTAGTATCCCCTCCACAGCTGAAGTACTCGAAGCGAATTTTTCCGATGTCCCTGAGAACTTTAATGCTGTCCATATAAACGCTCAAAGCATTCCGGCACATTTCTCAGATATTATGGCGACATTTGGCTGTAAGAATCTCCATGCTATTCTGATATCCGAGTCATGGTTAAAACCCTGCCTGCCTTCTATTTCTTATAATTTACCTAATTTCAAACTCATACGTAACGATCGAGTTTGTGGTGCCGGTGGTGGCGTTGCTATATACCTACGTGAAGACATTCCTTTTAAGATAGTTCACACATCGCCGCACCCAACTCCTCCAAATACCGGTGAATATATTTTTCTTGAAGTCGATATTAGGCACATTAAACTCTTATTGGGTGTTTACTATAGTCCTTCCCTGCATGTTAACTTTTTCTCGTCTTTTGAGACCTTTCTTGAAAATGTTTTACCTTCCTACACCCACTCCATTGTTATGGGCGACTTCAACACTTGCTTGTTAAAACAAGATACACGTTCTTTTGCCCTCAAATCAATTGCTGAATCCTGTAACCTCTCCATTCTTCCTCTAGGTGCCACGCATCATTTCCCTAATTGCAAGCCTTCCTTACTTGATCTTATCCTTGTGTCCTCTCCTAACCACGTTGCTAAGCATGGACAATGTCCTGCTGATGCTTTCTCTTACCATGATCTGTTATTCCTCTCTTATAAAATACGTACACTTAAATCGCGGACTAAAACTCTTCTGCAGCGAAATTTTAGTGGTGTGGACGTTGACAATCTCCAAAGGGATGCACGTGAGATTGACTGGACACTGTTGTTAGAAAGTGACTCACTTGATGAGAAAGTTTCCATATTTACTTCCAATCTGATAACTTTATACGACACACATGCCCCCGTCAGACCTGTCAAGATTAAGCATTTACCCGCGCCATGGCTAACTAAAGAAATTAAACTTTTGCTAAATAAGAAAGCTGCAGCAAAAACTAAGTATGCCCGTCGCCCAGATTCATTTAATCGGGAAAAGTATATTCTGCTTCGAAATCACTGCAATAAGGTGTGTAGAGATGCTCAAAGACGTCATATTCATGAATCTATCAAAAACAATGACCCACACAAAGTGTGGAAGTTTCTTAAGTCTTTAGGGGTCGGGAAAACAAAAAATAGTTCTCTTGATACACAATTTAATTTAGATTCTCTTAATCAACATTTCTCATCGTCAGCTAGCTTTGATATAGCCACAAAATCAAATACATTAGATTACCTTTCAACTCTCCCAGCCCCTGACTATCCCCAATTTGTTTTTACTCAACTTGTTGATTGTGATGTTAAGACGAGTGTTTTAGCCATAACATCTAAAGCAGTTGGTAGTGACAGCATAAGCCGTAATATGATCCTTCCCATCCTTGATATAATCCTTCCTATTCTAACACACATTTTTAATCATTCCTTATCCTGTGGCTGTTTCCCTAATTCTTGGAAAGAAGCCGAAATAATACCAGTTCCAAAAACAAGAAATCCTGCCTCTTATTCACAGTACCGTCCCATATCCATCCTACCCTTCCTCTCCAAAGTTCTCGAACGTTTAATTAATAGCCAACTTTCCAAATTTCTTAACACCCATTCTCTTTTTAATCCTCTCCAATCTGGCTTTAGACCAGGGCATAGTACTACTACTGCTTTAGTTAAAGTTACCGATGATATCAGACATGCTATGGAGCTAGGCAAAGTTACAGTACTGACTTTACTAGACTTCAGTAATGCATTAAACACCGTAGACTTTGATATACTACTTGCATTATTAAGCAGTCTTAACATATCTCCAACGGCAGTTGAGTGGTTTCGCAGTTACCTGTTTGGTCGCCAGCAACGTATACGTACTGAGGATGCTTTCTCCACCTGGTGCAATACTTCTGCTGGTGTACCACAGGGTGGCGTCTTATCTCCATTGCTCTTCGCCATTTTCATCAATTCTATCTCTCATAATCTTCAAAGCTCCTACCACCTTTATGCAGATGACCTTCAAATTTATACTCATGCTTCGATTGACAACGTAGGTGAAGCTGTTGACCTCACAAACCAAGACTTACGACATATATTAGATTGGAGTAAGGCATTTGGACTGACTGTAAATCCATCTAAGACTCAGACCATTGTTGTGGGTAGCTCCAGGATGATTTCTAAAGTTGAGCTTCCCACTTTACCCCAGGTTCTTTTTGACGGTGTTACCATCTCTTACAGCGAAAAAGTGAAAGACCTGGGAATTTACATTGACAACTTTCTATCCTGGGGTCCCCAACTAAAAGAAGTCAGTCGAAAGTTGTTTGCGTCAGCGGCTTCACTAAGGAGGTTGCGAAACTTCCTACCTCACACCACTAAAATTGAACTTGTACAAGCCCTCCTACTCCCCATCTTAGATTACGCCGATGTCAGCTATCTTGACCTCACCGAAAGCCAACTTAATAAACTTGAGCGACTCCATAACTTTTGTATCCGATTCATATTTGGTTTGCGTAAGTATGATCATGTCTCAGAATTTCGTGTTAAACTCAAGTGGCTTCCTGTCCGTCTTCGTCGGAATGCTCATATTCTGTCCCTTCTATATAACGTACTATTTAATCCTACAGCGCCTTCTTATCTCAAGGAGCGTTTTAAATATTTACACCTTAGCCATAGTCATCACCTCAGGTCATCGGAAAACATACGCCTAGAAACACCTGTAAATCACTCGCGATTTTACAATAAATCTTTTACAGTTCATGCAGTGACCCTGTGGAATGCGCTACCTGTGAAAATCAGGCATGCTCAGTCTCTTCAGGCGTTCAACCGACTCGTGAAGGAACATTACCTCGGGCTCTAATAGTCTAGTCTAGAATAACATCATCATTCCCTCCCATATTTATTTACATAGCTCTATACATTATTTCTATGTTTATTATTTATTTGTGTCTATTAATTTATGTATATTTTTGTCTTATTTCCGTGTCTATTTATACTTACCATCTCAAAATCTTATATATATATATATATACTTTTTCATTCTATTTATATTGCAAAACCCACATGTCACACAATTTTCTCTAATCCATCCTAAGGTTGTCTGGAAGAAATTGCTTTTAGTGATAAGACCGCCTATTGTCTTCTGTAGTTAAGCTTCTTAAATTGTATCTGAATGTTATGCAATAAAGTATATTCTATTCTCAGCGGACACACTATCGATTCCTGCTGCCTTTCCATTTTTCAGACTTCTTATCGACCATTCGATCTCTTCCAAAGTGATCTCGGATGCTGACTCCTCGAAGTCGGTCACAGACTCAGTCGTTGTGCCAGCATCCGAGATATTATCATACATTTCTCTAAAATATTCACTCCATCGCGCTAAAACCTCTTGTGGGTTAGCAAGAATGTCCCCTGCTTTAGATTTTATTCCTTCCATTCTGGAAGCTGATGAACAACCCCGAGACTTCTTAACCTCTCTCCAAAAGAGTTTGGTATTCGCCTCTAAGTTCTCCGTCAGCTTCTCTTCTTCTTTCAATTTTATTCTTTCACGCTTCTCTTTCACTAAAGCTTTGGTTTCATTCTTGCAGAGGCGATACATTTCTTTCTTCATCTCGTTCATACTGTCATTCTGATGCAAAGATGCAATATAATCCAGCCAGGCTTTTCTCTTTCTCTCTACGCTAGATTTAACATCTGCGTCCCACCATTCGTCACCTTTCGTTGTAAAAACTATAGTTCTATTTATTTATTTTGAAAATATAACGGCAATTAAGTGTCATTTATCTGTACTTAATAAAGATCTATAGTTTCAAAGCAGTAGCCGTAATTTGCATATCAACACCCCTGAATGCATCATTAATGACAGTTGTTTATAAATACATCGAGATAATTAACCGAATCTTGCAGTCTAGCAGCCAAATCAGTGTCCAAATAACATCTATTGCCATTACGTACAGCATCTGTCATTGGGACTAGAGCGTTAAATTATTGTATTAATCATATTACTCAACGTGTGTAGGTACTGTAATTTAAAATAAATAAGACGGTTGATGAAATTATCTTAAGTCTATACGTTATGTTCCGTATGCATTACATAAAAATGAGGTTATGTAAATAAAATATGAAACTCTGTTAATTCTTTTTTCACGGGCCGCAATATAAAACGTAAAATCTTGCATACGGCTTAGAGATTGCAGTTCTCGTGAAATACGAGACACGCGGGCAAAGCCGAGCGAAGACGTATTATATAAACGCAAAATAAATTATGATGAACAATCTTTTAGATAGGATTATGAACAATTACAAATAGGCTGATAGATGTATCCAATAAAAGACAAACTATGTACCGTTCACAATAATTTTCTATAACGATGACAAGCCAGACGAATCTGTTGACATATATAATTATAGAACATACGTATTATCAAACTTACATACACAAACATCCAAAGCCACTTATTAAAAGCGAATACTTATAAGCTTACACAGTAAACACTGATATGAGAATATTTTTAGAAACATACGTTCATCATAATTCAAGTCATTGAGCTTGAATTTCAGCTTGTCATCTAATCTTTAGCTTTTAAGGTGATTGAAAAAATGTTATTACGTCTTTGGGTGATTTATCTGGCTTCATGTAGTGTTTTGTTTGCTCTTAAGTTTAATCGAACTCGTTTCATTTTGTAGAATAAAATTACCTATATCTATATATCGTATTACATAAAGTAAAGAAGATTATAAATTTCTTAGAGGCGTGAAGAAGAAAGGAAGAGTCCAAGTTATAGCAAAATTACGAAAATACACAAGGAAATGTCACTACACACAAAAAGTTAGCTACTTATTTCAGTTATTATTCGTAACATATGTTCAGGTATATTTCGTGGCGGTTTCGAAGTGTTCTATTGTATTGCATTCTTTTTTCTTTTACAAATAAATAATTAAAAACATTTGAGGAATTATTAACAGAATCAAATTTCTAGGTATACTGCGTCCACTAGGTCCTATTTAACGAGTTGGTCGTATAAATGCTGGATGAAGCCATCAGGGATGTTTTGCTTGCCAATGGTCTCACAATAACGGATGACGAAGGCGTTGCAACTTGGAAACGAAAATCTAGGAAAATAGAATTACGATTGTAGTACAGACTTAATGTCTTTCAAGAAGTATCAATAGACCACTAAATACCAAGCACTTTACTCAATAATTAACGACGTACTGTTTTTATACCATCCAAAAGTATTTAGGTCTAGCGTCTATGCCGTCTATTTGCTTTTGTCCATGAGATTTGTGAATTGTGTTAATGTTTACTTTCATTAAAATAGATATTTGGCAAGCGAAAAAGATTAAAGAATTAATTTCGAATTTCTTAACGAGGCAAATAAACGAAATTTGAACATCTAAAAGAATGTCAATAGAATCAACAAAGGCGAAAATATCTACGTCTTACGAAAAATTACGAAGAAAGAGGTATATAATCACTAGTTGTGGAAATTTTGTTTCTATTTTGGGATATAAGTTACCACAAGGGAAGCTTACCGTATTCATTTCCAATTTCTAAATTCTTCTTAAATAGGTCATATAAATTACTCATGACGATTTATTTAAATCTAACGTCGCGAAGAATGTACAGATGAACAAACAAAAACACTGATTTCACGTTTATATACTTACATATCAACAGTGTGTATGTGAAGCGTACATTGTAACATTTCACGTTCATAGGTTTTTACATTACATACATCAAATAACATATACCTATTTCTATACAAACAACATTTGTCGAGTTTTACTATCAATAAATGTCGTTCAGAATCTATTTAATGCATGTGAATAAATCTATTTATATGGAATTTATGTGCCAATTCAGTCTTGCCCATAAGTTTGTTTTGACCAATATTCGAAACTTACTTATATTATATAAGTGTATGTCTTTGCAGACCACAGGACATAAAAATGGCCTGGACTTTTGGAGGGCTTGCATAAGGCCATGAGAAAGCCAACACGTGACATTGGCCGGCGATCGTCGTTGTCTACACCGTATAAAAATTCACTCAAAGACAAGCCCCGGTAAGCGTAGGACTATTGTAAGGAATGAGAACAAAACTACTAGACTATTGGGATGAACTGCTAGTGGAGTTACAGATCGGGGACTATGGCGTCTGTCAGTTGCAATGTTCAAGGAACATGGAAAAAATGGGCAGAAGGTGACTCGTCACTCACTGCATGGGCCCCTAAACATGCCAAGACTGCCGAGGGGCAACATGGGTGTGAGTGACTAAGGGGTGTCGAGAGGTGACCTGCAGGTTCCCCGAAGCTACTTCTGACGTTACGCCATTTATCACTTCTACCTCTGAAGCTTGAGTCTTAGCTCTAGCGATCTTCACTCCGTGCTGGCTAGTAAGGCAAGTATGGAAGCGGGGGGAGCCTTGCCTTGGCCCCCGGAGTCAGGTCCGGGGTGCCGCTACTCACCTAAGGATTCACCACAAAACCTCCCTGCGGGTAATATTTATTATGTAGATTATTTTATCCAGATATTACATACAAAATGTATGTAATTCTAATATCTGGATATGTACAATACTATAAAGTGTAGATAAATAAGGATTTTGTGATCAATAACAGATACCCGCACAAAAGGCTTTTCTTGTAGATTTAGGTACTTATGTAGCCTTCGAGAGTTATATTAACTAAACTGGCTAGAAGTGGTAGAAGTATCAAGTGAAATAAATCTTTCGCTGTATACATCTAACTTTTCTAATAAATGTAATTATATTATAAGCCTCATTATCATAATTGAGATTGTAAAGAATGGCATAAAAATGAACAGGCAAGGTATGTATTTTTTAACTTTATTGTCCATATATATGCATGTATGTCATCAAAGTATATGTGTATTCTTCATATATATATAAAAAAAACTTGTATTAGATACCTACTTAAATTTTTACCTGAAAATATATTTTATACAATAAAACATCCAAAAACTATATAGAATTAAGAATTTTTTATATTTTTGTTTTTACTGGTCGATTGTCATTGTGCAGATACCACACAAATTAGCTGGCAGATATTCTTAAGTATATTTTACAGGAATTAATTAGATGTTTCACCTGTTCCATTTTGTCCCTTTGTGACTCAGGTGTGATAATAAATAACCTAACATAATTTTAGAAGATGAGCATCATTAACACTGAAAATTTTCTTCCCACGTTTGCCTTTATACACTGCACTGCACCTATGTATGTCGGAGTCATATCACCATCTAATATTAACAAGACTATAAAATATTATGTTATCATCGGTCAGGATCAACGGAAGGGCGTCGTGGTGTGGCGTCTTTATGTTTGTTTGTTTTTGGCACTCTGAACGATAATCACGTGTTAGCCAGAATAGCGATGACGGCAACGATTCACGATTTTCGCGGTTCCATGGCAGTAAGATTAATGCCTATCACTAACGAGCCAGCCATCATTTTGTGTGTTCGTGAGGGTACGTTGTGTACAAAATTGCCAATAAAATTTATTGTTTCTAGTCTTGACTTTGAGTTCGTTTTAATGTGCTCATTTCATTAGTTACGTCTTATTTGTTTAAATAGTTTTAAATTATAAGTAATTTCTTGTGTATCCGCAACTATTATATAATTTGTTCAAGAGATTTTTTTGCGGGTACATACTTACTATAACAACATCATGGATTTTTTAATCTTCACGTGGTTGTGTCTAAACTTAGGGTATATAAAGAACCTGGTGTCGAATTTCAATCTAAAGATTCTTCTTCTTTTTCGAGTATGGTGTTTATATATGAGTGTATATTTTCTTGGTCATACGAAATTTTTCTCCCGACACATTTTTAAAATGTCGTCTGAAACCAATAGACTTTTACCCTTCGATATAATTACAATTACATACGTGGTATTGGTTCTATTGATTACGAAAATGCGGAATGAAGGTTCCGTAGATGTGACCAACCTCCATTTTTCGCCATTTGGCTACGGTACCCTAAAAAACATTTAATCAGAAACACCTCATACATCGATAATTATTAAACGATCTCTTAAAACCAATTTTCGTTGTATTTTTAAACTGCACTGGCAAGATTATTCGAGAATTTTCCACTTTTAGTTCAAAAGGCACAGGGGAGCAGTATTTTCATGGCCAATGTACGAGTATATTTTGAATGCGCATACAAACACAGATAGATAGACGGATGTTTTTTTATTGCATGAGTTCAGCAGACAGTCAGACGGCTCACCTCATGGAAAGCATTTCCCATCGCCTACGGAAATTTGTAACACCAAACGTGCTAAGAATGTGCTGCCGGTCTCTATGCGGAGACTGGAACCTCGCCACTAATGCCGAAACACAACTCAATGGCGGCATACTCTAGACCAGGGGTGGTTCCCATCCAAACTAGAAAATACCCTACCATCTGGCTGTGGGTTGTTTTTGTCTCCTCTTACGACAGGCCGCAGGAAATTGTTCTCCTCCTCTTTCTCCGTTCCTGCACGGATGGACAGACGTGACAAATTCATAAGAATTCCGTATAAGTAACATATTAGTTACATGATGCTAAAACTGATTAAAACAAATAAAATGTAGTTTTAGTTTTTGCTTATTACTTCTTGATTACTTTTAATTATATTACATTTAAGAGGAGGAGGAGAGAAACATAAGAAACATAAAATAAAATATTGCCATCTAATGTTTTTACTCTACTATGTCAAAGAAGCAAGTGAGGTGTGTAAGAATAAGCCTGAATGGCATTACATTGCCTGTAAAAATTAGTGCAAGTAGTTACATGATGCAATTTTTATAAAATAGTCGAAAATGAATTCAGAAAACACATTGAAAGAAAAATAGTTCTACATTCTCATTTCTTTCATTTGTAAAATGGTTTGTTTTTCTACTTTTTATCACAGGGTTATAATTGGCATGTATAACATATTGAAAAATTATGCTCACAACAAACGTCTGTTTATCTGCGGAGTGACGCGGGTGTCGATATGCGTGGGCATACAATGATGGCGATCACTATAACCGGCGTTATTAGACCCACCTTGTCTCTCCTTATCACATAACAAACAGAAGAAAAGAGGGAGTCGGTGAGTGATAAGAAAGCTCTACTTAATTTGGTCAGGTTACTCTGTAATTTAATATCGCTTGACCTTGCCACGAATAGTGACCGCCTACGAATGGACGCGCTCTGAACCGTTCAAAGAGTTATTTACTCTATTGTATTTCAATATTTTATCTTACAGTTACAAATAACATCCATTAGCAACATATTCACTGTTCCGGTATCTCAACTTGTGAAGCAATGGAGAAAATTGTGAACTTGAAATGCTCCTTGACTTCGTGCCAATCTAATCAAAGGTGTTTAGGTAGAACTAAATATTTAAAACTAAATACTTTCTATTTATAAACTATAACGAATTATCAGTTTTGACGTATTATTATCTTCATGGCTGGCTTCTATAATAGGATCAAGGAATAAATTACAAACATATTTTTAGAATACCGCTTTGTTAATATATTAAATTTAAAATCTGTTGCGAATTCAGAATGCATATTTTGTTTTACAGCTTTTTATGTACTTAATTTATAGGTATTATTTATTTGTAATATTTATGTTAGACGCATGTAAGGCGAGTGACACATGTGATTTATAATAATACTAGTGGCCCGTCGCGGTTTCCCGCTCCCATGTTATTATATATAGCCTATGACACTCCCTGTTAATGTAGCTTACAGTAAAAGAATTTTTCAAATCGGTTAAGTAGATCCAAAGATTACCCCCTACAACGTCACAAACTACCTCTTTATAATATTAGTATAGATTATGTAGTAATGAAATGAAGTTGTAATGAATGAAAAAGTTCTGTTTATCGCAGACAAATACTGTAAATAAGAAAATTACTAAACCGCTAATTTTTTTAACAGTATTTCACCAGGAGTCTTGTAGCTTAATATTTAAACGAATCTACATACCGTCCTGCAAAGTACCTAACTATAAAATTTAATTACATTATTTAATTTTTCTAAAGTGATTTATGATCACCTTAAAAACGCATGTAAGTAATAATTTATACTTAATAATATATCTCTGCTTTTTACATGAATAACCGGCAATTTATAAACAACTTATTAATAAGCTTGTATAAATTCGTAGTCTGACGTAGTCATTCTCGTAGCGCTACGCAATACCATACTGTTTTTAAGGACAGGAAAATTATTTGCATTTCATGAAATGATCACATTGTAATCATAATAGTATTACACTGTAATCATATCTCAATTCTCGAAAAGCCGTTCTGTCAATCACCTAGATTCAAGTTATTCTATAGAATAAAATATAACATGGAAAAATTTAAAATGACAGTTGCATGAATAAAGCAGTTGAATTGTTTCACTTTTGACTTTAGTCAGGTTATAATTTATACGACTGATAACTTTTATCTGATGATAGAAGAATATAATATTTTTCGTCGAATAATACATATACCTATATTACTGTTATAAGCATCTAGCAACAATACACTGCGTAGAAACAATATATATATATATATATATATATATATATATATATATATATATAGATAACGCTTTATTGTACACCATTACAGAAAACACAAATAAACTTATAGCCTAAAAATATTCTATATGTGCACAATGAGCGGTCTTATCGCTAAGAAGCGATCTCTTCCAGACAACCCGAGGCAGGAATAAAAACATATTAAATTGGTCAAAGGTGGTATACATAAATATTAGAGGATATGCAGCTACTTACATAAATGTTATACTAAATAGACATATATAAATACTCCTATTGATATTACATACATAAATATATACATACATAAATATATACATACATAAATATATAGATACATATATTATTATATATACACATACATAAACATACGTAGAAATATCAGACATCACTAAGTTGTAGGTAGGTCTTTTTTGTCATATTCTTAAATATTGTTAGAGATTTAGCTTGTCTAACAGTAACAGGTAACTCATTCCAGAGTCGAATAGCCTGTACAGTAAAAGAATTGTTGAAAAAAGATGAATAATGTTTGGGAGTATTAAGTCTGAGATTCGTAGAAGGTCGTAAATTATGAGAGGAAGAGATGAATTCAAAGCGTTCTTTGAGATAATACGGGGTTGTGGGGATAAACAATACACTGTACAGGAGTGAAAGAATATGAGTATTCCGGCGAAAGCGAATTGGCAACCACTTGAGTTTTTTACGAAATTCAGAAACGTGGTCATATTTGCGTAACCCAAATATGAACCTTATACAAAAATTTTGGAGGCGCTCAAGCTTATTAAGTTGCTCTTGAGTCAAATCAATATGTATATATATATATATATATATATAATCAGGCATTTTTGTCACTTCTTTATGTCTTTCTTTCTTTGTAGCTCCACTCCAAAAAATGATAGTTTATTCACCGCTTCCAAAGCCTTTTCATAGTACGTACCAGCAGTTATTCTTCGTCAAAATATTTGAATCACATTTTCAATTTTCTGATTAGCACTCATTAGGCTTATATCACGATTTTCCAAAACTAAACTCAGCTCATTTAGCTCTTGAAGAGCACCGCATATATCGTATTGGCCGACGCGGTAACAGTTCAGGAAAGATAGATTAGATTTAGTATTTGGATAATTTTGACCTATTACAAAATCAATTTTTTTTTGTAAAGATTATCAAAATTGATATTTTTCAATTTTTTTCAGTTTTTATGGCATTTATTCGATATTTTCGAAATTTCCTTTAAGGATACAGCGTGCCCCACGTGACCCACAAAAAAAGGCCTGAGTATAATTAACTAACTTAAAGTTGAGGTATAAGAAATAGTAATAGCCCGCCCTATTTCTAGAGAAACATCTTTAGAATAGCTATACATCCTGATTACCGATGGTCAAATTCCGCAAACCCAGATCTACCAAACATAATGGGGAGGTACACTATTTGCTCTTTTATGTCTTAAAGTATGGAAGCTCGTGCGCAGCAACAGGACGTGTATGGTCTAATATTATATTGGAAAATGACTATTCTACAAACACGAAATAATTAAAACTAAACTTTCATAAATATTATAAACGGAAAATATTATACGATAAAAGAAATTCGCGAAGCTGTATTTTATAATTTGACTCACACGCGAAATAGGTCATATGTTATATGCAGTCATCGTCGACCCTGGCCTGGACTCGTTCAAGTGTTTTGCATTCACCGACAATATTATCTCTTCGATGTTTTATCGTTATAAAATTGCCTTTGGTTTAATTTACGATACTCCAAATAGACGTTATTTATCAATATAAGTAATAAAATGTTTTTGATTTAATTTATTGAAGACTGGTGTGGATGATGTTTGCGATATTAATGAGAAATGCCTTAGTTCATTGCAAATGTGATTGTTCGGCAGATAGACGCCGTATGTCTTTATAATAGTCATATATTCATAATATCGAAGTTTAAATTTTAAAATCAGTTTGTAATAGTTTTTATTTTATATAGCGATGAAGTGATGTGTATCTACCTATATTTAAAAGGAAGAAGCTTCTCCTTTACTGTTGATAAAAACTATTTATTAAGGTCTAAAATAGCACAATCAGTAAAAAAATAAAAAATATCTGGAGCATAGCTTTATTTTTATACGGGTGTGAAGCATGGGCAATAATGCAAAGAGATTGCGATAGATTAGATGCATTTGAAATGTGGTGTTCTTTCTAAGCGATCTTTATGCAAGCTGCCCTTAATTTAAATAACACTTATTTTAAAATTTCTTAAGTACAAGACAGAAATAGTTCCAAACATTTTTCATACTAACATTTTCCTTGATTTTATAAAACACCTTGTATTAATGTAGAGCGAAATCATATGCAGTCAAGACGAAATATACAGTTACTATTTAAAAAAAACTGACTTCAAAAACTAAAAAACTAAAATGTATAAAATAACTTATTTCTAAAGCTATTATTATTAATATATATTATCTAAAACATCTTAAAGTGCTTAGTAATTTTCAAAATATAGTAATTTTTATGTTTTGCTTTGGACCGACTTCAAGCTGTTTTAGATAATATATATTGTTACGTGCGAGCGGGGGTACGCACTTATGGATTGGAAGAAAACACCAGTTTTTAATTTAAAAGCTTTTATTGACTTACACAGCCGCACGTAGTACCTCTCTGTAGGGTTGCCCTTATACGTACGACCAACGATGCACAGTCCCGACGATAAGTTGTCACACCCTCAATACCGTCGCCGATATTGCGCGGACCACCTCCAATATTATCGCGGGTAGCTCGCTTCTGGTTCCTCCTTCGAACTACGCTAAACACCTCCTTCGCGTATCTGTCCACCAAACTTGTCACTAAATTCACCACTTAATCCGTCTCTGTACTCTATTAACCTTCTCTGATAACCCTTTAGTATCGCACTTGTCGTTTCACCGTCTTGGACTGAACTCAACTTTAAACTGCCCAGTAGGCGCGCCTTACGCTGTTTATATACCTGGAAGAATTTTCTAGAACCAGTCTATCTATCTCTGTCTTTTCTTTCCCGAACCTTCTGTTCGGGAACTTTCGTTTATACATCTATCCCTTTCTAACATCTATCTATCTCTTTCTCTCTTTTGTCGTCTATCTCTTTCTAACATCTATCTATCTCTTTCTTTCGTTTATCGTCTATCTTTTTCTAAACATATCCGTCCTTGTCTTTTTGTTCTAGATTTTTCTAGATTGTTCCAAAAGTTCTAAAACTAACTAGATGGTTCCACCATCGTTCGCCACAATATTAATAATAATAGCTTTAGAAATAAGTTATTTTATACATTTTTAACCGACTTCGAAAAAAGGAGGAGGTTCTCAATTCGTCGGAATCTTTTTTTTTTTTGTTCCTTTTTTTTTATGTATGTTCGCCGATTACTCCGTCATTTATGATCCGATTTACGTGATTCTTTTTTGTTCGACGCGGAATAGCTTCCAATTGGTCCCCTAAAAATTTTACATAGTTTGGCCCAGTAGTTTTCATTTTATGGACATTTTTCATGGAAATAATTTTCACTCCGTTCCATATATTCGCCGATTACTCCGTCATTTATGATCCGATTTACGTGATTCTTTTTTTTTTCGACGCGGAATAGCTTCCAATTGGTCCCCTAAAAATTTTACATAGTTTGGCCCAGTAGTTTTCATTTTATGGACATTTTTCATGGAAATAATTTTCACTCCGTTCCATATGTTCGCCGATTACTCCGTTATTTATGATCCGATTTACGTGATTCTTTTTTGTTCGACGCGGAATAGCTGCCCTGTGGTCCCCTAAAAATTTGGCATAGTTTGGCCCAGTAGTTTTCATTTTACGAACATTTTTTTGTTCCCGGTTCTTGGGACCTATATTTTTTAAGAAGCGCGGCACCATTCGTAGGTCCACCCATACATAGCTAGACACTAAAAAGTAACAAATAAAATTTAAAAACTTCGTTTAAAAAAACCGACTTCAAAAACTAAAAAACTAAAATGTATAAAATAACTTATTTCTAAAGCTATATTATTAATATATATTATCTAAAACATCTTGAAGTCGGTGCAAAGCAAAACATAAAAATTACTATATTTTGAAAATTACTAAGCACCGACTTTAAGATGTTTTAGATAATATATATTAATAATATAGCTTTAGAAATAAGTTATTTTATACATTTTAGTTTTTTAGTTTTTGAAGTCGGTTTTTTTTAGTTTATGAAGTCGGTTTTTTTAAACGAAGTTTTTATTTTTTATTTGTTACTTTTTAGTGTCTAGCTATGTATGGGTGGACCTACGAATGGTGCCGCGCTTCTTAAAAAATATAGGTCCCAAGAACAAGGAACAAAAAAATGTTCGTAAAATGAAAACTACGGGGCCAAACTATGTCAAATTTTCAGGGGACCACATGGCAGCTATTGCGCGTCGAACAAAAAAAGAATCACGTAAATCGGATCATAAATCACGGAGTAATCGGCGAACATACATAAAAAAAAGCAAAGAAAAAGAAAAAGATCCCGACGAATTGAGAACCTCCTCCTTTTTTCGAAGTCGGTTAAAAAACACAATACGTATTGTCTGTATTTCTTTCCAAATGGCAAATAAATATATTATTAAGAGTAGAATAACTAAAAGACCCTCAAGGAAATTCCAAGACGGCCCCTCACCAGCTGACAGCTCGAGACTTGTGAAGAGAAGCCGGAAACACGTCAGTGATTCGGACAGTTGTAGATGGCGCCACAATAGAAAACTTGCGCATTCCCTGACTAGAGACGTGAGCGCTCCGCCACTTCCGGCCGGGAGATTTGCGCATACAAATGGCAACATTACGCATTGTAACACAAAACTTTTCTAGCATATTGCCCCCTAGTCCGGGTATACTTCACCAAGTATTTCTCCAAGCTCTTCCTGTAACACAAGTTGTTCGATAAACAGAATTGTTGTTATGTTCGATTTACTCTTGATGTTACTGAGACTTTCATCTTAAAAAATTACGGAAAACTATTTATATTTTATGCTATGTTCTTCACTTACCTTGGATTCAAATCTTTTTCTCTCTATTTATAATGTGTTAGAGAATCTCTTTCCATAAATAGTAAGAAAGTAATATTTTTAACAAGCCGTGCTCGCAAATGATACAATTTGTAAACGCTTTCGCTAGCAAAATCTAAATAAACTTATTGGCAATATTTCAAAAATATTCCAATTGTTATTCAATTTGGTTCAATAATATTCTTTGGTGAAATAATAAAGGATACAAGCCAGTATTCACATTTGTATCATAGTACCGGTGCGAGTCTGTTTATAACCTTAGAGTAGACATAACATTTTAAATAAATTAATTTATGACTTATAAAAATGATTTCCAGTGGAACTTAATTCGAATAAAAAGTTTTAAATTTCAATCATGTTTGCATTGTTAGTTTGGAGTCAAAATTTATCGACTATTTAATTTTATAATCCAGAACGGCCCATTCCATCTAGATTAAGGATACGTGATTACTTAACGAAGAAAAGATTATAGTAATGTAGGTTTGAACGTAGTCTGAGATATTTGTTACTGTAAATAAGTATATTAATCAAGTTTGTAGTGAGCATACAAGGAGTGGCTCTGTCAATGTTTGCAATGACGTGACATACACGGCCTCTGTTACCGGAGGGTCGTATGGTCTCACATCAATGTTTACTTTATGTGTTACAGTAATGGACAAATTAATTGCTATGTTGAATAATAGATAAATAGATATGTATTAATACTCAGTTTTATGCGCATGATCACACGCGTGTAATGTAATCTTAATATATATAAATTACGTGTCACGTTGTGTGTCCGCGATAGACTCCTAAACTACTTAACCGATTTTGATCGAATTTGCAGACAGTGTGCAGTTTGATCCAACTTGAAAGATAGAATAGCTTATTGGATTAATTGGAACCTGTAGGTGGCGCTGGGATCGGGTCCTAGATTTTTATTTTTTCAGAGCAGGACAACGTCTGCTGGGGCAGCTAGTGTAACTATATAATGTTTATATCTGCCAACAAAGGTATAGGTTTAATTTGGTTTTGGCAGCTCAATTTAAATTAATATGAGTTTATATTCTTGTAATAAGCATAATAAAAATTTACTTCCAAAATGCGTATTTATTTATAAGTCAGGACTGTCATGATGACATTACATATAGATTGTAGACCCAAAACTTCACGGCTGTTTAGTGTAAGTAGTACTTATTTTTTAATTATAAAAATAACAAATACTGTTGTTGTCTGCCAAACAAAATAATCTTAAATGTTAATATTAGGGGCATAAAAATAAAATATAATAGTAACATCAGTAATTATTGACATGACTTAACTCTAAATAATAGTCACCCTGAAAGTGGCGGTCGTTCGATAATACATTCGCGTCACGAAACTATGTTCTAGATAATTATTAAACAGCATTAGCGTAACAGATAAAACAACTTTTCAAATATTGTTCGAAATGGAATAATTCTAAAAACCACGACATCGGATGAACTAAATTATACCTTCATACAAAGGGTTAAAGTTCTTAATATATTAACTTTGTTTTCTGTGGTAAGTTGTTTTTGTTGTTGGCAACTAATGCAATTGTTGTAGGGTGCAATTCGAAGATGGCGCGGCACGCGTCGCATTCGTGGCGGAAGCGACGTCCGGAAGCGCGGCTGCGGCGCCCCTGCTCACCGAAACAATGCTACCGCGTAAATTGAAATAAATTGATGCACTCACATTATTTTGGTATACAATTAAATTTTAACGAATCATCAACGACTACGAGAGCCAGGACTAAAGATCCTGATATTTTTGACTATGAGCTTAGACTATTAACAGAAAGACAGAGTATCAGACTCTCAAAGTGAAGCCGGCTGCTGGTTTTGGAATAGAATGCCGATTGCGCCGCAGTGTATTAAGAGAACTCAGTATTGAATAATCGATTTATAGCCGGTTTCTATTTATATCTTACCGACTGTTCATTTGCCTTATCAGCTTAATAAATAAGTACTTCACTTTATTTGACGCTTTTGTTTGTGTAGTCTCCGTCTGTACTTATATTACGTTGGAGACTATGAGTATAATTAAATGTTAATTGACGAACTCTGTGATTGAGTGGACTAAGTGACCTTTGCTCGGCTATATAGTTCACTAGAACGCAGAAGTTTCAAGTTCGATTTCTGGCATGGTACATTCCGTAAACAAAATTTTCATTATTTTTTATAATTTAGGTGTTTGAGATTATGATAACAGGTAGATTATTAAAAAAAATTATACATAACAATAATTTTGAATCTGAATTTTTATATTTGTTTCTGAAATAAACTAACTTAATGAGAAGAGGATGTACCTACACAAGGTCAGAAATTAAATAAAAGAAATATCTGTAATTTACCAAGGGATTTAAGATTTTATACGAGCAAAGCTACGTGAAAGCACAAATGACTTTATATTTTTTTCTAGTAATTGACATTGAAAGTTTACTCTATCGTAGCTTGAACGTTTTAATTTGTGTAAAAGGTACATAAAACAAACATTAGTAATTAAACAATCCCACGGCACGGTGGCTTTAAAAACAACAATCTAGTGGAGGGTGGCCCATTCCCGCGCCCTCGGCGACTCGTCGCGCTAATTACGCAATCAGTTCTCACAATTATCCCTGACACCAGTGACTGCAGCCTTATCGTGACACCCCCTAATGTATATTTTAAAACAATAAAAAATAAAAGAATCCGATCATCATTTGAAACTTATAGATGTTACTTGTATGTACGTATCGTAACATTGGGTGCGGTAAAGCTATATGGCACATTTATTTATTGTTTGAGATATAAAACTAAGTTTGGGTGGTTATAAAAAAAAAATAACCACGAAGGCTAAAGAGGGTGCTCTGCTTCGCTTCGCACCCGCCTTAGCCTTCTTACCTATATTAAAAAAGTTTGGATCTGTTCATCAAACATAAATGTGCCGTATAACTATACCCCAACCAGTACATTTGTTCCAAAAAATATTATCGAGCCATTGACGCGCCCATTTATCGTAAGCACATAAATTTGTACCTTTTTTGTTGAAAAAGGTTTTTTAATATATTATTTTGTTTTAAGACTTTCAATTTTAGTTAAATTTACCTAATGAATCAAGAATTGAATGTTGGAAAATTAAGTAATACTAATTACCCGTTGCAACTAAAAAATTATATATTAAGGTATAAAAGTCATTTACGATAAATCGCCGGTAAAAGCTATTGTTATTGTTTCTACGAATGACGCGGCCTTAGAATTATATTAAAGCTCAAATTATAATGGTTCATTTCTGTCTTACAATTTTTATAGACATAAGACTAAAATTATCTAAAAAAATTAAATTAAAGTTTTTTTAATAGCTTTTTTTTGTATTATTTTCGCTTTGATTACATTGTAAATAGTTCCAAAATTAGTTTTGTAATTCTTTTAGTTATTTACCAACAAAATGTTTTATACTTTAAACATGTTGTCCGTGCAAATACTCCATAATTCAAGAAACACTATTAGATAAATAACAATTAAGGTCCTTTATTAACATAACTTGGCGATGCCTAATTTGTATCAAAATTGAGAGACAAAAAAGATCTATTTTGGGCATAACTAATAATTTAAAAAATATTAGTATTACTTTTATACTATTCGAGGGTGAACAAAAAAGAAGTGTAAGTAAAGAGTAATTTTAATAGCTTATTTTACTGCAAACAATAACGATTCAACGACCTTTTGGAGATGACAAATATGTGTCGGAAGTGATCCATTTTGGCGGGAAACGGTACGCAGGAAGTCGATTCGCCGACCGCGAATGTTGTTGGCGCCACTGCCGCGGCCACGTTGAGCCAACTGACATAGACTACTCGTACGTGGCCATTTGTGATTTTAATGTTGAAGTGATAACTTGTTATGGGAGGGTAAACCGCTTCGTTACGTAACGCGTCACGGCGCCTATCTGTCTGCCTTCCCTTTCACTCACGTTAGATTAGTTTAAGTTATCACTTCTGTCGGGTGTCCCGAGACGCAGTCTTTTTTATATATTTTTATTGTAACGAAACTTTATAGAGAGTAAATTTAATGTCTTAGGATATTTACTTGTAACTTTAAAGTGATGTCCATTAGAAAATATGTTGTATAATAAAAAAATCTTTATGAGAAAAGAATGACCTGGAACTAGTTACATAAGTTTAGGAAATTTTCAGTTACGGTTTTTTAATGGAGGGTTGTGTTTATAACTAGAACTACGTAAATATTTTTTTGGTGTTTATTCCTAGAATCGATTTATATATAGGTATATATTATAAGGTATATTATAAGGTCCCGGTTCGGAAATTTAATGAGGAATGACACAATACACCTGTCAACTCAAAACCGTTATGTTTTCTATCATACAATTACGAACTTTAATGCAAGGAAATAAAATCTATCAGTGCATATTCAAAGACAGTTACTTACTTACTTTACTTTTATACAAAGACAGTACTTAAGAAGTAAAGTCAAGTCGTGCGTCGGAGCTGACACATACATTTTTAATTAAATCTTTGTTGGCTGACAGCCGCTCGCCACGTTGGTATAAATAATCAATTACTGTATTATTAATATGGAAAATCAATAATTAAAAAATATTTATATCACCTCTTTGTATGCTACAGATCAAAATACATAAACCACAAGGAGGGGAACTGAACATCTGCCATTAGTTCAACCCGCCTACCGATGCATCTGCACAAGTTTAAAGAACTACTTAAACAACATTTGGAAGATCACATAATATAAATTAAACAATCATATTGACAAAAGTAGGTGCGTTACGAATCAGTACGTCGTCTGCAAACTTCTGCTCTATTTCTAGAAGCACAAAGTGGAAAAGGACCTCGCCCTTTTTGGCAAAGTGTACAGCTAAACATTTCAGGGGTCGCGTGTATGCCAGGTGGCTATTCGGAGTCATTCTTCGATGACAAATTATCATTGTGTTCTTTTTAAAGGCGGATTTTATGACAATACTCCTATAAAAAGGATGACACTTTATAATAACCCTAGTTGACTTTTGTGCTTAGATAAAAACCAGCTATTGTCTAAATTAAGTTTGTATACATAGCTGTTTGCAAAAGAACAGTCTTCGTCAGTGCAGTTAACACTATAAAACCAGCCCCAGCCAAAAAGTTAGATATATTCAAGCAAAGTCAGACCGAGATCTGTTCAGACCGAAACATGATATATGTAAAACATACCTACATTTAAAACACTTATCTGGTATAAAGAATTCAAGCTGCCATAAGAATTCAGTTCTTTGGCGACTGTAATACAGCTGCCTCTTGTCGTGATAGGATGATGGTGGGGTAGGGGGTTTAATTAAAATCTTTTTTATACCTAATATTGAATAGCGAACTTATTTATCTTGAGTTAACGTAAGTTTGTAGGCTTCTTTAAGGTCCTTAAACAAGCCCACAAACTTACTGTAACTCAATATGAATAACACCAAATATACAAACCTATAAAAGAAAAAGTTCGTAGTAAGAAATGGCTTGTCATAATTACCATATTGGCTTTGGTTCAATTCATTTCTCAAAGAAATTAAGTAAGGCTCTGTGACGTGGACCCTATTAACGTGTTACTTACAAACAATTAATGTCGACTGGCGGCATACTTACTGCTGCCTTTGCTTTCTTTGAATTTTAATCAGGCACACATTGACTACTGCACTGTACACGATTTCTTATTATATTATACATTAAGAAAATGAGGTACAAACTAAGACATGTGTAGATAATTCTCTTGTTAATTTATAATTGCCACAATAACATTCGGATAATAGTCTGTTAACTTTAAAGACAAGCAATCAAATTATTAATAACAAAATTTGTAAGTACATTGGGTCATTAATTTACAATTAGTTAGAGTCATTTAACTAACCGTTTCCATATCATTTTTTTTATTTTAAAGTGTCTTTAAGATCTTACAGTGTAGTGCGTTGAATATCTTTAGAAATTTCCACTGCATATTTTAAAATTCAAAGGCCTGAAACACACTTTATACAACTTTAAAAGCTTATCACCATTGAGATATAGACGTTTATATGATCTAAGCTCACTTCCAGAAAGAATCGCTTAGTGAAATTAACAGGTAAATGTAACAGAGCATGCAGTTCTTTAAAAATTCACTAACAAACATAGAAGATTTTTGTTGTAATTACTTATATTGTCTGGTAAAAATTGCTCCCAGCGATAAGACCACCCATTGTATATTTTGTAGGTACAAAAACAATTGTACCTACTTACCAATTTATTTCCTATACGTGCATAAAAAATATTTTATTATATTTTTATATACTGGTTATATAATTAATGTTTTATATCATTATTAACATTTAAATTATAATGCAATGGTTTTAATTTTGATATTCAACTTGCAACCGAAGAAAAATGCAATTCATTTGTAGCCTTTGACACCTACGCAACAATATCAAAATTTATTGTTACAATGACTCTTTGTAGATTGCCGTCCGTGTCTTCTAAGCTAACTAATCGAATAAAGATTATTCACTTCCTTCCTCCTGTATGAGAATAGAACCAACATTGTGTGAAAGCAAGGGCGTAACTTGTGAGTAAGAATAGTCGACAAAAGTCAATTCTACTTTGTGCAATAACTTCTCAAATAAAATTATTTTTGTTCCTTTGTATGTATCTATATGTACATTACTATAGAATACATTTGACTTGTGTTATTATAACTTTAGTTTACTTCTGTCATTTTTTCAGTGATGAGGTAATTTTATTAATCACTGAAGATAGAATTTTCCTTCTTAATATTGTTACTCGGACACCTTCATTCTAGGGTCAGATTCCAGTTACATTTGGAGCATCCGCTTTACAGCCAGGATCTGGTTTTTCTTTTTCTTCTTCACTTTGTACGATCTTCATTAGACTATCGTCACACGTTATATCCCTGCCCATTTACCATTATATCAGAAAGTATTACTTTGAGAAAAGTTAAATTATACTTTGATAATTTGGTCAAGTAGCTCCGGATACAGATTACTGTTAACTTTAAGTATTAACAGTTAATGTCTAGCCTCCTTCTCCGTGCAGGAACGGAAAAGAATACTAGTTCCTGTGGCCAGGTGTCCTGTCGTAAGAGGCGACAAAACAACCCACAGCCAGGTGGTAGGGCATTTGTCCGACTGCCCCTGCTCTAGAGTAAGCCGCCATAACAGCTTTGAGTTGTGTTCCAGCATCAGTGGCCAGGTTCCAGTGTCTCCATCAAGGCCAGCAACACATTGCCAGCACCTCTGCTATTGCTAATGTCCATAGGCGACTGTACCCACTTTCCATCACAGTTAATAGTTCGTCAGCCTGTCTGCTTTGCTTCAGCAATAAAAAATAGCCTTCGTACATACCCATGAATGTATTAGATAAATAAACCATTATCTTCATATCTATCTTTATTATTATTATATTATATTATTATTTTTATATTATTATTTTATTTATTTTTATTATTATATATATATAATGAAAATGGTGTTCGTTTGAGGCTCAATCACGCTTAAACCACTGATCGTATCGACATGAAACTACCACCATTCGATGCGAAATTTTTCCTAGATGGTTTATGGCTATCTATCTATCTATATATATATATATAAGCAAAGTTTGTTTTCTTTGTCCGAGGTAAACTCGAAAACTACTGGACCGATCAGCATGAAACCACAACCATTCGACGTGGAATTAATCGTAGATGGTTATAGGCTATATATATTTTTCAAATTCTATGAGCCCTTTGCCATGTTTTCTCGATTTGTTTATTTATTAATTTATTTGAATAAGGCGGTACGAAGTTCGCCGAGTCAGCTAGTATCTACATATAAGAAGATCTGATTTAATGAATCATTACGAATCATTCATTAAATAGAACCGATAGGGAAAAGACTATTATTTTTATATGAAAAACAACTTGCATTAGTGTTCATTTTTCATTTCTATTTGTTTCTTGTTCTCAACTTTTATAACCATTTCATAAACTTTTCATTGTATTACAAAAGTTTATTTTAGAAACGCTTTTCAGTTATTATAATACTAGCTTCTGCCCGCGACTTCGTCCGCGTGGGATAATTTAAAAAAGTAAGTTAAAAGAAACCTCCGATTTGGAAACGTTCTTCATTGGTGCTCCGCTCCTTGGTCTTAGGTGATGATATATAACCTATAGCCTTCTTCGATAAATGGGCTATCTAAAACTGAAAGAATTTTTCAAATCAGATCAGTAGTTCCTGAGATTAGCGCGTTCAAGCAAACAAACTCTTCAGCTTTATATATTAGCATAAGAGTATAAATTAAGTATATACATACATATAAGAATGTTATAATTATCATGGTAATAAGCTAGTATTCCATTGTTGTTTAACTGACGTGTGACGGTAATGACGTGCGATAACAGTAAAAGTCACATGACAACAACAACAATACATGCCACTAAATTAATCACACCTTCTTAATGTGTCCGGTGAGACCGATTGATTAAATGGATATAAATTTTAGGCCAATTTTATTAGTTTTCACCCGTAAGGGGACCTTGTTTAATCGCATTCTAGCCTTATACTTTTATATTAGGTATGGCAATACTAGGATTGATAATCGACTACTAAAAAGCTACTCTGAACAGCTCCTGAAACCTGTACATTTTTTCATTATTAATTTTTATTATTAATTACAATTTATTTTTGAAACATACTTATTAGACCTAAGCAGTCAAAAATTGAGAAGGGCTTTTTTCTCTGCAATCTATTTATTACTGAGTCAATTTAGAAATATTATATTTCAAATAATAAAAAAATCTTCACCTACAATTTTTATGAAGGGAATTATTTCAATGTTATTTTACGAAGACTTACCTACAATACACAATAATAGATAAACTACTTAAAATAATAAATTAAATAAAATTATTATACAATAATAACAAAATAATATATTATTGTAGATATTATATTGCATATGTTTATTATGTTTAACTAGTTGCATATTGTCACCATATGTTGCTTATATGTATATAACTTATGTGTATATTTGTATATATAGTATAGTTATATATTTATTACTAAAATGTAAGTAATCGTACAATAATTATTAATAATACCAACATCGCCACTCTTAATCAGAATATTCTTGCCACGGGTTGTCTGGAAGAGATAGCTTTTTAGCGATAAGACCGCCCTTTGTACCCAATTAGATTAATACTAGTTCGTAAGTTTTCTGTAATGGTGTACAATAAAGTGTTATCTATCTATCTATCTATTATTTCCAAGAAATAAACGTAAATAAAAAAAGTTGTAAGCAAAGTGTAATCGCTACACGAACAAACTCGAAAGAATCACAGTATCTAACAATAGGTTTTGCATCAATGAAATGCACAAGTGGTTCAAAAGTTCCGATATACGTGAACTCATTTCCGATTGTTCGTATTGACCGATGAGCTAGTACAGATGACTTGTGGGTGGAAACATCCCTGCAACAATTGCCCATTGCTTGTGTCGTATAGATTGCGTAGTAAAAAAGTCCCCGCGTATCATTTGTCGGCGATGAGACGACGCGAATCGCATCCGCTCTTCCGACTTTTGTCGGCACATCCTATTGTTGCGTCCGATATTTTTGATAAAATTACGTTACACAATAAGACGGATGCTCAATGGCTATGTTGTTCGATTGTTGTAAGCTCATTGAGCGAATGATGTATGGTCGAGATCTATTTGTCGCCGTCGTCCTTCCCGATCTCATTTGGCTAGTAATGGTATTGTGCAAGGACTCTCATGTTTACTGAACATCTATCTAACTGTCACAGGAATCACTGCGGAACTTAATTACAAGTTTCTAATAATACATGTGAAAACAAATAACCTATACTTATATATCAACATGAAAATGAGTTTGTTTGTTTGTACTTCATTACAACTTTGTCAATGTACCAATTGTGAAATTTGGTGTACATACTTTTGATGACAAGAATGAAGATGGAATACTTAGTATCGCAGATAATACTCAGTATATATGTGCAAGCAAAGCTGTGATAAAGTTATAAAATAAAGATAGGATTTTCACCCGAAGGACAAATTGATTCACACTTGTGACTTGGTATAGTCACTCAATGGACTTTAGAGCGACCAATGCTTAGAGTCTTTCTTATGGACAAAATTCCGGACGAGGTATCTGTAAGAGAACTAAGGTAACCGATACAGCTGGCAAACAAAGCAAACTGAAGTGGGTCAATCAGGATTAGTGGCCGATGAGGACAAACAAATTTTGGAGTAGAGACCGAGTTTTAGCCAACGCAATGTAGGGCCCTCTAGCCTAGTACAGCGACGACCTGTACCTGGTGTAGCTTAGATTAGGAAAGTGGAGCACGTCAATGTGGCGGAAACTTGAGTAAACCAATATCCAACAGTTATTATATCAAAACCCGTTTCATCTCCGGCATATAAAATACTTGAGCACTAGATCGCATAAAAACCTGATGTTATCTATAGCTAGGTAGGAAATAAATAAATTATCTATACTCTGATTTTTAATAACATGGACTAAAATGAAAGTTACGATCGTTTTTTTTAAATGTTATATGCTTGCTTGCTTGGAGAAAATTACCACTGTGAATTGAATGAATCCTATAAGATTTCTGAAGGATTCAACTCCCAGTGGTGACTTGTTAATTCATCTCACTTATGAATCATAAAAAGGTCGATCGCAGCTGACATTTTCGTCCAGGTAATTACAAATCAGAGTATAGTAAAAATAGGAGGCACCTAAGTAATTTTATTTCTATTTACTGATATAAAATGGTGTTGGCCCCTTTAGAGAATCTCGCTTGAAATTTTCCTTAAATTTGTCCAAAGCAGTCCATGAATTGTAATACGTATGAAGGAGAAAAATTAATGTAATTATAGAAAAAGAACACATTTATTTATAAATAAAGAGCTTTCATTGTCAAAATGTTTTCGAAGTCCGTCCTCAAAGTAACCCTTTGAACACTACACCGTACTTTGTCAGAATTAATAATCCGTGAACATTGAGCGGGGTTTCACGTCACGATGCACCGTTGTACAACTTTTCGGATTTTGTGATTATTTTACGCATTATTAACTTGGCAATCCAATTACGTAAATAAATACGAAAGAGGGCGTACTTTTTTCGTTATGCATAATAAACAAATTCTATGTGCAAAGAAACGTTTTATCAAAATTTAATATTAAAATTTACTCTCGGCTGTATAATTAAGTTACAGTTATGTATCAGATTTTCTATAAACCAATTTTCTGCATGATTCATTGACGACGTATTGTATAAAATCCTATCAGTATTTAAATATTTAACCGTGTAATTGTGTAAATAAAAGTCTCGTATTCATAGTTAGGGATACGTTTACTTGTATTAAAAATAGGGAATCAATCTCCGTGCAGCAGGGTGCAATATAAAACGCGATGAATGCTAAAACAACCGGCCGTTAGTAGGGTGTGAAGGCGGGAATGATTAGGCAATATCCTGCAGAACCCTCCGGCCTCGCCCTTTGACCCCTGCCGTTACATCTAACTTAACGCGCCCGACTTACTTTGATCGGACATCTGCTTTTGGAACTATACTATATATGATATTGGTAGTTTCACGATTAGGTTTGTCTAATCGTTTGTATTAAAAAACTGTGTAGTACCAAAACAGCAGTTTTCTTTTGCTTCGCCTATCGGGTACATCTACAGAACTTGCTAGCAATAACTTAGAGAATTATGTAGGTATTTGTCGGGTTTTGTTTTCAAAAAAGGGTTTAAAGTTAACAAGTTACAGCTTATTAATTGTTTCGAACAAACTGAATTCAACGGTTTAGTGACAAGTAAATTTCAGGCCGTATCAAAATATCTTATTTCGTGTCAGAGAAATTCAGGTTTCTTATGGCCGAGGTCTATGTGATTGTCTAGCTTTAGTTCATTCTTAATATTTACTTAAAGATTTTACGTTATTTTTTATAAAATATATATGTTACGGTAAATCTGATTAATTGAAAATTATTAATAATTATCTATTATTATTAATAATAACCGAAAGTCGAGGTTAAAGTGATAAATTAATCACATTTGTCGGTTTTTATTAATAATTTAACCCTAGTAGTGATAAATGTAATAAGTGGCCAAGGGTTGCGGGGCGTTGTGTGCGACGTGTTGGATATCATTTGTTAGACATATTTACACTTGAGATATAAAATAAATTTTGGATGGTTATAAAAAAAATAACCACGAAGGCTAAGGCGGGTGCTCCGCTTCGCTTCGCACCCGCCTTAGCCTTCTAACCTATATTAAAAAAGTTCGAATTTGTGCATAATAAATAAATGTGCCGTGTATCTATACCCATAATTTTATAATCTTTACCTATACCTACAGACTGTGTTTAATATTATAAATAAATACCTGCTGGTCAAAAAAAATGGGTTTTTCATTTATTTTATAACTTTTACCAATATGTGTCGTGAATTATTAATAATTACTACTAAAAGTAATAAATTTCGATCGTTTATTCACATTTACCAAAACATGTGGTTATTATTAATAATAATAGATAATTATTAATAATTTTCAATTAATCAGATTTACCGTAACATATATACACACACACACACACATATATATATATATATATATATATATATATATATGTCGCAGAACGGCCTCGTTCTCACGACATCATCTTTAGTTATTGCAGGTTTAGTGGGCGTCATCAGGATAAAATGCGAGCATAAATAAATTTAGATTTGATCAACATTATGACATAGTTTAGACCGAGCAGCGGGTTCAGGGCACCCGCTCATACTTTCAACTTCAATACTTTCTTTAAAACTCTCAAAGGTCCAACTCGACCTGTAGCCACCAACCAAATGTGTCACAAAAACTCCTCAGTCTACCCAAGTAGATATTACTCAAAGTATAGAGGGCGCTGACCCCGCTCCGCCATATGCTCTGCTCTGATTGGTCGTTTATTAAATTACAATATTCATAACTTTTATTAGGTTAGGACGATCTTTAAGTTATAGAAACATTCAACAAATCAAATTAAATTACATTAAGAATTTTAGAAGTAATTAAAATGTAAACAAATGATATTGTGCGTTATACATCCAGTCAACGATACGTCCAATTAAAGCTTCCCTCCGACATATATATATATGTATATATATATATGTATATATATATATATATATATATATATATATATACATATTTTAAAAAAAATAGAAGATATTCAGGATCTAATTTATATATTGTGTTGTCCATACACGAGTGTATTTTGTGTAAATTTCATAAACGGTGACATATTTGTACTGACTGAGAGCTATTTAATTTTAAACGAAAATAAGTATACTTTTGAGTGCATTAGAACCTCTTCGTCAAGCAGTGTTAACAAATTGGCTAGTTAGAGCCTTAGATGCGGTCTAAAACGTCAGTAAATATCTCCGCAACGACATTAAAATTTAAAGTGTAAATGAAACAGTGGGGTTAAGACAATTTAATCTGAGTGGGACGTATCAGAGCACGATATTAAAGAGATCCATCACACCAGCTTTGCGGCATTGCCCTCTGCTCGCTTAATTAGACAGTCATTGTCAATGTTTTGAGGGCGAGTTTAACAGTCGTACTATGTCTGATTTATTCATCAGCTTATTTAACACATCTGTTGACCAATACAACCAATTACGAGAGCTCATTGTATGACGACTCATCCAAATTAAAAAATGTTTACGATTGCACAAAGGTTCACCAGTCTGCATGACGTATCAACTTGGACGATTAATATCAAATTTTGCCCCGGTTTGTGCATGATTATATTGTTCTTTAAAACTTGTCTGAGATATAAGTATTTAAGTCTACAACAACAATTATTCTGTGTACAACTATGATGTGGAGGGGACGCTCCATCGAAGTTTCCCCTCTACGTAACGTAACAATCCCATGTATTGTTTAAAAAGGGCATTATACAATTTCTTACACGTTACAGACAGGTAACGCGTTGGCAATGAATGCCCCTGGTGTTTTACCATTTTCCATCATGTAGGTTGTAGGCCTGTTTGCCTGCTTCAGACAATAAAAAATAAAAACTTCGTTTTAAAAAACCGACTTCAAAAACTAAAATGTATAAAATAACATTTCTAAAGCTATTATTATTAATATATATTATCTAAAACATCTTAAAGTCAGTGCTTAGTAATTTTCAAAATATAGTAATTTTTATGTTTTTATTAACCGACTTCGAAAAAAGGAGGAGGTTCTCAATTCGTCGGGATCTTTTTTTTTTGTTGCTTTTTTTTAAGTATGTTCGCCGATAACTCCGTGATTTATGATCCGATTTACGTGATTCTTTTTTTGTTCGACGCGGAATAGCTTCCAATTGGTCCCCTTTTACATAGTTTGGCCCAGTAGTTTTCATTTTACGAACATTTTTTTGTTCCCGGTTCTTGGGACCTATATTTTAGTAGTGTTGTAGTTTTTGAAGTTGGTTTTTTAAACGAAGTTTTTAATATTTATACTTGTATTTTGCACCGACTTCAAGATGTTTTAGATAATATATATTAATAATAATAGCTTTAGAAATAAGTTATTTTATACATTTTAGTTTTTTCGTTTTTGAAGTCGGTTTTTTAAAACGAAGTTTTTATTTATTTTTTGTAACTTTTAGTGTCTAGCTATGTATGGGTGGACATACGAATGGTGCCGCGCTTCTTAAAAAATATAGGTCCCAAGAACCGGGAACAAAAAAATGTTCGTAAAATGAAAACTACTGGGCCAAACTATGTAAAATTTTTAGGGGACCACATGGCAGCTATTGCGCGTCGAACAAAAAAAGAATCACGTAAATCTAATCATAAATCTCAGAGTAATCGGTGTACATATGGAACGGAGTGAAAATTATTTCCATGAAAAATGTTCATAAAATGAAAACTACTGGGCCAAACTATGTAAAATTTTTAGGGGACCAATTGGAAGCTATTCCGCGTCGAACAAAAAAGAATCACGTAAATCGAATCATAAATCACGGAGTAATCGGCGAAATTATATAAAAAAAGCAAAAAAAAAAAAAAAAAAGATCCCGACGAATTGAGAACCTCCTCCTTTTTTCGAATTTGGTTAATAAAAAAAATGAGAACGTATCTGTGTACCTGTAAAGATGGGATAAATTTAATTTCAAAAATTTCGATTGTTTCGGTGAAATCGGAAATGTACGGAGAGCATATATGTAAGTATAGAAGTAATAGTATTGCTGTAACTCTCGATCGTAAAACTTTGAATACATTTGCTTTCTTTAGTAAAGACTTTATTTTTTATGATCTTGTATGTTCCAACATAAATACCTGTAGTCTGCCTTTAATACAGTGATTTAATAGATTTTTTACAAAACTCACTTTAAATGCAAAGCCATCAAAGAAACAAGCAAGAAACCTCACTAAGAGAAATATACTAGTATGATATATACCGTAAAGAAAAGCAAAATGTTTTTCCCTGTAATTTCCCTTTTACAGTAACACCCCATCTAGCAATCCCAAGATTAGCAAGTCAATTAAAACGTTAACGTTGTGTTCAAGTCGTTAACGTGCGAAGACACCAGCACCTCATAATGTCAGCTTGATTGGAATTGTGGGCTTGATTAAATCGGCTTTCACTACAACGCTTACACCCAACAAGTTGTTTGCTTCAATGAAAGCTAGGTGGCCACTTACCATCATCTAAAATTCATTGCTAATTAATGTCAAAGTTTTTCATACTTTCTCCTAATACTGGTACAGCTTAATGTGGGATAATGTTATGTTGACCATTTCACGCAGATGAATTTAATGCGTTATTTGTGATGCAATATTATTATTAATTGAGAATGACGTTAAATATTGACGGATATCGTTTGTATATACATTATTGTAGCTATTCGTTTACGATATTATTTTTAACTCGCAGTCAATAACTATATAACATAATCGCAGTATAACAATGAAAACACAAAAAATACTACTTAATAATACGTTGAATTCTTATTTCTGTCTTAAAACAGCAATGTAATATAATATTTCCCACGTAAAAACTGGCATTTTCGTTAAGATCTGAAAGAAAAACTATTTTATGTAAATTTGTTGGTACAAATTATTCAGTAATATAGAGTTAATAATAGGGAAAAATGTGAAATAAGTGATTTACCGCTGTGGGGTTAAGGGGCTTTCAGACTACGCTATAATATAATAGCATATAGTATATAGCTCATAGCACAACAATATCGCGCACCATACATTGCTAAAAAATATAGTACAGTACAGTGTGAACGTGTCCTTAACAATGTATGGTTCTTGGTGCGCGATATTGTTGTGCTATGAGCTATATACTATATGCTATTATATTATAGCGTAGTCTGAAAGCCGTTTTATGCTGTGATTTCTATTCTGACTCATATTATGGCATGTCGGGAAGATGGAGATAAATTGAAATAAATGATTGAATTTCGTAAATGTCTTTAATTTCAAATACGACTCGACTCGGGGAGGTAATGTGAGACGACTGACGGCAATTCCGCGAATATCCACATATTACAATTTTCACCGAATTCAAACTGTCGCTAGCCCTCACAAAACCATTGTGAATGCCTGCTAACCATTGTTTATTAAAACAGAAATGTATGAACAAAGCGTAAAATTTAATATACTTAACACGCAGTTCAATATAAACTATCAGAGAGCAGTAGACATAGGATTGGATTAGTAGTAAATCCGAGCATGGTCTCATACATTGGGGCTTTGATGCCATTTAGCTCATGGTACATTTTAAAAACTGCGAGCGGCTTATCAACAAAAAAATGCAAAAAACAGACATCGCCTATATCTTTTTTTTCGTACCTAAATTTTGTAATTAGCTGCCAGTTAAATATTGTGTTTAATGATTAATTTAAGACTTTTGCTACGTTAGGAGTTAAGAAAAAGAAAGTGATTATAATGGCAATCGCTGAATAAAAAATGAGGCTCTGAATATTTTGAAATCTCAATAAGTTATTTTATTTCAATTTTTGACTGAAAGTTCGGGTGCAGTATAGATATACGGCACATTTATTTATTACTTGAGATATAAAAATATAAAAATTAAAAATAAAAATAACCTAAACTAACCTATGTTTAAAAAGTTCGAATTTGTTCATAATAAATAAATGTGCCGTGTATCTATACCCCCCCCCCCCCCCGAAAGTTTATTATAATGACGATTATTTTGATCAAGGTATTGACAATTACGCAATTTTATTAATTAAAATAAAATTAATATTATAGTCAGAATTAATATATTTTTACTAAATATTGTTCCAGATTTCCTATATTTAAACTTACACGCTTCACGCTTATGTTTTGATACAAACATCAAAAAATTGGGGGTGGCTTCGGCACAACAATCAAATGTACTGGCCGTTTTAATATTGTCGTCGATTTATAACGATAAGTCAGCAAGAGTAAATATTAAATTTGTTAACGATACTTTGAGATTAAGTGAGAGGGAGGGCTTCGGTTGTATGATTATTTATTCCTAGTGGTAATTTGCTATTTTTAGTTATGTTATTATTTATTATAAAATAATGTGTTTCATGAATTTTATATTTAGATATACTCTTATATGTATCTATTATTTTATGTATATATGTATCTCATTTACGTATTATATAGATAGTATTTACTTTAACCAAATGTTATTACTATGTACTTATAATGTTGATCTCTGTAGTTAAATAGGCTAAGACTTTGCCGGCCTCCCTCACTGTAATGCAATGGATTCTATTCCTGGCATCCAAAGCATCGTAAACGAACTTTATTTTATTTACTGTGGTCTGGGTGCCTGGGACCGGCCCCAGAATCTTCCGTTGTGTATTATCCATAACACTAGCGTGATGTTACACTTCTACTATGGGTATGTTACTTGGCTTAGTATGTTTCTACGTGTGTTTTTACCTGCCGGGTATAAAAACATTACATATCTCTGGTCTTACCAAAATTTGTATCCATCTATGAGTTGTGTGGAAAAATCTTTAATAGTCATAACACCTGTTTAATGTATTGTTATTACTATATTATAACTAGCTGACCCGGCGAAGTTCGTAACGCCATATTTTCTGAATTCCTAAAAGACTTTGCTTCATGACACAAAAAAAAATCACCATAATCGGTCCAGGTGATTAGGAGGATTTTAGAACCCGGTCTCAGCGCCACCTACCGGTTCTTTTTGCGAATCTAAACCATCCGGGAACTCTCTCAAATACACAAAAGCAAAATAACCAAAATAGCTCCCAGTGATTAGGAGGATTCTAGAACCCGATCTCAGCGCCACCTACCGGTTGTTTTTGCGAATCTAAACAATCCGGGACCACTCAAACAGACACACAAAATTTCATCAAGTTATAAAATTACAACGAATAGTGGCATTGATTTTTATATATATAGAAGATGTTTTCATCAAGTATACAAAAAAGAACATTCATTCATACTTTTTCTTATGTTACAAATCCCAGTCCCAGAAATATCTACATATATCTGTGTACGAGAATGATCTACCTGGCTTTAATCATCGTTGTTCATGGATTACGAAGTACTCATTGTAAGAAATTCTCCGATATCGAATAATCGCAGCATTTATGGAAAAGTATATCAATTAGATTAGATAGATACAAATATGTATGTAGTATGTGTACTGATCACTTGCGCTAGTATAGCTTATCCAGGGTACATGTGTAAGGAAAAACATTTTAAGCAATCAGAGTCTGGTTTCGTAAAGGGCGAGGACAATAAATTCACATCTTACTACTGGTTTAAATTCCCATTTAAAAAGAAATATTAATGCACAAACAGTCTCATAAAAAATATCTTAAATATGAACTTTAGGATCCACAAAACGTCAAGGGCCGAACGATTTAAAATTATCTTTAAATTACTTTTTTAAGCATCTGTTTTAGCATTAATTTACATATACTTTCAGACAAACATCAGATGTTCTGCTTTATCTAATGTACACATTGTTAACTTGTTACTGCTAAGGGCGAAGTTTAACATCGAAACTGGTATATGGTACTTATCTATAGTACAAGTATGTGGGTTAACAAACCCGTCTACTAACTTATATACGTAAATACGACATTTTCCAAAAATATGTGATATGTTTATGGGCTGATATTATTATGAATAAGACAAAGATAGCCAGGAGAAGGGGGAAGCCTTGATGAAAGCTCTAATAAAAAACAAAAAAGAATCAATCTCACGTCGACCGAACTCTGAACCCGCGCCGCGAGACGTGGTAGCGGTTAAATCGTCAACGGATTATCGCTGTGCAATATCCACGGCCATCCATCCTCATTAGTATAACAGTGCCGCCCTCCTGCTACGCCTTGACGCCTTTGAGCCAAGTACACGATTTCATTAAGTCATCATCTAATAGATTTGGGATAAAGCTTGGTGTTTTTAAATATTTATATTAGACACATATGTAGTTATAGTAGGTATGTATATAAGTAGTGCGCAAGTTTGTGGATGGCAGCATGACGTTAGTCGCCGATGGTCAGTAACGTTGCCAAAAAATATATAAACAAAAGTCGGTCAAGTGCGTATCACACCACACACAATTTAGGCTTTGATATAGAACGATGAACAATGAACGTCTACTGTTTTTGTTGTATAGTGACGAAACCCTTTTTTTTGTCAACGCTGGGGGAATGCGTTTGCGCATATCCTCAAGGTCCCGGGGGATGTCACTAAGGGGTATGTGGGACTCCCGGCTGTTGGTGCCTGCACCGACCGCCAGACTACCCACTAAACCTTCCAGCGTCCCTCCGCATCCTAATGAGGCGCCACGGGACCGTAACCGTGGGTATGACTGCCGTGACACCTCGATGCAAGCCGACAAGGAGGGGTGTCCCTGAGACTAGGACGCCCCACGGCACTGGGTGTGGCTCGTCGGGAGGGTTCCCTGATCCCCCCCCCCCGTCCCACTATGTTATAGGGAGGAGATGAGCAAAGCGCCGCCTGTGAGCCCCAGTTCGCCGTCTGCGACAGGGGTCCTTCGTCTCGTCCTTCTCTCTTGTTCTTTCGGTAGCCTCCTTCTGGGACATAACGTCCTCGCAGAAGAACGTCACCGCTAGCCATTTCTTCTCGCTGTGTAGCATCTGGTCGACCACGCTGGAAAGCTAGAGATCCCTACCGATGATTGACATCAGGTCATGCCGTTGGGGTCCCCAAGCGGCACATTCTTCCAGCGTATGGCGCGCCGTGTCGACTGGCGCGCTGCATTCGTGGCAGTCCGGGATCGGCTCCCGCCTCGCAATCTGGTACAGATACTTACCGAAGCAGCCATGCCCGGTAAGTATCTGCACCATTCTGAAACTTAGGGTTCCGTGCTTTCTGCGGACCCAGCGGAATAGGTGGGGGCGAACTGCCTCAACCGTTTCCCGGCCTGCCACTGGGGATTCCAGTTCCTCCGACCAATGGCGGATCCGGGTCTCATCTGCGCGCTCTCTGGTCCGTTTTATTTCTTCCGGACTAGGCCTCCCGCCCCTGTCCCGGACGATTCTCCGGAACCGGTACAACTCAGCAAGCACATCTGCCTGGAGCTCCCAAGGAGGATCGCCCGCCAAGAGTGTAGATGCCGTCCAGGATACTGTACGGTAGCTCCGTGTAGATAGTGACGAAACTTTTTTTTTATAGTGACGAAACCCTAAAAAAACATTTAGTCTAATAACGCCTCAAAAACTATAGCACGAATTTTACTCAGATAACCAATCAACCACTTTGATTTTTCTTTCAGAATGTTCCACTTTATAATTCCAAAGCACAATTTTTACGACTTCGGAACGGAAAATATTTTGGTGCCTATTTAATTAAATAAAAGTCATTAAGACATATCGCATCGTTACAACTTTCCAAGATTCGGCTACTAATATCCCACACGACGGATGTAGGTACAGAAAAAAATACAGTCACATGCATGGCTGCCGCTTCATTAGGAAGATTTAAGATGTTTTGCAGTTTTACTACACCATTGTATATTTGTTGTCACCTTTTTGTCAAATTACTTCTATAAAGATCCAGTAGTCTCTGAAAAAAGTGACTGTAACATAGAAGTAAATGAAATATAAATGGCTACTGAACTCTAAAAATGCCACTTATATTTACTACATTCAATTCGTTATAAATGTTTTCGCGAAACATTTTTAATATGAAAACAATAACTGAGCGCGTACATTATCGGAGCAACAACAATGGAAATAAGTTGCGTCGTAAGACTTGCTCCTAAGTATTCCCAGTACATGGCAGGGAGGTACATAAATCTTCACATATTGCTTCGCGCCGAGTATCCGAGCCTGTAAGAGAAACAGCCAACCCTTGGCTGCCTCGTTATTGAGCTCTCACTCCTATTGTTTTTGTCTTTCTCACGCAAACGCTGAAACACAATAGAACCTACATTTGTTGTCTCCCTCCAATTTCAATTTACTCGAGACGGATTTTCAGGGCTTTATAAGATCGCTTGTTGTAGTATACGCGAAAGAGTCAGAATAGTTTAAGTCATTAAATACAAAACAGAATGTTTTGCAAGAGTGAGAAGAGAGAATCATTAGATCGTAAACATTAGCATTTTATAACAACGCCCAAACCAGTTAAAATAAAACGACTATTCTATTCTTCCATATTTCTCTCCTATGACAACTATAGTTGAACATATTTTTTACTACACTTGACCAGACGACCTGTATCGTTATATAGGAGTCAGGAGCGTTTCAGTTACATTTTTAATGAAATTTTGTTATTCCTGGTATTCTTCTGCCATGATCAAACATTTAGACAAAACTGTTTTCTAGCAAAGAATACAGATCTTGAATTAACTCCGAGCTAAATAAAAACTATTTGAATATACTAGACGGCACCTGTGCGGCAGCATGACATGGATTCAACGATGTAACTTTTTGCATTCCAATATATAGAAACTAATATCACACATCTCTAGTACTTAACATATTTTTACGCATATTATCGTCCTAGCTGTAAATCCTGGTTGCATCTGGGGCGTCTACGTCACGCTTCAGAGCCTGAAGAATCGCACACTGTTTTTTGACTACTATTACTTATTTGTGTAATTATGAGTGACACTTATATCATTCGTGTCACAAATTAAATTTATGACTGTAAAATTGTAGCCGTGTCTTCAAATCTATTTTTTTGGCGTATACTGTATCTCCGCGCTGACACGGTACGTGATTCGTTAGGTAACTAATAGAGGCGACAATCTTTTGTTCTTGTTAGAATGTAAGTACCCCCACGACGTCTATGTATCTACAAAGTGTATTTTATAATAGAACAGAATATACCTACTTTACGTGAATGATGGTCTTTCACTGATGACTACATAATAAGACAACTTTTAGACAATCTTTGGAACAGAAAAAACTGTCAGAAAGCTACAGTTAGAGTTTCTGGTTTACAGTAATATCACAATATTGTTGGTACTATTTAAACTTTATCTTTCTACACAACTCCAACGCGAACATCCGATTTGCAGATTTCATCAAGATGATGTTTTCCTGCACCGTCAGCACCTGGTCATTGTAATAATATGCACGTAAAGGTCGTACACTTGACTAAGTGGTGCTTTCCGGCCAGGATTCGAACCCGCGACCCTAGTTTTGGAACGCTTGTGCTAACCACTAAGCTGTCATGGCTTAAATAAAGAAAGACATTTATCATGATATTTCAAAACTTGTCTAAGATGTGTTTTAGAGAAGTTTTTACAATACCGCTAAGGCCACTTGTCGTTTTTTTAATTTTTCGCAATTGCATTATACCATTTTAAAGATAGATATAAAATACATCTTTCTGTTATATTTTATTCTAGACCATTATTTTTTTCCAGTTTCGGCAAAGTAGTTACAGAACCCTAACAAAAGTGTGCGGGTTTCGCCGAGCAACTGCCACGGTAAGAATAAGTAGTATATTATTTGTGACAAAGGATATTCCATCGTGGATGGGCGGAGAAGCAGTCACATAGAAGTGGGTGTGATCATCTTTGCCAAAACCGAATGATTTGTGATTGAGAATTGTCACATAAAAAATCTAAAACTAAATACATTGTTTACACGTACGAGACGCTTTCATTGTGAAAATCAATGTATCTCTGTCAATTATAGAAAAAAAAACAGTTATTATATTCTTATATTTTCGCGAGTAGTGTACTTGTAGGCAGTAGACTAGATAAAACTATAACAATACTGATTGACACTTGACATCTTTATCTTCCGTGATCACGGCTACTGAAAGTGGCCGAAACGTCGGAATAATAAAAATCAAATAAATTACCGCGTTTAAAACCGTTAAAACGTAGTTTTACTATACAGTTATTATTTCTAAGCGAAGACTAGTGTGGGAAATCTCTCTATGGGATTAATTTTAATTTAGTGCTATTTGCAATATGTTATGGTGTTTGTCGTTGTTTGTACTGTTGTCCAGTTAAAAGACAAAGATCTCTAATTCTTTTTGCTCCGTATGTCAGTTTTGGTAGACCAGTACCAAATGCATCTTCAACGTCTTGTGTGGCATTGTTTTACTTTCTAGTTCGATTATGGCTTTAACATGTTTGACATACAATTTGCTAATGATTTGACCTTGGTGGAGGTGGAGGAGAACCTTCGGTTATATGTCAAGACATTTTTTTGAATTCTACAATTTGTAATATTTTACGATGTAAGTACGAATGTTTAGTGGGTGTGCGTACACGCAGAGTGTGCGGTCGTCATTCAAGTTGAGCCCTCATTGTCCCTTTGTCCGTCTGTCAGTGGTGGCCCAAACATGTATTCTCTCATACGGTAGAAAAAAACAATGTTTACCTTTATACTTGAGCACATATTTTTATACAAAGTGTGCTTTCATAATGAGAACCGTTTACAGAATAACGCCTGGACACAATAGATAAATGTAGGCTGGAATTAAAGGTGCTGTGATGAATCGAAGATGTGCAGCAAGGTACGGTTGGACTGAATTCCTAATTAATATAAAAGGGATACTGTACATACTTGGAATAAACAGACGAGATCATTTTAACATCCAATGGGCGTGGTATCGTAATAGCATGAATGGAATGACAAGTTTGTATAAATTATTCCATTTACAAATAAGCAAACACGTATATCTCCTAACAAACGCCGACGTGCCAGCATAAATCGGATAAAATAAAAATAAGTTGACCGTCAAATATCTGGAACAATGTTGCAAAGAAAAGGTTGGGGAAATGTTGGCACGCTCCACCGGCGTCATTGAGCACGCAAATACCCAGATCACCATCCATCTATTATACCATCCATAAAATATAACGATTTTAAAATTAATTTGCCTTCCACAAATTTTTACATTTGCACTTTACTTTCAATTTTTTCAGATTTTAGCCAGTTTTCAGCCATTACATATAGATAGATAGTATATAGTAATTCCTAAAATGTAGCTTGATAAAAATGGTTCAAGAGATTTCAGATAACTTCTGTAAAATTTCCATTTTTATATTTAATCAAGTTCCATATTTTGTAACTGACTTAACAGTAGTGTGAGAATAAGTGTAATGCTAATTGTTGTTTGTTCACTGTTTTTTCTAAATGGGAACAATTATACTAGCGTAAGCGCATTATATACCGTATCAGCCACATTAGAGATCAATATATTAGAATGTACTCTTAAGTCTAGAGATGAATACGAATGAATAACTAGTAAGATATGGAAAATAATTTTACATACTTTTATTTCTTAACAGATAAATAAAGGTTAAATTATGTACAATTTTCTAATAAAGAGATTACAAATAATATAATAACAAGTATTTACAAATAATCGCTGTCGGTTGGGAACGTGCCCAAAACGCTGGCTACATTCCCGCGCCGGATGGCAACGCTGATGCGCTGCCTCAAGTACAGGCCAGCATTTTGGTATCGTGAGACTTCTATCAAATAATTGAAAAATCAAAAAAATGTATTTAGTATCAGTTCAATTAGTATTTAATTACGCTTTTGGGACGTTTAGATATATTACTATTATAGTATAGATAAGTGACCAAAGTCTATGTTTAAAAAGATAATAATTTAAGAGCTGTGAAAATGTATTTTCGATTAGAACAGTATTGCTCAATACGTGATCACCAAATGGAACTTTCTTCCTAATATACATTCAATGACCACTAGCAATGCAGCCAATTCTGGCCTACTACACTCAATGGGTGGTCGGTAACAATTCATTCATTCATCAATGTTGTAAGAGAGTTAGATAAGTGTAAACAGACCACCGCGTAAAACTGGACACCGGACATTTCCTAGCGGATGTCTGCAGTTCCTTTTTGTTGAGCTGTTTGGACTTCTTTGAATATCGTCTAAGTATATAAAAAAGAAGTTAATGAATAACGTTTAGAAAACATTACCTTATACACTAACAAATATAATTACTTAATTATAATTTTTTATTTGGATATTTAGTTTTGTATTTTACGTTTATTTGTTATGAACTAATTTTCATACGGTAACAAACAAATCTTCTGAACCACTTTTTATAATTTTTAGAACGTTACAGGCAGCGCCTGGAAAAGTATTCCTGGGGTTGTTTGAAAGGAATCGATTTTTAGTGAAAAGACCTTTATTCAACATCCGTATTTTTTTTATTAGTGTAAAATAAAGAGTAACCTCTCTAACTACATATTATGTTCTAATTGAAAAGAATTAAATATTGTTCCAATTAAAACATTATCATTATTTTAATTTAAAACTAAGTTTTAACGGTTTTAAGCGCCGTAATTTATTTATTTTTGTTATTCCGACCTTTCGGCCACTTCTCAGTCTTAACGAGTATTAAAGTTTTATTTAGCCTACCGCCAACATGTTCATTTTAATTATTTAGTTTTAATTTTTGTTTATGGTAATTATTTAGTTATTCCGAAACGTCGGAATAACCGAAATCAAATAAATTACCGCGCTTAAAACCGTTAAAACGTAGTTTTATGTTCGGTACCTATATACATATATATATTTATTATGTATACAAGTCCCGAAAACTTAAGAAAACATTATTTTTAATTGTTTTTATTTTATCTATTTCAATCTTACCTAATACAATTATAATAAGACACCACTTAAGCCTGTGATGTTTGCATGTGATGTAAGAAATTACAATGATAAATATCTAGACATGTTAGAGCTTTCACAGTTACATACAATTTTACTAGATGATTGTCGTTAGTATTTTCTTTTTAGCCCTAAAAGTAAAACCACAGGAAGGATAAACACCACAACCCTTGATTATATACTTGTACATGATAAAAGAAAACAAACATTTACATGTTTCTGAGGTATTGATGATAAACATCTGTTTTGAATTACTATTTAGGCGTTGCCCTTCCAGTCTGTCACACGTGGCGCTTTGTTCTTAACAATCGGACCCAAAGAACAAAATGGAAACAAACAAGTGCGGATATTGTCACTTCATAAAATATTCAAACAATGATCATGTTTAACTGTCCCACTCGTGGGAACTAAGCGTCTGACACATTCGCATCTGAAAATTACCTGATTTTTTCTTCAAAAGTTGTAAAACACTTGTAATTCTAAAAGGCTGTCCATTGTACTTCGAATAGTAAAGTGGTCTTTTGACCAAAGTGTCGGTGAGTGCAATTTTAAGGAATTACTCATTACTCCTTGCCGAGTGCTATTTGCTTCGATGGTACTCATTTTCAAGTTAAAACAAGTTGAAAATTGTATTACAATCATCGTGTATAGTGTATAATTAGTTTCAGATGTACCAAATGTCATCGTATCTAACAATTGTTCATAAATTTCGGAGATCAATGAGAGGACTTTTCCGTCGAAATTTCGTGTATTATATCACGTCTTTGATATATATTATATATATCAAAGACGTGATTTCGAATACTAGCTGGAAACATGCACTAGTTAAGCATATTTTCATACCTAATGTAGGTATATATTGACGTGGTTACGATGAAGGGAACCGCACATAAGGGATAAGAAAACTACACATTTAAATTATATTTGCCTTAAGGGCACATTCCACTAAAAAATCCTGGGCCTACGGCCTTATAAAGTAACTAGCTGTGCCCGCGACGTCGTCCGCGTGGAATTTGTTTTCAAAACCCCCTAATTTTGAAACATTCTACATTGGTGCTTCGCTCCTATTGCTTTTAGCGTGATGGTACATAGCGTATAGCCTTCCTCGATAAATGTATTATCCAACACTGTAAGAATTTTTCAAATCAGGCCAGCGATTCATGAGATTAGCGCGTTCAAACAAACAAACAAACTCTTCAGCTTTATAATATTAGTATAGATAAAAGCTGACAGGGCTAAATAATATTTGTTTATTTATAAAGATTAAAGGCTAATGTTGCAATCACTTGATAAAAAATATTTAATTTTCAACATTTAAAACAATGGCCGTTGCTTGCATAATGATATCTGAATTATTTTCGTATTTAGTCGGGATATAATTTAATATATTTGACAGATAACTTTTACCTGGTTATTAAATAATCTGACTCATACCAAATATGATGTTAAATAAACACTTTTCATCTCAAAGAGTATCAAATACAATACTATAATTGTAAATTAAAAACAAAATGATTCTTTTTCTCGAGTTTAATTTTTTTTCCTTTCATAAAAGAATCGTGATTGACCATTCATAAGCAGCAGTCTACCTGCTAAACCGCTGCTCGTACTACGAGTTGTAAACTTTGAATGACCACAATTTTATGAATGGAAATGATTGAAGACGGAACACTGCACGAACACCTTCCGTCCTGAATCAGGGAGCAATTTCACGCATCCACAACGTTGCATAAAACTAAATTCAACACAAACAAGGCACCGTGAAAACATCGATCAAAAGCAAGAATTCCGTTTAGTATCGCGATATGTTTAGAATAACAAATTGTATGAATGAACACCTCGGAAGAATAAGTTTAATCGAAATGTCGTACCTTGGATTGTGTGATTCAATTGGGATTATAGGGGAATATTAAATAATTGTTACCTTCCATGTTCTTATACGTACGTGTAATCTTCTTCCTAATATATAAAAATCAATTGCTGTTCGTTAGTCTAATTATAACTCAAAAATAGCTTGACCGATTTTGATGAAATTTTTGTGCGTTTGAGTGGATTCCGGTATAATTAAAATTCACAATTAGAACCGATGGCGCTGCAGTTAGGCTCTATTCTTATTTTTTTTAGGATAGGTCAGCGTCTGCTAGGCCCACTAATGTACTTTACTAATTGCTTGAAGTTCTGATATTGTGCTGTAGATTTTTAAGCTCTGCTTGCACTACATGAAAAATAATACTAGGAATGACAATGTTTATTTAAAAATCTAACTCTATAAACTCTTAACTAGATTACGATAAATGGATATCACTATTCTCTCACATTGAACGGTTTTTTTAATCACTTCAGATGAACTTTTTTCTATAACATAAATGTAGTTAACGACTTACCAGAAATAAAAACAGTTTTTGGATTTATTTGTATAATAACGAAGAATCAACAGTAGTGATATTCAAGTAACAGTGAATCAACGATCAAAGAAATACATTTTAATATTTACTTTAATACTGTTATTCTTAATACCAGTACTATATTCCTTGTCTAAAATACATGCAGTTTTTAAGACTAGTAAGTACCGGTTTCACTTTAAGTAGCTTATAGGTTGTCGATTTATACCTAATACCAATTACAATATCAATAATTGTGATAAGAATTATCAAACAATACAAGAGATAAACAATAAATTATTGTTATCAATATTGTTTAGTATCTGTGCTATATAATATGTAGAAGGAGGTGCTTCAAAAGGAAAGATAAAATCATTATTATATTATGTCCACTTCAAGATACCTAAACTAAAACAATACCTAATAATAGACGTAAAGCCACTTTACGGCATTTTTTTAATGCAAATGATATTTGTATGTTAATTTAAAAAACTTTTTTATATATTTAATAGTAAAATAAAACCAGAGCCTTATATGCAGCTTTCCTTAAGTATTGTATCCATGTTCCGTGGAAATTACTTTTTCGAAATAGAAATTATCCGATAAACTCAGTAATAATCAATTTCCTATAGGACTAACTGAAAAAATGTTATATTAATATGAATCGCCCCGGCGAGTGCTTTAACGTATGTTTGAAAAAATTGTATTAGAGCTATTTATATCACACATAAATATTAGCACGCACGATGCGTAAGTAGATACAAATTCTGATTCTGATTCACCTCGTATAAAATTATTTCTTAAATTATTTCTATCATCGTCTGCATAGACATCTGCATATCACCGGTTCCTTTATTTACTATTCATTCACTCGCCTTACCATTGGTTAAATTTTGATAGACAATTGACAACTTATTATTTCAGCTACTTGTAAGTTTTTGTGCAAACGATGATAAGGGTCTAATTCGCCAGTTTTGTAAATCAGGCTTATTACAACAGAAACAGCCGATTCACTCAAACGGCGCAAATATGCAACCCTCAGTTAGAGATATATGTTTGTGCTGTTTGCTGTCGAGACGCTTGGACCGTGGGGTCCTGAGGCCCTTAGCCTCTACCAAAATTTATCGAAAGGACTCATTGACTTTTCATGATCAGAAGACGGATCAGTATGGCGATCCAGCGAGGAAACGTAGGCAGCTTTCTGGTCACCTTACCCATAGAAGACGGTGATCTGGGCTTAGTATTCTACTTATAGTCTTGAGGGACTATGCGTAGAATACAATACAAATAAGTTAAGTTTTCTTGCATTGTATTCGATTATATGTAATTTTATAAAAAATAAATAATTAAGAATACAGAATTGATGTTTTACTTTAATAATATCTTGATGTAAAATATGTGATGGTTACACTAGGGAGGAAGGAGTACGGCATTTGAAGAGGCCCAGTGAGCGGGGCCCACGCCTGCCAGGGTAGCGGAGTTGGGAAAACCGCATTCACGTAGCCCTGGCATAAGGCGCAGGACGGAACACCCAGGGGTTTTAGTGGGTATCCCTAACTGGGGAGTGGCAATAGCGTGGCACCGGTTCTGACCGGGCACGCTAGTGCCACCCCCGATCTGGCGAATCCCACACTGTCTCACCAAGGTCGCGAGCATCCCCCAGGCTTCTGTGCCTGTCGCGGCTTAGTCCTCAAGTGGATTTCCCCTGGCCAAAAAAAAAAAGGGTGGAAGGAGTATCATGAATGTGACCAATGTGACAAGGACTGGGGAGGGGGTAAAAACTCATGAAATTCGTGTGACGTAATTTCTGGATGGTCCCTTATGGATAATTCGTGTCGCAGCATTCGATGGCGACACTTTGTCTGTCACGGAGAGTAGCCCATCCATTGTATACAGTACATAAATATTCTCACCTTATTTTTGCCATTACAAATCCTTTTAAAGGCGGGATACCTCGACGTGGGTCTTCTTTCCGGTCGCAACTCACATAAAGGAACCAATTATAAGAATTAACTATGCGTTACTGTGTCTCAAAAGGCCCTTCACGACAGCTTCCGAATTTCAAAGAAACGAAGAATCAACGGATAACGGATTAGTGTAATTTAGTTCATTCTTTAATATAAAAGTCCAATGAAAGCTCATAATTGAATACGAAGTGTGAAGTATTGCTTTGAAGGATACTAAAAAATTATGATGAGTAAAAAACAAGTCGCCGTGTGCGAGTCGGACACGTCATATGTGGTTCCTCTATAAAATACAGTACGTATATTTGGGGCCGCTTGCATAAAGTTGCTTAAATTTATTTAAAAAACACAAAATGTATTAACACCCTTAAATACAATTAGCGTCTTGCACAACGCAAAATTTGCCGCTAAATATGTTTAAAGAACTGTCAATACGTTTTGTGTAAAACGTATTTAGGCAGTTTAATATGATTAACTAATTTTATTTAAAGGCGATCGTTATGCAAACGGCCCTTAACGTCTTGTTCAATGGAACTTTGAAAATTATTAACGTTTTTAACATATAAAGTTTATGATAAGAGATTCGCGGATTCGTATTACGAACGTGACAAGTGTCAAAATAGAATGTAACTTTATACTAAGTCTTACACCTACTTGCATACTTTATATCTAGAATAATCTAGACACGTGTCAATTTCACTAAACGATTCTCCAAAAGCGGCCACTTTTGTCTTTCTAAATATCTTTTCACTCGTCAAAATTTTTTAGCTCTACTGCTTCTGTGACTTTTGGTTATTTTTATATGGGACTCCACTAATAATTTTAGATATCGGAACCCTAAAAAAGACGGACCCAATAAATTAATTCGTTTTACTGAACAAACAATCAATTTGTATAAGCGGGTGGCGAAGAAACTTTTTTGTTATCGCAGTTGTTAGGAAGTCCAGAGTCTGTCTTTGTCAGAGGATACTTAGTGTATTGAAGACCCCCCGCGGCAATCTAACGTTCCCTTTGCGACTTGGTCAATCCTTCGATCAATATTGTAAGAAAAATTCACCCTTCTTAAATAGTTTTTTATTGAATCAACCTCTTAGGATACCTACACTTATACATAAATATAAAAGTGACTTTTTGTACCACATCATTGCTCAGGGAAATAACCTAAAGGATATATGCTATATAGAGTGGTCATAATTTTTAAGACCCAATATTTAGTTGATTTACAGTTTCAAGAATATAAATAGATACTTTTACATTTTTAATTAGTGTATTTAATATCATCTTGCCAACTTTAGACTAATTTCCCTACTTTTCCTATCACCGATTAATGATAATAAAGATTTAATGTGTATGAAAATCATTAGCATGAGATAACTGTTCATTAAAGTCTATGTATAAGTCAGATTTCAATACGTAAATTGCGTGAATTGTCTTATAAAACATAGTACATACCAGTTATAGACAACGTAACCAATCTATCAAATGTTACTAAATACTTGAATAATCTAGAAATAGATAAAGTCGCATGAACAGAAATGTAGAGCATGTGTTAAGTGAAGTAGTAGGTTTCCTTAATTGATAAATGTTTAAATAAACATAATTACAATATCAGAAAGTATTGGGCTCGGCTATGAGATTTTCGATTTCAGGGTTGGAACTATAAAAGCTTACCGCCTCCGCGGGCTCACTCACGTAGAACATAAAAATCGGAAGAAAGCATATTTGTCCAAAGTATCGCTGGATGGACAAAATATAGGATGACCTGTGTGAAATTCACATCTATAATGGCCAAAAAAATTGCACAGGAAAGGGAAAAGTAGTGTGTTCTAGTCTCGAAAACCGAGATACACTTTCTGTCGATGAACCCACGGAAATAATTACTCTTATCTATTTCGCCGAATAAAATTCGCGTACGACAGGGTGACATACGGGCGAAAATGGTCGACGAGCCACAAGTACGTGCACCTACTTGCTCGCATGTCTATGACACGCTTATGAGGACGGATTGGGTGAAAACATCCAGAACGCAGTTATGCAAACCAAAACTATTCCAGATTGACTTTTGAGACAATCAAGATTTTCATAAAAGTTTGTATGAAATAGAAAGCAAATATTTCCGCTAAAATATAGTAGATGGTGAGCTGGGCTCAGTATTCCACTTACATTTTTAAGGAGTTATTAATAGAATATAATGTAACTAATGTTAATTAATTGTGTTTAGTTAAGTTTAGAATATTGGAAATAAAAAAATGGGTCATAAATAACTAGCTTGGATATTCTTAGTTTAGTTCTGTATATTGTACCAAAATTGTGGGTTGGTTCCTATTTGCATAAGTACTTCCTGCTTTAAACGAACGTTTTGCCTCAGTTATGAGCCGTCTGAGCTCTCCATCATTTTAACCTGCTCTCATCATCGGGCCATCAGTGCGGATCGGCTGTTTTGATAAAGATAATTAATCATGTCCCAACACACCGAGTGACCATTAGGCTTCGAGCTGAGTCATAGCAACGAGGTGGTCGAAACGCTTTCCACATTAACGCTTTACTGTCAATAGCATACTTGTTAGAGGCTGTTTTAGAGACAGAGATAATCCCCGCTACGCATCATCACATTCAAATGAGAAGAAGGAAGCGTATCTATACATTAGAGTTATTTGAAATGAAAATTATAATTATCTAGTACAATAAAGAAATTTAAAAATAATCGAATACAATAAAAGAAAACTTAACTTATTTGTATTGTATTCTGCCCATAGTCCCTCAACACTAAGTAGAATACTGAGCCTAGATCACTGTCTTCTATGGGTAAGATGCCCAGAAGGCTGGTTACGTTGCCTCCCTCTATCGTCATAATAATTATCTTAGTTAATGCAATTGTATTACCTAAGTGCTAATAAAAAGCTCTCTTAATACATACCTTTTTAACCGACTTCGAAAAAAGGAGGAGGTTCTCAATTCGTCGGGATCTTTTTTTTTTGCTTTTTGTATATATGTGCGCCGATTACTCCGTGATTTATGATCCGATTTACGTAATTTTTTTTTGTTCAACGTGGAATAGCTTCCAATTGGTCCCCTAAAAATTTTACATTTAAAATAAAAAGTATCTTGCTTAAAAAGGGATACTACACTATTGAAGAATATTTAAATGACAAAACTTCATTTACATAACAGCTCGCTCCAACCTCTTATACTGTGTTTTGTACGAGTATAACGTTTTTATCTTGCCGTACTTGTAAGGAATATATGGAGATATGTTGCAAAAAAAAATAATACGTTACGTCTTTATATTTATAATAACTATAATTATTTTCTATCCTTTTATTGCGTTTTTGTCTTATTGAATATGCACTGTTTGCTACAACTCCATTAATTCTTCAAAAGTTATTCTGTAACATAATTCTGTATAAAATCTTTTTTAAAAAAAGTACTTAAATATAAAAAATAGAACAAGAAATATAAAGAAAAAATTTTTTTAGCTAGACGTGTTGCTGGGGAGTTTCTTGCCGCTTCTTCTCCTTAACAGCAATAACACGTTGCGAAGCGGTGTACATAGACTAGGATGTAAAATTAAATTTTAACCTATATGTATGACCTTCAAAAAGTGTTCTCCAGTGGAACTTATTTTGAATAAAAACTTTTGAATTTGAATTTGAATTTGAATACATAGTTTGGTCCAGTAGTTTTCATTTTATGAACATTTTTCATGGAAATAATTTTCACTTCGTTCCATATGTACACCGATTACTCCGTGATTTATGATCCGATTTACGTGATTCTTTTTTGTTCGACGCGGAATAGCTTCTAATTGGTCCCCTAAAAATTTGACATAGTTTGGCCAAGTAGTTTTCATTTTACGTACATTTTTTTGTTCCCAGTTCTAGGAACCTATATTTTTTAAGAAGCGCGGCACCATTCGTATGTCCTCCCATACATAGCTAGACACTAAAAAGTAACAAATAAAAAGTAAAACTTCGTTTAAAAAAACCGACTTCAAAAACTAAAAAACTAAAATGTATAAAATAACTTATTTCTAAAGCTATTATTATTAATATATATTATCTAAAACATCTTGAAGTCGGTGCAAAGTAAAACATAAAAATTACTATATTTTGAAAATTACTAAGCACCGACTTTAAGATGTTTTAGATAATATATATTAATAATAATATCTTTAGAAATAAGTTATTTTATACATTTTAGTTTTTTCGTTTTTGAAGTCGGTTTTTTTAAACGAAGTTTTTAAATTTTTATATTATACAATATACATAAAAGTAAGTCATATCCATCAGACAGCGCGTCAGCCCGTCTGCTGTGCTCTAGCGATAAAAAAATGTAGTAGCAATTGCTTTTATGAGTACCTGTTCAGTCAAATTAATAGCAATAAGCTGACGCACAAGAGACACTAAAATTATAATAGGTATTTATGTCAATACTAAGTGAATAGCCGCTGTTTAATATTAATTGGAGATTATTCGACTATGAGTACAGGAGCTAATTCTTTTAATAAATAAAATTGACATACCTCATCATAGCTCAACAAATTTCGAAACTTAAAATTCAAGTAACAACCGCTAGTATACCTAAATAATATGCCTATTGTCACAAAAGCAGCTTGATATAAAAACCATATATAAATAAGACAGCCAAGCTCTCGCTATCAGGTAGATTTGTTACTCTAATATGTTTGGGAATAAATCAAGCGTTCTGTACTGTAAATCACGTTAAGTATAGTAGTATAGTCTTCAGCTGTTTGGTTTTTGTATTCTCTCGACGCGTGCGTTCCAATTACTTTCAATACTTGAATTATTAAATGAAACTCTTCAGTATATTCTACACATTACTGTTGGTGGCCTTTGGTCAAGTTATTGGCCACAGACAACAAATCTTTCGCTCATTAATCGAAGACTTTTGACAGCTCTTTCACAACAATCAGCGGGATGCCATTTTGTGGCAGCAGCCGGAAATTTGTCTATATTGACGTCTCTATCCCGTATTTCCTGTTCGGTCTGGTAACAGGCATGTGAAGGGGCGATGGACTCAACCTTATTATGATATAATATTATAGTTTTTGGGCAAATCAATATATTCATTAAAAATCTCGTTCTATTGTACCTACTATCTAATCTTCAGAAAACGCCACCTACTTACTGTTTATTATACAAAAGCTCTAATGTCTGAAATTAAACATTTTTTTCTTTTATTTAGACCTTTTATTATTTATAAATCCTGTTTTGGCTGCATTTACTAGGGTGAATTACTCAAATTTTATAATATATGAGCAAACAGGTGATCCAAACTGGATCTGGACATTTCTAACATCTCCAGTCACCCGAGCATTTGAGATATTTTCTGAAAAATACGCAATTCTTACCTAAAAATAAATCAATAACCCATAAGTATTGTTCAGTTTTACCCAGTCTTATACAACTTTATAGAAATAAAATTATATATTTCAAGTTCCTACCAAAAACATCTAAAAGCAATAAAACCAAACAAACAACTTAAAATATTTTTTATTGAAAAAATATTAGATATTAAAATATTATAACTATAAACTAGTACAGCGAAGGAAACTTAACTAAAATTGTATTCTATCTGTTCGGAATACAGATATCGAGCGCCGGCTTTCGATTGTTACGCGATATATACGAGGGCACTTTTTTTTATCGCGTCGAAAAGCGGGTACACCGGTGATTGACTCGAAGACGCACGGCAACTGCTCTCGCGAAATAAATGTAATATTAAACAATTTATTGAGAATTATTGATAAATAAAGTGTATGGAACATTAAACTAATTAATATACACAGTGAACAAGTGGTCGTAAGGCAATAGGACGAGGCGCGGGTGTATTTGGACAGACTTTTATCTAACCCCCGTAGTGTTCCCTTGTAGTAGTAGTTTGGTAGGATATTTTATATATTTCCTCTCAAGGGGCGCCCTTCCCTTAATATACTGACGGATTAGTTTCCCCTTGTTCCTGTTCCTGCCTCCGCCGGCTGGAGTAGGTACCAGGTAAGTACCTAGTATATAAGTAGCAAAAATTACCTTGTGGGTTTGTGCCGTCGGGTTACCGATCCCGCCGTGTACGGTACAAAATTTGGTAGCAGAGCGTGGTTTTAGTTTAAAAAATCGGTTAAGTATTGTTAGTAACTTTCGGTTATTTTTGTTAAGTTTTATTTCGTGATTTTTTTATTGTTTTTTTTTGCGTTTGCGTTTGAGTAAATTTGTTAATTCGCGATTAGTATGGCCGGTAAATATTCCGCCCGGATAGCCGGTGTGTTACGGTGGCTCGGATCTGCCGTTTTGAATATATCGCGTAGGGATCGAGAGCAGGCGTTAATATCACGTCACGAGGCCTTAGACGACCAGATGTCTGACTTATACGATGCGTACCGCGCGTTATTGGAACTGAGTCCAGAGTCGGAGATTTAAGACAAAATAAATGCGGATGTAAATCAAGCCGATGACTTAGCGGATCAGATCCGCCAAGCGGTGGGTATTATATTGAAAAAATCGAATAGTGAAAATATTTATAAGAATGATAGTGAATGTTCCCCTGCACTAGTAGGTCGACTGCCTAAGTTGGATTTACCCCATTTTGACGGGGACTTAGGTCAGTGAGTTGCATTTAACAATTTATTTGAGAGCCTTGTACATTCTCGCAACGACTTGACTCCCGTTCAGAAATTGGCCTATTTGTTGGCATCCCTTAGAGGAGAGGCCAAAGGACTCGTTCAACATTTAGAACTCATTGATGCAAACTATGATATTGCCCGGGTTTTGCTTATGCGACGTTATCAAAATGTTCGTCGTTTAGCGGATACCCACATGTCGGCCATTTTAAATTTGCCTACTTTACGTGCAACTCAGACGTTGCGTACCCGACTTCTTAACCCCTTATTAGTTGCCGTTAATGGATTAAAGGGTTTAGATTTACCTGTTCCGAGTTGGTCATTTATGTTGGTACACATTGTGTTAAATAAACTTCCACTTGAGTTACGGAACAGATTTGAACAGGAGTATGGTGGAGACTCTGCCACTCATCTACCACAATTTGATGATCTAGTTACCTTCATGGAAGATGAGTGTCGTCGATTAGAGAATATTCTCCCTCCTGGATTTGGCGAAATTATTAATAGTAGGCCTAAGTTACAACAAGTGCGTATGGATCGCCGCATGCCTGAAAAGCGTGATGTTCGTGCTTTTAATACGGTTTCCACACCTCACCAGGGTTCTCGGTGTGTATATTGTAAGAATAATAAACATGTTGTTGATTCTTGTCATGCATTTAGAAAATTACGTTGGCAGGCTAGACGTAACATAGTTCGGCAGCGCAACTGGTGCTTTGGTTGCCTCGGTAACCATTTTGTGTCCCAATGTCAAACTATTCAACCCTGTCATCAGTGTCAGGGCAATCATCACCATCTTCTTTGTGGCAACCGTTATGGTGGATCTCCAAAGCCGGCTGCTCCGGTATCTATGGACGTTGTCGAAGAGAATCAGGTGATTTTGGAAGACCAATGGGCTGGTGGTGTACAGGCAGTCCCACCAAGAAGTAGTTCAGTCAATAATTTCGGTATTCAAGGTCATTCTAATAACTCCTATCGCGCCAATCCCGCTACGGGCGGGGGTTCTCGACAAGCACCTCGTATGGTTAACGCTGCTGTTGATCAAGCGCGTAGAGTTGCTTCGGATATGTCACATCAATATGCCGAGTGGCCTCGTTTGGATAGGCGTTATATGACTGCATTTCTACCGCAGCAAAGTTATTCGCAGTGGAATCCTATGCTCATGCGAGGTTATTCTTGTCCGTCAACCTCGTACCAAAATCAGAATTTTCGTTCGTCATTTTGACTAGTATCGCAATCTCCACCTGTGTCAGCTCCCTCTCTATTGACTGTTTTATTACCTACTGCCCAAGTTCGCGTCTTTTCTCCTCGGGGTGAATATGTGACGGCACGCGCAATTTTGGATACGGGATCTCAGGGATGTATTGCATCGTCACGCTTGGTGGAGCGTTTACAACTGCGCCTGGATCGTGGCGCAGACTTCATTCAAGGTGTAGGTGGAGTAAAGGTTTCTGGTTTGGTAGGACAAGTTTCACTATCCTTTTCTCCTTTACGATCTTCTCGGCCGTCTGTTGTCACCTCAGCTGTTGTTCTAAATAATATTATGGGTCGACATCCACTAGTAGCCTTACCTGCGAAAGTGAGAAATTTGACATCCGGTTTATCATTGTCAGACCCGCATTTTCACATTCCAGGTCCTGTGGACTTATTGTTAGGTGCAGACGTGTTAGGATTGTTCCATTTTGGTAACACGAGGTTACTGCAACACGGTGGTCTTGTCACGGTCTCGAGTGATCTTGGTGACGTCATCATGGGACCTGTGTTTTCTCCTGGCTCTCAATCTATCGAGCCACATGATTCGTATGTTGGTCTCTCTCTCGCTGAAGCGGTTCAGCGATTCTGGGAAGTAGAAGAGCCCCCCACTGCTACTCGTGACAGCCCGGAAAATCTGGAATGTGAACTATTCTTTCAGAATAATACAGGTCGTCTTCGTTCAGGTCGGTTTATGACGAGGTTGCCTTTCTTGCCGTCTCGGCCTCGACTTGGTTACTCACGGATGCTAGCTGAAAAGCGGTTAGCTTCGATGCAGAGACGTATGAAGTGAGACTCAGTGTTTCGACAGAAATATATTGATTTTATGCGTGAATATTTGGACTTGGGACACATGTCTATTTCAAAATTTGATTGGCGTGTTCATGAGCACTACTTCATTCCTCATCATGCGGTATTTAAAGGGAACAAAATTAGAGTAGTTTTTGATGGTTCAGCTCCTACTGCTAATGGAGTATCTTTAAACCAGTGTTTGCATTCCGGTCCCAAGTTGCAACGAGATATTTCCGATATTCTGACAAACTTTCGTCGTCATCAAGTCGTTTTTGTAGCGGATATTAAAATGATGTTTCGTCAAACATTAATTCATCCCGACGATCGTAGATATCAGCTCATCCTGTGGCGCGAAGATGAATCTCAGCCTATAACGGTTTTCGAGCTTAATACTAATACATACGGGCTGAAGTCGAGCCCCTTTATTGCTATTCGAGCATTATTAGAGTTGGCTGAACGTGAGAGACTAAGTTTACCTAGAGCTTCGGCTGTTGTATCTACTGATACATATGTAGATGATATTTGTACAGGTGCCGCTAGTGAAGAAGAGGCATTAGTACTGCGTGATGAGCTCATCAGCCTTCTGAAGGCTGGTGGTTATGAGCTCAGAAAGTGGATATCTAACTCTCAAGCTTTACTTGATGGCTTGCCGGAAGAGCATCAGCAGGATCCACATATATTTCAGAATGTTAACAATCCTGATGCTGTTGCTGTATTAGGTGTGCAGTATCAACCAATACCGGATGTCTTATCATTTCGTGTACAAGATTTAGATATTTTCAAAATATGGACAAAGCGACTGGTGTTGTCCACTGTAGCACGGATATTTGATCCAAATGGTTGGTTGAGTCCTGTCGTGTTTTGGGCAAAATGCTTCGTTCAGAAGCTTTGGTTAGAAGGACTAACTTGGGATGCACCTCTTATTGGAAATTTACTGTCAATTTGGACTAATTATGTTTCGTCTCTCCCTGATATCCAAATGATTAAATTTGATAGAGCTTTTTTACCTCGTGGTAGATATAAGGCTACGTTGCATGGCTTTTGTGATGCTTCTGAAAATGGATATGCAGCTGCCGTGTATCTTCGTACTGTAGATAATTCAGGGATTGTACAATGTAAACTTGTACTTGCAAAGAGTAAAGTTGCTCCTGTTCGATCACGACTTACTATACCCAAATTAGAACTATCAGGAGCTGCTCTCCTAACTCGACTTCTGAATCATTTAATGTCAACATTGGGTCTGACTTTGGATATTAAAACCGTATTTGCGTGGACCGACAGTCAGATAGTTCTTGCTTGGTTGCGAGCTTCTGTTCATGCATTAGAAGTTTTTGTTGCTAACAGGGTGTCTCAGATACAGAATTCGAAAATTAGTTTGATTTGGAGACACGTTCCGGGTGAAATGAACCCTGCAGACTGCGCTTCACGCGGCTGTGCAGCTCCAAATTTGATAGACCATCCTTTGTGGTGGGGACCAGCCTGGCTGTCTGAGCCTGCAGATAGCTGGCCTCACTCTGTAGTTGAGTCCATTGAGCCTTTACCAGGATTAAGAGCTCTCGTTGTTACAAAGGATGTGCCGCATGATCTTGAGTCTCTGCTGAATAGATTTAGTTCCCTTGACAAATTGTTAGGTGTAACGGGATGGATGAAGAGATTTATTCATAATACGCGAAACTCTCTTAATAGAGATCTTTCTTCCGTCTTGTCGCCTTTAGAGAGACAGGAAGCTCTTTTGTTTTGGATTCGTTTTGTTCAGGCTGAGCACTTTGAACTAGTCTTCTCGACTTTAAAAGGAGGCCGCACTAAGCTGAAAGGTGCTGTTGCTCGCCTCAATCCGTTTATCGATGATAAGGGTCTTTTGCGTGTAGGAGGCAGGCTACGCAATGCCAAGTTGCCCTACGAGACACGACATCCTCTCTTACTCCCAAAGGAGAGTCCTCTTGCAAGACTTATCATATCTGACCGTCATTTGAAAAATGCTCATGCTGGATTGAACTCACTTCTAGCCATCCTTCATAGCGAATTTTGGATTTTGTCAGCTAGACGTGCGATTAGAAATGTGATATTTCGTTGTATTGCTTGTTATAGGTTAAAGGCGACTATAACTCAACCTCAAATGGGGGACCTTCCTCCAGATCGGGTTACAGTTTCTAGACCCTTTTCTGGAGTAGCCACGGATTTTGGAGGTCCATTCTCGGTAAAAGTTTCTTCATTACGTAATGCTAGAGTAGTTAAGGCCTATTTGTGCGTTTTCGTTTGCCTTGCAACTAAGGCCGTACATTTAGAAGTTGTCTCTGCTCTTAGCACTGAAGCTTTCATTGCTTGCTTGTCTCGTTTTGTCAGTCGTCGTGGGTTACCGAGCTTGATTCGGTCCGACTGCGGGACAAATTATAAGGGTAGCGATAGATACTTAACAGAAGTTTACAAATTTTTGGAAAATAATCAAACTTATATTGGCACAAATTTGTCTCGTCGTGGAATCACTTGGCAATTCAGTCCCCCCGCTTGTCCTTCCTGGGGTGGTATTTTTGAGGCTGTTGTCAAGGTAGCCAAGACTCATCTTTATAGAGTAATTGGCGAAACAATTCTTACATTTGAAGAGTTAGCTACTGTTTTCTGTAAAATTGAGGCAGTTCTAAATTCCCGGCCACTTTGTCCTGTTTCGTCGGATCCAAATGATTTGGAGGTTTTGACTCCTGGTCATTTTTTGGTATGTGGTCCACTGACAGCTCTTCCTGAGTATCCATTAGTTGATGTTCCAATTAACCGGCTGTCCCGTTTTGAATTGTTGCAACAACTCTCACAGAATTTTTGGAAGAGGTTTAATTTGGAGTACCTTCATCTGCTTCAGCAGCGTGTTCGATGGTCTGATAAAACAGATCCGCCTAAATTAGGGGACCTTGTTCTTGTAAAAGAAGTGAATATGCCACCTTTGTCGTGGAGACGAGGTCGTATTGTGCAGCTATTCTTCGGTTCCGATGGTACTCCACGAGTGGCTGAGGTCTTGGTTGGAGACACTGTATTGAAGAGAGCTGTATCTGGGTTGTCACGGCTCCCAATTGAATAGTTTATTCTGTCTGATTCTCTGGCTTTGGACTCAGCCAGGTTTCTCCTGGCTGGGGCGGGGGACTGTTCGGAATACAGATATCGAGCGCCGGCTTTCGATTGTTACGCGATATATACGAGGGCACTTTTTTTTTATCGCGTCGAAAAGCGGGTACACCGGTGATTGACTCGAAGACGCACGGCAACTGCTCTCGCGAAATAAATGTAATATTAAACAATTTATTGAGAATTATTGATAAATAAAGTGTATGGAACATTAAACTAATTAATATACACAGTGAACAAGTGGTCGTAAGGCAATAGGACGAGGCGCGGGTGTATTTGGACAGACTTTTATCTAACCCCCGTAGTGTTCCCTTGTAGTAGTAGTTTGGTAGGATATTTTATATATTTCCTCTCAAGGGGCGCCCTTCCCTTAATATACTGACGGATTAGTTTCCCCTTGTTCCTGTTCCTGCCTCCGCCGGCTGGAGTAGGTACCAGGTAAGTACCTAGTATATAAGTAGCAAAAATTACCTTGTGGGTTTGTGCCGTCGGGTTACCGATCCCGCCGTGTACGGTACACTATCTATTATTCCTTAAGACTATTAATAGAATACTGAGCCTAGGTCGTGGAAGACTATAGGTAAGGTTTCTAGAAGGCTGGTTATATTACCTCGCTGGATCGTGGTCTGTTGTCCGAGATAAGAACCAGCAATCTGATCTGCCGAAGAGTCGTTTTGAAATATCTTTGTAGCGGCTCATGGGCTCCGGACCTATTAAAATACACGGACCCATTAAAAATACAACTTCAATTTAATGTTACTAAATAAGGAAAAAATATAATAAAAAACATCTAAGTTTTTACGTTTTTTCTGTTTTTCAATGTTATCCTAAGTAATAATAGATTGGAAACTTTTAAATTGGACTGACAAGCGACGTGCAATAAACGCACGCCGCCGTCGCTCGGTCCCTATATCGATTTTCTGATTTAACCTCCCCCTGCAGATAACGACACTAGGTAAAAGGCCACCTCACCTATGCCATGTAGATGTAAAGTACAATCACTCACATATACGCAAAAAATATTTAACCACTATTACTTGTTATGTAGTAAAATCAAATTTTATTAAGGATTTAAGGTTGTGTTATGAGTAAGTATCGCCCATATCTGAGGTCAAGTTTAAGAAATTTTCCTTAGTGGGACACAAACTGGAACCTCAGCTTTTCATTGAACTACGCGAGTCAAAGCTTAAACCACTAGATTATAAAAGTGTACCAAAATATAAGAAATTATAGAATATAATAATTAATTAATTGCTAATCAAATATACAATTACAAAAATGCGGTTACAATATTATCAACAATAGGCGGCCTTATCGCTTAAAGCAATCTCTTCCAAGCAACGTAACTTAAAGAATAATTTAACCTAATGTGGCAAAACTTATGCAACATAATTAATTAAAAAACCGACTTATAAAAAAATAGTCACATCTGCCGCAGGTCCGATGGCCGTTGGAGCAAACGAGTCCAGAAGTGGAGCCCGCCTCGGTAAACGTGGTGTCGGACGCCCTCCAGCCCGATGGACCGACGACCTGTGCAAGGTCGCCGGTAGGCGGTGGCTGAGGAAATCGGAGGACAGGGATGATTAGCACCGTCTTGGGGAACCCTACGTCCAGCAATGAACTGCGAATGGCTGACGCCGGAAAAATTAGATTCTACGAGAAATGGATATAACATATACGTACATAGAGACATAGATGAACAAACATGTTAATTGAAAATTGATTCCGGTTTTGCCAAAAATGGGAGCGAATCCTAAAAATGGAGTAAAAGTTTAAAATAAAAAAACTTTATTCTACGTAAAACATGGAAAAATATTTTAGTTAAAAATTGATAGAGACATTGGACAATCAATTAAACCAAATGTGCAACAACAATACATACGATAAAAAGGCCCAATAAAATAAAGTGTAGCATTAATAAAGATATACGACAGGACAGTGCAGAGTTTCCTTTGATTGGACGCCGATTTATTGTGCGGAAATGCCGTTACTACGTAATATTTCCGCCCGGCACTATTCATTTTCCCTTTTTTTACAGAAAAAAGGGCGCGATATGTCTTAATCGAACTGTCTACGGAATTGAGGGTGAACTTTAAACACCAGAAGAATAACTATAAGTTTACTTACAGTTCTAAGCTTCAAATTAATATTTTAGTCAATCTATACTTGTATATTACATATATATAGGTATATCCTACTAATATTATAAACGCGAAAGTTTGTTAGTATAGATGTATGTTTCTTATTCTTTCACGCAAAAATTTGTGAATGGATTTCGATGAAACTACAATAATATAGCTTACACATAAGCTATAATTTATGAAGATATAGTGTGAATTATGCAAAATATAACGAATTTCCATCACCACGCGGGTGGATGGTAAAAAAATATGACGTCATAATATTGTAGCATTAAAATAACGCGTTAATGAATGTATAAACGACAATTTTAGAAAAAAATGTGCGTGAGTGCAGTTCACACGCAGTAGAAGTGAAACTTTAGAGAATATATTCACATATAAATCTTATCTAACTTTTGTTAATATAAATATAATTCCTTTAGCCTACATCCGTCAACATATTTTATAGGGAATTCAAAACAAACTTCTAAGTATCACTTTAAATTTTTCAGTGTTTAAATCTAAAACATATTATCAATTTTATTTCGGTAAAAATTGGACCTCTGCTTAATCATCGGTCTTATTGACTGTCTAGGATCTGGTCTGTGCTGCACAAAGTAAAACTCGTATCTCATTCTCTTGCAAGCTTAGTCCTGTAGATTTATACGTTCATCTCTTTTTAGTGTCGCATTTTCGTTTCATCGAGATTTAAATCGCAACGATTCTAAAGAACTTTCACTTCAATTATATCTACCATGATATTTTAATAGTAATATGGTATCTATTTTAAAGCTAGTTTTTGTATATGTTAAAATGTTTTTTTTTGTAGAATTTTTGTACAAACCCATGATCATATTGTATATATCTGACAATTCAAACAATAAATAGTCAGAATACATTTTTATTTTATTTTGTGCGTAATAATGAAAGGGCAACAAAACTAAAGGCCGGGCTGACATGTTTAATGTGCCCGTCCTCAATTGTTGTGCTAGCAAATGTAAAGCTGCAATTGTAACAAAACTTTAGGCTGTAAGTTTTACTAACACTAGTTTTAATTATTACTATTTTATGTGATTTTACTTACTAAAATAAAATGTGAATTGAATGATGATGTATTATTATAATAAACTTGGACACGCACTTGGCCGACTTCTATCCACGTTGGAACAAACATTGTCATTTACAAATCGCGATTGGCTCAATAAGTAAGAAAATTGGCACCGTAAGTGAATTCGATAAGACAAATGTTCACGGAGCGAGCCCAGTACCTCGCTTCACTCGCTCGGTCGTAACCCCGCGGAATCGAGACATAACCCCAAAACGGGCGCATCCGCCTCCGATGAAATATGCGAGGGTATTTCCTGACACCGGCCAGTAGCTACTTGATTTAGCGGAAAGTCAGATAAAACCTAATGCGCACAACAAAAAAATATATCACAATACCAGCGCCATAAATATGACGGCCTGTCGTAAACCTTTATGTCTGTGCGTTGTTGCTGGCACGTGAAAAATGAGTCTTGCGATACAAACACGAAAAACTAAACATTATTATTTTACCAATAGCGTGGCACTAAAGATGTTTCTCGATACAAAATTACACAAAGCCTAAATCATAAACGTCACGATTGCCTTAAATATTTATTTTTCTCTGAAAAATATTAATAAGCAAAGCCGATAAACTGAATATTATAATCGAGAATAAAAAAATAAACAGTTTCTATTATTGGACTAAAGTTCTAAGTCAAGTCTGTGAGATAATATTCAAACTCAAAACATCTATTCTATTTGTGGAATAAAACCTAATTATTATTATAATTCTCGTAATGTGCAAGAAACTCAGAATTAAAAAGGTAGGCATTTATTTGTTGTTTTTCACCTAAGCCGCCGCCTTTTCATTTTGCACGTGAGTCTAAAACGTAATTGACTACCATTACACCACTTATTATAACTAACGTGCTTGACAAAACAAAACTGCTTAACATATGCACTGAGTGACAGTTTGGGGTTAATACTCATACCTAAATATAATATCAGAGAATTGACTTAGAACTTTGGTATTGTTACAACCTAGGCGCCGACAAAAACAAATTCCACGTACAGATTTGTAGGAGCACATTTATTACCCGTCGGCATTTGAACTAATAAGTAATAACATTGAAAATATTGTAATCCTTTTATGATCGTCTTCGTTTGTTCACTTATATATTGGCATACGTTTCTAATTATTGTTGATAATAGCCTATTGTCCATTGTACTCGCTCATTCGTATGATTAGCCAGGTGTTGCGGATTCATTTCCATTTGTATAGTATAAAACGACAGCCTAATGAAGAGGGGGCGGCAGTCGAGCGAGAACCACGAGCAAAGCGAGACGTGTGTACTACAATCGGGAATCTAATAGTGACGTACTTTGCGCGCTTTATTGAATTACGACTTTCTGTATCACGTTTGGACTTGTTGTTATCGGTTATATTTGCACCTGTGTTAAACGTGTCTGTATAGTTCTAACAAACTCTATAGTAATTCTAACGGCATTTTAATTCCAGTCCCACACTCGTAACAGTATAGTTATTAAAAAATATTCGTATGCTGACTTATATTTAGAAAAAGCGTTTATATTTGTTGGTCAGCAAAATAAAAATGAGCCTAACCCAGGTGATCTCTTTCCCTTTAAAAGCAGTCAAAAACTAACACTGAAAGTTTTATAAATCTACATAACTAGATGGCGCCTTAGGTTGTTTTCTTTTTGAAGTTATACTTCTTAAGGCGCGTTAGGGAAAATGATGAGAATAAATTTTTATTTATACGGTGTGCGGGCGCACACCGTCACACGAAAAACCTACACCATAAAGTCAGCTATAGTCAACCGACACCCTGAAGTTAGCTATAGTCAACCGACACCTTGAAGTTAGCTATAGTCAATATTTTAGTTTTTCTATTGTTAGTGTCGTTTTTATCTTGTTAGGCCAAAGAAGTGTAACTTCTAACGCGTGTACATAAGTACACACACACTTTTTTTTAAATCTAAAACACATTTTAACCCTAATCAGAAAAAGAAACTTATTATCCAACTTTTTATTCAACTGATTCGTACTTAAAAGGCATTTTACCCTTTTCTTTTATTTAAGCTGTGGTGTATCATGTTGATTATAACTGTCAGTGTACATATTTTATTATTACAAGAGTTCCCATGCATTACGCAAAAAAGGTAATCAAAGGGCAAAGTAAATTTAAATCAAACTTCGAAATAAATGGCCACCCTTAAGCCTACTAATCCACACAAAGCCGGAACGACGTGATAACAGCCAATATGAAATATGAAAAGTCATCGTGTGCACCAGGAAGTGTGTTATTAATATTCGTTAGATATACAACATAACGTGTTTATTAGAGGAATAGCAATAAATCGGGTCGCGAGGGTGACCCCGCACGGCTTCGGTTATCCGCAAAATGGCTTTCACGCGTGCCATGTAAGCTCTTACTACATTCTCGAGATCCAACCAGTTTTGCTTGACTGTGATTTATCAAGCAGATTAGGCCACCTCAATTAGGTTTACTAACTAATGGACTAATGGAATAAATGAAGTTATTATAAAAACTGTTTACATTTATGTAATGTTTTAATTTAATCTGTATGTGTTAAGGTCCTATTAATTATAATATAAATTATTACGTACCACCATCGCTATTATAATTCCAATTCGTTTCTGTGGTTGTCTGAAAAAGATCTCTTTTTAGCGATAAGTCCGCTCTTTGCGCGTTCTTAGAGAGTTTTACGGTCTTATTCATAGAGAGTTACATTAAGTTTTATCGCTTCTTTATAGGTTGTAAGAACTCTTCAAACTTGTTCTAACTCTATGAATAAGACCGTTAATCTGTAAATTTACACTTTGTATTGCTGTACAACATGGAAGAAGAATACTATCTTTTTCCATGCAGTATGGTAAAGAGTTATCTACTTTCTTATTTAAGCGTTTAATTATATTAAGCGTTTGTTAACATGTTCTAATTAGTAGTAGGGGCAATAGGACACGGTGAGGTAGTAATCGCTCAAGGACGTCTGAAGCTGCTAAAAACCTATCTGTGTTCAATAATAATAATAATAAACTCGAAGTATCAGCGCCGCATCAAACTATCTTGTACCTAATTAAATCACTTTCATCCCTTGGGTAACAATCTGCCATTGTTTTTGGTATTAACTCTTTTTTAATTTTTACCCTTGTTTTTAATTTTCCTATCAGAGTCGTTAATGCTAATTAGCATTAAATTATTTTAAAGCATGGTGTCTCCTTATAGATACGTTTTAATATTGAAGAACGAAATAATACACTTAAGACTGTGATTGTATTTAAGTTAGTGCCTGAATTATTGCATTAATGATTTTCTTTAATGATTGGTTCTTTGTCCAACCGCAGGTGCATCGTCGGTTTATCTGCGACCACGTTATCAGTGTTTCAAGTCCAGTGCGCACTGACCGTCCGCGCCCCGCTCGCTCGTCCATCATAACGATATTGCGCTTACATCGACAATATTGTGTTTCATACTCTTTGGTTCCTCCAAAATTACATCATTAGTGGAATATAATCTGTATTCAGTTCTTTACACAGCTCAAAATCGAACAATTCTGCTAAATCAAAACACTCTGCACTCACTTAGGTTCATCCAACCAAGCAATAACATGGAAAACTAATTATGAATTTAATTAGAAATGTTAGAGTTTATTTTGTACAAAAACAATCTTTCTATTTTCGTATATATATTAGAGAATTATGTGTGTATAATTTTTAAAGCAAAGACGAAACAATAAAATATAAAACATTATAATTTGAACTATTTGTTTTTAGGTGGATAATTGCCTATTGTGGCCAAAATGAAAAGTACATTAACATACGGCCATTCCTGTTATTGAAAAAAATAACTATATAATAATGATAATAATAATGGCCCCACGCAAGCCCTCCAAAAATCTGGGCCATTTTCATGGCCCATTGTCTTCAATAACATACAGTATTATAATAATAAATAATAATATCAAAGCCCTTTATTTCCTTAAAAGATAATAATTATACAAATAAACTCTCAACTAATAAAATATTATTCTTCTTTATCCTTTAAAGCCCCACTTTGGGTATAGGCACAAGACAAGATTAGAGTGGAAATAGTTGGAGGAGCTCCAACTATTTCCACTCTAATCTTGTCCTTTTCATCCAATTTTGGCCAGCTGTTTTCTCTATATCGTCGACCCAGCGTTTACTAGGTCGCCCTCTCTTTCTTTTCCCCACTGGTCCAGCCCGTGTGGTGGTTATCTACGTCCATATGTTGCCCAAGATTCGTTCTACATGACCTGCCCACTTCCACTTTAGACTTTAAGCGTGTGGGAGGACAAGTAAAACTTTGGTTCTGGATCTTATGGACGTGTATCTAATTTTATATTCAGGATAAAAGTAATTACATACCCAACTAAAAATCTAGCGACAATCGTTGTATGGGCTAAGTGCCAATACACGTCGGGCCACCGACCGGCGAGCGTTGTAGGTATTTGGTTAATCATGATAGTCACCAATAATTAAAATTTTATGTAAATACAATTACATTTATTTTAAAAGTGGGATTAGATTAGATTACGCGAATGTGTTTTATTTATAGAAAAAAATAGTTCATGAGAGTCAGAATCACAAACATGCGTTTGTTCTTAAAATAATAAAATCTAAAGCTGATTCTTGAAACATCTTAAAAGCCAATATTGTACAATAGGTTGTTTATTTATTTTGACTAGTCGAAATTCGACCATAATAATTAATTTAAATTATAAGTTTGAACATTATTAAGGTTCAGTTGTCTATATTCAAAAGAGTATAGTTGCGTGTGTGTGTGTCAAATACATGGTATTGTATTTTTTTATTGATTTAATGTAGTTATGCATCATTTTTTGTAATATAATATTTACTATAAATTAGAAGGTCCAAAGTAGGCGCTTTTAGAGAATCGCGTAGTGAATTTGACACGTATACACATACACGTAGATATACTGGTATGTGTAAGACATAGCATGAAGTTTCATTTTATTGTTTGTCATATTCGTAATATGAATCTTAGTTCCCTTGTACATTGGAGTGCTATGCTGAAAGGGTTAATTGAACTGGAACTGAAATGAAACTGAATACACATACGTACTTTATCGGAAGCTAAAATGCAGCTCCCACGTGTGTCAACAGCTCGGCACCCGAAAGGCTCTATGTAATATTTGTTGTGTATCGCACTAATCGGCTTAACCTCCTATTTCGACGATCACTCGCCTCCATTGGGTCCATTATGACGACGGATTCGAAGGCGTTTTGTAAATTTATAGAAATTAATTCCCAGTTTGTTGCCTATTGTCGCACTACCGACGACTCCAGTCCTTTGTGTCGAGTGTTATTATTTATTTAATAGACGGTGACATTCTTATTGTTGAACTGTTTTCAATCAAATCGCCAAAGGCTTTTCAATACTTTTTGTACATCGGCGGTGCCTACACGTTATAAACATACCTTTATGACAACTCATGGAATACATACATACATTACTTCACGCCAGGTCCCTTGCGGGGTAGGCACGAACAACAGAGCGCCATTTAGGCTTATTCTTACACACCTCACTTGCTTCTTTGACATTCATAGTTCTTGTCATGCACGCTCGTCTGTTCTTAAGGCTCCTGACATCACCTTCTGCTAGTACATGATCAATTTGATCATGGAAGGTGTGTCGTGGCCTTCCGCGACTTCTGCATCCATCCACTTTTGCATTGTATATCTGTTTAGTCATTCTTTCATCATACATTCTTTCCACATGCCCGAACCACCGGAGCATTCCTTTCCTTACCTTCACCCCGACACTCTCTTTCAGACCAACTCTCTTTCTTACTTCGGTATTACGAACGCGGTCCGCGAGCGTCACTCCGCAGATTTTGCGCAGTGCTCGCATCTCGACCGCGTTTACTCTACTTTCGTGCTCTCTATTCCATACCCAACTCTCGCTTCCATACGTGAGCGTAGGTACCAGCACCGCGTTGTGTATGGCAAGCTGGGCCTTCTGGCTGAGGTTCTTAGCGCCTAGAAGTTTACCTAACGCTCCATTCACACTATTCCCCAAATTCACTCTTCTTTCTATATCAGCGGTGTACCTTCCATCCCTGCTAAAAGCACATCCGAGATATACAAACTCATTCACTTGTTCCAGCATAACATCATCGACCATTATCCTTGCATTCGTTCTGGTTGTTTCTCTTTCAAACACCATCACCTTTGTTTTCTTCGCATTCAAACGTAAGCCTCTCGCCTGACAATCATCTTTCATCATTGTGACTAGTGTTTGCAGTTCTGATGGCGATTCGGCTAAAAGCACGGCATCATCCGCATAAAGCAAGCTGCTAACAACTAGATCACCCATCCGCACCCCAACATCCATCAATCTTAATCTCTGGAGACAATTGTCCAGATATAGGATGAACAGCAAAGCCGACAGCACGCAGCCCTGCCGGACGCCAATATTGACGTCAAACCAGGGCGACAAGCTGCCGTTCACCCGCACGCATGCCATACAGTCCTCGTAAGTGGACTGTACAGCACGCAGCAAGTGGCCATCAATCCCATATCCGGGCAATATGTCCCAGAGGTCCTTCCGTACAACCCTGTCAAATGCTTTCTCTAGATCCACAAAACCGCAGAAAACCTTCCGGCCCATAGCCAGCTGCTTCTCCACGATATTGCGGAGCGAGAAAACTTGATCCATACATCCCCTTCCATTTCTGAAGCCTCCTTGTGCATCCCACAGTAATCCATCGGATACCACTCTCATTCTCCTTTCAACAATTTTCGCATACACTTTAGATGCTGTGCTGATCAAACTGATGGCCCTGTAGCTGGCGCACTCCATACGTGACCCCTTGCCTTTATACAAGGGCACGATGACAGCGCGCCTCCAGTCGTTGGGAACCTTTCCCGTCCTCCAGCACAAGTTGCATAAGGACAGGAAAGCGTCCCGGACGCAGGTGCCACCATATTTGATCATCTCAGCAGACACACTATCGATTCCTGCTGCCTTTCCATTTTTCAGACTTCTTATCGACCATTCGATCTCTTCCAAAGTGATCTCGGATGCTGACTCCTCGAAGTCAGTCACAGACTCAGTCGTGGTGCCAGCATCCGGGATATTATCATACATTTCTCTAAAATATTCACTCCATCGCGCTAAAACCTCTTGTGGGTTAGCAAGAATGTCCCCTCCTTTAGATTTAATTCTTTCCATTCTGGAAGCTGACGAACATCCCCGAGACTTCTTAACCTCTCTCCAAAAGAGTTTGGTATTTGCCTCGAAGTTCTCCGTCAGCTTCTCTTCTACTTTCAATTTTATTCTTTCACGCTTCTCTTTCACTAAAGCTTTGGTTTCATTCTTGCAGAGGCGATACATTTCTTTCTTCATCTCTTTCATGCTGTCATTCTGATGCAAAGATGCAATATAATCCAGCCAGGCTTTTCTCTTTCTCTCTACGCTAGATTTAACATCCGCGTCCCACCATTCGTCACCTTTCGTTGTTATATGCCTCTTTGCGCATCCACATGCTTCTTTTGCGCTTTCCACTATACTTTCTTTCATACTATCCCAGTCATTATTCACATCTAAGTCGGAGAAGTCCGCTTTTGCAAGCCTTTCTTCGACTAGGCGCGCATACATACTCCTTATACTAACATCTTCCAATTTTTCACATTTTATTCTTTCAAGCTCCCCGAAATTGGTACGCTCTCGCCAGTGCCTCCACTTCTTGAAAAGGCCCACAAACCGGCTTATCACCAGGTAGTGGTCCGTTCCAAGAGTGGGGCCTCTGTAGGCTCTTGTATCCATTATTGTGTTTCGGAGGCGACTATCTATTAAAATCAGATCAATCATACTTTTCTGTTCGTTCATTCTCCATGTATACGTGTGTATATCCTTATGATGGAATAAGGTGTTCGACACAAGCAAGTTTCTTTCCATGCATACGTCTATGATTGGCTTACCAGCATCGTTTGCTCTCTTGTCGCCATAGGGTCCAAGGACAGCCTCAAAGCCGTCTCGTTTGGTCCCCACCCAGCCATTAAGATCACCACACATAATTAGTCTTTCGTTCCCTTCAGCCAGATCCAGAATTTCTCTCACAGACTCCCAAAACTTCTCGAGTTCTTGGGGATCCGCTGAGCTTACGGGAGCATAAGCTGCGACCAGAAAAACTCGCGTGATCCCCAGTTTTAGACGGACCCAAAGAAGTCTCGGGTTCACCAGACAATAGTCTTTCACTCCAGACACAAAGCGGGATGAGAGTACGACGCCTACTCCCCCACTTGCACGCTTGTCCAGGTCCACGCCGGACCACAGAGCAAGCATGCCATCGGGGAGGTCATCGACGTCACACCCCTTCCGCTTTGTCTCTGTCAGACATAAGGCGTCCAGGCTTCTCTCATTCATTATATCAATCATTTCGTCCATCTTATCTTTCATTCCACCTCTCACATTCCACGTGCCTATACGGCACTCTGCTCCTCTCGACCCGCCAGGTTTGGCGCTGCGTGAAGGGTGGCGGCCCCCTTCGCCGCATGCGCAAGAGTCCACACCGACGGGGGCGCATCGGTGAGCGTCGCCTGCGGGGGACGCCCTATTATGCTCTGCAGTCAGGTGGATTCTGGTCAGAATTGTGGCCCTCTGGGCCAGCGGGGATCGCGACGAGCACGCTTCTGACATGACCCCTCCTCATGGAATAGACACTTAAAATCGAAATAGTTATTATGGAAAGTATTATACCTATGGTAGAAGCAATATCAGAATTATCTTTAGGAAGAACACGATAGACCTGAAGAGGTTTCGATATGTAAGAGCAACCTCATAGTTCGTCTTCATCTTTATAGGTATGACTCTGCACGATTTCTGTATATATCCAGTGTTAACTATTTACATATTATAAACATTATTTTTCAGGCAAATTATATTAGATCTTTGTCTGACTAAAGGAAAGAGTTATTGTGACAGCTCGAAAAATCACATTATACTAAACAGTTAGGATATTTAATACAAATCACGAATCATATAAGTGCATAATCACATTCGCTAAAAACAAGTAAGCTCCTACAGCTATTGTTCATTTTTAACTATAATTAAACTTTTTTTAAACGCACAGCAAGATATCTTCCATCAAATTCCCGCCAACCACTAGGTTTCTTATTCCAACAATAGAACGTTCACTATCACACTTCAAAAATAACAACTGGAATACACTATAAATAAACGATAGACAACGATGTAACTCTTTGGATTTCTTGTCTTTTTGTCACGGATTCACGTAAAAACTACTGGACCGATTTCGACGCGATTTTCACTAATCAACAGCAAATTTTTAAAATCTGCGCTAATTTTTGGGAGTCCCGCGGGATTTTTTTCAGGGCATGATTTAATTTAATTTTATTATCAGATTAAAAGAATCGAATCCCAGCAAATTTGATGTAATAAAAAGTGTAATATTTTTTATCCCGGGAATCCCACTGGTTTTTAGTTGTTGGTGTTCATAAATATGAGATAGATTAGTAGATTCCAACTTCACTAAAACAGTAGCTTGCAGTCGTTTCTAATGTTGCGGTACTCTGTTTCCCGGGAATCCCGCGGGGATTTCCAGTCAAACGTGGACGAAGACCCGAGAACAGCCTAGTGTACGAGTAAAATATAATTCTAACAAGCCGCGGAATATTACATGCACAGCCACTAGACAATTTCTGTGGTTAAATGTTTATTTCCTTAGTGTGGAAGAAATTGAATCCTGTAATTAGACATTAAAAGGCTATAAAGTTTTTGCCAAAATATTACATTCTTAACCATGATTATGCCTTACAACATTGATAGACAAATAAGCGCGTGTGAAATATTTAATTTTTTTTAAGCAAATGTAGATAAAAGTTTGTTATATGAAGACCGCTGTATACGCAATAAATAGAACAGGTGAAGAGAAAACAGTTTAGGTACAGGTATTTGAGTAATCAGGCCGCAAGCTATCGCGGTTGGCAGCCGACGATTAGATAAACGCCCGGGACAAGTAAATATTTAACTGGTAAACAATGCCCGCGGTCACATGCCGACTTGTACGCGGCTGAACAGCGGTCACTGAACATTGCGACAATATTATTATATTATTTACTATATAATCCTCATATCCCTACACCATCTGGAATAATGTTACTGTTATTAAGTGTAGCCAAATCTTCTTGAAATATAAAAATGAATGTTTGTCTGGATGTCCTTTATAGAATCGTAAACTATACATTTGATCATGTGATGATCTTTAGCAAGTTGTTGTGCATAAGCCAGAGGTTTCTGAGTCGGTTCACAATTGGACCCGGTAGGTGGCGTTGTGTCGGCATATCGATTGAAGCTTTTCCGGGCAGGACGACGTCTGCCGGGACAGCTAGTGTGTCCGTGTGTGTGTGTGTGTGTATAGTATATTTATAGCGTTAAATAACACTGTTTAGGATGGACTCGGAGGACTCGCTCACGTATTTCTACAATTTTGAAGATATAAATTCACAGAATTTACAGACGACAATTTACACAAAATTTTATTTAAAATATTATGAATGTTTCCCAATAAAATCATTTTCATTCGGACAAGATTTCATACATATTTTTTTTTCACAATAATTATATTTTGTGTAATGCGGATTTGTCGTACGTAAATTCTGTTAATTTATGCTTTCAAATAAGTATATAGTAATGCGTGAGCGAGATAGCGAACTCCATTTAGGTAAATCCTTAACAATTAGCTGCATTAGTGCATATGCATACGTCATCCGGCAATGTGTAACGTCATTAACAATTAATAACAACATCACATTCCAAATAATGTAATAAACCTATCGTTACATTTGCGTGAAATGGTCACTAAAACTAACATTATCTCAAATGGAGCAAATTACTACCCGTGCGCAGAAGGTTTGCCGATAGTCTGATGATGTCACGCGTCGACGGTGTCAGTAGGGTTGACAAAAAAGATTACATAAATAGTTGTAGCAATAACTTTATTATTTCAATTTATTATAGTAAATACTTTACATAAGTATATATAATTATACTAAGTAATACAGTACATTGATAGTAAGTGGTCATCGGCAAACCTCCTGCGCAAGTCTTATATATTTACATATTATATATATTTACCTGAAAGTAATCCTCTTTCATTTGAATTCATTTTCGAAAATTCCATAAAATATTCGAGTGCATTGAATGTTGAAAACGGAACACTACTTATCCTTTTTCCGGATTTTCGTCTCTTAATAGTCAATTTTCATACATAGTAAAAAATTCGCCCAATAAATGGAGTATTTATTTATTACACGTGTATTTTAAATATAAATATATTTATTTACACTTTTATAACGATTTGAGTGAATTCAGTTTGGAAATTCGCATAAATAAAAAACTACAAACTTAAAAAAATTGTAGTACAAAGAGTTGCACAGGACAAGCAAGGACTGTGTGGCCATGGTGTACAACTATCGATACCGGTTAAACTCCAATACTGTCTTAAAACCTCATAAAGAACTTTTAAAAAGTTAGACTAAGTGTTTAATATACTTTTCTATTCATAAACTAATATATAAACTCTCATAGCACGAATCGGTCGGCAAATTTTTTAATGTCATTATTCAAAAAATCTTTCTGTGTTCTAGTTGAACATCTTCACACACTACAAAACGTATAATAAAATATTTTTGTATTCATAAACACTCATAGCACGAATCTGTCTAGTCCACTTACAAGATTTTAGGTGAAGATGTTTAACTAGAACACAGAAAGATTTTTTGTAAAATGACATGCACCTCGAAGTCGCCCACATTATGAAACTTGAAAAAAAAACTCCGTCGGAGTACCTTTTCAGTGGTACGTTTTCTTATTGCCTGAAGCAGGCAAGCAGGCAAACACTTGATGAAAGGTTCAAAATAATTAACCTTAATGTGAAAATTGAAGAGGAAATAAGTTATCAATAAAACCAGTCGTTGATGTTTCCAATCAATTTAATATTTTGATAATAATTTATAAGTAACACGTTTTTACAATTTTAAATTAATTACCCTTAATTTTCGGATGATAATCGAAATGTATTTTAATACTTTGAAGGTACCTACACAATTTTGAGATAAATTACAAGACATCCTAACATTGACGAGTGGCTAGGGTTTCATACTATTCGATTTCTACCTGCTTCCCTTTAAACATAATGAATAATGATAATAATATCTATTGATCATTTATGTCATATAAACAATTATTCACGATATTTCATTGTCAATTTAACAGTTATTAGCAGTAGTTAATGTAATTGTGGTTTTAATCACATTTTCATTATATTATATTTGATGGCTTTGTAAATGAACGTAAATTTATAATTAAATGCTTATTATTTAAATATGAAAGTATGTTTGTTTCAATTAACCTGCAGTGATAATAGTGTCGATAGAGGGAATTATTTTTCCCTTGAAGTATGAGCTTGGAGCGCTTATCTTTACCATAAACATCTAAATAAAAATTAAGGGTATATGGTAACTGGTCAATATGTACACAATATACAAATAGTCATTTCAATGTGTCTTAGTTAATATAATAGATATATTTAATTAAAATTCATTTGGAATATACATAAATAATTATTCACTAATCATATTCGACTATAATAATACTGAACCTTATATTTAAATATTGCAATCTGATAAAATCTGGTAAGTTCTCATAAAATTACTTACATAACTAAGTTTTTCAGGGTCTTTGTACAGAAATATACAAGATTTTCTAAACATGGAATGTATAGGATCACTAAAACTTATTTAATGTTAACATCGAGTAGGTGACTACCAATTTTATCATATTCGATTTAATATTATAATATTAAATAGGAACTCCAGATACCTTTTAATTCAAATAAAAACAAGTACCGTAACTAGTTACCGTAACAAGTACTACTCGTTATTTAGTATTCGAGATGTAATTTAACCTGAATAATACTTCAGCTTCAAAATAATTTCTAATTTCCTTCTAAATTTATAAGTACGCAATTTAATTTATATTATTTTATTAATATCGCAGTTTCTTTTGCAAATAAATCACGTGTTAAAAATAGTGTTAACACTGGTTTTATAGAAATGAGCGAAACGCATCACCCTAATAGAATAAATAGATTATGACAATTGTGATAATGAATTAAAACTCAAGAACTAACCAAAACCATTAAAAGAAACTGTGATACGTCGACTAGTAAACACTGATATAAGTCAGAGTGGTGTTCTTCACCACCAACAGCCACTGGGTTGAGGCGCCTGCCCAGACACAGGCGGCTGGTGATGCATAGACGGGTGGTATGGAGGCAGTGCCATGCCTAAGGAAGGAAGCCCGTCAGGCTTCCCCAAACACGGCCGTCCATCCTTAACTAACACAGGAACAGCAACACGCCTGGGAGAGTTCAACCCCCCAACATTCAAGTCGTGAACCCCTTTCTCTTGTACGGCACGTTTTGTCTTGTACCTGTGATTCTGGAACCATATCTTAACTTGCGTCGGCGTCAGCCGGATCAAACTGGCCAAGTGTTCCCTCTCCGGAGCAGACAAGTACCTTTGTTGGCGAAATCGTCTTTCTAATTCATATGTTTGGGCTTTGGAGAACAGAACACGTCGTTTTCGTTTTTTATGGGATAGATTGGGGTCTGTGCCGCTGTTTACTGCCTGGTCGTGGTGGTCGTCGTCGTGGTCGATGTCGTTGTCGTCTGGTTCGTGGTCATGGTCGTGGTCGATGCGAGGGTCGAGAATCGGGGGGGAAGCTGCCGATGGACCCACGTAGGAAAGTTCTGAAGCACGCGATGTGCTATCTGGACTCGCCTGCTGACCGAGGACACCTAGAACAAAGAAAAAAATCAATAATGCAGTAATTTTAAAATGTTTGCTACTTTTTCTCACGTTATGAACAAAAAAAAACCGACTTTAAAAAGCATAAAAGAAATATTTTCTACAATACCTTCAAATCTATGCCAAGCAAACAAACGAAAATTGCCAAATGCACAGATTTTTTTATTGCGCGAGTTTCGCGTACAAACAGACGGCCCACCTGATGGAAAGCTGTTACCATCGGCTATGGACATTGTGGCTGCTGATGTCAAGATATTGTAGAAAATAATCTTTTGGTTTTTAGTTTGAAGTGGGTTTTGATTTTGGTAAAAAAATATCTACAACGCTTTGATCGGTGAATTTTGCAATTTTGTCGTTGTCTTTTATGTTTTACTTGGCACCGACTTCAAGATGTTTTAGAAAATATTGATTTTATGCTTTTTAGTTCAAAGTCGGTTTCTTTTGGATGAAAAAATATTATCTATTTTTTAGTTGCATTAATACTTTAATATCTTTAGAAATAATATATTAAGCTCCTGTATAAATTTTACTAGTTCCACAAGCGCGTTTATAGTTGCCTTTCGAAGAGTGTAGACGCTTGGCGCTCTTCGATAAGGATTGCTCATCGATTTCCCTGGAATCCACTCATCAGATACTAATTAGGTGACCATAGGATTATCTCAGGAATATACACTTTGAAATAAAAACAAATTAAAATCGGTCCACAACTAACCTTGGGTGTCAACCTTACAAACAAACAGATATGCTTGAACTTTGAAAGATGTTAAAACGCATTTCGTTCAAGTTGTAATATCCCACGAGTACCAACATGTATATATACAAAATCGCAAGTTAAAATCTAATTAAAATAGGTACTTTTTTTAAAAAAACTGTGTGAGTACATGAGAAAGTTATGAAGGTGCCCTCTAACAAAACACTCACATCTAAATCTCCACTTAATCTGTGTTCACTATTGAATTCATACTAAATTCTACACACAACAGTAAATAATGGGGCATGAAAAAATCACAGCAAATATTACTTGTTCAACCCTCGAATGTTTAGTTGTTTCACACGGATATGGTAAAGCGAGAGGGGGAAAGAGAGGCTGGGCGTGGTGGGTGTGCGGCGCGGGGGAAGAGGGTAGGAACGATGGGTCGCGCCACACCTACCCTTTTGGCAGCTGGTTACTTTTACTTTGATATAGTAAGTACTTTTGCAATCTACTCGTAAACGGTTCGGTTACATTGTAAGCAATTGTAATAAAATAATGTAGTTGATGGGGAAAGTAGATACCTAATTGTTAGTAACATTTGTGAGTATTTTACTACCGCACTCAAATAAATATCAAGAGCGAGTAAAATTGTGTATAGTAATGAAATAAAATAGAATAAACAAATTGACATTTTTGTTACTCAAAATATTGTGTTTCGATCTCTGTTGAGCCATTGCACCATAATATACCATTTGTTGTCTATTTGCAGTTTCTCTTCCATTTTTCAATCTTTCGGAATAAAATGAAAATTATACTTAAAGACTCATTATTTTTTGATGACCATTTATAAACGTAGATATGTATACAATATATTTCTGTACTCTGCCCCACTCAATTACAGTTATTTCATGGCTAATTCTAATAAAATCAAAGCCACGACTGACGCCATAACTGAATAGACAATAGCAACAATAGCGTCTGTAACTGTCATCGAATAATGAACAAATTGCATCCCTAACAGCCGCAAACAGTGTGTTATTGATAGCCGACAGCTGCCTTCGGGCGCTCACGAGGGCTTGAGCCACGTCTATTGGTGACAAATTTGTTTCGCATCGCACCCCATATCTCCAAACAATCGACGTGTTTGGTAGCGACCCCAAATTGCCCCTGTGGGGCGTGAACCATCCGCAAACCCCGTTAAACATGCGTGAGATTTCATTACTTTACGTTTATCATTCAATATCTGAGTATAGCGGACTTAAACTTAAAGCATAATTAAGTTAAGGAACGAATTTTACAATATTTTAAACAATTGCTGCACCTTTTTATATCAAAGATGGCAAACAGACAGACGACCCACGTATAGTAAAGTGGTTATAATATAATAAATAAATAAACAAATAATAATAACAGTCCATACACGTTCCACTGCTGGACTCGGGCTTATTATTATTGGGGAATGAGCAGTATACCCGCCACGCTTGTCCAAGACGGCCTGGCAGATTTGACACATCGGTTATTTCGATGTGCAGGTTTCATCATGATATTTTCCTTCAGCGTTGTTAGTACGTGGTAATTGTAACAATTTGCACATTAGTTCAGAAACCTGCCTAAGTGGTGCATGCGTTCTGACCAGGATTCGAAACCGCCTCTTTGGGTTTTGCCAGCTTTGAAGGAAGGGATAGTGAGGATGGGGTAGGAGGAATGGGTGTGGGCCATCGGAACTCTCAATCATTACACGAAACACGATTAGTATAAATCTATTTCACGCCGGTATTCTGTGAGAGCGTGGCACCGATCGAGCTAGCCCTAAGAGATTAAATTATGATAATGATTCCAGCATGGCTCAACCACGTATATTATTGTGATTCCATATTATTATGTAGGTAATATTAGTTAGCCCTCATATTTATTTAAAAACTATTTGTATGATTTTAATACGAAATTACTATATGCAAACTTTTTAAGATTACACAGCATTTCTGTTTCCAGCGATCGGTCTATGTTGTATCACAGTCATTTTTCTCAATGACTATATGTGTGGAAAATATCTTCTATATGCCGCTTTACAACGTCATAGTAAAATTACAAAAGTAGTAAAATCAAAAAATATAAAAACCAAGACTGGTATAACTCTTGTCCCGTTCACAGAAACCGGTTCGTTTTGTGGAGAACATGTTTTGGCACGCCACCACCGTCGGGCGTTAAATGTAGGCCCTTGAAGCGTTGGCTTGACGTCGCGTCGTGATGGATGATATTTCTATGCTAAGGATCTTACGATTAGAAATGAGAGTAGAGAAAAAGTTCGGAAGCAGATCTTCGGTTTTGAAGAGGATGTAACCAGGATTTAATGCTAAGTCTATTATTACAAATTACTAGCAGGCAACAAGGTTGCGGCGTTAAATATTAGAAATTGTTTCTTATGATAATGGCAAATATCTGACTAGATAATCTTAGCTGAGAAACAAATGAAATAATAAACAGTGTCAAAAAATTGGCCAAGTGCGTTCAGTTCACGCACAGTGTAGGATTCCGTGGATGTGAATAACGTCAACTATTTGTGTCATTTGACTATAAAATAAATTTGATTGGATATGTCTCATATCTAAAAAACATAGCAACAGATTTTGATTATACAATTTTATTAAGCTTAAACACCGTATCAGATTGTTTCGTAATTTTGTATTTTATTATAGTTGGAAAGTTACAGGAGGATGTATAATATACTTCACGATCTTCATGATAAATATCTCACAGAATATTGACTTAAATATAAAAGAACATTAGAAAACACCAAAGTGTTTTCTGTAACTATATCCCACATGTCTACGTACACAGAACTTTTTTAGAGTTAGTTGTCTATACTTAAATCGTAGCCACCGGGGCAGGTCTTACAGGTTTTTAGTTGATAGTCAACTTATACACTTTTTACCATCTTACAGAACGCCGAAGCCGCCTAGATTGTATACGTGAATAGCAAGTTCTGATTTCATAAATTAAATATATCATAGCGTATTAATTATTGCTTCAACAGTCATTCAAAATGTTTTTTTGGTCATATTTTACATGGTGTTAGAATTTATTGTGACATGTATCATCTACCAATTGTATAGCGTTTTGTAAAAAACACCTTCCTGCCCAAATAAACTAATCGTTTTTGAATATTAATAAAAATACATAGTAAAACAAACGAACATAAATACCATTTCATAAGATTTCTTTTTTTGCCACAGTGGGTACGGTACTCTGAAAACGTATTCAAATCGATCAACCACAGACACATAATCATTGTTGTACAAGCAATTGAAAATGCACGAGTACATAAAGTGCCGAAAGTGATAAGCGATAAAAATAATTAATGACAATAGCAGATTAGCGGGTGAAGGCACTCCACTAGAGGAGCATTTCAAAAAGTAATCTCGGCCTCTCGAACGCTACTACCGAACACACATTATTTCGAGTGGGTCAACTTATTTGTAAATGATAATATGTCACTTGGCTCAATGACAAATTTTGGAGATAGCTGCTGTTTAATGATGAATTACCGCTCCTTATCTATAAAATTTATATATTTTTAATTCTTATAATATATGAACTGCGGATGAACTTTCTCTGTAGGGTGGGAGTGTCTGTCTTTTGATTTTAGATATTGTCACAATAACAACGTGCTGACAGCGAAAGAAAATGTTCTATACCTGCTACGCAAAGACCAAATTTTAACATTTAGTAGCGGACCTGGCAGACTTCATGCTCTGAAAAAATAAAAAACTAGAATCCGATTCCAGCGACACCTATCGGTCCAATTGTAAATTAAACTATTTTCGAATCCACACAAAAAATGCATCAAAATCGATCCAACCGTTTAAGATTTCAGTGACATACACACAAAAAGTTTTTCTGTGGACTGAGGGTGTCCTTGTCTTATGCTTGTGCATATTGTTACAATTACAACCTACTGACATTGAAGGGAAGCCTTCTATACAACTCAAATACTAAATTTTATGTATATTTTAGTTTGGTTTATGTATGAATATAGAATGTTTTATATATATTTTCACCGTGACGAATTAATTAACTGTGGAACTTTTTTCCACACGCAAAAATATTCCACACAATTTTGAAAGTGGTAAGAATAACGTATTACGTTTCTTCTTGTGAAAAAAGAAAAATTTCAAGAAAAATTAAATCAATACTTGAAAGGTAGTTTACCAATGATTTAAAATTAAAACTTCACTTGAATATCATCGTATGAAAGAGACGTGAATAATGGTAGAAAACATTTTTGCGCTATTCAACGTAATACGGTAATTATTGGATTAATATTTTTTATTTGAAGATTGAAATACTTGAACAGCAATACTACTTCTGTTGGATTTTTATAAATATTTTTATAGCTATAAATGCACTACTCTTTTGTTTTCCAAGTAATGTTATTTGCTATCAGTATATCTATAATAATCAACTGACAGACACACGTTTCATATCTCGAAGTTAAGCACGTGTTCGGGTAATATATGGACCACTCGGGGGCCGATACCAGATACTAAGACCATATTAAATAACATAAAATTCGTTTACAAAATGTACAATGCCACGAATGGTACTCGGATCTTCTGAGCTGCAGTGAAATAGGCCGGCAAACGGTTAACTCACTCAACCACAGAGGCCGTCATTAGGTAATCAGTATATTAATACGTGAAGCAAAAATTTTGTACCTCTTTAAACGAAAATTGCGGAGGAATATGAAATTTTGCACACTTATAGTTTATAGGCGTGCAGAATGCTAATAATTTTTTTATTATGTATTAAAAATACATTACATCAATAAAAAAATATTACACACACTACCATGTATTTGACACATGCAATTAACATTCTTGGCAAAATCTGTGATTATAGAAGTATAGTCTCTGACAACAGAACCTTAATAATGGTCAACTTATAATTTAAATTAATTATGATTGAATTCCGACCACTGGACGACCACTAGTAAGATATTGAAGTCCGACATTGGGTTTTTTTTCATTTCAATTTAACGTCTTTCATGGTTTAAGAAAGAGGTAACTATGCTATATAATAAAATTGTCTTACTCTCTAATACAGTGTTTATTAATACTACGTTATATACTAATTCGTGTATAATAAAATTGGTTGAGATACGTTTAAGAAATGTTTCTTTTCTGATTGATAATGTATCCGTCATTTGTATGAGTATCGGTTCTCTCTAGATCGTAGCATGAGAATTTTAAAACTTTAATTTCTTACATAACCTTGCAACAAATAACAACAGAAGGCGATATAGACATCTTTTCCCTTAATTCTCTTAAATCTATGGTTCAAATGTCACTTTTATCGTTTATCTTCGGATAAAAATGTCAGTTACACAGACCTGTTTATAAACCAAACGTTTGATCTATCTGCGAGTGAGATAGTAGTATCGATTTTTACGATATGCCAATGATTATGCAAGAGTATTAGGTAAACGTAAAAATTCTTATCGTAATCATTTATTTTAAAAGTAACTTGTATATGGCTTTGACTGACAGAGGATTAGGGAACGTATCCATACTATGTCACCCGTTCTATCTTCAAAATAACACGCTTGGTTACAGGGCCGATAGATAGCTGATATCCCGGGGATAACGCGGGATTTTTCCCGGGAGCGATTTAAAGTTGTTAGAGCATATAGACACTACCTTATTCCGACATCGTTTTAAATAAAACGATTGCTTTAATCCTTTTTTTATATAATGCGGTACTTTACATACTGGGAATCCCGTGGGATTTTTCAAGAAGGTAGTTTAAAGTAGTCGGGGTGCATAATAAGTTTAACGTGGACAAAGTCGCGGGCGAATCTTAGTAATAAAATATTAACATTTAACAATGCTGCAATTTTGGATTCGGCATCCTTATTTTAAGAGATATCTCCCATGTGCTAATTTCGTCATTTCATTGTCTACCAGTGTTAACTTTGACGATATGGCATTAAAAGCCTAGGCATGTTCTTTGTCAGGAGTCAAATACGTGTCATTAGAATGTAGAATGATACGCAAGTGTCATACATAGGGTAGTTATTGAATTTGATTTGTTAAACTTGACTACCTTTATACCGATAAATATAATGAAAGTGTCCGTCTATGATTTCAAAATAATTTCTCAAATTAAAGTCATAAGTACTGTTTATACGATATCTAATCAAAAATGGTCAGATTTGATATTTTTGTCGATCTAAAGTTAATTTTTAGAATTTAAAAGAAGAATTTTATCTTAAATTTCTGCACAAATGTGTTAAATTTCAATATCTTGCAGGTTTCAGAAAATAATATATATATTTATAGTCACTCTATCTTAGTAATTACTTGTCTTCTTTTACTTAGACTAGTCGTTTAATTTAGACGCAGTATTCTTTGATTTTCTTTTTAATTCAACACTATCAATTTTAATAAATAATTAAGGAAATGATTAATGACTTACCATTGCTTTCGTGATGATCTAATGTCAACCAAGGCTGATGATGCCTTAGGAGTTCGTGGGAGTACGGGTGATGGGGTGGAGCATAAGGCGGTAGTTCCAAAGAACAACCCCCTAAAGAGCTCTGCGAAGCCGTTGGTTCTAGACCCTTGCCTTCATTCAGACCTAGAATATCTGAGATCTGGAACCCTGGCCGCTGTCCAGGCATTTTCATACTGTCCAGAAGGCTGGAAAGAAAAGAAATAGTTAAAAATTTATTAATTGAAGCTTTTTGGTCTTTGACGGACACCAAACGGGAGAGTTTTTGAAACAGCTGGAAAAGGACATATCGCTAAACTATTTCGATTTTCTACATAATTATACAATTCTTACTTAAAACAATCAATATACTACATCTATGTTTATTTTAAACAAACACCTATTTATTTATAACATTTTTTGAAAATAAAATTGCATAGAAAATTATTAACCTTCCAATCGTAGCCAAAACTGGTGCCAAAACGAGGAAGCCTGCGTTTAGCAGTGGACTACCAATAACGAAGGCAAGTACCAAATATTATTAGAATCGGTTCATTCTCAAGGCCACGACGGCAGAACAAAAAAACTTACGAAAAACAATCAACCATTTCACAATTTTATATCAGTATGAATTATTAAGAGAGAAAAGAGAACTAAATAATAAATAATAATTAGCCGTCTTATCACTATTCGCGATTTTTTCCAGAGAACCTTTGTTGGAAAAATTAATTAAAATATTATAAAATAGGAGTTTATTAATATTATAAATGGATACACGTAATACATTAGGGATGATTAGAATTGATTAATAATTATATTTGATTTTTAATTTTATAGAAGTTTTTGGTGTTTGAAGTTAAGTGACAACGGCACTACTCTATTAATTATCAAATCAACTAACCCGCTATGCATAAATGATTTACTTTTTGACCTCTTTTTGTAGTCTAGTGGTGTACCTAAGACTTTATTCACCTAGTTCACGAGAACGCAGAGGTTCTAATTTCGATTCCTGGCACGGTAAATGTTGTAAATAAATCCTGTTGTTTAGTTTGGGATAAGCCATCGAGTTGTCCGTTTTGTTTTTGCCATAATAATGAAAAGTGTAACTTATTTAACTTGGAAACGTATAGGTAATGTTTATGTGTTACATATTCTGTCGAATGATTTAATATTTTGCTGGCAACCGAAACCGAAACACGACAACTAATTCTGCGACACTTAATTTTAATCTACCATTATTCGATTCTTAAGTAAAGCAGGAAAATCTTGTTCATATTTTATATTTACTGTTCCACTTTTCCAGTAGTTAATTAAAACGGTTTATTAATTACCCTCATATCGTATCATCGCATTATCCTATCGTAATATTATTTTTACTTTATTAGTTTTCAATTCACCTCCTAAATGACAATATTATGAAATCGATGAAGCGTGAAAGATTTCCATCTCGGAATTATACTTGTTGAAAGATTACCATCTAAATGAGCTTCAATTCATAATACTTAAAAGATCAATGTGTCACAATATTTGTAGTTAGTTATATCGCAAACTGTATAGTCCCCATCGATCACTAATAATATATTAATCGATGATAGGCCCTTAATAATGAAACCATTTCAAATTAAAGAATCGTCTCCTTGCTTTAACCTGATTAGTACAATAAAAAAAACTTGAAAGTTCTCAGTCAACGTGTCTCGATAGCGTATGATTGAAAGAAACAACATTACAAATTCCGTCGATTCAACTATTGTACCCAAAGAGGGTGCTCTCGAGAAAACGTGACCCAAATAAAAGGAGCGTCCAGCACATTGAAAGGTAGTCCGGTCCTATCAATACGTCACAGTGTTGTATTAAAAATGCAAGTGGAGGCCCGAGACGTTCCCGCGATCCCGTACGTGACACCATGAATGGGCGGCACTCAAAGAGCCACGGCAGGTTGTAAACACAATTATTAACGTCCTCTCACTAAGAGAGGTGCAAAAACTGTCACATACAAAGATAGAATGTCACGTTCCTTTGGACAACAGATTACCGAGAGCTTACTCACACAAAGTATATGTAAACAAACGAGGCTTTCGAAATTTGTAACAACTTCATTCTGGATCACAGGAAGTATTTGTTGACCAATAAAATGGTTAGTAAGTGACCCGATAACGATAGTCAAAACGCAAGTTTCAATTAGCTTTTAAGATCGTTGTGTTAGCTGAGTTAAAACATGTTAACACTGATAACAAAAAAGTAGCACTATGATATAACACAAATCCCGTCGCTCACCCGGGAAACGCGGAGCGAAAGGCCGCCGGGTAGAGCGCCGGCAGGAAGGCCGGGCCCCACGGCGGCAGCAGGATGGGGCTCCAGGCCAGCAGCGAGGCCGGCGGCAGCAGAGGCGGAGGCGAGCGAGGGCTCTCACCCTCCTCGCACTTCATCTCCCGACCGGGAGAACTAGCCTTCGGAATAATTTTGACGGCCGTAGTAACACTGACGGTGACACGTGCTGCGCCTCCCGACGCCGCGTCTGCACTAAACAACCCTCGAGTGGCCCTCGGGGTGAAGAACACCCCGCACCGCCCTCGTGCCTCGACAGCCTACTCAGCTCTGGACTAGCGTCGAGGGTGCTCCAGTGACCCGGGCCAATGGCGGCGCGCGCTCCGCTGGGCGGGACCCCCAGCGGCCAATCGCCGCGCGGCCGAAGCCTTCCCAACAAAAAAACTGGAGTATACACTTTGAATAGAGGAGCTATCGACGTAGCGCGTTATGTTATGTCGCTTTTTGTAATGAGTGCGAGCATTAAGCCCATTGTTGAGGCCGGGTTCGTTATGGACGCCGCTCCAAATGCACGGATAACGATTTTCTTTTAGAGTGTTTTAATAAGTCCGTGTAAGCCCGTGTTTGAACTTATTTTTTGTTGATGCTTTGTTCACAACTTGCTCCGGGTTTACTCTTAACATGTCCATTGACATTATTATCTGAATTCGATGTATCACTGTTATTATAGTAAGAATATTTCTAGTAAACATAGTTATATTATTAAGTAGCATCTGCCCGCGACTGCGTCCACGTTGCTGTCCAACGTGTAACAAAGATTGCAGTTATTTTGCCAATATTTTAAATCAGAGCTTGTTTCCAGCAGGGCAATGGATTTCTAGTATGATAAATCATGATTCCCGGGAATTCTCGAAAACCCCGGGATAAATAATATCACTTAAGGCATACACAACTATAACTCTTCTACTAATGATGTCTAATAAATATAAAACTATCATATTAAGCAATCCCTAAATCGTTTATACAATCTATTCCATTTGGTTTTTTTATAGCTTCAATGTTCAGAACGGCATTTTTAAAATTTTATAGTATTACTAGGATATGCCCGCGACTTCGTCCACGCTTGACTTGAAATTTCCACGGGATACCCGTGACACAAAGTAATGCAGCATTTAAAAAAGAATCTACCTAAGCTGTTGTTTTAATACTGTGTCGGAATAAACTAATTTTTATGCAACCTAACAATTTCAATCCGCTCTCGGGATAACTTCCCACGCAATTCCCGGGATAAAAAATATCACACATTTTATTACATAAAATTTTCTGACGGTCAGTAAAAAAATCGCATTGGAATTCGATTATTTTTTCAATCTAGCCATTTTAAATTTTATTCCCAGAAAATTTTCCGCGGTATTCCCGGGATAAAAAGTAGCGCAGATTATAAGTCTAAGAATTTGTTGTCGATCAGCGAAAACCGCATCAAAATCGGCCCACTAGTTTTTGCGTGAGTCCCAAACAAACAGACAAAAATCTTCTCCGTTCTCCGTCGTTTATATAGTCTATTCCGGTTTTTTTTATAGCTCCAATGTACAGGCACGGCCTGTTTAGAAATGTATAATATTATAGATAGTTAAAAGACGGCTATTTTAAAAAAAAAATTAAGTTTAAAACATACTTCTCTATTTCGATATTGGTACATTATTCAGCTTATCCTAGTAAATCTTTTGCACATGTTCAAAAACCACCCAACAGATAAAGACAATAAAACAATACTCGAAAGGTCCTTTGAAAAGGTACGAAAAAACACGGTAAATTACTTAATAACTTGCACGTGTGCGCTGACCCATTCTTTTTCATTTATTCATTGAAGAGGTAATTATTATTGTTTAAAAGTATCTCAGCAGCTGTGAAGAGCCCAGCTCAATCTTTCAAGTTATATCGAAAGGCCAGTGAAATCCAATCCATATGGTTCTACTTAAAATGACTTCTTAAAAGTGCTTTCTTTTATACTTTAGCCTTGCTATGGATTAAAAATACTAGTAATGACAATCGCCAAACTAAAATGGACCTATATACGTAAGGGTACACACGTATTCTAGCATTTTGACTTACTTATTATCTAAAACATATTTTTATATAAAATTTCCTATATGACATTTGCTGAACTGCACATATTTAATACCATCGCGAGACACTATTTTGCTATACTTAATATAATAATACGCATTTTATCTATTTATTTTATTTGCGTGGCTATGTGCTGATTTTTTTACCAAATAAATGTTTTTTTCTTTCTATCTAATTCAAATGATCTGAAAAAATGTTTTCAGTAAAAGATGTCAAATAATAGGCAAACAACTGTGATATTATCTATAGTAGAATTATTTTGTCGGTGCAGGTTGGGTCATAAATAATCGGAGTATTTCGCTCTCTCTTCCACTCACGGGCCTTATGGCCGGGCAAAGTGATGCGCATTATTGTTGTCGTTAAGCGTTATCGATAGTGTATTTAGTTTTGTCATTTTGTGGGTTAGTGATATAAATGAAAGAAAAAAATAGATAAAACAACGTATTTATTAAAATAAGAATAATAATGATTTAAAATAAATTATTAATTAGGTATCTATGTATTAAAAAACTACAAGTACAAAAGTTTAGAATGTAACAAGTTACAAAAAAGTTGCAAGTTAGAAATAAATATAAATATTTATATCTAAGTTTAAAATTAACAGCAAAAAAGATAATAATGATTTTTATAAGAATGATAATCTTTCTTTGATAAGAATGAGCTTTTATCGATAATGGCGTTGCGCCCGCGCAACATGCTCACCGCCCTAGCCGGGCTGAGGTAGAGTTTGATTTATGACCCAAACTGCACGGACAAAATAATTCTACTATAGTCATGTACAATTTACGATCTTTTCAAAGTTACGTTTTTTTGGCTGTGCAATCAGCACAGCCAAAAAAACGTAACTTTGATTATTCCTATTTTTCTTCTTTACCCTTACCACAAGATGACGCCGGGGGAAACGTGAAATAAAATTCATTTACATACATATATATTTTATATATGCTCAGCAAATATTTCACCAATCTGTGTGAATTTATATCCGTCATTTCTAGCATTGTATAAAGCCCCACAAAACAAGTTTATTATATCTGTATAACTAGCGGTCTCGGCAGACGTTATCCTGCCCTGAGAAATTAAAAATCCAGAAGCCGATTCCAGTGCCACCTACCGGGTCTAATTGTGATTCTAAGTGTTCAAACACGTTGACGATGGCGTAATATCCAAGTGTTCACGTACGAAATGCACGCGCGGTTTAAGTAACGTTTATTGCGCCCGCGCCTGCCACCGCGCCCGCGAGTCAAAGTGGATGAACACTAAACCACTCCGAGACCCACTCAAACACACATAAAATTTCATTAAAATCGTTGAACCCGATTCCAGCGCCAAGTATCTTGTTTAGATTGATGGATTACATTCTTGAAGTTTTATCCCTATTTTTTATACAGCCTATATTAATCAGGGTAACGTAGCATTAATGTCTAGGTCTAAGTTATTATGGACAATAAAGAGTTTTCATTCATTCATTTCATTAATGTTTAAATAATTTTTTGAAATTGGTCCACTAGTTTTTAAGTTTATTCGTTACAAACACACAAAAAGACAGATCTTTTCTCTTTATAATCTTATATATAAAATTCTCGTGTCACAATGTTACCATACTCCTCTGAAACTGAAAATCGGACAACATCTGTTTTTCATTCCCCTAAATGTTAAGGCTAGTCCACCCCGAATCTCAGAAACTACTGAGAGGAATTTGGTTTAACCCATATTGATTTCTAAAATTCTTATGAAATATTTCACATTTTCCCATACTTCAAAAGTTGGACATTTTTCACGGCTTCGGAAGCGAGTATAAGAAAGTCAATAACTTTAATAGGCAATCGTACAATGGGCAACAAACTCTAATGTTAATTTTTTCTACGATTTTACTAAGCCATAGCAGCGTAAGAGCACATAAATTTCAGTCGCTTAGACCAGGTAATTTAAATATATATATAGTCATGTGTTGCAAACGCATAGATAGGTATAGGTAGACGACATGAATTTTATGTAAGGGTTCCTTTTTTAATACTACGGAAAAGCAGTTTACTGGTGTTTGTATTACATTTAATAATAGACAAGTTAAAAACTTTGTGCGTGTTTTATTCACACTAAAAATATAATATTGTTTTACAAGAACCATTTTGAAATTGGGCACGCAGTGCAATGACCAGGCACATTCTCTTAGTCTGTATCTGTCATTATGTTGCCATATATTTCACTATGCATACATTCTTCTCTTCTACAAACAACTGGTGGCAGGGTTGTGTGTAATGCCTATCGGCCTACGTACGACTATCCTACTTCTTGCTCCAAACAGTTTCACTCTGTTATGGTCAGGAGAGAAGGTTAGAAAGTGTAATTACCAGCACCAAGACCAAACAACTAATATTTCAAGGTGGGCAACACATTAATGGCGAATGCTTAAAATGTTATAAGCGACGATATCCGCTGGTATGGGCTTGCTCCATCTTTATCAAATAAAAAAAATATACAACAAAAAATAAACAAGAACGAATCCTCAGCCTATGCGTATTTTTTATTTTAAATTCGCCTCCCCTATGTCAAAGATAGAGCTTTTGCTTATATAATATGGATGTGGACAAATCTTACAATATCTTTTTACATGCAAAAGAATAGACTTTAAAATAACATCTTATCAAATTACTTAAAAAAAATATCATAATTAAAAGAATTATAATTAATTTTAAGCAGTAATTAATGGACTACTTGTACCTACTGATGACGTCATTAGAACATTAAAGGATTAGAGAGAATTAGAATTAATTCAAAAGCATTTACAAAAGTGTATAAAAAACAATATGACATCGTAACAACTGCTGTAGTTATAATACTGTGTTACAATTGTAAACGCCTACTTCCAAAACTCGACTATTAAGTATACATTATAAAAAGAAAATTAACTTAAATTTTATACATTTAAAAGATTACTTTGTATTAACTTTTTTAATGTATATGGAAATGTATAGATGTATATGTCTGTGGTGTGTGTGTGAACGCATGAGTGAGTGTGCGGCTACAGACTTATCCTACTAGTGAGTCAGTTTATATAGTAAATTCTCGGTGTCATCATAAGGAACTTTTATTAGCCTGTTGTATAATTTTAATTTATATAAAATGTGAGAAAAAATATAAAAAAACCGACTTTTAAAACGAAAAAGTATAAAATAACCTAATTTTTTTTGACTAAGAATTTATTTAGTTTATTACGAGACAAAATAAAATAAAATTTTCTACATCTTATTAAGTTTTTTTTTCATTTAGGTTTTTGAAGTCGGTTTTTTTAACGAAGTTTTTTTTATTTGTTACTTTTTAGTGTCTAGCTATGGATAGGCATACGAAAGGTGCCGTGCGTCTTAAAAAATATAAGTCCCAAGAAACGGAAACGGAAAAACTTCATAAAAAAATGTCCATAAAATGAAATTTACTGGGCCGAACTATGTAAAATTTTAAGGGGACTAAATGGCAACTATGCCGCATCAAACTGAAGAAGAATCACATAAATCTCAGCGCAATCGGTGTACAACATAAAAAAAAACCAATTAAGTTGAGAACCTCCTCCTTTTTGAAGTCGGTTAAAAACTATGAGGTTGCGACGTTCTGTAAATTTATAAAAAGTATCTCGGGTGATTTCACTATCCGCTCCCTTATTATTACCATTACCTGCAAAGTTGTTTTATCTACTTTTGTATAATACTATGCAATAACTATTTTTCTTACAGGTCTATGCAGGGATGAGTAGCATGAATACCTTTATTTCATAACAGTACTTCAATCTACTTTGAATTAATTACTATCCATGATACCTTTAAGTATGGTGATCGACACAATAGCTTTAGAGTGATTCGTCAACATTGTCTTCTTTAATCGTGAACATCTGCGTGTTATTAATGAGTGCAATTCGAGTTTAGTTAACGAACAATAGGATTAGGTGCTGTAAAACGTCTTAAGAAATTTTGAAAAATGACTAAGGTGGTGTTAGTGCGCATAGCAAGGACTCTGCTGTGACCATGAGCATTTGCTGGTTTTACTATTTTATCACGGATTCCTTAAAGATGTGCTAAAAGGAAAATACCCTATTCTTATTTAATATGTAGGTAAATAATTCTTCTGAACGTGTTTTGTTACTGGACTTCTGTAAGACCGCTATACCAATTTTGATGATTTTTTGTGTGTATTTTAGTGGATCCCGGGATGGCTTAGATCTAAAACTTGACACGGTAGGTGGCTCTGCAATCGGGCGCTAGATTTTTATTGTCTCAGGGCATGGCAATGCCCTGCTGCACTGCTGACTGCTGGACCCGCTAGTTTTTTTTTATAAAATTGTCTTATTCAAACTAAATTTTGTTGGAATTGCTATTACTATAACAGAAATACTTTTCGCACCTATTTAAAAAACGAACACTTTATTAGTGTTTCTTTTTACAGTAATAAGATCAGCCCATAAACGTCTCACTGCTGGGCTTTTGTCTCCCTAATATTAGGAAACGGACAGTAGGTCTACCCGGCACGCTTGTCTAACTCGGCGAAGCGATTCGACACATCGGTTATCTCGATGTGCAGGTTTCATCAAGTTATTTTCCTTCACCACTAACACGTGGTAATTGTGATAAATAATATGTACATCAAGGTAGAATACTACCTAACTAGTGTGTGCTTCCCGACCAGGATTCGAAACGAAGTCAACATTTGAAACACGAGTTTAATACACGAAAGTGTTAATCACTAACCTACTACGACAATAATCCTCCTAATTTCTTTCTAATCTAATCCTTTTGTCCCATCCCTCCTGTACCATCCTGTTTATTACAGCCACTCAATCCCATCCTATAAGTCGTGCGCAGAAGGTTTGCCGATGGTCGCCCCTCCTGCTTCCTACGACAAGGAGCGGGGCATGTCGAAGTATTACTAAAAACTACACGACTGAGGGTCGCGGTTGTGGGAGGCGGGAGGGGCTATCATCGGCAAACCTTCTGCGCACGACTTATAAGGCCTAATCATAACGTGTATGGGCAACGCTTTCCATTAGGTGGGTCGTCTGCATCTTAGCCAGCTTTGCAATGAAAAATAATAAGGTTTGCTATTACATCTAATAGATAGATCTAATTGTGAAAATTTGGCTTTAGGTTCACGTTATTCATAAATTTGTCAGATCTATCTTATATTTTATTCCCAGTTAAAACGGAATGTGATTTTGACTGTAAACTAAACTCAACATGTATCATTTTCCATATTAAAGGGCATGCATAACAAAGAACAATTACGCACAGCCGGAACTCACCCCTAAGTGGCGTGCCTCTATGAAATGTTTAATTGACTTATTGAGAATGAGTATTAAAAATATCTATCTATAAAATCGCTTGCATGCTCATCGCTTTGTTGTATAATAACTTTGTGTACAGAATATGTAAAACACCGCAGACAATTAATAATGATATAAATATTTATTTGTAGGTATAAAGTTTAGATATAGAGAAACATGAAAGGTCTTAGGAGAGACCTATGCCGTTGAGGTGACTGCTAAATTACAACCTGTTTTTTCTTACGAGATAATATTTTGGATACAATATTTATTGTTATTCGATAGTCAATTTAAAACAAGAATTTAGATGTTCCTTAAGCTGACTATAACATTTAAACGTCATTTATAGTGTAAGTAGTTTATTATAAAAATCGTGCATGTATTGTATCAAAATGTACCTCTAAGAAAAAACAATATAGTCTATACTAAGTTAGATATAAAACTTATTTTTTGATATAAAAGCAAAAGCAAAGACTTTTTTATAAGTTAATAATAGATACCGGCTACGCGTTTAAAAAATATTCTTTTAAATGTTTTATTTTATAAGTAACTGTGCCCGCCAATTATATTTGCGCGGGTCTTGCAATTGATATAGATGTCTTCTAAGCCCTGTATGATATCATACCAAAACATAGTACAAAATTTAAGATAAAATTGCTGTTTTAATATTTATAATTAACATTCAAATCCGTAAAGCCATTTTGGAGTTAGTAAAGACTATTTGCAGACAGGTTGACACATAAAAATGATAATTTAAATTAGGCATCGTATAAACAAGTTTGCAGTTTTTTAGCATTTATTTTGAAATCACAGATAGTCATTTCAATTTTATTAAAAAGAACAAAAATATACGAGCTAAATTCTAATTTTTGGAAGAACAGCGCTAGTCCTTGTTGGCTAGCATTATGCTGAGGCTGGGTCCAATTTAGGACTTATTTTGTTTCTTTCTCTATTTATATTAACTAAGTTTTTTTTGTTCTAAATAAAATATTTTCCATCATTTTTTTTTAATTTTTGGTATTAGTATGTTTAATTATTACTTCTCCTATATTATAATTTTAGTCTTTGAAACAAATAAAACTAATTAAACTGTTTCTGAGTAATATAGAATATAAATTACATGTAATAACAGGATATGTTAATGAAAGCAGTCCGTTAGTCCTTAATATTACAAATTATTGTAAATCTGATGTGTACTTACTTCTTTTGTGTAATAATGAATATTCTTTTCTAGAGCCAAACCTTGGAAACAATCAAGAATATAACGCTGTAGGCATAATTAAACTAAATCAATAAACTCTGGACAGTGTAGAAATATATAATATTGGAATAATGTTTTATTTGAAAATTTTTGGTGTTCTACAAAGAGGTAAGCTGCGAGGGCCAGATTTGTGAGGGGCTGTCGGCAGGTGCTAGTACCCTCCATGCATGGATCACTAGTCGGCCGTCTGCAGGTACACATTGCCAACTCCCAGCCAATAAACCACCAAAACCCATTAATCAGATCACTTTTAGTTGGCTGTTCTGTTTTTGTTTTTTTTTATTGTTTCTAAATAGAGAAAAAAACAATATTTTAATCAACAAAAATATAGCAAATAAATAGTGTTCCATTTTTAAATTATCAGAATAATTTTGGTAAAAAACCAGAGTGGTAAATCATCGACGCGACGGCGATACGGCCAACTTCCATGCTCTAGGACTCTAGGAAAAACGTCAACGTTTAGATATACAATCGTTATCAGAGTTCGTCTGTCTATGCGTGGTCACATCCACTATACTCAGAACAATGGGGTCTGTATGAATAAAAATTAAAAAAAGATTCTCTTACTCTATATTGCGTCAGACAGTTGTATAGTGACTTAATGATAACACGAAAAAAAATAGATGTGGTAAAAAATTCTTTTATTTACATGTGTGTGTACATGTAAATGTAGATTTTTTATGTAGTAGTAGCAGGTATTAAAAAAAATACTGATAATTTTTTGTTAATTATTTTCTTATTATATTAGTGCGTGGAAACTTTTTCGCTTTCAGTGTCGTAAAAACTGTGTTCCTTCTCTAGCTTTTGAACTATGAAGTCAAGTCTATATACCTACGTATTAATAAAATCAAGGTGGTATAGCTTACAAATACTTTCAACGAAAACTACTTCGAACAAGATTTGGTGAGTAGGCGTTGGGACAAATATTTTAGAATTATATTTTAGAATTCCGTAATGTCAAAAACCAAACAGTTGATGTTCAACACCGCCGCGGAACCCTTTATTCGTGTTAGTGACCTATTATCGATTTTTATTTTCTACTTACATTTATAAAAATCAAAGACGCGTTTGTTAAAAAAATAACTAAAACATCTATAAATGGCGCTGTCGGAAAATGCCATAATTAAGGGTATAATTTAAAAAGACATTCGCTCTATATTTGCATTGATTAATGAGAAAATAATGGGGGTCGATAGCAGACACGATAGAAATGTAATTTGTGTAAAAGTTGAACATTGTATTGAGAAAGCCGCGCCGTTCGTACCAAGCGCCGACAACGCCGATGCGAGAAAAAAATACCCTGTGACCAAAGAGCTCACTTCCATTACCATTGGCGCAGCTTGATGATGACAAATTACATGACAAGTTTTGCATAATGGCAAAAACATGGAACGAATAAAATTAGAACAGCCATTTCACGGGTGCCTTTGCAACGACCTACATACAGCCTTCGAAGAAAAAAAACTAGCGAACAAGGGTACATGTATATGGAGACATTATCTAGTTATGATCGGTTCTTATGTCTAAGCGACCGTTCTTTACCTAACAATAGGTTAAATTTTGATATGACTTGTTAAGCTTATGAAAAATTTTAACCGATTATAAGGCGAATGATCGGTCATTCTCGGTAAAATATAGGAACCGGTCATTAATGAAAATAGGTGAAGCAAAAGGTGTTTGCAAGAGGAGATTCATTGTTCCTATCTACTCCTACAGTAAACAAGGGTTCGCATGTATCACTAGACTTGCCAATATTGTATTCTTTAAAACCAGCTGGCTCGGCAAACTTCGTACCGCCTCAGAATCATTTTTTTATATATTTACTCACCGTTTAAACCTTCCCTGGATTTCTACAAATAATTCAAAACCAAAATTAGTCAAATCAGTTTAGCCGTTCTCGTTTAGCGAGTCTAACGAACAGCAATTGATTTTTATATATAAGATAAGAGTTAGACTAGTCAGTCAAACCTTACAAATATGTATTAATACGTTTATTTTTACTGTATAATTAAATTAAGCTATTTATATCAAATAAAGCACTAGAATCTAGTATTCTTATTCTATGATAGGTATAGCATAAGGCTAAATCTTAAAGAACGGGTCAAACCATATGCGTGACCTAAAATACTCGTCGAGAAGTATTTAAAAGAAACAAATATTCAAGCATACCCAGCAGTCATCACGTATAGCACTTAACAATATTTACGATCCAAGAAACTCCTTTACACGAGTTCTTACGACTTTGTAAGCGAAAAGAGGCAAAGTCGATGGGGTTTCACGAATATTTCGTTATGGCAATCTGGTTAAGTTCGCTGGGCCTAAATGGCCGAGAGCACGCCAACCCGCGAAGAGGGTTCCAAACCAATTAAGGGTTCCACGAAGGCATGGGAGAACATGCAGCTGGTGGATTACGAGCTCGATGGTACTCACAGTGCCGATTCATCGCTGACGAGACTATAAGTGCGGGACACGCGAACTAAACCGCTTATTGAACCCTAACATTTCATATCAAAATTGTAGTAAAATTCAGTCCCTGTATTTCTAACTTGCTTTTCCCGCCACTTCGTTCACGTGGGACATTAAGTTTGTATTCATATCTTCTGAACCCTGTAAGATTTCGAAATAGAATTTTTAATGTATAGTTACATACCGACAAATAGATGCGCACACCAGGCTGTCGCAAAACGCGGCTTATTACCTTTCATGCATTTGGAATTCTTTTGTTTACTTCGTATTTAGAATTTGTAATTCAGAAAATCATGCTATTGTTATTGAACTTTTTTTATGGCCGTCATTAGTGTTGAACTAATCCTTGTTGTTATTGCATTGCGTCGAAGCTTGCCAGATGTGCGGATTAACTCGGTGAACGCGGTCCTTTCTTCTATTATACAGTTTAGTATGGAACAATGCCCGAACGGAGGGGTGAGGCAGTCAAGCGACGACTACGATACGAGTAAGACGTGTGTAGTACATTCGATAAGCGATATAGTGACGGACTTTGCGCGTGTTATTGAATTGTGTATTAAATTGGGACTTCTTGTGTCTAGTTATATTTGTACCTGTTTTATACGTATTTGTATAGTCCTAATAAACTCTATAGTAATTCCAACGGCATTTTTAATTCGGATCCTGTGTAGCTCGTAACAATAAGAAGCCTATATCAACTGAATTCTCAGACAGACAAAAATTTCTAAAAAATCATAATATAAAGTCGTGATAGCATAAAGGTATTATTAAGTCGTTTATGTGATCTAAGCGTGGAAGCTTAGTGGTTAGCGCACGCTTCCCAGACTCAAAGGGCGTGGGTTCGAATCCTGGTCGGAAAGAATGCACCTCTTAGGTAGTCTTCTAGCCTAATATGCATGTTGTTATAATTTACACATTCTTTTAGCGAAGGAAAACATCCCGATAAGCCCTGCATATCGAGATAATCGATGTGTGAAACCCACCAATCCGTCTTGGACAAGCGTGGCGGGTATAAAGTTTGTTACCCTTAAGGGCTGTTATGATATTATTATGATTATAAATGCAACATTCGACTTTTCACTCTAATATTAATAGATATTTGTTTTGCAATCACAAACAGGTATACACTTCAATTTTATTTATTGTTACAAATTAGAATATATTTTTTGTTTGTTACGAGTGCGGGACTCGAATTAAAAATGCCGTTGTAATTACTATAGAATTTATTAGAACTATACAAACACGTATAACACAGGTACAAATATAACTGAACACAATCAGTTCAAACGTAATGCGCGATTCAATAACACGCGCAAAGTCCGTCACTGTATAGGTTCTCGAATGTACACAAGTCTCGCCTTGATCGTGGTTCTCGCTAGACTGACGATCTCTCCATTTGGCCATTGCTTTATAATGCACCAATGCAATATGTCTACCTGGCAAGCGTCGACGCAATTTCCCAGAAAACGTCGCGGGGTGGATCGATCATCGACCTGTCATTCGCCACTCATGTGGCCGCCCGCAGAGTGACCGGATGGAGGGTGCTGGAGGAGGTGGAGTCGCTCTCTGATCATCGGTATATCAGATTTGAGCTCACGACCCCCTCCTCCGGTCCGAACCCTGTTCACCGTCGCCCCCCTCTCCTCCCGCGTTGGGCCCTTACCAAGCTCGATCCGGAGCAGGCCGAGGAGTGGGCACTATCGGAAAGCTGGGCCTACCCAGTCGAATTCGCGAACCTGGATATGCAGGCAGAGCACATGCGCAAGACCCTGACGAGGGTTTGCGACGCTGCGATGCCACGCGTCTCCAAGCGGCAGCCTCCTTGCAAGAAATCGGTCCACTGCTGGACCGAGGAGCTGGGCGAGATGCGAAAGGCAGTTCGCATCATCAGCCACAGGCTCAAACGCTGCAGGGCGCGCCGTCCTCCGGACTTCGTCGCGGAAAATGGACTCGTGGGCGAGTTTAAGGAGGCCAGAAAGGCCCTTTCGATTGCAATATTGCGATCGAAAGCCCGGGCTCGGGCCGAGCTCCTCGTGACGCTCGATCGGGACCCTTGGGGGCGCCCGTACCGTGGGGCCCGCAACAAGTTGCGGCCTTGCACATCCACGGTCACGGAAACGCTCGAACCCGAGGTGCTCCGGTCGGTTATCGATGGGCTCTTCCCGGATCCGGGGAACTTCACTCCCCCCAGTATGGGTCCACCCATTCCCGACACCCCCACGGACGAGGAGCCTCACTCCATCTCCGAGGGGGAGCTAGACGTCGCCCTGGACCGGCTCCGGGGCAGGAAGACGGCACCGGGACCCGACGGGGTTCCAAGTCGACTCCTCTTCCTGGCTGCGAAACACCTACGTAGCCAGCTGCGGGACCTCTTCGAAGCCTGTATTCGCGCAGGTAGGTTCCCGTCGCAATGGAAAAAGGGGCGTTTGTGCCTAATTCCCAAGGGAGGTCGGCCTCCCAACGATCCGTCCGCCTTCAGGCCCATAGTGCTGCTGAACGAGGTCGCCAAGGTCTTCGAGAAGATCTTGGCGGAGCGGCTTGTGAAGCATCTAGACGCTGTGGAGCCGGGGCTATCAGATACGCAGTTCGGGTTTCGGCGGAGGCGCTCCACGATGGACGCCTTCGAGACGCTGCGAAAGTTGACGGACGAAGCCGTCCAAGCGAAGGACGTCGTTCTTACAGTGTCGCTAGACATAGCGAACGCCTTTAACAGCCTCCCTCATGAGACGATCAGGGAAGGGCTCCGCGCGCACGGAGTCCCCCCGTACCTCACGAGGCTGTTGGGCGAGTATCTGCGAGATCGACATATCCTTTGGGAGGGCGGTGAGTCCGCCAACCACGTGTTAGGTCGGCGACGTGTCGCGTGCGGCGTTCCACAGGGGTCGGTCCTCGGGCCGATCCTTTGGAACGTAGGCTATGACTGGATCCTTCGGGTGACGGTTCGGCCCGGAGTAGGGCTGATCTGCTTTGCGGACGACACCCTACTCACGGCACGCGCTGCGTCTTTTGCGGAATCCGTGGACGTCGCCAACGACGGGTTGGCGATCGTCGTAGATCGAATAGCTAGGCTGGGCTTGAAGGTCTCCCCCGCGAAAACGGAGGCCGTCATGTTCCATAGGAAATTCCGGAATCCTCCCCCGGAATTGTCCGTTACAGTTCAGGGGGTGGCGATTAGAGTAGGGCCCAAGATGAAATATCTTGGGCTAGTTCTGAAATGGCTGTTCAAAGCGCACTTTGAGCAGCTAGTTCCCAAACTCGTGAATTCCGCGGGCGCACTCTCCAGGCTTCTTCCTAACGTGGGGGGGGCCGGGGGGTGCGACGCGGAAGCTTTATTCCGGCATCCTGAGGAGTATGGCGCTCTACGGTGCGCCCGTCTGGTCCGATTCGCTTCACCGCCACAACCGAACCCTGCTGCACCGCGCGCAGCGGGTTCTGGCCGTGAGGACCATACGGGGGTACCGCACAGTGTCGTGGTCGGCGGCGACTCTCTTGGCAGGCGAGCTGCCCTGGCATCTCCAGGCAAACGTCTTGTCCAGGGTTCGTCGTACCCGGCAGGATGCCCTAGCCAGAGGACTGACCTTCTGTCAAGTCGAATTAGAGACGGTCAGGAAGTGGGAAACCGCTTGCTGCCTCGTCGAATGGTCTCGTGACCTCGAACACCCTGTGTCCGGCAGCTATACGGGGGATGCAATCAGGCCGCAGCTGGAGAGATGGGTCACCCGCACCAGCGGAACCCTGACCTTCAGGACGACTCAGATACTGACCGGACACGGTTGTTTCGATCAGTATCTGTTTCGCATTGTGGGCTGCTTGCCTTCTCCGGACTGCCGCCAATGCGGCGCACCCGATACGGCGTTTCACACGCTTGTTGAGTGCGCTGCATGGACGCCTCAGCGTTTCGAGCTCGAGACGCACGTAGGAGCCGTCCGATCGCTTGGCGACTTGGTAACGGCCATGTTGCACAGCGACGACCGCTGGGAGTCTGCGGTTACTTTCTGTGAGGCAGTAATGTCTCTCAAAGAGGCCGCAGAAAGGGACAGGGAGCGAAGTCCTGCAGCGCGTGCTAATGCCTCCACCCGAGGTCGCCGGCCTTCAGCTGGCACCCGGAGAGGCAGGTACGCGCATTACTTCCCTCCCTGAGTTAGGTTCCGGTACGGGGGGCCCTTGCTACTAGGCATCGCAAGGGATTCATCTGCCCCCGTTTCGAAGTGGGGTGTGTTCTCCCAGGGCACACTCCAGGCACTTTATTGCGCTGGATCGACTGTTGCGTAACTATGTTCTATATCTCAGTCTTTCCATCACAACAAAAGCGCAGGGTCGACAGGGAGGAGGGGGTTTTTAGTGGGTATTGAGGTTGCTCGCCCGTGCGGCATCGCTCGGAGTCTCCACACTCCTCAGTGTCAAGCCATCGCGGACGGAGCGCAAACAAAGCATACTATTGCTAGCGCTTTCGCCCCCGGTGGATGCGCGCCGTTTCCTAGTGACGGCCCAGAGAGTGCGTAAATCGGTTAGCATTTTCCCTCGCCTCAAAAAAAAAAAACACTATAGGCTGTTTTCTTATTATACATTTTAAACACAAAGTAAACAAAAGAAGATAGTAATAAAACAGTTTCAATGTTACTAGCTCAAACGCCGCGGCAGGTAATAATTATGCTTTGTCTACAGGTATGCAGGTGGCCCAACTTGTAACAATATATAAAATACGTCAAGTTAGTACTGAAATATCTGTATTTATTTCGTAACAATGATTCAAGCATTTCCTAAAAATATGCTATCATACAGTTAGTAGCTATTAATGTACGCAATTGATAGGGTTCATAGAATTTTATACGAACAAGAACATAAACAACTTGTGGTAATATCAACTACTACTATATTTTACTATTTTATTATTTAGACCCGGATAACAAATTGAATAAATGTATGTAATATAAAGCACCCAATAGCATTGGTTTTTTAAATTACAAATGTTGGAATATAAGTGCAGTAGAAATATTAAATCAATTTTACTCAAGACACAACCATTACATTTTAGTACACTCGGCAAATTTAACCGCCATGCACTTTCCAACAACATTAGTGTCGCGTGCATTGTGTAAAAAATTATGGATTTTCACCGGAATCCTGCCAGTCAAGGTTTTTGGATTTAACCGTAGAATAACAATACTACAATTAATGATAATTGCTCATTAAAAATAGAATCGGGCAGGTGTTCAGAATGTGATTTTAATGAAGGATTCATTATTTCATTATTCATCATTCATCATTCTTAATCTGGTTCTTTAAAGTTTAACTTCTGAAATTTATATTGTCATGGATATTTTTGGATTGTATGAATTAGCATGTATAAAGTTCGAAGAACTAGCTAAACCTTATCCCTGTTATCTACAAATTCAACGTCAATAATAAATTAATACGTTTCCGTCGGCAATTAAAGCTTTTAGTTATATGAATATAAGGTTCTACAAAAATCTGATGATCAATTATCTCTATTATTTATTATAAAGAACCTTTTCCTCTGCTTATGAGAACTTCACAGATATCTAATAATCAATATTTATTAACCTTTTTTACTGGTTTCCTTCCTCTAGAGCCGTTAGATGCGACGCGGAGGTTACAGCCTAGGGCCTAGGCCTAGAGCAAGACCTCGTTGCCTCAGCTTCAAGTCAGCGGGCAAGTACCCGCCGATGGCTGGGTTCGGAGCCATTGGAGCTTTGGAGGTTCTCAAGTTATTATACTATACCCACCCTCATTTCTCTGTACATAGCCAACGTTTATTATTTTTTCTCCAAGATATACCTAATTTATATATAAATTACGGTCAATATATGCTATAAAACATAACGACTTTTTATAATCGTGAGTTACTCATTAACAGAAATGTATGCATTTGACATTTTTATTGCAGGAATTCAGCAGACAGGCAGACGGCCCACTTGATGGAAAGTGGTTACTGTCGCCTATGAACATTTGCAACACCAAAGGTGCTAGCTACTAATGCGCTGCTGCTCATTCTGACCACTTATACCAGAACACAGTTCAAGGTTGTTATGGCGACATACTTTAGACCAGGGGTGGTAGCCATCCAGTCAAATATGCATTTGAATTATGCAATTTGAAAAATTATCACTTACGCGTATGAATTATATCTGTAGTCCTCTTCGATCTGCGGCTGCCTGCCCTGATATCCAGGATCGACACCGTAATCCGGGGCTATGACGGACCAGGCGTTGTCATAGTTGTAGTAATCACCATAACCCATATCCGCTTCACCCATCATTTTCATCATACACTTTCAAGTCTATTTTAATATTCCACTAACACTTTTCCAAATACCGAATTTGAATTTTTTATCCAAAGTTTATTTATATTGATAAGTATGCTTTGAATAGTTCAATCTCTGTTTATAGACCGTACATATAACGGTTTATTGTGTTGTTAGATAATTTGTGCGTACATACATGTAGAGTCGCGAAGGGACTGCGGTCGATCATATCGACTGATCGATGCCTCATCGGCCCTTATCAATATTGTTATCATATCTCACAGCTTTCCCCTGCGATACGGGACTTTTATAATACTCACATGAACTAGTATTGTAAAGATATCTTTATCTATGTCAGATGTAAAATATGAGTAAGCAAAAAACGTGTTTATGTCAAACTGTTTGGGATGTTATAAAATCTTGAATTTGCATGTAGGTAATTGACCTTATTTACTATACTGTACTTATGACCAATAAGACATAAGTACTATAATTTTTTTTTAACAAAAAAGAGATCACCTTCGAATTTTTATGTTGAACTTGGCACCGACCTAAAGATGCTGTAGAAAGAAGTCAGTTAAATATTTATTTTTTGCTTTTTAGTCTAAAGTTGATTATGTTTTTGTTGAAAACATATATTTTTTACTTTTTGTTGCGCATATATTTGAATAGCTTTAGAAATAATATATTAAGTGCCTGTAAAAAATGTAATACTGGCACGCGTATACAAGCTTTTTATCGAAGAATAATGAATGATTTCCCTGGAATCCACTCACTAGATCCTGACTTGGTGATCATGGAACCACCTCAGGAGTATAGACTTATGAATAATGAAAATAATTTGAAAATTGCTCCATAATTTACGAATATATCATGTAACAAAGAAGTCCGATTAACAATTTTCGAGATTAGATCCTGACATGGTGACAGTGGGACCAATTGGGGAGTATACCCTTTCGATTAAAAGATTGTTTTGAAAATCACTGCACAATTTTCGAAGTAATCGAGTACTTAACGAACATACAAAAAAAATATACACCCTTTCAAAAGTCGGTTAAAAATAAATATTGATGCTTCTGTTGTCTTATAATATTACTCGCCATAATCATAACAATGTCTTTAAAACTTTAAATTGTTTATATTACAGATACGAAACTCGAGATCAGTAAAGTTGCGAAGCTGGAAGCTACCTATGGCGGAGGAAACCAATGAGTATTTAAAACAATTACACTGCCTTATAATAAATAGTTTGTAATTATGGCTACTTATTTTAATATTTTGATATCGAACAAAAATTTAAGAAGATAAACCTTGTTTTTTATGTTTTGTCATCGTTGTGTCAAGAAGTGCAGAAGGGGTAATTTGTTGTGTAAGTAGATTTTTCAGTAAGGGTCTTCCAAAAAGGCTTTACCAATGTGTGTACCTCTGGTGGGACTCGAACCCACAATCCTCGGCTTAGGAGGCCGATGCCTTATCCATTGGGCCACAGAGGCGTGCGGCTGTGGTACGCTAGTTGCAGACCACGTTCCGACGAGAGGCACGCGGCGCCCGCGACGGCGTTGCGTCACTCGGGCGTCGCGTCATACACTAGTACGGGTGTGTTCACACGGATTACATTCGAATGATTAATTATTACAATCAGCCTGTTGACAATCATTTATTGATAACGGCCTCGACTACGCGAAACTACGCCGAACCACGATACACGCGGAACGTGCACTCAGCCACATGCCAGGTTAACTAGCTTTATGAAATAAATAAGCTAACCATAGCATTTAAAGTAGTATACTAAAAACCTTATATTTAGATAGAAATAAGCATGAAATGCTTTGCCCAGTAAGACAAAGGATGGTGATGTTTTTAACTTTAAAAAACGAACTAATTAACATTTTGTTTATTAAACTCGTGTTTATCATTCTTATAAGTTATACCTACCTACTTTTGTAAGCACTTCAACATTCCAGGTCGCACATTGGATTTTCGGTAGAGTCAATTTCTTAAATGAATTTTCCGTTGGCGTTATTTACTCTGGTATATAAGTCATTAGGAGGAGTTTATCTTGCTTAGAGTAAAAACGATGCCTATATTTGTGTGCTTATTTATTTATAAGATAACGTGCTACAAAACAGATTTCCAGTTTAAAGTATTGTATGTATTGAAATAATCCTTTTATTTACTATAGTTACATTTATAGCATAGCTTATCTTCAAAAAAGACAAGACTATTTTTGAGGGAAAAATTACCAGCTAGATTTTTCCATACTTACATGACCTTGATTTTCATGTATCGTAAATATTTCAAGAAGTACTGTCTTAAATATTCTAAAGGCACCTAATCCAAATATTTAGTCATTCATTGAATTCGATACAACATGCAATAAGTATTAATCTACGACAGGAAATATTTTACAAACTTTTATTTAACTTGCTTTTATGTAAGTTCGGGTGGAATCCTGCAAGTTAAATTTGACCAACTTCCCGGTTTCCGATTGAGCTGAAATTATGCGCACAGATGTAAATCGCGTGACAATGCAATAATATGGTACAATGGAGCTGATCTCATGATGGAGTCGGAAGGTGGCCATAGGAACTCCTGTACTAAACAAGATAGACCCGTCGTGTTTTGACTCGTTTTACTTGTCTTGGCTAGCACTCTGCTGTTTTATGATACATAGGAAGCTTGTATTTAAAAACCTTTAAAAAAATATTCTTTTAATTACATCAAATAATCTAGAAAGATGATATACATATATTGTAAAGGTTGATATTAAATTCATTTCTACAAGATGCCCTGGTAAACGTATCCTTACCTTATACCGCTAGGTAATTCATTTAATATGCAATTAATCAATCATAGAAGGAAAAACAACTTAATATTCAATACCTCTCGGCGGTGATTGCTTGATTGCTCCCGTTATATCAAAACACCACAAAATATAATATGTATATATAAAAAACTAATATACAAATGTGAAATTAAATTTGTTCATTCTATCTTCACAGCATATGACTCCAGTTTTAGTAAAATTCACTTTGTAATAAAGATCATCCTATGATTTACAATGTACCTATACATTAGCTTTAGTAAATTTTATGATATATTATTATTTGTATACTGTAGTTTTGTTTTATTTGTAACACACGTTTGTACCTGACCTATATAGGATTACCATCAGCTCACGATTTCGGCAACGTTGTATGAATCATCAGTTTTGTTACTACTTATGGGCTATCTAACACAAAATCCTTATAAACAGATTCCGTTTATAGTTATTGTTTCCTCTTTGGGTCATACTCATAGCGTGATGTTCCTATACCTGTTGTAGGTCAGATTTATTTAATTAACGTTAAACCAATAGAATATAAAATTTAAGGGAATGACATATCATTACGCTAACTCGGTATTACGTCATTCCCATACGTTTTCATTATATTTAAAGAATTAGGGGAAAGGCGTACAAAATGACATAGGTGGACAAAACAACACACCCGCCTTTTCTCTTAAACCAAAAATGCTAAGTTCCCATAATAATCGCTAGAGGGCCGGTTTGTTACCGAACGAATCCTGTCACAGTGTTGCCAGATGGGTGGGATTCCCTGCAAATTCGGGGATTTTTTGACGTCCGGGGGGAGATTTGGGGGTAAAGATTCTTTGGGGGGACATTCGGGGGGAAATATTTTGTTGTGAGAAATTTTTGGCGATATTTTAAGTATCAATAATTCATCTACAAACACAATTCTCATCACTACAATTATTAAATCTAAGTTATAATACGGTATTATTACTTTATCTTAGAATTATACTCTACTAGTGAATCATGCTTCAATTCAATAGTTCATTTTAATAATTCAATTCATTCGTTCGTTCATTTACATCATTAATGTTATTTATTATGCCGTTCTACTCGTATGCGTCGTATCTTATAGGCTACTTTCCGTTAGACTCACAACGACTACGTTCACAACTGCGGTTTTTCCCGTTCCACTTATTTGCTGGCGTCACAATCGTAAACTCAAGTGGAACGGTTATTTAACCCACCTATTGACACGGGTCGTTGTTATCCTTCCCCCCCCCCCGTGAGCTAAAATGATGACGTCATTAGTGACGTTTTCGCTACGACGGTAGTTTTGCTTTTTTATTTCTCCTTTAAAATAAGTAAAAACTGTTTTGGGGTTTTTTCCTCAAAAAGCTTATACTTGGGGATTTTTAACAAAACTTTGGGGTTAATTGACATGGTCATCTGGCAACACTGCCTGTCATTTCGCCAGTCTCGTACACGCAACGTTTCGGCACAGCCGGCGAAAATAAACTTTTATGCAATTGCGAGTTCTCTCTCAGCGGATTTTGTTTTGGCCTAAAATTAGTGAATTTTGACTTTTTTAAAGATACGTTTCTGTTAGTTTGTTCTCATTGGACTAAATAAGTACAGGAATGTATTGAAATCTCAAATGCTTTAGTATTTTTTTGGTTTTTAGTTTGATGGTTATAAGGTATAATATAATCTAGGGTGGACAAAATGGCATATCGCTAGATTGGGCAAAATGACATACTATGTCGTTTGATTAAGAGGTCACCAGTTGGCTAAAAAACTATCCAGGCAGAGTTGTCACCCACTTTCAAGTAGGCCTGATATTCAACAAAGCCTATTGCAGAGCTGCCACCATTCAGATTGCTGTCGATGGATTTCAGAAAACAGGTATATGGCCTGTTGGTCCTAATGTGTTCCCTGATCACTTATTTGAGCCAGCTGAAACGACGAACATTCCCCTAGAACAAAATTTGGATGTAGAAAATGTAGGTATATTGGACTCTCAAGCTACAGAAAGCACACTAGTTGTAGAAACATAAACACTCTGTCAAGTTCCCAGATTGAAGTAAATACTACTGCTGTAGAAATTCTAACTATACCTTCAACATCTCGTGATTGCATAACTCAAATAGACACACCGATACCAGTTGTATCTCGAGTAGTTAACTATAAAAACCTAGCGATATATCTTCCCTCCACGACTTCTACTGTTCCAGTCAGTGTGTTATCCCCTGTACCCCAAAAAAATCACAGTGCTGCTGCTAACTGCGACACCAAACATGGAAGAAGTGAAATTCAAATCAGTTCCACCTCCTGTGGCAATGAAACCAAAGCGAAAAGTTAACAAGATTTTAAATGTCAGTTCCAGCAGCGAGGAGGATTTTGGTTCACTAAAAACTTAAAGTTCCAATAATGATGACGGAGATTGTATTTATTGCAATGATTTGTACTCTAGATCCAAGCCAAAGGAGGTTTGGTTAATTGATTGATTGAATTTAATGAGCCCATGCATCATGCGCAAATGTTCCAAAGAAGATGAAATATTTTATTTGCGAATTATGCAAATAAAGAATAATTTAACAGTTTAATTATGATATGTTATTTTACCCACACACTGTATGTCATCTTACCCACCTAGGACGGACAAAACGGATTTTGTACAAAATTTGGAACAATCTAATTTTTTTTAATGAAAACTAGTTTTAGTAATTTGAACTCATTATTATTGATAAACAACAAACCAAGGTATAATAAGACTGAATGTTACATAGAAAATATTTAATAAATAAACATTTACGACCAGATTTGCTAAGGGTGTGTCATTATGTACGCCTTTCCCCTAGATTTATGTTGTAACTTTGCAATTATTTATTTTGGAGAGCAATAAAGCGCTATCTTTTCATGCGACTTCCCTCGTATTAATCTTGCATCCTTACCTTGTGAAAACTCTAACTACTTCTAGTAATTCTTGTTAATAAAAGTAAAAAAATAAATATAATTACTTTTAAACGAGCTGCATTGGCATAAAATTTACGTTTTTGGTACGGATGATTTTAAATATTGTTATATTGAGGTTATGAGATTATAAGTAAAATATGCGTCAAAAAACGTAAAGAAGTCCAATATAAATACGAAATCCAATAGTGTATAGTATTCCTTATTAGGTAATTATCATTCTCGGAATTCCAACTGAAAATACATTGAAAAACCAATACACGATTTTTAGAATAAATGCGCTAACAGCTGGCAGACCATTACACGTAATATTTAAAGATCAGAGAGAACAATGACTGCTAGTTGTATGACGAAAATTCTACAACATTATTTAAATAAGTATATTAAATTTCTTAGATGTGGACCCTGAGAGTGTGCCAGTCCGATCTACAAGGCTGTTCATTTTATGAATGAAATCCAAATCAGATCTTCTCTTTATGAAAACTAAAGCACCCAGGCATAGCTAACAAAAAAATACTTGTTGCGGAGATTACCCAATAAATGATGGTCATACATAATGTTATTGTGTTGTAACATTAGCTATTACCCGCGACTTCGTCCGCGTAGAATTTAATTTAATTTAATATGTCTTCCGGTGTGGCGGCGGTGTGCGCGTAGGTGGGCCTTTCAATTTATTTATTTTTCTAAAAAATAATAATCTATGTTACTCCTTATAACATCAGCTATCTGCCAATGATAGTCCTATCAAAATCGGTCCAGCGGTTATATAGATAAGCCGGAACAAACAGACAAACAACAATTTTAATAATTGATTTTTAGATATATTTACCGTATATTCTTTCATGTGCATTTAGTAAAAAACTGCTATTTTGACAATACAAACATACACTTCAATTGTATTTATTTGTATAGATAGTATAGACGAAAAAGATGAATGTCAGACAAAGATAACTAAGCGGTCCAACCAAACTTCAGAATGTATAGAGAAATAAATATGTACCTAGATATTTCCTCGATAACCTGATGATCTTGATTAACATAGCGTAGGATGCGCTCCAGTCCGATTGACCGACAATCTACGATAGGTCGCCGGTATGGGCTGAATGAGAAAAGCTTAGAACAGAGATATACGACGCTAAATTGAGGCATGTAGCACATATTTCCCAAGTAACGCATTGTATAGATATGTTCACTACTTCTACTTACTCCGTTGGTTCAGGGACCCAAAGTGAGTCTTGGCCTCCGAAACGAGAACACGTCATTTTTCCCTGTCTTGTGCAGTTTCTTTCCAGTTATTATGAGCCCGAAGCTCACACAGATCAGCCTTCACTCTGTGTTTCCAGCGATATTTTGGACGGCAGACCGGACGCCGACCAACCGGCCGTCCCAAATATACTTTCCTCACGATGCGATCGTCTATTATCCTTTCCACGTTACTGAGCCAGCGGAGGCGATAAGCATATCGCCTCCGCTGGCTTATTTTCCCTATTAGATAGATATATTGAGTTCGGCTACGAGATTGTCGATTTCGATCTTGGTTCGGATTTATAACTAGGTGTGCCTAATCATTAAATTAAAAGATTACCTACATAGATGCTCGGCATCTCTAAGAAGTATTTTTGTAATAGATATGGATACACGTATCTACTAGTTTTTTCAATTTAAGAACCAGACGGTAGACCTTATAAAACTGAAATAGTGTTAAATTGTCTTTGCTACTAATAAGCCAGGAGCTGGTGGTATTTGTTTGTTATTTATTTAATTTGTAAAAAATCAGTATAGTTGTTACTATTGTTAACTGCAAGGCTCGATTTTCTGGAACAACACTTATACTTAAATCAACGCTTGTGTTATTTACATCTCATATTTCTAGACTTGTGAAATAAAACAGTATTTAAAGATATAATTTCATCTTTATTTTATATAATTAAGTTTATATACAAATTAATTCCTATTACTTATCTAATTTAAATTATTAAATAAAAGCTTTCCAAACGGCATGATTGACATAAATTTTGTATTATTGTTCCGCAGAAAATATATTATATCTTTTTATGTCTGCTATCAAAAGTATATATAATAGTACTAGCTGACTCGGCGAACTTCGTACCGCCTTATTCAAATAAATTAATAAACAAACAAATTGAGAAAACATGGGAAAGGGCTCATAGAATTTGAAAAATATATAGCCTATAACCATCTACGATTAATTCCGCGTCGACTGGTTGTGGTTTCATGATGATCGGTCCAGTAGTTTTCGAGTATATAGATATATATAGATAAATAGCCATAAACCATCTAGGAAAAATTTCGCATCGAATGGTGGTAGTTTCATGTCGATACGATCAGTGGTTTAAGCGTGATTGAGCCTCAAACGAACACCATTTTCATTATATATATATATATATATATAATATACTAGCTGACTCGGCGAACTTCGTACCGCCTTATTCAAATAAATTAATAAACAAACAAATCGAGAAAACATGGCAAAGGGCTCATAGAATTTGAAAAATATATATAGCCTATAACCATCTACGATTAATTCCACGTCGAATGGTTGTGGTTTCATGCTGATCGGTCCAGTAGTTTTCGAGTTTACCTCGGACAAAGAAAACAAACTTTGCTTATATATATATAGATAGATAGCCATAAACCATCTAGGAAAAATTTCGCATCGAATGGTGGTAGTTTCATGTCGATACGATCAGTGGTTTAAGCGTGATTGAGCCTCAAACGAACACCATTTTCATTATATATATATATAGATAGCCATAAACCATCTAGGAAAAATTTCGCATCGAATGGTGGTAGTTTCATGTCGATACGATCAGTGGTTTAAGCGTGATTGAGCCTCAAACGAACACCATTTTCATTATATATATATATAGATAGATAGACTAGCTGACTCGGCGAACTTCGTACCGCCTTATTCAAATAAATTAATAAACAAACAAATTGAGAAAACATGGGAAATATATATATATATAGATATATATAGATAAATAGCCATAAACCATCTAGGAAAAATTTCGCATCGAATGGTGGTAGTTTCATGTCGATACGATCAGTGGTTTAAGCGTGATTGAGCCTCAAACGAACACCATTTTCATTATATATATATATATATATATATATATATATATATAATATATATATATATTATATATATATATATATATATATATATATATATATAATAATAATAGATATTAAATTTAATGACAATCGGTTTGTTTCCAAGACCGTGGAGAATAAACAAACACCAAAACTATTTATTATCATTGTATGTCTTTCAAGACCACGGGCCATGAAAATGGCCCGGAGTTTTGGAGGGTTTGCGTGGGGCCATGGGAAGGCAAACACGTAGAGGCCCTTTGACAAATATAATGTAAACGTGACGTGGCACTGATCGGCGATTATCCCTATCTACACTATATACTAAAGATACTATACCCAAGACAAACCCCAAGAAATGAGAACAAAAAGTACCGGGCTATGTGGGTGAACTGCTAGTTCTACTAGGGGTCTGCAAATATAGGGATTACGGTGTCTGCCCGTCGCAATGTTCGAAGAACATTGAAAAATGTGCCCCAAAAAATGCCATAAAAGGCAGGGGCAACATGGGTATGAGTGGCTAAGGGGTGTAGAGAGGTGGGCTGCAGGTTCACCGAAGCTTCTTCTGACGTGATGCCATTTATCACTTCCACCCCTGAACTTTAAGTCTTAGCTCTAGCGATCTCCACTCCGTGCCGGCTGGTTAAGGCAAGTACGGAGGTGGGGGCCTTGCCTTGGCCCCCGAAGTCGGGTACGAGGTGTCGCTACTCACCTAAGGCTTCGCCACAAAGCTCTTCTGCGGGTTATAATCATTATTATTAAACTGAGATATTAGCTAAGTACCACTTTTACATATACGGGAAGCAGGGTTAATGGCGCTCAGTGGGTAATTCCAGTCACAAGTATAACTTGGAAAACTCAGGGTGTTAGATTACGGGACACATGTTAAGGGGTGGGTGGGGGCTAACAGTAACTAGTTTTACAAACACGCTAGCAACAAGAAAAAGAGAAGTGCATTTGTTTGTTTTAGGCTTGCTAACAAAATTCTTCGCTGAACATTTTTACTGGTGACTTCAATATGTGAATTTCTTTTTTATTGTTAGTACTATTAATTCAGTTAATTGTTTGTTGTATTTAGCAATAATAAATGAATACACATAGCTTCTGGAGTCAATATGCTTTTATATAAGCGGTATTATCACCCATAGTTGAGTAATTTCGCCCAAAAACGCCTTAATTACCGATTATTAAAGAAAGTTTTATACATTTCGTGCCAAAGTAGTAAACTATAGTATAATTTTGTCTAACGTTTAATATAAAGTTATAATAGAATACATACAAAAGGTTTTTCTTGACTGAATGACATCCCCCCTGCTTCCCGTAAATTGTTTTTACTTAGACGATGAGTTTGCTACATCTCACATCCGATTTTTCAATCAATCATACTACTTAATTATTTTGAAAAGTCTTAATCAACTTAATGAACAATTAAAGTAAAAATGTATTAAATTATTCATGTAAACACATGATTTAATTAAAATGTATTTATTTCGTAATAAAAAATACAGGTATGTATGAAGTATATACTTCATACTATAGGTACATTGTTTTTATTTTTTTATATTCAATGTTTTTACAACGAAATAAATTTTTGAACGTCACAACGATGAACAATAAATACTCTTCAATGACCAACGTTATGTACTCATGATTTTATACCTTTGGCAGTTTACACATAATATGGGCTAGTTCTCCATTGGGGTATCTGACAAAGAGAGCCTGCATCTTTTGATTGCCGAAGGGTTTCTTGCAAACTGGACATGTCATTTTGACCGTAACTTCGAAGCTTTTAGATTCAGCTTTCCTTACTAATTCTGGCATCTACACAAAGTACATAATGTTTATTACAACACGCAAAGTTTAAAAAAAATTAAATTTTAATTGTAATTGGTAACTAACAACGTCAATATTATATTTTTTCCTTTTTTTATTTTTTTGACTGGCAACAAATAAACAAAGACTTATTTGATATTCATCAGTCCAACTCTTCACTTGACAACTAAAGCTGTGAGTTATTCCAAGTAAAAGCCTAACCTCAGCCAAATTAAAGGATTTTGGCTGAAATTAGGCGACTGATGCTAAACAATTATTAAATAAATTCTTGTGGGAAGTCGCATTTTCCCAAACGGTCGAGACTTTCTGCTAAAACACACAATCCTTGCTTGAATACATACAATATCATACAATTATTTATTTGTAAAAAAAAAAGGAAAAAGGGCTACAAAGTTTTTGCTTTACGTATTAATATAAAGATAACATCGGCAGTGCGAAGTAGAAAAATAAAACTAGGAAAGCGGACACCGGGCCTATAATTCGAACGCAGCCAGGATTTAACGCTGGAATTAAAATACGATAAATAAGGTAATAACAATAATATGTAAAATAATTAACCTGTGAAGATTCAACATATGATATTGACTTGTATATCTGCGTGGCTTGTTTCATTGCAAACTGAGATTCCAAAGTATAATTTAGAAAGTGCTGTAACCTATGCAGAGGAGCAGAGTCCGGCAATTCAGGTAGCACCTAAAAGATGGCACACAATTTAAATATACCTACTTATTATTCATTTAATACCACTGCTTATTATAACGATTACAATAATATATAAATAAAAATTGGTCTCACATCAATTGCTGATATTTTATTAGCATTATTTTCCAATATATCCAGGATCGAGTTTAAATCTGCAATTTTCGTGTCACCCTCTTTCAACTTTTTCAATAAAAACTGTATCAACTTTAAAAAGATGTTTCGAGCTTTCAGATCTTTTGCGTTATATATTTTATCACAATATTGAATTGCCTTATCCAAATTTTCTGAAAATAAATAATTTAATTAAACCTTCCCCGTAGTTTACTCGTATGAACTTCGTTTCTGTAGCCAGTGTTCATTTCTGTAACTTGCAAAAACACTAAAAATTGATTAGAAAATATAATTAACAAAAAAGCTAGGAACAATGACAATGCGCAAGAATAGAATAGCAGATATTACAAATAATACATGAGTATTAAGTAAAATAAATATGTCATCAAAAGTCATTCTATTAATAGTTTCTTTTTTAATCAGAGTTAGTTATTATTTTCTTATAATATTTACTTTATTATCTAATAATAATATGATGGAAATAGAATATGATAATAGTAAGAGTTTCATATATGTATTTTCCAATCGAAGTTATTGTTTAAGAAATTCGATCAATATTTAAAATATTTTAAGTAAAAATACAATACCCATCAAAAACACGTATATGATTAATCCATCTTCATATTTTCCTAATTTGCTATATAAAATCGCCCTTTCTTCAAGAAAACCTTCCTTGGGCAAGTTCATTAGTATTCTCTCTACATCATAGTTCTCAGATTTCTCTAGAAATTTTAAAAGCTTATTTTGTAGCTCGTCTCTATCTCTTTCCTGTGTCTCTGTTTGTTTGGCGATTATTTGCTGTATATACAAATTTATTAATGTTTCATGAAACGCAAGGTCTATCTCCTTCCATTTATGTATTACGTGTTCTAAATAACGTATTGCCAGTAGCTTGTTTTCGCTCATTAAATAATCTAATATCTTTAATCGAGGCAAGTTTTCTGCATCAATGATACCGTCGGTGAACATTTCCAGCCCTTCATCTGGACTTTCCTTTATGATAAAATCAGTGAACTGTATTATCAACGCAATGTGTTCAGCTCCTAAAATGCACCAGCAACTAACTTTAAAAACAAAAGCTTGTAATCAATGCACAAAATTTATGAATGATATTGAAATTGATATTAGAAATGTCATCCTACATTTTATATACTTTTAACTGTTTTACAGCCTGAAACACGCAAACAAGCTGACCTGATAGAAGTTGTTTACCGTTACATATAGACGCAATATCAGGGGTGTTGATAGCCACTTATCTTCCGTTTTTTTTACACGAGGCAGAGAGTTGATAAGGGCACATACAGCCTGCTACATAGGCGAGAGCTTCATAACCGCCTCTAATAAGTAAGGTATGGAAAGCGCGACAGAAGTGGAACGGCATTGAACTATGTCTAACGTAGATATAGCTCACTCACTGGATCAATGGCTTTTTGTTTACATTTAGCAAGAATACTTGTGCTGAGCCCGCTCCAGCCATTCCGACATTGCAAGTTCGCGCTTAGTCGTTGGAAGGTAAAATAGCTTTTACCATGAAAGAAGTGCAAAAAGAATGACAATCGCCGAAATAGAAACGTAACTCCAAAACTTACAGCCCGGCCATAAACAACCTTGTCGAAATGAGTGAAAGTTAATCAAGATGCAATGAGCGTTAAAAACTTAAAGTATACGTGTCGTCACGCTCGGCACTATCCTATGCGTAGTATCCATACTAGTTTGGCTATCCTCCACGTACGTGGAATGCGTGGCTCGATTGCCGCTCGTCGCATCGTACTTCACGCCTGGCACTAAGCACAAATTCGTGGCCTGGCCGTTAAATCCTACATGACTCGCGATTTTTGACGTTTTATTGTCCTAAACACATTTTTGACTAATAAGTTCCGTTTCAAATTCATATTTAAATTGTAATATTCATGTATTAATTCCAAGATTTACATTCTTTTAAAACAGAATTCATTTTTTATAAAAAAATACATATAATTATTCTTTTATAAAAAAACCATCTAAAGTAAAACATATAAAATCTTGAGATGCGTCGGCAGCGGGGCTTGGGGTCCAAACTACCTGTGGTTAGGGTTCCAGAGACAAGTGACCTTATTCTAATAATAAAATTATAATTATTATTAGATAATCTAAATTGGTATCATCACCTTGCTTTTTCTTAATAGATACATTTGATTAAAAATTTAGTCAATTTTTGTCTTTCGATGATTAATATAACATATTTTTTAATGTAATATTATCTAATTTTAGGTGTGGATTAAGTTGCCTAAGACATTAAAACATCATTAAATAGTGTAATTTATTGCATAAATCGTTTTTGTAATGTACGAGCAGGATCTTCTAAGGAAAAATAATGTATTAATCATCCACTAAAATGACTACGACTAGCGACATCTAGCGAACACAGTGGAACTAATAATGAAGAGAACATGTTAAAGTACCTACTTAGATTATCGCTTCTGGCACTTGCACTTACCCTTACAAGTGCTTTTTTCCGTACAGGAACGGAGAAAGAATACAATTTCCTGCGGCCGGGCGGTCTATCGTAAGAGGCGACAAAACAACCCACAGCCAGGTGGAAGGGCCATTTGCCCGACTGGATGCCTACCTTCACTGGTCTAAGGTATGTCGCCATAACAACATTGAGTTGTGTTCCGGCATTAGTGACCAGATTCCAGTCTCCCTTAAAGAGCAGCAGCGCATTTGTAGCAGCTTTGGTGTTGGAAATATCCATAGGCAATGGTAACCGCTTTCCATCAAGTGGGCCGTCTGCCTGTCTGCTGAACTCCTGCAATAAAAAAAATTAATAACCCATTTGCGGACCACCCACCGGGGAGATTTCGGCGAGGGAGTGTGGGACTCGCCGGCTAGAGTAGCCTGAATACCCACAATAACCTCTTGGTGCCACCTGACGCCATGTGAGCTTTTCTTCCACGAACCTGGCCGGCGTGGGCCCGCCCCGTCGCGCAGGCCTATCCGAACACTTACCCAAATGTTGCAAATAGTTTTTCATTGCATCAAAACGATAACGATTAGGCTGTGTTTTCTTTTCCTTAGCCTTTGTCTTTAAATATTGAAGAGCTTTAAAGTGAAGTCCTTTCTTTTTGTAGAAAGTTACGAGCTCATGGTGTTTTTCATGACGCCGCAATAATATTTCAGCAACACCATGCCAGTAGTCGTTCTTTTGAATATGAGATGATAATGCGTCGCTATTAGTCTGGAAAAGCACGAGCCATATTTTGATAAAATGTAGGTAATATAGAAACATCATTTTAAATTATGTCATAATAAGGAAAAGGAAACATAAATGTAATATTATATATTCAATAAAAACCTACAGAGAAATATATACATTTGAATAAATAATAACAAATATCAATAGAAAGCCAATGAAGGGTTTCATAAAACACTTTTTAATTTAAAGTAATATGCGGACGTAAGAAATGCAGCGAGACACTTAAGGGTCATTTACATGGAGAGAGTTTCTTGCCTCCAAGATACGATTATCGAAAGCAAGAAAAAAATAGCATTTAAACTCAACTTACGATATAGTATGTAGAAGGGCGACAATAGCCTGGTCATGTGTAAACAAAATACAAAACAACCGTGCTCATCACGAAACTCGACAGGCAAGTCTCGCATTCGATCAATCGGTTCAAACTGATTTGTGCGATACTCGCATAAACTTAAAAAATATCATACGAGTTCTGGTTTAGACAAGTCGGCAAATCGTAGGCAAATATCTCAATCAGATTTGTGTCGCAGTGTAAACAAAATTCTTAATGATAATTACCTTACGATTATCGTATGACATACTCGTTGACGAGTTTTTCTTTTTTGATTGAATATAAACATGTCAATGCGATTATAGTCTAAAGAATATCGCTCACGATAATAGTATGCAATTTTCGACCCATAACGTGCGATAAACTCCTTCCATGTAAATGACCCTTTAGTCACACAAACAGTTATAACAAGTATAGTTAAATGTAGACTTATATTATTGAAATGTTATCCTTACCATCAAATACCATTTAAGTAAGGTCGTGTTAACCACCGCCAACCTATCTCTTGCAATACACTGTCTCTCGGTGTCCGTATTGTCGTCGCTCGTTTTGGATATCTCACCTTTTAATTTAATTTGCAACTTTTCCAAGTACCATATCAGATGTGGGAGAGTATCTCGTTTTTCATTAACGAATTGCCACTTCTTGCCTGTATACCGTCGTATTTGAGGGAAAAGTTTAATAACCTCAACAGGATCCGCATTCAATCTGAGAAACTCGGACATGGCATGAGAATAACATTTCTCATGGAACTTTTCCAGTGCGTATAGCATATGTATCGAGTGTATTTTTTTTTCTTTCTCTTTCTCAGAACATGTTGGCAGGTCCTATAAATATATTTTAAATAGAAATAGAAAATGAACTGCGCATGTTACACGACACCGTCACCACAACGCCGCCAAATTGTGAGTCCTTATTTTATTCTCCCATTCCACCTCTTCTATCTCATACTTCCTATCGGATCCCTCTATTCCTCCTCTCATATTCCACCCCCTTTATCCCACTTTTCTTGTGTGATCCCTCTATGCCAACTCTCCTATCACATCCTCTTTATCCTATCCAAGGGGAATAGGATAAATCCCTTCTCCTCAAATGTTATAAAGGAGATGGGATGTTTTTTAAAAACTGGCATCAGGTTGGCTATGTATGTTGTTGCAAATAGACGTTAAACATTTTTCATTAGACTGGCCGTCTGTCTGTTTGTTAATTTGTAGAGATACATACAGGTAGTATGCTGTATGTTGAATATAGTTGGTACACAAAATTTGCTAGCTTCGCAATAAAAAATAAATAGAATGGGTGCGCGGCAGCGCCTACTACCCAAGCCTTTGTTGGTTAGTGTATACCTGTTTTTTTCGTAAGTTATATAACTATCGATGTTTACACGGAAAATATATAAGATACGAAGATAGGTGCGATTGGTTGTAGGGTGAGAGATTACATCAACAACATGACTTTCTTTCAAGTTGGAAATCGTTTATGCTCAGGAGCAGTCTTAACCAAATAGGTAACTCGGCCTGGTCATGCATTTGGCGCCCTTTTATGACTTAGTAATATTAGGAAAGTTAAAGTTTGAGAGCGTGTGTCTCCAACGCAAAAACAACTGAACAGATTTTGTTGAAACTTCACAGTAATAGTCAATATCACAGTATAGGTTACAGATTAGAAACTAAAGAGACGCGCACGACGCCCTGTGGACCCTGGCACCCCAAGCGGTCGCCTAAAGCTTCCCCACCCCTATATCCGGGGTACTGTTTATACTCATGACTTTCAATAACTAATCTGTATTTTTTCCATTTCGCAAAATTACATTCATTTTCATATACACACTCCACTTTCTAGAGTCAGCAGCAGTGTGTAGTGTACTCTTATTAATTGCCGGTTGCCTACTTAAAACCATCGTTGTGTGCATTTTATTATCCTATAGTATTGTTTCTCAACGATTTTTATGACACGACCCACAAAAAAACAAAAAATTAAGTAAAAAGTCTAGCGACCTTTTCACTGCGGAGTTGATATATACTAAAGTATAATAATATTCTAATTAACTAATACTTTATTTATACGTCTGATTTGTATATGTACGTCTTATTTTTTTAACAGACTGCGACCGCATTACCAAGTACGACCTGAGTCGCGACTCCCAGGTCAGGTTGTGAAACGATATTCTATATAGAATTTGTTTTGAATGGGCAAAATATTGTAAAACTACTACAATATGACGTTATTTTATCGACAAGTTATAAAAAAACTGTAAGTTATAATTACGACTTACCTCTTTTAAGAGAGCTATTGTTGCTTTTCGGTCTTTAACAGAGAATGGCATGATTGATTTATATTTTTTAATAGAATTTAAGCCAAGAAAAATATACTTTATGAAAAAATAATTCTGTTACACGTTTACCTAAATTCAGTACTAAAAGCAAAGTGTATTAACTGTTGCTATAATATATATGCTATATACCTACCTTGAAGGATAAATAAAACATATACACAATTCTACATATGGTTTTAACTGTGCACTTTCCTGTTTCTTCTTGAATCACCAGGATAATATTTTACTCATTCGGCAACAATTTCATTAGGATCAATTTTAAAATTGTCAATCAAAGTAATATGAAAAAAATCTGAAAATGTGTGATCAATACTATAATCATTACTCTAGAACCGCTTTACCTCAGACTACTATAAAGTACTCATATCCCTGTGGAAACAGACAGTTATATTTAATAGTCCGTAGAACGGTTTTTCAATACACAGGTTATAGAAGCGTGCGCGACATTTAAATATTAAGCTGATGTTAGATGTTTCAATCATATTAAATCAATTTGGTCGTAGGGCGTAGAATTGAAAGAACAAGCCAATATTAACAAGTCATTTGTCTCTCGCAATTTGGATGCATTAACCAAAATTATCCATGAAAGAAACTTAAATCTTCAATGTGATTGAATACCGTCGTATTCTTTCAGTTCTGTGTATTTTGACTAAATGCGTTCAATTTGGTTAGTTCGTCTAGTATCAGCAATGCGACGACATTCAGTAAAACTGGACGACTTAATTTTGTCTACATTATATGGATCACTTTGATTCCTTCATTAAAATTGAAGGGCAGAAGGTAACCGTGTCATATCAGCATTACCAATAATTTTCTGTATATATTATGATGACAGGTATGTAAAATGACATATCGAGCCCTTACCGCCATTTCATCGTAAGCGACATTTTTCAACAAAAAAATATACTTAGGTCCAAATGTCGCTTACGATAAAATGGCAGTAAAGGATCGATAGGCTAAAATAGGGGACTAAGTCACAGTAGGTGCCAACGTGGAGCCCACGAGGGCCACTGGAAGCCGCAGAAAGGTAAATGAGAGCAGCTGTGACACCGTAGACATGGACGTTGGTCCAGCAGCCTCACAAACCCGAAACTCGTTACTTTAGCTTGTAGCCTGTCGAGTGCAACCCAGAGCAGAGCTTTCGCTCGAACTTCCTACCTACCTCAATCTAGCAAGAGAAGGCAAGAAAACCCATGAGTGCTTAAATGGTAATATAATTATAGTTCTCTTTACGCTTCTATAACCATTTTGGCAAAAACAGAAGCCTTGTGTTTTTGACATGTCCATCTAACGCCATAAATTTTTGTATGTCACAGGCCTTTTTATTAGAAACTACTTACTAGGTGTCACGGATTTGTAGTATTTGATGTCGCTGTACAATAGTATAGTAAAACCGCGAAACATTTGAGAGGTATTTTATATTTAATATTCTATTAAACATCGAAAACCGCATCAAAATCAGTAGTTGTTTTTACATTAATACAGATGCTTTCAGGCTAACCTGAGAGCTTGAACAGACAAACTAACAAACAGACAAGATTTATTTTTAATGAATCGTTCTATACCACTTTTGAAAATGAGAATTGAAAGTTGAATAACGCTGATACAGTTTATGGGCCTCGGTTATTAAACAAGACAGATCGATAAATCCAGCGCGTTCAAAATGCTTGTGTACGCTTCTGTTTTTCAGTACCTCCAAGGAGCCACATATCGCCATTTCTAGATAAGCATCACGTACTGAAAATGATACTAAGGCGTAAACTGCATTCGGCTTGCCTTCTCTTTGTACAAAAAGCCGCAGAACTTGTATAATAAGCAAAGCTGGGTAGCCAGCGGGGGGTAGTCAAAGGTAGACAAGGTTCTCGACAACTAACGTTTTAGTTACATGAATTGACATATTGTGTTCGGGCATTAGTGACCAGGTTCCAGTCTCCCTTAAGAGAGCAGTAGCGCATTTATAGCACCTTTGGCGTTGCAAATGTCCATAGGAGATGGTAACCTATTTCCATCGAGTGGGCCGTCTGCCTGTCTGCTAAAATCCCGCAATAAAAATATATATATAATTCCTAAACTTTTCGCGACTAGTGTACATAATAAAACTACGTTTTAATGGTATTAAGCGCGATAATTTATTTGATTTTTATTATTCCGACGTTTTGGTCGCTTTTCAGTAGCCGTGATCACGGAAGAATTTTATAATATTATAAAGACTCAGAATAAGCATCAGCCCAGTTGTAAGTTGTACACTGATGTCAGAGAATATTGTATAAGACATCGGAAGTCTCATAGCAACAGACTAGTAAATGCTTGCTTGTAATTAAATTTATACGTTTTTCAAAAGTAAAACTATACACAAGATTATGTTTACAGTACCCGAAAAAAAGAGAAAATTTAAACAAAAGCATTAAAATGAAAAAATCTAATTTATTTTCAATTTATATATTGATTTTATAAACTCGATACATTGCTATATTTATTACAGAATATCACACTGCTTACAAACAAAGGATTTTCAGTCTGTACAAAACATAGGGTCCATTTTATGTAAAAAAAGTTAAAAACTTAGACCTATATTACTGGTCTGTTGAACTTGAAAGTTAAATAACTTTATTTATATTATTAGCTACGTACATTTTTACCGAGCTTAGCAAAATAACACACCGGAAAGAAGGTACTAGACATCGCTTTAAAGAAATGTATTCATAAAGCAAGTAAATCATTGAAATCAAAATAAACTTATTACCTACTCGAGACATGGCTAAACATCATTTAGATGTCTCACACGATCAAAAGGCTGATCCTGATGAAGGAAATATAGTGGAACTAATCATCAAAGAACCACATTAAAATCTGAAATTGCCATTTCTAATATCTTTTTCTTATTACAGCAACCTGATTTCAAGAACGGACTGGGTAATCAGCGTAGAATCCTCTTCAGTCTTGATATTACAGAGTTCTTATAAAGTCATTGAATGAGAGAGATAGCAAAATTAAATATCTACAAAACCGAAGTAATCGGATTTTCGCCGCACATCTGTCTCATTTTCTTAGTGCCATAACAAGTGCAAGCTGCCAAGTATTGCAGTTAAAGAGTGCCGAAGACTTTATACTAGAGATGCCACGAATATTCGGTATTCGGCCTATTCGGCATTCGGCCGAATACCGTACCAAATGGTAAGAAAAGGATGCAGAAATTACTTAAAATTGTGTATATTTCCATCAAAAATTGATAGTTAAAACTACGTTTTGACAGTGTTGAATGCGATTTAAATTATTTTTTTATTTTAATATTATGTATTGGCCAGTTTTTAAAATTTTTGAATAATAAAAACATATAAAATCGCATTGTGAATTGAATTGTGGTCAGTGTTCCCATCTAGTATGGGATAAACTGATACAATCACTAAAGTCTCTGTATAGCGATTGCAGTGCTTGTGTTAGGGTCAACGGCGCCTACACTGAATGGTTTAGCATTGAAAAAGGTGTTAGACAGGGATGCGCAGCGTTGCCGTGGCTGTTTAACCTATTCATGGATAGTTGCTTGCACGATTTAGTGGGTTAAAAATGATGAGTTACTTATCAAATGTCTTCTCTACGCCGATGATCAAGTTATACTTGCATCAACGGAAGTAGAGTTATAGGAGATGGGAACTATTATGAACGAGTCTTTTGATAGAACGGATATAAAAATTAATGTGAACAAGACGAAAGTTAAGGTATTTAAAAGAGATGAAACTATGTCAATTTTCATTATACACGTAGGAAAACAAAAGTTAGAGCAAGTTAAAGAACTTATCTAGGGTGCATGTTTACTAGGGACGGAAAGCATGAAAGTGACATCGAAAGAAGAGTAATTACAGATAATAATTCACCTTATTATCTGTAATTACTCTTCTTCCGATGTCACTTTCATGCTGATGGAGCGCTAAACTCTTTTATGAAAAGCCAAAAAGTGTCTGTCAATGGTGTCTGTGTTGGTGCCAACACTTATGTACGGCAGTGAAAGTTAGATGTGGCAGAAGAAGCATGAAAGTAGAATAAATGCAGTTGAAATGAGAGCTTTGATTTCATCGAACATTCGGTAGCCGAATATTCGGCGCTTCGGCAGAGAGCGTGGCCCAATATTCCATATTCGGTATTCGGCCAAAAGACTGTTCGTGGCATCTCTACTTTATACTACTATGCATTTTTTACGGCTTCTCTTGTAAAATACGGTGACCAGTATGACTACGTTATGATAAAAAAAAATCGCAAGATCAAAAGTCAAGGTTTATGCGAGCAAAACCGCATAGATATTAATTAATATTATTTCAAATTACTTTTCCACTTCTGTTAACAGAAAAAGTAACTTTCAACAATACGTAAATAATAAAATGAATAATCACGGATTTCATTTTAGTAAAATCCGACATACATTCTTGCAATTAATTATTCAAACAAGCTTTGTGACTTAAATATTTCTACAGTGAAGTTATATCAAAATATAAAAAAGTACTAATACAGTGTATTTAATTTACTTGACCATCAACGAGACAGAAATAACTGGAAATACATTATTTAAATATAATAACGAAAAAAATATAAAATCCCATAAGGCATTTGTTTATCAAGTCCATTCACCACACTCAGAATCAGGTAATGGTCTATTTATTTTAAACGAACGCTATTCAATTTTTCATTTTATTCCTAAGGCCCATATTCTAAAATAATACACACGTGTAAAAAGACTCTTCAGATGATAACCGGCATAACTAAAATGCCATGTGGTCTTGTAAATTGCACGAACAAAACAATATATAAATTTATTAAATAGGCGAAGTCTATATCTCTTTCTACTACTTGGTAAAAATTAAGACGATTAATGCAATTACAAAAAAAACATTTTCCTTCTAATAAGATTTATTTCATGATTTGTCTGTCCATTATACGCCAAAAATGACGGAAAAGTACTCATATTTCTGTGTAAAATTCGCTTTTGTAGTATACCAAAATACATACAAATCTCGAGGTATTGTAGAAACATGAAAACATTTTGAACTTATATATTATATTTAAACTTACAGCGAAAGAGAAGTAGAAAAAGAAAGTTAACTTATCACGGCCAATTTTCATCGTCATATCGACAACAGAAAAAACAATTTTATAGATGATATTTAAAATCAAATATTCGCATAATTAATTTTAAGTTTATTAAATATATTATGTAATTATTAAAATCTCTTATAATGAGTAAATAATTATTTATCAAGCCTACACGAGTAATGCACTATATCCCCGTTGGGATATCTGACGAACGCGCTTTGATTGGCGAAGCGCTTCTTACAAACAGGACACACATTATATTCGGTGATCAACACACTTTTTGATTCGTGGTATTGTTTCAACTCTTGTACCTGAAAAATATACCTTATATTATACACATATTACATGACAATTCATATTAATATTTAATTAATACATACATATCAATATGAATTGTATTATAATCTATACACATAATAAAATTGTAGAGGTAAAATTTCCGTAAAAAAAGCTAAATAACGAGTCATATAAAAAGTGAAATAGAACTAATTTAGATTTTTTTCAAATTTTTTGTTTCTCTGTTTTTCCGTTTGTCTGTCTGTTTGTCTGTCTGTTTGTACCGTCTAATCTCCGAAACGACTGGACCGATTGAAATGAAATTTTGTATGGTGGTAGCTTATATCCCTGGTCAACATATAGGATACTTTTGATCCCGAAAAATTAAAGAGTATCAGCGCATTTGTAGCACCTTTAGTGTTACAAATGCCCATAGGCGATGGTAACGGCTTTCCATCAGGTGGGCCATCTGCCTGTCTGCGGTACTCAAACAAAAAAAAAGCTTTTTGAAAAGACATGCAGTCGTGACACATATTGGTGACTGACTAAAGTAATATCGGGCAATTAAAGGTAATAAAGGAGTGAGGTACTTTTTTGTATACTTACAGAACATTTTCCTTAGTTTAGGGGGTGGCCTGGTAGAGATCGCTTTAAGCGGCCGCCCTTTATTCTAAATTTACTGTACTTAGTTTTAAGAACGTAGTTTTATTTTTTAGTGAGCTATAAAGTGTTTTCATTCATTCATTGCCGACTCATTTTTTTCAGACTATTTTATACGAGCGTACCTTCTTATGACGTCATGAGATACAAGTGAAGTTAAATAGCGTATTAATTATTGTTTGAAGATGATTACTATCACGATTTTAAAACTTAGATGATAACATGTTATTTGAACGCATATTTTTAGATAGGTTTAAAAATATTAGAATTTATTGTAACATATGCAGGCATCCCTATTGCCCGACATTAATTTAGTTTTAATATTGTCTAAAACATTAGAACGCATCATGTACAATTTTTTCTTCAAAGATCAATCAATGGCTTGTAAGTGAGTATTAAAGTGATAATCTAATATATTACCTGCATATGTTCGGCATATAATAATCCCTTCAACACTTGCATTCGTCGTTTTAACGACAGTTGACTGTCAAGTGCACTTTCAAGGAAATGCTTCAGCCTGCTTAGTGGCACTGAATCAGGTAATACTGATAATGCCTGAAAAGTTTATAAGAACAAAACCTATTTATAAGAGTAAAGTTTCGTGACGAGGAAATTATCAAATAAAGTCACTTTCACATACATATAGCAAAAAGACTTAATTTAGCAAATCTGTAACAGTGTTTAGAATTTTATAATATTTTTCTTAGATTTAGTTAAGTGCAATTCTAAACATTGAAACTATTTAAAAAACAACTTGAATCTGTAACATTATAAAGTTCTAAAAATGCCGTGTACATTGAAGTTTTTTAATTTATTGTAGTATAGATTCGCGTTCTGCCACGATCTCGTTCTACGTGGAGCGCAGATATGGGTCTAGGATGGAGCATGGCTTTTACCTAGAAGGAAACTATTCACACGGGACTTGAAGAAACCCAGGTTATAAATATCGGGAAACACAGCTATAAAAAAAAACAACTGGAATAGACTAGTATATAAACGACGGAGAACACGATGCAATTTTTTCATTTCTTGTGTGTTCGGCATTTACGGAAAAACTATGGGGCCGATTTCTATGCAGTTTTCGCTGGTCGACAGCAAATTGTTAAGACATAAATCTGCGCTACTTTCATCCCGGGAATTTTCCCAGGAGCGGTTTGAAATTATTCATGTGGATAAAAATTAGCTTATTCCGACAGTTTTCACTATAATGATAACTTCCGTTCTTTTTTAAATGCGACACTTTACATTCCGGGAATCCCCCGGGACTGTTTTAAAGTAGGTAGTACTTATGAAAATTAGCTGGATTCAGATTTTTTAGATTGGATTTCTTTCTTTCTTCTTTCTTTAGTAGATAGAACAGTCGTACGTGTTGTATATATTTAGATTACTTATCCCGGGTTTTTACGGAAAACTTCGGAATTCATTATTCATTCAATAATTTCATACTAAAAAATCTATTACCCTACTGAAAATTGGCAAAATAACTGCAATCTACGTTACCTGTCAAGCGTAGATGAACTCGCGGGCAAATCCTAGTTTATGATATAATATCAAGGCTCTACACGCAACTTAGGTGACCAAATTTTAGGTCACGTTGGGGCATGTATCCCGGGAAATGATGGATGTCATAAGATGTTTAGTGCCAAGAGGGAACAAAATAACATTCATTCATTCTTTTAGTTCAATCATAGTTAGCGATTAACTCAAAATTGCCGCGCCAAAACCAAGAGAATTATGTCGTCTCTTTTATTCTAATATAAGTTGTATGTAGTTAGAGGGAGAAAGCATCAGCATCAACGTTCGTTTCAATTATCTGTATTTGACCACAAATTTGTGAGGCTTCCCAATTAGCCGTGTGTGACAGTTCGGCAACAAATTTGTGGTGGTTGCGTCTTACAAGGTTAACAAAGATTAGTTCAGATATGTTTACTATTCTGGCAAATTGGTTATTTCAAGCTAAACTTACTTTCAAGGGAGATATACTGCTGGCATGTTTTTCCAAAATATTCAAAGCGGTTTCTAAATCCGGTACAGAAGTTTTTGGGTGCCTCGGAATGTTTGCCAACGGCCCGTTCAAAGCGCCGCCTTGTTCAGGATTAATCAATATCCGCATCAAAATTACGTATATGTCTTGATTTTTATCTTTGGACGTTTCGCAAACGTTCTCGCAATATCTTATTGCCTTTTCAACGTCACCTGGGAAAAGATTAACTTTTAAAAATAGTGATTTTACTTGTCAGATACATAGATAACCATTTATTGCCCACCAAAGATACATTTTCAAAAATGCATATTGTAGTATTGTCATGGTAGAAACAATAGGCGGCCTTATCGCTTAAAGCAATCTGTTACAACCTAACTTAAGGAATAATTTAACCTAATCTGGCGATGTAGGTGGTGCAGATTAGTAGGTAGATCTTAAACAAACATACTTAAAACCACATATTTTACAAATTAAATACATACAGGAGATCTATGTCGGAGGACAAGTTGAAGAATATAATAAGGTTGTCGGAAAATTGGGTGTTAATTATTAATTTGTAGTTTTTCTTCAAGAATAAAGTCTTTATTATAATGTTTTTATGTATGAAACATTTTTGTCCTCGTATTGTCGCTTTCCTAGCAGATAAATTCTGTCATTATTTCTGTGTTATTTCTAAAAAGCGATCTTTTCCAGTCAACCCCACTAATAAATTAATCAAAGTACCTGAGTATTCTGGCAAAATATAATTAATACAAATATTTAGATAAAATTTACTTACCCAAAATTAGCACATAAATTGCTAAAGCCTGTTCATGTCGACTAAGCTTCCCCAAAACAATCGCTCTTTCTTCAAACAAGCTGTCAGGTGGAAAATGCAACAAGACCCTCTCAGGCGTGTAATGCGTGGATTTTTCCAAAAACGCCAAAAGCTTACATTTCGTGTGATTTAATTCTTCTTCAGTAATATTTGCTTTTTTATCTGTGATTTTATCTCTGTACATGTTAACTAAGGCATCATGGAACACCGAATTTGTGTCGTTCCAAGTGTGGATGACATGTTCCAAATATGGTATTACTAATGTTTCGTGTTCTCTTAGTAAAAAGTCTAATATTTTCGGACGCGGTAAATTTTCCACTTCTATTATGTCTTCAGTGAATATTTTAAGTCCCTCCTCAGGATTCTCCTTCAAAATCCAGTCGGAGAACTTAAATATAAGATTGATGTGTTCAGCGCCTGCAATTATGAAATATTGTCAAAAATATTATTCCAACTACGTATTGTAATATATAAACTAACGTTTACAACGGCTCGCTTGATGGAAAGCGGTTACCATCGCTTATGAACATTCGCAACACGAAAGGTGCTACAAATGCGCTGCTGCTCTTTTAAGGGAGACTGGAACCTGGTTACTAATACCGGAACACAAGTCAAGGTTGTTATGGCGACATACTGTAGACCAGGGGTGGTAGCCATCCAGTCGGGCAAATACCCTACCGCCTGGCTGTGGGTTGTTTTGTCGCCTCTTACGACAGGCCGCCCGGCCGCAGGAAACTGTATTCTTTCTCCGTTCCTGCACGTATTATACATGTATTATTATTAAGATATGGATGAAAGTGGATATTCAGCTACAAATAGATATTGTCTTTTAAAATTACATTTTTCCCAACTTCTTTTTTAACATATAATAATAATATTAATACATATATATCCGCAGGGGGCTTTGTGGCGAAGCCTTAGATGAGTAGCGACACCTCGGACCTGACTCCGGGGGCGAAGGCAAGGTCCCGCCTCCATGCGTGCCTTCGCCACCCGGCACGGAGTGGAGAACTATTGAGCTAAGACTGAAGCCTCAGGGGTGGAAGTGATAAGTGGCATAACGACATAAGCAGCTTCGGTGAACCTACAGCCCATCTCTCGACACCCCTTAGCCACTTACACCCATGTCGTCCCTGTCTTCTGTGGCATTTTTTGGGGCCCATGCAGGGAGTGGCGACTCACAGTCTGCCCATTTTTTCCATGTTCCCCGAACATTGTGACGGACAGATACTATTAGTTCCCATATTCCCAGACCCCAAGTACCACTAGCAGTTTACACCAATGGCACTGTACTTATTGTTCTCATTTCCCACAATAGTCCTACACTGGCCAGAGCTTGTACTTGGGTGGATTATTATATGGTGTAGACAGCGATAATAGCCGATCAGTGTCACGCCACACTTACATTAAATTTGGTCACGGGCCCTCTACATGTTGGACTTCCCATGGCCCCACGCAAGCCCTCCAAAAGTCCGGGCCATTTTAATGGCCCGTGGTCTTCAAAGACATATATTAATATTGTTACGAGTTACGGGATTCGAATTAAAAATGCCATTGGAATTACTATAGAATTTATTAAAACTATATACAACCACGTGTAACACAGGTACAAATATAACCGGACGCAATAAGTCCAAATGTAATGCACAATTCAATAACACGCGCGAAGTCCGTCACTAAACGTATACACGTCTTGCCTCGGTTGTGTTATCGCTTTAACTAAACAATACATATGTGTCGTTCGCGAACGAACGAATCAAACGACCGGGTCTCAAGACTCGCGCGAACGATAGGGTCACTTCGAAAAATATGAGTCGTTCTCTAGATTGATTCGTTCAGATTCGTTTAACAAAACCTACGAATCAGAAGGAGAGAACCATACGAAAGTCATTCGGGTCATTTCGGGTTGCCGCGTCTCGGTTAGTCGTTCGTTGTCCCATGACGTATTTGATTTTTTTTAATTTAAAATAATATAATAATTATTTAAAATAAATCTCTTTTAACTTTTCTAGGAACTTTTATTAATACAAATTTCAACTTATTTGTGTTTTTTTTTCTATTACCCGCATAATATACACTGGCAGAAGCTATTAATATATATATAAAACTATGGTTATATACATAAATACGACCCGTTTGGTTGTATGTACTTGGAAGGTACGCAACTAGCTCACGAACCAGGGAACCAAGCGGCTTGGTTCGTGAGCTAGTTTGCGTACTGAGACGACAATCGAGTGCCGAATCCTTTAGTGAACCAATCGTTCGATTGAACGGGTCGCACGATCCGCATCATTTTGTTAACAGGTCAGTATTGATTCGAATCTCTGAAATTGAACGAATGACACATATCTACTAAACAAATACATATGTCTCGATACAATAGTCGACCGCGTAACAATAATTTCCAAGTATCACAGCTGGCTAACGACTACCATAAATGATCACAATACACAATAGGCTGTTTTTCTAAATACAAATTTAAAAAAAAACTAAACAAAAGAAGTCCAAATGCCGAAAAGGTAACAAACTGCAGGTGTGAATTGGTCTTTGTCGGTCGTAACAATATTAATATTATCCAAAACATACAAATCCAATGCTAAAAGAAAAAACAAAAACAGTAAATATAATTGAAGATGTATATATGTGAGTACATAATATAGCAATTTAAACATAACGTAAAATATATGAGGACCATAATTAATGTGGTAATACTTACCTAATTCTTGTAAATATTTCTTAGTACCCCTATAACCTTCCAAGCTGGAATCTGGCTGTTTCGCCTGCTCCCTCAGCAGCTGAAGCGCTTTTGTATGCTGCCCTTTCGTCTGATAGAGTATTATTAATTCACTATGCTTCCCATGGTGGAACAATGTTTTCTCCGCCTCTTCTAAACGGCAGTTGTTTAAGCGTAATAGTGGTGCTACAAATGCGTCGTTCGTCTGAAAACAATCGTATTTTCAGTAGAATAAAAGTGAAATGTGTTAATATACTAAACAAACTATACTTTGTCCATACCCAAGCCCTAAATAAAGACCATAATAACATGTAAGTATATTATCTAAATAAAGTAATATTCATATTTAAATTCTTATGGGCATCCTGCATTACTAAGATGTGCCTCCTACCATTTCAAATACCGCCTTAGACAAGTGTGATACATATTGCTATCTGAAGTCCTGAAATAGCAAAATGCGAGCCTAGCAGTGGGAGGATTAAACACCTGATATTATACAAGTCATTTAAAACACGACATTATTAGAACAGTACAGTATTAAACAATTAGACAAACCTATCGAAATTGTGGTAATATTTTCTTTAATCTTAGAATGAAAAAAACATTTATTACCTGCAAATAGCATTTAAGCAATGTAGTATCAATCAGCTCTAGTTGTTGAGCCACGTTACGTTGACTGACCACCGTTTCCTCCTGACTTCCTCCACTCACATTTCTTCTAAGTTCCACCAAGTAATCAATTAACGCATTTAATGCATTTTCTAAATCTTTCCCCTTCAACTTATTATCTTTGGGATTTCCGTCGGATTTGACACCTAATTCCGGAAAGAGTTTGATGACGTCTGCTGGATCAGTGTTCAACTTTCGAAACTCTTTCATTGCGTTCGCATAGTTCTTATTGTCGAACAGTTCGAGTGCGAACAACATTTGTATTGAATGGATTTTCTGTTTCTTTTCTTCGGGCGGGCATAGTGACAAATCCTGAAATAAAAAATATAATAAGAAACCCATATAGTAAACATGGAGCATCACAGAAAAAGAATGTTTGGAATGATAATCCCAGTATCTAATTATATGAGTTGCCCTCACGGTGAGTTCTAATTTATTCATTAGATGTGACTAACATCAAACCACCGTAATTTACGTTTTAGTTCTGATACTCAATTCATATGCGAAATTATAAAAAAAAATAATTAAAACCCTTCGTTTCTAGTATGGTTTAGTCGAAAAAAGATTTTTAACTTATTTTTATTGGGACTGGTAAACAGAGACGGGCCATCTAATAGAAATTTGCCAAGTTGCCAACCTTCAGGATGGGATGGAATAGGAGGGATGTGATGGGGGGGGAATAGCAGAAGTGGGATAAAGAGATAAAGACAAGGGAATCGCATAGAGGGAATGGAATATGGGGAAGAGGAAGTGAACCATCGGTATGTATCGGTTAAACAATGAATATTGATTGATATTATAGTTTTTAGATCATTACATTGAAGAAAAAGGCTTGAAAACTAAGTTTTAAAGCAAACAAACTCAAAATGTAGGTGGATGGAAGTTACTGACGGGATAAAACAAAACACAAAGCGGCGTCACAAAGTTGCTCCGAGGGTGGACTAAGCCCCTGAGGCCCAATTCTGCTGCTTCAATATCTTGGGATTACGAAGACATTCAAAGTACGATTCCATTGCGACAGTATAAAAAATCGTATTCTGGTAGAATAATGCCGTGTCACGGGCACGCCATTGAAATCAAAAGAATACCGAAATCAGACAAATCTACGATTGAGGCGATAGTGTCCGATGATTTTGACGAGATAGTAATAATAGAATTGGGCTCCTAGTGTTACAAAGATCCATAGGCAACAGCGACTAATTTCTATAAGGTGGGAAGTCTCCCTGTTTGCCTGCTCTTTTTGTAATGGTAAAAAGTATAATAGTATAAAGTAAACAAAGTAATAGTTTGCTAACACAACTCACATTAACGAGTTTGATTATTTCAATTTCTCTTTTTGTATATTTCGTACGAAACATGCTGGCATGTAAAAGTGTATTTATAAACTACTAAAAATACAACATTCCTTTTTCCTGTCATTAATTAACTGATTGTGTTATCGAACGACACATAAAGCTTACTAATTACGTAGTACAGTCATTTGTTTCGAAAAAAAGTTATAACCCGTCCAGTAACCAGGAGTTTTCCAAGTTTTGAAAAAGGGTAGCTTTATAGATTTCGATGTGCTCTTTTCAAATTTTAACTTCGGCACTTCATAATTTTGCCGAACCGCCATATTGAAAATATGGCTCCTAAATGCAGTTTCTTGACAATATATCCTTCCCGACTGACTTTACGATAAAAATATTTATTTATTATTGCAAAATTTAACTAGAGAAAATATCCTACAAATTTTGTATTAACAATTATTTTGTCAAATCAGTTTTGGCGTACGAGCGCCTTAAATAAACACGTTTGTTGTATATTGAGCCATGGCTTCTAATGAAGTATTTTTTTATTTGTTATTGAGGCTCCTTTACATAAAAGTGAAGTAATTGAAATGAATGGAAAAGTATTGGAGAATTATATGAAGTGTTAAAGGAAAGGACAACAAGGGTAAACTTTTAGAGGGACTTAGATTAATAGTGGTTGACAGTAAAGTCGTGGTTAACAAGCCGTGCCATTGCTTCCTTTACGCAATGGTGCAGCGATTAAAATTTCCATTGCTCCCGATAAACTTTCCAGGTGAAACTACCATGTCATTCATAGGGTTTCAGTTATAAGTAAAATATCGGCCAAGTGCGTGTCAGTTCACGTCACGTTCACAGGTTCCGAACGTCCGTTGTATTTATTCGATTAAGAAAGTAATATGCGAATAATCGAGCAATACAAATTTCTAAAACGCTAAACGAATAAACGAATTTCATATAGACCCAATTTCGATGATTTTTTTAGTTTTACCACCTTAAATATGTCTTAAATTCATAAATTTGACACATCATAATCACTTTAAACGACTGTAGAAGCATATTCGCTTTTTATATAATATTATTGCGATTTGAAATATCAAATCACGCATAATATTACATAAAAAGTCGTTCACAAATGATACTTCCCATGCCTATATATATTAAAGTTTATTTTAATTCCTTCGTTATACGTGTAGTCATCGCATCTAATTGTTAAATGATTTCACTACATTGTCATATTTTATAGACAAAGATCCATTAGGTTTCTGACCTATAAAAATATACGAAATATCACATTCAAAATATTACAACTTACCGTTAAATTAATGGCGATTTCAAATTGTTTATTTTTAACCAACTGCTGTATTTGTTTCGTAATATCCACAGAACTAATACACCACACTTGTCCCACAGATGATATGAATATTAAACCACGCTTACACCTGCAATTTTATATTGTAGACCAATTTTAATACAAATTACTTACCGCCGATGTACTAATGTAAGTCATGTATGGAAAATATATCATTTTATTCAAAAACAACATTTTACCTTTGTTTGCCGTTTTACATTCACAGAAACAGACCCTGACAAACTACACTGTGATTTGGTATAATAATACAGTGTGATAATTTTTCAAAATCAACCTATTCGATTCCTACCAAGAGTAATTGATTTTTCAAAAATGTAATGATGCCACTTTAGTTTTCGTCAAAATCGGCCTCGAGACTCCTTTGACTGTTATTTGCTTTTACGTATAGTTCAGGATATGGCTCTGAAGGTCTATTTGAAAAATACACCCGTATACATAAACCATCAATTAAATTTATGTAACTGATTGTGAAAATCGCTTAAAATCATAGCTACATTATTGCACATACATACAGTATATGTCAATAACGTCATTAACAATTAATAACAACATCACATCACAAATAAGGCATAAACTCATCGCTGCATCTGTGTGCAATGGTCAATAACTATATCATTATTCCAGATGAAAAAGTGGCATGAGCTAAAAGCCCATGAACTTGACATTTTTATGTTTTAAAGAATGTATATGATATTAACAGCAAAGAACTAACTAGGAACTGGACGACTGGACTATGGATGGTAAACAAAAAAAAACATGAAATAGCCCAATCCAAAATAGATTTTATTACATTTTTAAATGCATTGTACAAACTCGGACCATATACAGATTTACTATAGTATAGATAATTATAATACTCCACCAAATTTTCATGTTCACTGCGTGTTTGTATTTTCTGGCATTCTACAATATTCTTTAATTTTAACTATTAATTACAGTTGTATGTTGTAAAACAAAAACAACAGTGATATATATATATATATATATATATATATATATATATATATATATATATATATCATCATGCACTCAAAATAGTGCAATTTTTTCTCGTAATATGTATGTATAATAAAAATGGCTTACCTATACATCAGTCTTGCTTTATTTAAATCTGGTAATGTTTGTATGAATAATGTCGGCTCCACTGTTTGCACAATTACTTGATCTTGCAGCAGACCAAGTATATAGGGTTCATCCCATACTGAAAATGAAGTCGATTATTGTAAATCGAAACAAAACATAGCTTAATATACCAATGGATAAAAATTGTACAATAACCCCCTGAACTTATAAATAAAAGTTATATCAACTAAATTAATTAACAAATTAATCACTTGTAATAAAGCTAAGATACATGAATAATTTTTAATTCCGACGTCGACAGTAGTTCTACTGTAATGTTATAGTACATTATGGTACTAGTGTGTAACATTGGTGATTACCGCCGAGGCGCCATTGAGACTCGAGCCGTAGGCGAGGGTCTTAAGAGAGCCGAGGACGGTAATCATCAATACACACGTGTAACATACGACGTTTTTCAACACACCTGTGAATAAAATAACAACAAAAACTCATTTTATTTAGTAGATAAAAAGTTTATTACAGAGAAAATAGTACATTATGTTACTAGTGTGTAACATTGGTGATTACCGCCGAGGCGCCATTGAGACTCGAGCCGTAGGCGAGGGTCTTAAGAGAGCCGAGGACGGTAATCATCAATACACACGTGTATCATACGACGTTTTTCAACACACTTGTGAATAAAATAACAACAAAAACTCATTTTATTTAGTAGATAAAAAGTTTATTACAGAGAAAATAGTACATTATGTTACTAGTGTGTAACATTGGTGATTACCGCCGAGGCGCCATTGAGACTCGAGCCGTAGGCGAGGGTCTTAAGAGAGCCGAGGACGGTAATCATCAATACACACGTGTATCATACGACGTTTTTCAACACACTTGTGAATAAAATAACAACAAAAACTCATTTTATTTAGTAGATAAAAAGTTTATTACAGAGAAAATAGTACATTATGTTACTAGTGTGTAACATTGGTGATTACCGCCGAGGCGCCATTGAGACTCGAGCCGTAGGCGAGGGTCTTAAGAGAGCCGAGGACGGTAATCATCAATACACACGTGTATCATACGACGTTTTTCAACACACTTGTGAATAAAATAACAACAAAAACTCATTTTATTTAGTAGATAACAGTTTTCCTATGCGCGCGCATTGCGATCGGCCACAGACTAAAGGGATGAGGTTTTTTTTTTAATTTTCCGCGCATAGGTTTTGCGCCTATTCTGCCACGTACAAAATGGGGAATTTAAAGTTCTCTTTTATTACAGAGAAAAAAAAAGTTATATATGAGTGAAAGTTTTATTTAATAAACACGTACGAATTAAAATTATCTATTTAAATAAGAAGTTGCATGAAATGAGCAAGCAATAGGAACATTAATTTATTTGTTCTATAGAACACGGTCTTTTTTTTTAATAAAAACTTTTTTTAAGAACAAAGCAACTCAACCAATAAAATTAATAAAAAAATCTATAACTCACTAGTGAGTTATAATTTTTTTTAGTCACAGTTTGATTATGGGTGTCATTCTGTGCCTAATTGCGGTGACCATAGAGCCACTTTATGAGCAAGTGTGTTGAAAAAGATTTTATTTTATAATATAACTTGCTGCGCCCCGCGGTCTCACCCGCGTGCTGATGAGAATTCGATATATTTTGGATAATTCACATTATATCTTTATAAATTATAGCCTTTATTCTGATGTGTAAGCTATATTAAAGTTACATCAAAATCCATTCAGTAGTTTTCGCGTGAAAGAGTAACAAACATACATACATCCATACAAAATTTCGCATTTATAATATTAGTAGGATAATTTTACATTCACAATTTCCTAAATGCTGAAAGTACAATTGCTCAAAATCAACATAAACAAAAAGTAAAACAGTAAAGCAATGCATTCAATCCTTACCAACACCAATTGGAGCTTCAGCCCATTTTATGGTTTTCTTTATATCAATATTTTTGGACTCTTCTACCAACACTGAGGTGTGGTCGCGACCTAACAGGAATGAAGTTTCTGAATATTTAGCTATTGATGGCTCCAAGGACTTTGAGCTGCTTGTAGGGAACAGTTCCTTCGACTTGCCAGTTGTGACCTGGAAGAATTTTCAAGTTATGAGTATTATCCTAACCTAACGTAACCATTACGCTACCAAGACTTTAGCATAAAAAATAGATATATATATATATATATAAATCAAAGGGCGCGGGTTCGATCCTGACCGGAACGCACCTCTTAGTCAGTTTTCTGATCTAATGTGCATATTATTACAATTACCACGTGCTAACAACGGTGAAGGAAAACATCGTGATGCAACCTGCACATCGAGATAACCAATGTGTCAAACCTGCCAAGCCGCCTTGGACAAGCGTGGCGGGTATACTGTCCATTCCCCCTATAATGGTAGGCCCGAGCCCAGCAGTGGGACATTTATGGGCTGATATTATTTATTTTTATTTTATTTATAATATTTAAGATATGGAAGAGCGGGATCTTCTGATACAAGAAAAATTAAAAGAAAACTCAGCAGCAGACTACAAATTGTGCATGGGTTTCAACCTTATCCTCACAATGCGGGTGCAGTTTCATGATTTTCCTTGTCTATTTCGTGCTGTTACAGGCTTCCTTTATAAAACACATTTGTATGTATACATATCATCATTCATGACGTCTATGGCTTAAATGGCATATAAACTAAATAAGCCAAACAAATAAGGAGTATCCATGTACTAATAAAACCTCCCCAAGGTTTACCTTAGCACCACATTCATTACAAGCAAGGTTAAATTAATGTTTTCAATGAAATTTGAATTATATTTTAGATATGTGACAAAGGATATAATAATACCCCCTAATCATAAATTAAAGGAGCCTTTATAAACCACTTATAACTATATTAATAAGGGGGTTAGTATTTATAAAACTAATGTTGCTAATAATACAGAACAAAGTTTGACCAGCAGTACTGTAAATAATATATACCTACTTACATCATATAACATATATTCAGCTTTAAATCCTACACAAATATACTCATGTCCCCATGACATAACTTTTGGTACATCTGACACAGTAAAGTCCAGCAGGTAAACAAAATCTTCATTTTTACCACTGTACACTTGAAGTTTTCTACGTACAGCCACACATAATTTTATATCTGTACTGGTTTCTCCATTTTCCGATACTATTGTCTGTAATTATAATGACTAGAATTAGAAAAAAATATAGATGGTTGCACTGTAGACATGTTTTATTAGTAACTAGTATTTGCCCGAGATTTCGCCTACAATTAATAGATAAGAAAGAAAAATATTGTTTTGCTAATATTTAAAATCAGAGGGTATTTCCAGCAGAAACTAGGTTAATGGATTATTTATTATTTGGTATGGTTTATTTGATTTGGTTTTGAAGTCAGAAACTTCCAAGTAATTTCAAACAGTCCTAGAAAAAATCAGGTATTTAAACTTATTCATAATAAGAGTAACAGGACAATTTACATGGTATTTTTAGAAAAATCTAAAATTATGTTATCTTTGTGCTGGAGAAAAAACCACGGAGTATTTAAGAAAAATCTTATATATTAAAAATTATATTGGAATCAGCTAATTTTCATGAGCCCTACCCACTGGAAACCACTCTTGGGAAAAATCTTGGGGTATCTTCGAGAAATAAAGTACTGAGATTGTAAGTCAGAAAATTTGCTACCAGTCAGTGAAAATGACTTCAACATTGACTCTGTAGTGTTCAAGTGAATCATAAATAAACAAACCACGAAAAAATTCGTGATTACCATCGCTCCTGACTTCAGTCTACCATAATTGTTTTTTAGATGCCTTAATTGTATAGAAACATAGCACTTTGCAGTTTCATAATATTGTAGATGGATACTATACAATTAGTTTTTTTATTTTCTATGACAAAATGAGAAGTAACTTCAACAACAAATTTTAAAAGATAAGCAAAAGTGAAACAATCAAGGACTACAAGCTCAAATTTATCTAAATAACTGACAGGAACACAAAAAATTATATTTACCTTTTTGCCCAATGCAAACAATGAAGCACCTTTTGTTTGTTCATATGTTTTTATTATTGGGAAATTAACACCATTTATATTGTATGTGGCAAAGACAGAATCTGTCAAACACAGCAACAAGTTTTCCTCTGTAAAGAAAGAACAGCTTATAATGACAGCCTGTGAATATGGGTATTGCCTCATTATGGGGTTCATAGGTCCTGATTCACAGGCTGTCATAATAAGTATAATATATGATTATTTAGAGACCCAATGGTCTCCTCAGTTATATGGAATAAATTATGATACACCCAACATACTAACTATGCAAGATTGGTAGGTTTAACACATCAGTATTCTCAATTACTATGTGAGAAGACACTGCAATTCTTTTAATAAGATTTAGCCAGGTCAAAACACCGATGAAGCAATGTAACCCAAAAACAATGCAAGTTATTTTAATTCTTTCATTTTAACATTACACCTTATTGGTTTTCTTATTTTTTATATTGTTAGATAACAGCAAATGGGCTAATTGCCTAGTTGATGAAAAACAGTCACCATTGCCTATCAAAATTTATAACACTAGAGGTGTTATCAACATTCTGCCAGCCTAAAAAGAATTATAAATCATGTCTGAATAGAAAGAGACAAATATAATTTGTTGCCTATTGAGCAAAGACATTGCAATTAAATAGTTAATATTATTATTACATCTTTATATATACCTACTCATTCGTCAATTATACCTGGAATCACTTCAATTTGCTGTATTGGCTTCTTACTAAAGTTTTTTCTATAACGAAGCAACTGTACTTGATACTTCTGACTTCCATCATTTGGAGATAAAGAGTACATCAACAAGTGGCCTTGCCTTGTCCCCAATAACAGGTTGTTATCTGAAAATATATTTAGTTCCACTTCAAAGGAATACAATTCAAAGGAATTTATGCTAGTCAACATAATTCTTTTTGCTTTCTCTATTATCCAATGAGTTTTTCTACTTTGTATGAATTGTTTATACATATATTGTTTTACTTGACACCGACTTCTAGACTTTGTATAAAGAAGTTGATTTAATAATATTTTTTTGGGTTTTAGTGTAAAGTTGGTTTTCCTTTAGGTAATTTTTTTTTACATTTTAGTTATGTACATAATTCAATATATATAAAAAGTACAAGTAAAAGTAAGAGTGTACCCTCCTTCCATTGGATGGTATGTACTACATCAAAACATTGTGATGTGAAGACAGAAAGCATGAAAGTGATAATGAAAGCAGAGTAATGGCAAGTAAAAAGATGAATGGAGAGCTGAACTCTTTTATGAGCAGCCAGAAAGTGTCTGTTAAGGATAAGTGGCACCGGCTTGGGGAGGCCTACACCCAGAAGTGGACTGCGAATGCCTGTCAACAACAACTTGAGGGGGGAAAGAGAGGTCTACGGGAGTCACCCCCCACCACTTTCAGCAGCCGGAAATGCATGTTATTTTTAAGACCGCATCTGTGGTTGAGCGGGCCAAGCCTTTGCCTCACTGCAATGCAGAGATTCCGGGTTCGATTCCTGGTATGATACACTTTGGAAACAAATTTTCTCTGTTATTTACTATGGTCTGGGTGTCTGGGATCGGCCCCAAAGTGGTCCGGTGTATATTACCCATAACACAAGTGTAACTTGCTTAATTTGGGGATATACAGTGTGTGTGTTTGTCTGCCAATTTTATTTATATATTTAAAAAATAGAAAGTTCTTGGCTTTTTGGTACTTTTAAAATAAGTCACCTTGATAGCAGAATTAAGGGTTGGGTGAGTCCCTCCCCTGGAAGGAATGGAAGGCCATTACCTTCAGCTGAAGGCACTTATTTCAAATTAAAAAATAGAGGGGGTGGGGTCATGGTCTTCTGGAACAAATTTTATAAATTCTTAATAGGGCAAAATTAAGGGGGTGGGGAGAACCCACCACTATTTCTGTCAGACACATTTTTTTTTAAATGGGAGGTAATAGCAATATTTTCTGGGTGGTAAAAAAAATAACCATGAAGGCTAATCAAAAAGGCAGAATTCTTATCTGCCTTAAAAGTGGAGCTCCCACCTAAGTCCTAAGTGGCTCCATAAGTAGCCAAGAACCCTTTTTTTTTTAATTTAAAAATCCATGTGCCTCTGACAGCCGCACATGTCGAGGGACGAGGGTGACTCTCTTAACCCTTCATTCTACCTTAACAAGGCAAGGTTTATTGAAATTTTCATTGAATCTCCTGAGGGTTCCTTTGTTTTAAATTTTTTTTAATTATGCATCTCCCACAGCCGGAAATGATGGGTGGCGACTCCCATATACCCCCCTACCCAATCAACACCCCCCATTTCATCCCTCAACAACCCCAAACCCCGATTCAGAGTGCGAATTTCCAAAGTGAACCTGTAAAATTAATAAAGCCAGGATGGTAGAATTTATAATTTAGGTTGCAAGAAAACTGTTATATTTTATTTTAATTTTTAAATCTGGTGAGCTGTAAAGTATTATTCATCTCACTTTTATATTATGTTATGATTTGTAAAAGGTTTCAATTGTACTTTCTGTCGTACGCCCCTCTTGTGCTCATATTATAGTTAGTATAACCCAAACTCACCATAAGCAGCAATAGCTTCAATCTGTACGGTTGCATTCAGTAAATGAGAGACTTCATATGCTTCGTGCATTTTTAAATTAGATTTTACAACACACTGCAAAAACAAGTCATGAAAACACCAATGATTCCTTGCACAATTTAAAACAGTAAAAAGTCATTTTTGTACTTTCTGTTTATGTAAATGTTCGTGTTCATATTATAAGGTTATTATTCTTTTTGTGATTTTCGGATAACCTAAGCCTTTTTATTATAACCAAACGAAATTATCAAAATTACAAAAGTTATGTCTAAAATAAATATAAATTTCATTACTCAGTAAAAAAAATATTTGTTGACATTTGACCAGATATCAGAAAAAAACAATTGACTTTGACGGTTTGACATATAACGTCATAGAGCGAAATCGGTAGATTTGCCAGATAAAATCGGTATATTTGTACCCAAAATCGGTATTTGACAAAAAAATACAATATTCAATCAAACTCGTTTATTTATTGAAAAAAATCTTTGACTAATTTATAACAATCATACTTAAGTATAATTATTTTTTTACCAATATTCTTTGGCCATAGTCGCGGTCATCTTCGAATTAATTCCAAAATCGTAACAATTAACTGTATTAAAAAGTCGTTTTGCATATAATAGACCAGTGATTGATTCAGTAGACAGCCTATTTCGCTGTTTTATTTTCAAAAGATTAATGTGTGAAAATATGCGTTCAACGTTAGCGGATGAATGGGGAAGTGATAAAATATCAAAGATGAAATCATCGAGTTGTAGGACACAAGGGTATTCCCCAGAATATATGGAACATTCAGCACTAGGTCCATCCAAACTTAATATTGAGTGCTTCCCCGTAACATTAAACATAAAAGAAAAGGGTTGCAGACTTAAAAGTGTAAAATCGGTAGAAAAATCGGGAGAATATCCATGTATACTCTGAAATCATAGAAAAATCGTTGTTTCGGTATTTCGATAGAACAGAGCCCATATCGGTAGAAATACCGAAAATTCGGTACTGTTTTTAATCTATTTGCATATGGTTGGTAGGTATATACATTCAGCCAAATTCGCATGTATCATTTCTGTTTGGGTGATGTATATAAACAAATTTGAATAATTCAATTTCATTGAATAACGCCGTATCCTTTCAGTTCCGTACGTTTCAACCTAATTGAATCAATTTGGTTCATCAGCTTAATATCAACTTAATATCAACATTAGGTAAAGATTTTCGAAGTTCGTTCAGATGTATTCTTGCACTGAAGTCAGATTTTTATACATCTGCAGTCTATTAGATAAAACAAATTAGGAAATGAAATAAAACTACGATTATTTAACATACAGTAGAATATTGTATTTTAAAGTACAACTACTTTTATTTAAATACATACAATAATAACATCATAGAATCTAAGACTTAGATCATATAAACGTGTATGTATATTTTACTCACATAGGTACACCTATATGAATAGATATTTACCCGTCCTTAGTGTCTAAGATTAATATTATTTTAACAAACTAAGTATTCCTCATTGACTTTATTCGGATAATTATTGTATATTGTAATTTAAAAAGCGAACGATTAATAAATATCAGGTAAATATATAAAAATCAAAACATTGTTTATTATAGCAGAGTATATGAACGTATAAATGCTTTTATAAGATTCATTTATTTACGAATGCAGAATATTTTTCTGCTGATCGTGCAGTGTTCTTCTAAAAGGTCTAAATTGAGGTCTGAAGTAGTCCGCACGTGCGATCCTCTTCTTAATTGACATGTACCTATAGTATTATAAAGTCGATAAACTATTATATTTAATTTTATAATAGTTCCGTGTTTTATTATTAATTATGCCCCATTCCTACATGTTACCAACCATTCATTTGTCATACGGTTGGGCATTTCACAACCTCCATACAAGTAATGTCAAAATTCAACCTATGGTAAAGCAAATGAATGAATAGTGAGATATATGAACCAGACATTAAACAATAGTAGCCAATGTACAGTCAGGCTAATACAGACTATAAATCCACCGGTTCCATCTTGATTGTCTCGTCATCAATTATCTTAATGTAATCTGAAGTTTTATGCGGTTTAGTTAAATAATGAAAAATCCTCTGATGATTGTGTATAAATCGCAAATGACGGTTCAGATTGGACCTATCTTTGAACCCCTTGTCGCATTTGAGGCACTTGAACGGACGATCGTCTGCATTGTGGATTCTGTATAACATATACAATGGATTGATTAAAGAATTTACACATTTCTTAATAAATTTATAATAATAAAATAAGAGTACTATAAATACAATCATAGAATGATCACAAAATAATAGGCCCGATTTAACAGTTCTCATTACAACAAATTTAGAGATTGAAACCTCCAAATCGTTACCCGATTATCATGAGAAATCGATTAAAAATGATTCGAATTTGTGATCATTGGATTTATTTTAAGTTAATTATTTTTGTGTCACACAAATAGCTTACAAAATCTAGACAGAGCGCGAAAGTTTTGTCTCACATCGCTTCTCGTACCGCACGCATATATCGCACATCTCAATTAATCTAATAGCCGATTCTTGAAATTTATTATTTTACTCCTATAATATTTTTTATCATTTCTATTTTCAATACAATGTAAGGTTCAATATAAGGTTTTATTTAAATATATAACTATAGTTTTTTTAAATCGAATCAATGAAACAGAATAACTCTATTGTGTTTCATTGATTCGATTCGGTCTCAAGATTAGATGCCTTAGAATGTAACTGCTTTTTAGGTCTTCGCCATAGATAATTAAAAAATACAGAATCAATAAAATTGCATGTTATTTCGACATTCAGAAGAAAAGAGTAATTAATTGAAATATGTTATTTAACTTTATATAATGCACAAGTAAAAAAAGTTATGTATATTGTCAACCAAACAAATTAATTTTTATTGGCTTTCAGTTTTTTGATTTCATTCAAAGTTATGTTCTACTGATTTTCCTAAGTGGCCTAATTTTTCAAATAGGGCGTTTTATTTTGTGATTATAATAGTCGCGAAAACTTAAGAAAATACTTTAGTATTGTGTTTGGTTTAAAGTCAGTTCTTTAACGAGTTTTTTTTTATACAGTAATAAAACAAAGAATGTTATCGCAATATTTGGGGAGTAAAACAATATGGGATTGTGAAACCCGCTTTTTGTACATTAATAACTTTAAAGTTAATTGTAAAATGTGTCACCTATTCAGTTCATAAATAACATAATCATACAGTAATTGTCATAATTATATATACAAACCTTTCATGTCTCTTAAGATTACTTTTCTTATTGAATGATTTTTTGCAGATAGTACAAGAAAAAGGCTTCTCTTCGGCGTGCAATTGCTTATGTATCCTTAGGTCAGAGGAAGACATAAATGCTTTGCCACAGGTCCTGGAAACAAGAAAGAAAAAAAGTAAATTAAAAAAGCAGTAAATTATTAGACAAACACCCACATTGTTTTTATTAGCCCAGCAAGTAATACTTGTATTATGGGATAAGATACTGTTACGAGTTGCGACACTCAAATTAAAATGCCGTTGGAATTATTGTAGAGTTTATTAGAACTATACAAACACGTATAACACAGGTACAAATATAACCGAACACAAGAAATCCAAGAGTAATGCAGATGGTCGTAATTCAATAAAACGCGCAAAGTCCGCCACTAATAGATTACCGAATGTACACACGTCTCGCCCTGATCGTGATTCCGCTCGACTGCCCCCTCCTTCAATCAGACCATCGTTTTATACTGCACAAATGCAATGTGCCCGTATCGTAGTCGACATAATCCGAGACACCTGGCTAGTTAATCGGACATAAATGAGTACAATGAAACAATGGGCTGTTCTCTAGAAACGTATGCCAATAAATAAGTAAACAAAGAAGACGATCATAAAACAATTACAATTAGTTCAAACGCCGACAGGTAATAAAATGTGTTGTGTTTCAGATATGCAGGTGGATTTGGTTTTTGTCGGGACCTGAGTTGTAACAATACAATAAGGTTGAATGCAGTAGTAAGACTCAGACCAGGGCCAATATTAAAAAGGCTGTTTTAAATATTTACCCTGAAAAAACCAGGAACTTTAATGTCCAGTTAATCAAAGAGGCCAATGTTCAAACTAACTACCTAACTAACTCTACTAAACCTCACATACAATCAAAATAAACACTTATATCCAAAAAAATATTAAGCATTTGGAAAACAAATGAAATAAAAAAAATACCAAGTGATTTCACAGAGAAAACTAGAGTTTATTTGGCAAATGTCAATGTATGACAATGACATGTAATCAACAATATATATCGATAACTATACAACTACTGACCTTATTGAAAGTATATTATTATATTTAAAAATATACTTCCATCGTAATTTCTGCAAAATGTTCTACTTCATTGTTCAATATATTAGAGGGGAGATGGACACGATTTAGGAATCTGGAAGAGAATGTCTACTCTGAGTGTCATTTATTTGGTATAAATTATCTATGTAGGTAGTTAATAAAACTGACAAACAATGGTTTCATTTCATGGTGACAGCGGTGCGCATTTTTAATTATTATTCCGTTCAAAATAGTAATATTTGAATCATAAATAACGTGTTTAATCGTGTGTCGTCGATTTTAACGTGAAAATAATATGGAACACGCAAGGCCTCCGGCCGAGTTGGTGCTTCAAGGCGGACCGGCTAACCGGGCGGATGCGTGGCGTAAATGGCATAAGCAGTTCATTGTGTTCATTAAGGCATCTGGAAATCATAAAGAAGACAAAGATGTGCAAGCAAGTTTACTGCTCAACCTCATGAAAATCAAGACAATGACTTGCTTATACAAAAGTTTAATAGTTATTTCGGTGTCAAACAGAATACGACTATGGCAAGATTTCGTTTTTTTACTCGAAATCAGGAACCAGCAGAAACTATAGACAACTATGTAACGGGTTTGAGGTTACTCAGCCAACATTGTGAATTCGAGCGCTTGGAAGAAGGGAAAGAAGAAGGGCTTATACGTGATCGCATTGTTTGTGGAATCACAGATAGCAACGTACGGGATAGATTGCTAAGAGCGGAAGATCTCACTCTGGAAAAGGCAGTAAAAATATGCCAGGCTAATGAGGTGTCCAACGAAGAAAGTCGTCAGATCGAATGCACTAAAGTGGAATGTACATCGAGCGGGTCGATCGATGCTGTATACGGCACGGCGAGGCGCGGCGGGTACGGCGGGCAACGCGGCGACCACGGGCGCGGGCGAGGGCGCGGGCGCGGCCGAGGGCGCGTGCGCGGGCGAGGGAGCGGGCGCGGGCGCTCGCTCGGCGCAGCTGGCGCCTCCGGCGCCGGCGGCGGTGCCCTGTGGCGCGCGCGTACCGAGTCTAGCGGCGACAACAAGCGATTGGATAGCGGTATAAAGTCAAATCGTGTGAGTGACAATGTTTCACAGGTTTTTTGTGATGGATGTGGGGATTTTCACTATAATAATTTTAACCGGTGTCCGGCTCGTACTGCAAAGTGTTTTCTTTGTAATCGTCTAAGAGCTGGCAACGTTTTCGAGAGAGAATTTCAAGAAGGCCAGTTTTTAGATATGCTATCCCTCGCACTCTCCCGGACGTCATACGGGCCGTCTGGCAGGCGGTAGTGGTTGCTGTACTGTGCTGTACAGGGAAAATATCAATTTTTCAAAGCATTTTAAGAAGGTTTCTTTTTTGCTTATTATTTTAATTGGAATTTTTGACACATGAATCTATTATTGCCAGACATTTTTATTGTTGTTTAAACCGTGCCAGACGCCAATTCAGAATGGTTTTTTTTTTCAAATTATTTTAGTATGGCTGAAATTTTTATATGACGTTATTTAACTAGCTTAAACCCAAAATTAATTTGCCAAACAGTAATTCAATTGTTAACCTATGTTTTGGTCAAGTAAAAATAAACAATTGTTGTTAATTGAATTTGTTATTGCTACAACTAATTGTCAAAATGTTTTAAGTAAAGATACTTGTGAAAAGCTGAATTTTGTAAAACGTATATACACATTGATTGATATTAATAATTATAAAGATTTATTTACTGGTATAGGTAAATTACCGGGGACATATAAAATAATAATTGACAAGAATGCATGTCTGTCAATATGTCCTGTTAGAAAGATTCCACTAGGGGAATGGGAAAAATTAAAAAATGAGATCGCATGGAAAATATGCAAATTATCAGGAAAGTTGAACATCCTAAACAATGGGTTAACGCAATAGTTTTACCTGCAAAAAAAACACGGTAGCTTTAGAATTTGTTTAGATCCACGTCCACTGAATCGTGTTATAAAACGAGCTCATTACCCTTTACCTACATTAACAGAAATATCTATTAAGCTGCACAACGCTAGATATTTCAGTAAACTGGATGCTAGATCTGGATTCTGGATGGTGCAGTTAGATGACGAGAGTGCCGATTTGTGTACTTTTGGAACACCGTTTGGAAGGTACCAATTTTTACGTCTTCCATATGGTATAAGTTGTGCAAGCGAAATTTTTCATGCAAAAATTCGACAATTGCTAGAAGGTCTGGATGGGGTAGACTCCTTTGTCGATGACATTATAGTTTGGGTCGAGTCAAAGTCTCAGCATGATGAACGATTAACAAAATTACTAGAAAAAGCTCGAGAAGTAGGTATCAAGATCAATAGAGATAAATGTGAGTTTTGTGTTGAGCAAATCACATATCTAGGTCATACTTTTAATAAACATGGTATGCAAGTTGATAAAGAAAAACTAAGAGCCATTAAAGAAATGCCCAATCCTAAGGATAAGCTATCTTTGGAAAGATTTTTGGGAATGGTAAAATACCTTTCCAAATTTATCCCTAATTTTTCTGAGCTTTCATCGTCGCTTAGATGTTTACTCAAAAAAGGTACTGAGTGGACATGGGATAAAACTCATGAAGCCACTGTGGAAAGACTCAAAGAGGCTCTATGCAATGCCCCAGTATTAGCAATATATTCTTCCAATCAACCGGCAGTTGTTACAGTAGATGCGAGTGCTAAAGCTCTTGGTGCGGCGTTACTACAAGCAGGTCGCCCGGTTGAGTTCGCTTCACTTACACTTTCAGAGACACAGATTAGATATGCACAAATCGAGAAAGGTTGCTTGCAATTGTCTTTGCTATGGAACGATTCCATCAATATGTACATGGCAGGCCAGACGTGGTGGTCGAAACCGACCACAAACCGTTGGAAGCGTTGTTTAAAAAGGCCCTAGACTCAGTTCCTGCTCGCTTGCAAAGAATAATGCTAAGAATACAGTGTTACAGTTTTAGTGTCATTTATAAACCAGGAAAATATATGTATATAGCAGATTCGTTGTCTAGAGCTCCACTTCCAGATTTAATGCATGATAAAGTTGCGAAAGAAGTTGAAGAACCATCGTGTTTTCTTATAAACAATGTACAATTCAGTGATAGTAAATTACATAAAGTAAAAGAAGCAACTTCTCGAGATAATGAATGTTATATACTAATAAAATACATTTTAGACGGATGGCCAAAATACAAAAAAGATGTTGATCAAAAAGTACAATGTCATTGGGAATATAGAGATGGCTTTGAATATATAGATGGGATTTTATTTAAAGATAATTTAGTCTTTATTCCAAAAGAATTAAGGAGAGAGATGCTTGTAAAAATACATGAGGGTCACCTAGGAATTGACCGATGTAAGAGACGTACAAGAGATGTCATGTTTTGGAAAGGAATGTCGCGTCAAGTAGAGAATGCAGTTCGATCTTGCAATATTTGTGCAGAATATGCTGATAGACCTTCACGAGAACCCATGTTATGCCATTCGGTTCCTGATTTACCTTGGAGAAAGGTGGGTTCTGATATATTCACTTTAAGGCAAAAGAACTTTTTTGCTTGTAGATTATTTTTCAAATTTTATTGAAGTTACTCCTTTAAAAAGCATCAGCACAAAATCCGTGGTAACCGCCATGAAAGATCAATTTGCCAGACATGGAATTCCTGCGGAATTAATAACAGACAATGGTCCTGCATTTTTCACTAAGGAATTTCGAGATTTCGCAAGAAAATGGTCTTTCAAGCACACTACAAGTTCTCCAATGTATGCTCAATCTAACGGTCTTAGTGAAAGGGCAGTAAGGACTGTTAAAAATATCTTAAAGAAATCTTTAGATAGCGGAACAGACTTTTATCTTAGACTATTAAGCTTTAGGGCAACTCCTAGAGATGGTATTGGTTCTCCTTCCCAACTACTCATGGGTAGAAGATTAAATACCAGTCTTCCAGTTCACGAAAATAAATTGCGACCTGAACGTAATAACAGTACTGATTATAACAAAATAATAAATAATCACATTCAAAGCAAAAAATATTATGAGAAACATGCACATAAATTGCCTAAACTACATAGAGGAGATCGCGTAGTAGTGGCAGATGGCCAAATCAGGTGTCATAAGTGTGTGGAAGCACCTTCGCAACATCCACGCTCAAATTTTCTTACTGACGAGTCAGGCAAGCGCTTCCGCCGAAATAGGCGACACATCATAAAACGAACATTACCTCCTTCACATGCTAGGAAGAATGATGGTGATAACAATAGTCCAGATCGTGTAAGCCTTTATAGTGATGCTGAAGAGGACTACACGGAGAAAGAAACAGAGTCTGGTATGGATGCAAGTAGCTCTGACGACAATGCACCAGATCGTTGCAGCAATAAAGCAAAAACCAGAAAAGCTGCTCTGCAGGCTCGCGATAAACTTAAGGGTTATTTTAATTCTAATTAGAATTAAATACACCTTTTTTAAGTACGTGATAATAATTAAAATACTGTAGTAGTAGTTAGTGTACTCTTATAGATAATATAATTGTTTTTATTATGTATGTCAACTTTTCAGTTATTATATCTTCTTTTGTTTTCTTTCGATATATAATTATAACTTAAAAAAAAGGGAATATGTATGTATATACTCCTATATGTATGCTAATGTTTAATGATTATTCTTTGCTTTATTTGATATGAAACAAGTATTATAAGGTGATTGATAAAACTACTTTAAGTTCAATCTTTTTGGTTTGTGTTTGAAACTTTCTTTTGTTTAATGAGTTTTTTTTTCTTTTTGGTGGGAAAGATGTAGTGTCATTTATTTGGTATAAATTATCTATGTAGGTAGTTAATAAAAACCAGTTGCAATCTGACAAACAATGGTGTCATTTCATACTCATCCATTATTTTTTTGTGAACATTATCGTGTGGCGACCTTAGTATAGACTTTTCTACTATATTTCACCCAATAAACCAGCCATGCTCAACCTTTTTTTTATATGGGCCATGTAAAGGTATTAGATCAGCTGCCACGGCCAGCACCTATATTTTATTTAGGTATTTTTTACTACTAAAATTCACAGCCGACAGACTGATGGCCATTCGTTTTTCCACTTGTCCGTTGAAGTTTCACTTCTACGTATCCCAGCATACATTTCGATTTTTGTTCTATTTTGTATCAATACGAAAAAAATTCTAAACGAAGTTGTGGTAGGTAACTCAAAGGGCGCGGGTTCAATCTTGGCCGGAACGCATGCACCACTTGGGCTGTTTTTTGTCCCAATGTGCATATTATTAGAATTAGCACGTGCTAATAAGGGTGAAGGAAAACATCGTGATGCAACCTGCACATCGAGATAACCGATGTGTCAAACCTGCCAAGCCACCGTGGACAAGTGTGGAGGGTATACTGTCCGATCCCCTATAGTGGGAGGCCCGAGCTCAGTAGTGGGACATTTATGCGCTGTTATATTACTATTACTAAGAAAAAAAATAGAGATAGGATTTAAAGTAATTTGGCTATGGGGGCCTGAAGTATCAACAATTCATTTGGCAAAAATAAAAAAAAATGGAATCATACTGAAAATAGTTTAGGAAATCCTGGTCTACGTGATCAAAAGTGGTTACATCGTGTATGAACATTCGCACCAATTAAAACCAACCAATACATATGACCAATGTAAAACCATTACTAGGTTGAGTTGGCATTAGGCCCAGTTTTTTTTTTTATAAAAAATAGCTCTAACAGAGCAACAAACGGTTTAAGCCAGTAATTTAATTGTACTTCTTACTCGCAAAATTGTGAATCGTGGTCCATGTGTTGCCAGATGTGAACCTTGATCTCGCTTTTGGACGCCGTCGTGACGCCGCACAGGTCGCACTCGAAAGGCTTTTCGCCAGTGTGGCTTCTGTAATTGATGTACGAGTATAACGTTTTTATCTTGCCGTACTTGTAAGGAATATATGGAGAATATTGCAAAAAAATAATTGGTACGTTATGTATTTATAAGTGTAATAATATTTTCTATCCTTTTATTGCGCTCTGTCTTATTGAATATGCACCGTTTGCTGCAACTCCATTAATTCTTCAAAAGTCATTATGTAACATAATTCTGTATAAAACTTTAAAAAAAAGAACTCAAATATAAATAGAACAAGAAATATAAAACAATTTTTAGCTAGACGTGTTGTTGGGGAGTTTCTTGCCGCTTCTTCTCCTTAACAGCAATAATACGTTGCGAAGCGGTGTACATAGACTAGGAAGTAAAATTAAATTTTAACCTATATGTATGACCTTCAAAAAGTGTTCTCCAGTGGAACTTATTTTGAATAAAAACATTTGAATTTGATAACATGCATCAAAATTATAACTTTATCACTCATCAATAATTTGACTGGTGTATTACTATAACATTTACAGTGTTATTAATAAAAAATATTAATTAACATTCTAAAAATTACTTAACTAATTAAGCCTTAACAGTATTTAAGAATATCTTATTCATAAACAATAATTTTACATTGCTTAACTAAATACTTAACTTTTTTTGTGGAATTTTTGGTACAATATGAGCGCTACAAACAATTTTCTTATCAAAAGTTAAAAAATTTCAAATGATTGATTGTCAAAATTATTTTAATAAAATGACCAATTTGTTTTCATATCCTTTTACTTTATTTTTTAATTTGCACGCTTTACTGGTACGACTAAGTAAAAATAAACTATTAATTGAAAACAAGGAAACTAATGTAATTTTTCACTAGTTTTTGTTTATTGCAGGAGTGCAGCAGACAGACAGATGGTCCACTTTATGGAAAGTGGTAACCATCGTCTATAGACATTTACAACACCAAAGGTGCTACAAATGCGCTGCTGCTCTCTTAAGGTAGACTCGAACCTAGTCACTAAGGCCGGAACATAACTCGAGGTTGTTATGGCGGCATACTCTAGACCAGGGGTGGTAGCCATCCAGTCGGGTGGTAGCCATCCAGTCGGGTGGTAGCCAAATACGTGATCGTGAGTTGTTTTGTCGCATCTTACGACAGGCCGCCCGGCCGAAAGAAATTGTATTTTTTCTCGATAATCATTCAATCGATTATCAATTATTCGATAAATTATCATCATATTTCCATTATAAACCTGTACGTTTTTTTTCTAAATTCTACTCCGTCATACTGCATCATTGGGCCCAACTCATATTAATAAACCTTAGCTAAAGAGTGTCTGAATGCATAGCCGCAGTATCATTAGGAAATTCGAACTTAGTTTTCTGGAAAATGTATTTATCAAAAGACTAAACTTATGGTAGTTCGAAAACAAATAACTATCTTTTAGTGATTATTAACTTACGGGACGAGAATTTACTCTGCCGTAACACAGTTTTAAACTAGTACGGGGAGTAATGATTGTCGCATATTGTTAAGTTAAGCATTATTGTATATTGTACTTGTTTAGCTTATATAACTGGAGAACAATAAATTCTTTAATTCTTTAATTATGTTTAATTAATTTATAATTAATGTAATCAACGCCAGTTTTGTATATCTTACTATTATGCATTTAGCTTATAGAAAACTGACATTACTTGTTTGAAGGTTATGTCAAATTTAAGCAAAATGTAGAATCCCGACACTTGATAACAATTATATACCTTTCATGTACCCTGAGCTGCGAATGTCTCTTGTAAGACATTTTACAGAAAGAACAGAAGTATCGCTTGCTCTCAGCGTGCATTTTGAGATGGCGCTTAAGGTTGGAGCGCATAGAGAACGCCTTGTCGCACTTGCTGCAGTTGAACGGACGGATCTTGTAGTGGGATCTAAGGGCGCAATGAACAAAACAAATTACATACATACATACATAACTTCACGCCAGGTCCCTTGCGGGGTAGGCACGAACAACAGAGCGCCATTCAGGCTTATTCTTACACACCTCACTTGCTTCTCTCTGCTCTGAGAGCTCTCTCTTTCAACCTGCTCTCAAAACAACTTAATGCAGTTTAATCACCTAACAGTACAATATTCAATCAATCAGATAAGGTTTAAAGAAAAATATATTTATCTATACATATAAAAAAACTATAGAAGTCGAATTTCTGTACAGTGAAAAACATGCTAAAAACCGAGTCAGGGGGATGTAAGAAGTGAAATAGAACTAATTTAGATTTTTTTTTTGAAATGTTTTGTTCCTCTGTTTATAAAATTTTGTGTGGTGGTAGTTTATATTCCTGGTCAACATATAGGATACTTTTGATCCCGAAAAATTAAAGAGTTCTCGTGGGATAGTTAATAACTTACTTTTTTTTAATTATTCCACGCGGACAAAGTTGTGGGCAGAAGATAGTTATAAAATAATTATTGTGAAAAATAAATTTAAAATTTAACATACTTTTCATGTTCGATCAAATGACCTCTTTGGCCGAAGGCTCTGTCACAACGGGAGCATGCGAATTTCTTCTCACCGGAGTGTACAACTTTTTTGTGACACTGTAATTTATAGCCATCTACAAATGTTTTCTTACAAATATCACACGCAAATGGGCGAATGCCATTGTGGATTCTGAAAATTGAAGGGAAAGAAACAAAAATCAGCAGAATCGTTTTTTTTAAGTGATAACTTCTTATGGGAGGGTAAACCGCTTTGTTACGTAACGCGTTACGGCGCCAGTCTGTCTGGCTTCCCTTTTTCTCACGTCCCGACGTCGGGGCGTGCCGAGACGCACACTGTCTTTTTTACTTTCATTAGCCAGACTAGTGATCTAGTGCAATAATAATATTTTTATTTGCAAAATTTCAAAGTAGGGTTGATAAGCAAATGTTTATAGTTCGTTAATTTATTTCTTTGTACCCTATTAAACTTTTTTAGACCAGATAACTAAGAGGTAACTAAATATATTAAAGTCTTTTTTAAAAGATGGATTCATATAAATTATATTCTGGATATTAACATACTTCTCGTGTCTGGTAAGATTACTTCGAGTGCTGAAACCCTTTGTGCAGGTAGCACAAACATAGGGCTTTTTTCCTGAATGTACTATTTCTTTATGCCATTCCAGTCTGTAGTAATGCGAAAATCGCTTTCCGCATTCCCGGCATTCGAATTGACGCGCAGTGTTGTGAAGCCTGAAACATACACACATTTCTTTCTCAAAGGCGTCTGTTTACTTCACAAATTATATGGAAGAGATTGCTTTTAGTGATAAGGCAAATAAGGCACCTTTAATTTTGTTTATACATAAGATTCTTCTGTTTGTGTGTGTCACTGAACTCCACCTAAATTATTGGACCAATTTTGATGAAATTTGAATGTTCAATAATGGGCTATAGAATATATATATAATAGTGGGCTTTAGAATGTTTTAGATTTGGTGATGCTTCATCGGGTTATAAATTTTATTTTTATAGAACCAGGAGAATGTCTGCTGGGCCCGCTAGTCTATCTATATTATTTATTTAATTTTTTATTAGATAACCTTGATATAATATGAAGTAAAAAATTTGTATCACTTTTTAAGCATTTTGCTAGCAGGAAGAAATTACATGCTCTAAAATTGGAACCCTACTTATTATTATAATGTATCAATGTAACATAAAGGTTAGATTTAAGATTGTAATATAGATATTAGTGAATACCATATCATCCCAGAAAAAAAATATAAGGAGATACAAAAGTACCGACCAAATAAATGGTTCAAAAGTGCGAAGGAAAGAACATAAATTTAACAAGTGGAATTTTAAAATGATGTAAAAATATCTTACTTTTGGTGTCTGATGAGATTAGTCCATTTTTGGAAGGTTTTCTTACAAATGATACATTCATGTTGTTTCTTATCTTTATCATCTTTTTGGGAAATCGAGGTTTTGCTGTAATTATACAAATTAAATAATTAACCATGCGATTATTTTGAGATTTTGGCGGCAGCATAAATATTGGTTAAAAGACAACAGATTAAAACTTCTACAAATTAGCATGTCAGTTTTCTATGTTGAATCAGAATATTAATTACCTTACAGATATTATTTCCGGGGGAGGAAAACCACAGATCAATGGTTCTTTCTCACATTCTTGTTCTTCATTTTCTAAAGTAAGAATATTACTCTCATCTTAAAAAAAAAGTAAAACAGTATTAAATGGCTAAAAAAATCTTTCCATAAAGCAATATTATACATTGAAAAATCATGAACCATTAAATAACTACTTTTATTGCCTAAAGCAAACAAACAGACAGACACAGCCCAACAGATGGGAAGTGATCACTGTCACCTATGATGCATGTGCAATATCAGGGCCAATTGCAATGTGTTACCAGCCTCTAGGATAAGATAGAGGGGATGGAAAAGGGGGGGAAAGTGAGCCACCAGGGCCCCAATGCTACTATTAATTATTTTTTAGTGGAAACTTGATTCATATATGTATTAATTTTGTATTTTATATTTAAGAATATTAACTATTGTATGTTTCCCAAACAAATTAAATAATAATTATTTTATTAAGGGTGCTTAAGTTACATTTGGTGTTGTGGTTGTTAACATAATAATGATGACTTGAATGAACATGTGTATCTGCTGTTGTCCGTGTACCTAAATTTTTGGACAAGAAGGCTGATTCGAACTATTACACAACCTTGGTTGTATCAACATTAATGATCACTTTCGATGTTCCATTTCTATTTGACCATCATAGCCGCTCCTTCTTATAAGACACTGACTGTACTATGAAAGTAATTTGTAATCTAGCATTCAGGATGAAGTAATGGGCAAGATAACAGTCCTTTAAATTCTTATAAAATATAGCAAAAAATAATTAAGACAATTACCTCTAAAGTCAGATATTAACAGCTTTTTCAGGTTATTAATTTCAACTGCATTATTGTGTTTTACCAAACAGTTCGTTTTATTTTGCTCATTTAATTTGTTGTCTACTATAATATGGTCAATTTCACTAAATTCGTTTTTTATATATATAATTTGATTAGGAGCAAAGACACCAGCCTCCATAATAGTCACAGCATCATTAATTTCTTCTACATTGTGGTTTAAGTTTTCAACTATTTCATTCTGTGGGACTGGTTGAGTAATTTTATCAATACAAGAAATGTCTGTTTCTTGACTATTAATGAATTCCATAAGCTCAAATTGTAAACTGCAAGTATAACATTAAAATTCATACTAAAATCAAAAACTAAGATTTCATTTCATATAGAGTTTGTTTAAAGTCATACTTTCAAATACAATAGCTTCTTAGTAAATACTTATACTGTATTCATATAAACATGGATGAATAATAGATTACTTAGAAACACTTAACTTTGGCACAACTATGTTTCTGTATATGCTATCTGTAAAATAGTGAGGGGAGGGTTCTGAGAATCCAATCTGGTGCGAACCCTTCATTTTGACAATCACATCTCACACACAAGGTGAATTTCAAGCATGAAATTGCTCTTTTGAACCATGGATATTATCAGTGTGTCTTAGTGATGGCATATTTCACTGATCACTGGTTAAACAACAGTGATACAAAATAAATCATTTTTTACTCCAATCACAAAAATAGAAAACAACAGTTAAATGTCTCCCAAGTGTTATTTCACTTAGACAAACAAGGATAGTCAAAAGGATAAACGAACGAACTTATTTCAGAAAAATTTAACAATATTCTTTTAAATGTTAGGCATTCATTTGCTTAAGTTTTTTATAACACCATGAAGTATTGTTGAGAATGCAACCTATGACTTCATTTCACAGTTCCAATAATCACCAGCAGTTCTAGTTGACACTGTGACATGTTGCTGTACTTTATTGTCGCTTCTAATATATTGAATGGTGATTTTTCACTGGTGAAATAACAGTTATTAAACTTTAATACTACTTAAATTAAAACTGGCTAAACTTTATATTGGTGGTCATTGAATTTTAAGTAGTGGGGGGGGTGGAGGGCGCAGGAGCATTTCTCCTTTCTGCAACTCCTATGTCTAGGAAACATGTAGTTCATGAGATATTATGTTTTTCATTCATTAGCTTTGTCATATTATGATGAAAGTGATAACCAGTCTGTTCTGGCACTCGCTGCATGCTCGTGTCATTTGCTCAGCTTGTGCACTTTGGTTTAAAGTCTAACTTAGCTCACTGTTCACTCTCTTCTAGTTACTGGTCGCGACCTTTCATTATCCATCAGATTTCAAAATAATATTAGTAAAAAAAAATAGGTGAGGGGTTAGGTTACAAAAAGGGTAAGTATACCTCCCCCCTTACTCAATCCGCCCACCCACTAGTTAAAATTCGTGTATCTGAGTTGTAGCCATATGACTTATTAATGTAGTATTAAATTAGAATTATGGAATTACCGATCTTGAACCTCAATAGCTGTTTTAGAAAATAAATATAAATCGTTTACTTTGCTGCTACACAAGTCACATATCTTTTGCGGAAGTCTATCGTGTTTTAACACCTGAAAAAAACGACAAATATGTAACTTGATTAAATTACATAAATCTACAGGTGAAGATAATATAGGCACTTACCTTAATGGGCAAATAAAGGGTTATTTTAATATACAACTCGGTTTCTTCATTGAATATATCGTTGTTTACCGATGTATGAGACAAACACAAACGACATATATTATCCATGACCATTATAGAATAAGAAAGTTTAATTAAGGAGACATCAAATTAAATAAATTAAGCTATCGTTTTATATTTTCCAGTAAATAAATGTACTTTGTGATTTATATGCACCTTATCAATCTTGCTGTTTATCACAAACTACCAAAGTACTATAGTCGTATTTTTAATTAGACGAAGCCAACTGACAGTAACTAATGTCACTTTGTAAAATAATGTTGCCATATTTAAAGTAATAGTGATGCGTTCAGTTCTTGTTCAATCAGATGAATGAACAATGAGTGTGAATAGTTAATCATTTCAAACTATAAAAGAATATTATTTCTATTTTACAATACAATTGTAAAAAAGTGCTCTGATATAAGTTACTAGTAGTATGTATCAGTTTTTTGACGGCTTATTACAAAGCGCGGCGCGGCGACTAGTGCCAACACCGATCATCGCCGCGCGCGTCGGTCGCCATTTTATTTGTAATTCGGCTTCTAACCTCTGGTCTGATAGCACGAATGTTTTTTCTGCGCTCACGTTGTTTAGTTATTGTTTTTGTTAAGTTTTAAGTTACGTTGTGTTTGTTGTAATTGTTGTGTTTATTTGTTGCTATATTGTTTCGTACAAACGATATGGATCCTAAACCAAGCACGTCAAGCCAAAGCTTGTCTCCAAGAAAGAAGAGACCACGGATTGCTTTAAGCGTTACCGAAAAACTTATGATACAAAACGTCTACAAACACGTATTTGAGGAGAAAGCTGCTTCACTATTACCTATTGAGGCTCCCGAAAAAAAAGAATGTGTTTCGAAAACAGCTGACATTTTGGGAATTGGTGTGACCTCAGTTTACAGTGTGTTAAAGAATACAAAGAAAATGAACAATTTAAGTCTCCCGAGAAACGTGGACCGAAACACAGTTTTAAAGATAAATTAGACGATTTTACTTTTGCCGCTATAAGGCGAAAAGTACATCATTTTTTTTATGCAAATGAGTCACCCACCATTATAAAGGTAACTTAAACTTTATTCATTCTACTGCATTATATTTTGTGTCCACCATAATGTTCTTTGTAAAACCAAAGTATTAGATTGCGTAGACTTCCATACTCAAAAACTTTTTTTATTACTTTACAGATTCTTAAGGTTGTCAATGAAGACCCAGACTTACCCAATTTTTCTTGGAGTACATTAAGAAATGATATGAAACATTTAAATTTCAAATATGTCACAAAATCAAGACAAAGCATTTTAATTGACAGACAGGACATTATTTTATGGCGCCAGCGTTACCTTCGAAAAATTAAAGAGTATCGAAGGGAAGGAAGGTATATTTATTACCAAGATGAAACCTGGATCAACGAAGGTAATAAAATTTTTCTGTTTTCTTTACATTAAATTGTACTTTCAATAATTAATTGATATTTTTCACTATCTTGAAGGTCATGTACCAAAGAAGGCATGGATTGACCAGACAGTGTTATCGTCCCGCCAGGCCTTCCTAGATGGCTTGACCACTGGCTTAAAACAGCCTTCAGGAAAGGGCAAACGATTAATTATCGGCCATATAGGCGGGGAAGAAGGATTTGTAGAAGACAGCTTATTAATATTTGAAGCCAATAAAAATAAAGAAGATTATCATCAAGAGATGAATGCCGATTCCTTTGAGAAGTGGTTTAGGGGGGTCTTGCCAAAACTAAAATCAAATTCCGTAGTAGTGATGGATAACGCCCCCTACCATTCCAGGAAACTAGAATCGCTCCCTAAAATGTCTTGGACTAAACCTAGAATACAAGAGTGGCTAACGAACAAAAATATTTTATTCGAAGCAACAATGGTTAAAGCTACTCTTATAGACATTGTACGGCAGCACAAACAAGAACATTGCGATAAGTATGTTGTGGACGAGATGGCAGCGCAGCATGGGATAATTGTTTTACGTCTGCCCCCATACCACTGTGAGCTCAATCCCATTGAGTTGGTATGGGCGCAAGCTAAAGGATATGTTGCAAGAAATAACAAAACCTTCAAAATGACAGAAGTAAAAAAACTTTTTGAAGAAGGACTTCAACATATCACACCTGAAAAATGGAGTAGCTGCGTGTCTCATATAATTAAAGAAGAAGACAAAATGTATGGTCTCGACCACATGATCGACAATGTTTCAGACAGATTTATAATTAATGTCACCGAAAGCGATAGTGATGATTTTTTATCTGATGATGAATATAAAATAAATTATGTAATAAGCTATGTTTTTTATTTTCATTACCTACCTATAATTGTTATATTTTATACATCTATAGTTTCAACTACATGATCTATTGAAAATAGGACAGTCTTACAAGTTTCCTCGCAATGTTTTCCTTAATGTTTAAAACACTCGGTATTTAGTATAGGTAGATATTATAGGAACATATTCGTCGAAAACTCGTTGGTATGTACAAAACACGACTATAATTCGAACCCCGTAACCGATATCGTCAGTTCGGCACATTAACTATTCACTAGACAATCGAGGCAATTTCATTCATTCAAGAGTTTTTTCAATCATTCACTTTGCTACAACACTATTTTTATTTCATCAAAAACTGACAACACAGTAAACGTCAGTTGATGTCGTCTAATTAAAAATACGACTATAGTGTTCTGTGAACTACTATCTGTTTATCAACTTTCCTATTACGATTAAAGTACTCTGTGATTACAATAATCACAATTTCACAAACTATTTTATAATAAATAATTTATACTCTGTGTTAAACTTTATAAAAAATATTCAATGCATTTATGGCTTGGCAACTAGGCCTTCAAGTCAGGAACTTTATAAATCTTTTGTTGTACCCAGACTACTATGATTTTACTACTTAAAGTGTTAACATCCATCAGCCATACGGAAAGAATTTTAGATGATTACAACCACAAACTACTATGGATACTACGTATTATTATTTTTTTGAGGCGAGGGAAAATGCTGACCGATTTACGCACTCTCTGGGCCGTCATTAGGAAACGGCACGCATCCATCGGGGGCGATAACGCTAGCAATAGTATGCTTTGTTTGCGCTCCGTCCGCGATGGCGTGACACAGAGGAGTGTGGAAGACTCAGAGCGATGCCGCACGGGCGAGCAACCTCAATACCCACTAAAAACCCACTCCTCCCTGTCGACCCTGCGCTTTGTTTGTGATGGAAAGACTGAGATATAGAACATAGTTACGCAACAGTCGATCCAGCGCAATAAAGTGCCTGGAGTGTGCCCTGGGAGAACACACCCCACTTCGAAACGGGGGCAGATGAATCCCTTGCGTTGCCTAGTAGCAAGGGCCCCCCGTACCGGAACCTAACTCAGGGAGGGGATACTACGTATATTACAACCGCTTGTGTGATTGTCATTTTTTATTCGCCACAGCAGCAGGCAAAGGAACGTACTGCTACAACCTTATCTGATGTAAGGATTCAGTATAGCCATAGCATTGTTTCAGTTCGTGGTCCACTTATATTACACGGTTCAATCAAATTAAATTTGGTTGAAAGGCACGGAACTCATAGGACACGACTGTATTCAATGACATCAAATGATTCAAATTACCCGTTTTTGTGTCACTCGTTGATTCATCCAAATTGAAAAACAGAAATAAGCAATCTAATAATTACACCGCACACAAAAGAAAAGTGGTCTGTTCTTTTGACTAGACCCCCCATCTCTTCTTATGTGTTTTTCAATGCGCCGAATCCGTATCTAATATTTGTTTGTTTATACACCCTCAATATGTTAGGGTCAGACAGGGTATAGACCACTTCTCTTTTTTGTGGGTCAATTTTATCGCCTTTAGGATTTTTGAATTGAGATACAAGACAAGAGATAGTTTATTTTAAAACAGGACAGACACCGCAAACAAAAGTATTTGTAAATAAACCTTTTAATTATCGTATTGATTTGCTATACAACAGATAACACATGTGTAATAAAATTATAGGTATTTTGTTTATTTATCACTGCTAATAGCCATCTACATAAACTAAAAAAGAGAATATTTCAAGTGTTGAATTTGATTGATAAGTTCATAAAAAATTGCCTAAGGTGATCTTAGATCTGAATATTATAATCGAGATTGTACGGGTGGTACATAGTATGGTACACAGTTTTAAGATAAATTCTCAAACAAAAAAGGGTTACTCTCAACGAAGGCGAAATAAAAAGCCATGTTTACTATTCATTTAATGTTTACTTTTATAATTATGTTATTTTCCATCATTACTAACAACGATATGGGTTACGACGTATTCAAATTCAGTAAAACAAATATTAAAACAAAATACAAATTTCACTCACTATTAAAATTTAATATTACAGTAATAAGAAAACTCCCTTTATTTTAAATAATTTATATGTCATAACTCCATTTTCGAACTATGTATTCATTACGAGAAATTCCCATTTTGTAAACGTGCACGAAAATCGTGAAGTGAGAATTCAGTGGGATAAAGACGCTTCAATACCATCGTTTCGAACATTCAGGTCACTAGTAATGTCTTATAACTTTTTACACAGAGGTCTTTAGAAGCAACGTCGATTACAAAATTCATTATTAGACTTAATAAAAATATGCGTATCTAAACACTACTGTGTCTCTGTGAGTACGCGGAGGGCGAGCGCCATTCGCGCCGTTGGGGCCTTTTCAGACCAGCGTTTTATACGGGCGTTTAGAAAACGCGCAACTCGTAAGAACGTTAACGTACTGTAAAGCCCGTTACTCATCTGCGAGAACTGCAAATGCGCAGATACAGTAACGTCCTCTACTGTGTACGCTGACATTCTCTTTGGTTACAATAACTGCAACGGTTACAACTCGGTAAAGCCGCGTTTTCACAATAAGAGTTGGCTCGGACCGAGTGCACTCGGATATCTACTCGGACGATACTCGTATTGTGTAAACACCGTACTCGGACGTCGGTACGCTCGGATTAGGTGTTTATATAATACGAGTATCGTCCGAGTTGATATCCGAGTGCACTCGGTCCGAGCCAACTCTTATTGTGAAAACGCGGCTTAAGGAAAGTAAGCGGCTTAAACTCGTATACACAGTCGTCACCACGGGTTCGAGCGTCCAAGCATAGCATGCATATGCCGAAACAACCGTATAAGCGCAAAAAAACGCTAGTCTGAGAGGCCCCTTACACGTCCCCCACTAACCCCCTCCCCCCGCTCGTTCGCAACGAGCCCGCCCAAGCCGCCTCCACTCACGCGAGTCATACCATTAATATATAATTATAATATATTTACACGAATTATAAAGGTGTATCAGCAAATCAATAGCCTTAACGACGACAACTAAGCTTTTCAGTATGTGTGATTTGAAATCGATGCGCCGAGCGCTCCTCTTAACGTACGATAATAATTTATATTTAATTAATTAGTTTAGTACATTGGTTCATAATAATAATACACAAGTAATTATATCGTTAAATGGTCGGGATCCAGGCTCTGGTTGCACTCGTCAGGCATTTTGATTACAGTGATTTATATTAAACTCCAGATAATTCTTAAAAGTGTCTAATGCGAATGTCAGTGTTAGCATTGGCCGGTTCCTATTTTACTATTCATTCACTTGCCTTACCGTCGGTTGAATTTGTATGGAGCTTACGTCAAATTTTAACCGATAGTAAGGCAAATGAACTGTGGGTAAGATATAGGAACCGGCCATTGGCCAGGCCTAACACCTGTTAGATTTTGTTGCGTTAGGCTAAGCACGCTACACGATTGTCTATATCGAACTCATTTTCTCATAGCTGAATCCGATATTGATAATTCGTAGTGCGAGCCTCGTAAATCGTAATCATAGTAAGGCCGAGCTTAAAATGGCAATCCAACTAAGCAAGTGACTATGTGAATATTTGTTAGTCTGTAAAAACACTGTGTGCAATTGTTGGTTAAAATCTTTTCCATTATAAGGAACTTTGGAAACATTAGTTTGAGTCTGCTTTGCAGATGCTTATTCTTCTGTTACAGGCAGTGACTACGACTACAGGACACTTGATTAGATTTATCCTTTTAAGACATTGTCTGACAAACTGTAGGCTAAAATCTCTTCCTTAGACGGTTCATGCAATAGTTAATTAAATTCTCTCTACGCATAGTCTGCGCAAGTTATTAGGCACCGACAACAATCTCGTCCTAGGGGAGAGCCTTTAAACACAAGCAGGTCTTTCATGCAATATTGCACTCAGCTGCCTTCATATTTAAGATGTAAGTTGATGAGCACAATACATGTATGTACAGCAGTAAATCGACATCACACCAATAAAGATTTGCTTTCAGGCTATTTCTACACCATGAATAAGATATACTAATCTATATTTAAAGGATCAAATACCTCTTCCCTAATTTGTAACTGTATTCCAAATCGTGCAAAAGGAAATTACTTGAATACTTAAAAACTATGACAATGAAATTTATAGCATTATTTTAACATTGTTTTTTTTCATAAATGACTACTAATAACCATAGTGTTCTCAATGACAAATTTTATATAATAGAAATATCATTCATTGAATATAGAATACAATATTATCGAAAACCTATGTTGTTATATTAGGACACCGACAGTGCTATTATATAGATACATTACAATTATCCAGCATTGGATCAGACAAGGTACACCGCAAAACAATCATCTAACATACAAGTTGCCGAAAACCAAAATGTCTATAATATATAGTAATAAATCTAAAAGTTTATATAATCTGAAAATGTTTATACAATACATAATATTTTGAGATATAATTATAAATTATCATGAGAGATCAGTTTATGCTAGATATAAAAATTTACATGAATGCAACAGAATATAGCGACTGCTAAGTTTCATTGTTGAAATAACACTAGGCATGTTCCGACATGTTCCACGAGTTGTGATACTCCCCAATAATAAATATGCTAATGCACTACTGAATGAATAAACAGCCCAAGCAAGGTGACGCTCCTCACCAACGTTCATTTTGCATTATACACCTCATGGGGATGCTGTCGTTGCGGGTCAAGCAGGCGGGTGGCTCTCCGTTCATACTCTCTCGGTCGCTCGCACTCTCACGCGCTCTCTTCTTCTCTCTCGCACACAACACATTCACACTCACCCCGGATAGACAAACATCGCACACCGAGTCCGCTCACTACAGCTACGGATAAAAGCGAAGTCAGCATAAAAAGGTCATCAAGGAGATATTAAAATAAAATTAAAATAAAACAATATAATATATCCAGATGTCAATCTGTCGTTTACCAAATAAACGTAATTAAACTCAGAAGTAAGTTATTTACATATGGAGATAATTTGAGCTTACAAAAGTACAAAGTAATCACATCGCGACGGTTTAGATTCTACAGTGGATTTTACCCTTCTCACCGACTACGACAGCTCAAGCTCTATCGACAATTACACTACGGTATCACACGATTACTCGCCGAAAACACATATTATGCATGTAATTTTTCCCGATGGCCAACACGAAAGTAACTATCACTAAGGAGCATACGAACGAGCCTCGGCCTCTACGACGCGTCGGCCGCGCCGGGCGAGGGCGCCGGCGCCCGCTAGCGGGCGAGCGCGTCGGCGGCGCCGCCCGCCTCGGCGCCCTCCGCGCCCGACGACGCGCCCGCCGCCTCGGCGCCGCCGCTGCCGCCCGCGCCCGCCGCGCTGCCGCCCGCGCCGCCCACGCCGCCCGCGACGCCGCCCGCCGCGCCCGCGACGCCGCCCGCGCGCGGCTTCAGGAACTCGTTCAGCGACGGCTGGATGCCGAGCTCATACTCGGTGAAGTTGAACAACGGCGGCAGGGGGCGCCCGTTGGGGAGCCGCGCGGCGGGCTCGCGCAACTCGTCGAAGAAGCTATGCGCACACGCCTGCAGCGGCGACAGGCGGGCGCCCGGCGTGTACTCCAGCAGCCGCGACACCAGTGAAATCGCGTCCGACGGCGTGCACGCGCGGAACACCTGTCGCAATAACTCCGTGTCAGATCATTATATTTTTCAACTAGGTATGGCGGCGACTTCGTCCACGCTCGACTTAAATTCCCGCGAGAATGTTGTCACTTGTATTTTTTTTTAATATCTTCAATGTACAGACACGGCATGTTTAAAAATTCATAATATAATTGATTATATACTGGTATGTGTTATTAGAATGTTATTCAGTGATGGTTCGCCACTTTAAAAAAACATTCAGTCTGACATGACTGTTTCTAAGCCTATTATTGCCTTGGTCTGATGCCACGTACATATTGAACCAATGAAGATCAGCGAACTCAGTTAGCTTAATGTGTATGTTTCATAGAAAATTCAAATGTAGTGATTGTAGATTCCTTGGATGTTGCCTAACATTCATAGGCATTTGCTGACTCAATCTGTACACGGCCTACCAGAACCCGAAGATTTGAATTCAAATACTTTAGTGTGATTGCACCACACGATTGTGTTAATATCACACTGTATATCACATATACATAAAAAGAACGATATATACACTTTTGTTAAATGTTAGAACTGACTAATTAAAATGTTGATGAAATGACGCTGTTATTTGTATATAGTATGATAATGTCCGAGCCACGCTGCAGTTTAACTTGTAACACAAACATTAGTTTATTGATATTGTGAAACATAAATGTTATTCAGTTTCGAATTATATACCTACAGAGTGGCACGTTTCGTATGCACACCGAACACCAACAAACAGAAACTTTACAATAAAAGTCAGCGTCAACCGATTAGTTTTGTGCTCTTTTCACCATAATTTCATGCCAAAGGCTTATACTTAAATTCCTTCTTCGGTCGCTAAATGCTTTCAAATTCGAACTTTAGAAATTATGGAATATATTGTTTGGAAAATTAATAAAAAGGTATTTATTTGGTCACTTTATGGAAGCATTTAGTTTGACCAGAGGTGTGCCTTACTCGGATGCGCTGGTGGTCAGTGACACTCTTGGGCATGGTCATACGCTCCAACATGTACTGCAATGACGCGAGCTATTTAATCACTGACACACCCTACAACAACTATTAAGGCAATTGGGTAGGTGACAGTCGAAATCAACTGAGATACTTATACAAAACGCCGCAGCCCAGTTTTTGTACAAGTGTAGCTTAACAGCAATTATAATTATTTTTATAAATATTTTAAAACGAGCCTTTTGAAGGTTCGACCGGTGTGATACCATGTTCTCACAGAATAACGGCGTAAAACCATTAAGCCCCGGGCTAGTCGTGTTTCGGAGAATGAGTTAGGGTTTTGGCTTTGTCTGGTATTGCAGATATCTATAGGTATGAGTAACCCCCTTACTATTACGTGGGCCTGTGTGCCTGTTTGCCAGCTTCACAATAAACAACATATATAAACAATATAGCAAGGTATTTTTTTTAGGTCATGTTTTGGATTTTATCGAGCATTTTATTTGCTTCCCTATTTTATCGTAAGCGACATTTGGAGCTAAGTATATTGCTTTTTGCAAAAGGTATTTTGAACTGAATTGTTTTAAGACTATCAATTTTTGATTTAGTAGGGTCCATTACACATGAACGGAAAATCCCTAAAACAAAATAATAATTAAAAACACCTTTTGCAACAAAAAGCATACTTTGGTCCAAATGTCGCTTACGGTAAAATGGCGGTAATAGCTGGTTATTAAAAACGCCTATCACCTACCCAATTGCAGCAGAACTAGAATCATTTTAGTTTTGAAAATATAATTCAATGCTTAAAGCTTCAGGCAGAGCCGGCGCGGTTTCATATGTTAGCGCAGAACGGGCGTTATACATATATGTTACAGCCAAAGTAATAAATCCGGATATTATATATATTATCTAGCCATTATTTATAATGTCTACTCAATTTAGATAAAGTGATAATTGACACAGAATTAATCACATTAACCAGCAATTTTATATAATATCTTCGAAGACTTGGATGATGTTATAAAATAAGTAGGTTAGGTAGGTATAGACAGGTAAAGATTATAAAATTATATTTCAATTTGCCAAAGAATTAAAATAACATTGTCATAGATAATAATTCTACGCTTGTTAACATTGTTATAAAGTTATTTAACTTTAATTTATAAAGTAAATTTAAAGCTCACTAGCCATAAAACAAAATTTAAAAAAGACAGATCAATACAAGTATTTGGTATCAATCTTTAAAGACTACAATAGTAACACAATACAATAGTCACATTGTCTAGTCAATTTTGCTATTATATATAATGACCAGTCATTATGTATAATAGGTATTTAATCACTATGACTGTAACATATATACCGAACAGAATTACAGTATTGTTTGCCTATTTATATGGACTCCTATAATGGTAGTTATGACGATTATAGTACCGGAACATTGTTAATAAAGCCAATCATAATAATCCTATTTTACTTTGATTTCTTATCATTTGTAAAGAAAGGTATTCAAAAATATTGTCCTTATATAGAGCCTTACCAATGTCATATGGTTATCTACTTTGAATTCGAACTATCTATTATTTTTCTTAATAATATTAAAGCTTTGATACTTTATTTAATTTCATATTGCATATTAAAACAAATATGTCTTATGATAAAATGAATGATAAATAATGGTTCCAATATAAATGCTTATGCAATTTTTAAATATTAGAATACTTTATAAAAGTAAAATTTAATAATTACCCATAAATGGATAAATTTATTATATTTATATTATATCACATTGCCTGATAATACTTTTGGTTAAAAAAAATCTTCACTAATATTTTTTCTCTTAGATTACTTACTTTAGTTGACTTGTATAGTACGAAAATCAATACCGAAAATAATAATAATAACGTTCTAAGCACTTACCTTCGCCCAAGGGTGGCTTTTTATTTGTGGGAATTTGAATTCCGTATAGTTTGGATTCATTTCTCGTATTTGTTCTCGTGTCGGTGTTCCTAGTACCTGGATAACCAATTAAATAGACTTTAAAACAATTTCAAGACAAAAAAATAAAAAACTCAAACACCGGTATTATTTTTATTTACTTAATATGTTTTTTTATTAGGGTTCGTGTTTGACGACAATCTCGCCTGAAGTGAAGATATGCTTTAAGCTTTCTATCTCTCTCTTTGTCCCTCTTATTACCGATAATTTATACTTGCATAAGGCTCTAATGGGCCGTTCCTATATCTTACTAACCATTCATTTGCCTTTCTATAGGTTAAAATTTGATAAGAGCTACATACATGTAAAGTGAAAATTCAACCAATGGTGAATGAATAGTAAGATATAGGAACTGGCCATAAAACAAAACTCACCCTATAATTTGTCAATACCGGCCTCATTCTTTAATTCCGATACTGATACATCTTAATATGTAATAAGCTTTAAAAAGCTTTATCTGCGTAATCAAAATCACAAAAGTAAGCTGAAACATGCTTACTACGGGGTACCTATTCACACTGAAGACACTCAATTTGCAGTCTTATCATAAATTTCATTGTTTTGCAATGCATCAGAAAAGTGCATGTGCACTAGTGATGTAACGAATATTCGCATTCGCGAATATTCGCATATTTTGGAATATTCGTATTCGCGAAATTTATGCGAATATTTTACGAATATGAACATTCTAAAAAAATGAATAAGTCCAGGTAAATTAAACAAAAATACATGATTTTCTTACGATTTTTATTATAAAACCATGCATTTTAACTTAAAAAGTCTTGCAATTATTTTAATAATAATCTGTTTTTGCCTTAACGTTTGGTATTGGTTTTGTATTATAATTAATCAACTTGCCGACTTACTAATAACACAGTAAAAAAAAAAGAGAATTCTTCCTTAAACTTCTATTACGAATTCTTCCTTGAACACCTAGCTCGTTCAGCATCGAAAAGCGTAAAATAGGTCCATATTTCACTGGTAACTGATTTACTCGTGTTAAAAATCACTAATTTCACTTTTTTTACATGTAATAAACAAACGAACAATGACAAGTGAGTGCGAGTGAGTTGCGCGCCATGTCATCTGTCAAATCGGAGCCATAGACAAATGCCACCAAATTTGAAATCGAATACTCGCATTCGCATTCGTATTCGCGAATATCGGCGGCAGATATTCGCATCCGCATTCGCATTCGCGAATGTTTAGAAATTGATATTCGTTACATCACTAATGTGCACTTCATCTATTTCTTCACATTATTTTTTCTCTATTCTCTCTTTCAGTAAAAATGAAAGACTGGTTCTGCGTTTGGTTTCTATCCACGAGATTATCCATATTTTTGTATGCATCCTGTCAATACATAAACATAATTTAACGTAAAATACATAATAATATTGAAAATAATTACTTTAATAATTTCAACCAGCTGATCGACGCCAGAATCGCCTGGGAATATTGGTTGACCCAATAGTAGTTCCGCAACTACACAGCCCGCGCTCCACACATCTGCGGCAACAAGAAGTTAATCTCGTCATTAAAACGAAAACACAATTCAAATTATCATAATAGTGAAACATGTCGAATGGTAAGCAAATGAAAATGAAATACCTAAGTCTATTTATGTATGTCTTAAATTTCGCCAATGAGATGTGTTTAATGAAATTCCAATTCATAATCTCTTAAACATCATTAACGTAATTCAAGAAATATAGACTTAACCATATCGTGATATGAATAAATATGCTTTTTGTATAATATTTAACAGTTATGCAACAGTCGACTTTATCTTTGTTAGGGATGTACTCCGGACAACCTCTGGATGGCTAAGAAGTTCGGTAACAACACGAATAATTCATTTATTCAATGTTTAATGTACATTGACATAAAATATAATTATACATTAACTCTTTCAGGATATAGAATGTCATTTAATAATTTCACAAATATTATAAATCTTATATTCAATTATTTTTAAATTTTATTCATATATAGCTTAGACCATTAAACCAATGGACAAGCCTCGTATATGAGCATACCCCTCCGCCAAGGTACAAGATTATAAAATCTAACGCGTTTATAAAAACTAGTTCAATAATCGATTTCCAACAGTCTTAGTATCGTTATCGCTGTGTGAGGAGCTCCTCAAAAATGCCAACCTGTGCTGTTAATCTAGAAAAAGATGGTGTAACATTTCACATGTAAGTATTTTTTTGTCTAATTATTGCTTATTTTTAGTAAAATAACTTATAGTTGTCCATTCAACTTGATGTTTAAAACGTCGATTCTGTAATCGAATTAATGAAACATCTCGCATCGACTTCCGACGAATCTCTGTTTTACTTTGAACTGTTATTGCGAAGAAATTGAGTCTATATTTGTATAACAATGCCCAAATAACAAAATATATAAAGTTTTCTCTCTCTAGCGCACTTCACACACACACACACACACACACACACACACGACACTAATGCGAAATCCTTCAAGAAAATATAGCCCTTATTGCGTTGGAGACTAATTTGAAATTTGAATATCGAAGTTGTTTTTTTTGCTACACGAGTCTGCCTATAGTGACGTATAATCTGTACATATAACTCCGTGTCGATATCGATAAAACTACCTTGGATACTGTTAGTCGAAAATATGATTACGTTAATAATAACCCACTTTTAGGGTTCTATTGTAAGATAAGGAATCCTATGATTTCGTCGTGTCCGTCTATTTTCCGAGATTAGGTCTACACTGCTGAAATTTGGTATATTTAACTGGAACCTATACTAGGAAAAATATTTTAATGCTGTGAGAGTTTTTTTAAGTATTACTCCCACAACATGAAAAGTTACGATGGTAAAAAGTACTGCTTTTACCCCATCGAATCGGGTATCGTTATATGTATTATTAATAGATCTAGATAAAAAAAATCAGGTAGAGTAATCATCTGCATTAGTTTGTTACATTAAACAAAAATAATATAACTTGAATATACTTCTACATTTTGCAGATTTCCAAAAGATACTATATTAAAAAAGAAGTGGACACAATCGTGCAAGAGAAAGCGAAATTGGGAACCTACTCGTACAAGCACTATTTGTTCTGTACATTTTGATCGGTCTCAATTCCAAAACTTGGCTAATAAACGACGAAAATTGATAGATAATGCAGTACCGACACTAATGTTATCAGATACCAAAAGTGAAACCCTAGTGGAAAGCCAACTTCCAGGAACTTCGCTATGTATATTTATGATATTATTTTTTATTTATTTATTGATATTATGTTTTATTCATTTAATAAATTTTATTAATATTCACTATATCAATTCTTTTATTTCATATCAATGCTTCGGCTTGAGTATGTCATTCCTAGACATCACAGCTTCCAGCCATGGTTACCTGGGAAAAGGGTTCTCGCCCGCCGTTATGCCGTCGAGATGGGGGCGCAGCGTGTTCCGCGCGCGCTCACTTCTCCCGCGAGGCGCGTTACAAACCGCCCCACGCTCGGATTAATAATTTTTTAAACCTTACTAATTGATATGTAGCCTCGAGTTAAACCGTGATCACAGCTGCTATAAAGTAGCCGAAACGTTTGCAAAATAAATAAATATCGCGCTTAAAACCGTAAATAACTTAGTTTAATTTATGTGTAACAGTCGCGAATATCTAAGAAGAATACTATAAAATAAATGAATTAAACTTATACTTTACTTTAATTCCACTGTCATCATATCTATAGTATTCAAAATTATTTTTCCTAGTTTAAATATCGACATTAAAGTATCGATATTTACTATCCCTATGAAATACACAGTTTTGTACATAGTGATACCAGCATTTTTTCCCTCAAAATAAAGGGCATTTAAATTACGTTGCAAGTAAATATTTGAATTATATGTACATAATTATTTATTATGTTCATGGATTTTTTTAGCCATTAGGATAAAATTGTGAAAGTGTTAATATCACATATCACAATTTTCATCACACAATAACTATGATCTTATTTCAACTAGTGCTAGTTTAATAAGTCATCTATGTGGTACTGTTTAATTATTACAATATTAAAGTTTATTTCATAATCCAATATTATAATAAAAAATAATAATGAATATTTAGTCAATTATGATTAAATTACGAGGCAAATTGAATAATGATATGGCAATTTCTTGTATTTTGAAATGTGTGAGTCGTCTTTGTGTGCGTAATGAGTGTAAATATACGCTGTCTCTATACTAGTTTTGAAGATTTGTACATGTTTGCGTTTATAACAACACAAATAATATTTGGGTGTATGCGATTGTTTCAATGTGTGCTTTACTCTTCCCCCCGCAGCAAATGGCTGAATTTTTTGTTTGCAAAATTAGACGCGAGCCGAGTCCTTTGGTTTAATGGTCTAAGATATATAGTCATATTTGGTCCATTGAAATAATCTTTAACAGAGTAATATTTTTTTTAATCACAATTATTTTTAATTTATTTTTAAATACACTCATCGATTTAATATTTTTAATCGACTATGGAAGTTTATTAAATATTTTTATTCCCATCGCAAAAATACTATTGTTGTTATTGGTGTTAATTTGTTTACTTATTAGGGTGTTATAGCTGTCCAAGTCTGTCTGCATGAATAATCTAGTTTCATATATGAAACAAAATTATTTTTTTGTGTAACATTCATTATTGTTGAGACTCCTAGAATAATGTTATAAATAATAATAGTGTTTTACAGATATGGTTCATAGTTTATTAATGATGAACTATTTTGGTTAAAAAATTTAATTTGATGTAGATTTTTGAGTCCTTTGAAGCTTTAATTTCTTCTTTAGACACATTCTCAAAATTTATTTGGAACAAATATCCTGTCATCCCTCGATATACTATAATATTATGATATACTATGATATAATAATAACAGCCCATAACTGTCCCACTCACTGTTGGGCTCGGGCCTCCCACTATAGGGACAGTATACCCGCCACGCTTGTCCAAGGCGGCTTGGCAGGTTTAACACATTGGTTATCTCGATGTGCAGGTTGCATCACGATGTTTTCCTTCAACGTTGTTAGCACGTGGTAATTGTAGCAATATGCACATTGGGACAAAAAATTGCCTGATTGGTGCATGCGCTCCGGCCAGGATCGAACACGCACCCTTTGAGTTTAGGACGCGTGCGCGAGCCACTACGCTACCACAACTACGATATACTTTAAGGACTCCCACATATAAACACGATGCGACGTCGCGTCATGGAAATCTACGACGCGACATCGTAACGCGCCACGATGCACGACGCGACGTCGCGTCGTAGAAACTCACGATGCATTCCTGCGTCGATGCCACAGTTGTTTATCGAAACTCAAAGATGACGGACAATATTGAGGTCGATCATTTAATTACCTTAATCGAGCAGCATCCCGTCCTATGGGACAAAATATCTGAAGAATACAAGAATAAAAACATAAAATCAAAAGCATGGAAAGAGGCGTGCGAAAATTTATTTCCTGGTTTTCAAGAATTAAGTAATCAAGAAAAAACAAAATTAACTACGACAATTCACCCGTTATTGTATCGACGGCGTCGTGCCGTGCATCGTGGCACGTTACGACGTCGCGTCGTAGATTTCCAACTACGTGACGTCGCATCGTGTAACGACGTCAAATCGTGGTACGACGCGACATCGTATCGTGTTTATATGTGGGAGCCCTTACACCATAAAAAGTTGATATAAGAGTGAGGTCGTTGATAGAGTAGTTTGTTTGTTACCTATCTTGGTGGTGTAGTCGATGGCGCCGAAGATGAGCTCCGGAGCGCGGTAGTAGCGCGAGCAGATGTAGGAGACGTTGGGCTCGCCGCGCACCAAATGCTTCGCGGAGCCGAAGTCGCATAGCTTCAGGACGCCCGTCTTCGGATCTAGCAGCAAGTTCTGCGGCTTGATGTCCCGGTGGCATATGCCCAGCGAGTGGATATACGCCAGGCTCCGGAACAACTGGTACATGTACAGCTGCAACAGTCAAGGCAATCATCACTCACTGGACAACAAACAACACAGTTTAGAAGTAATCAAAGACTGTGTGTTAACTTTCATAGCTGCTATTAAGCTGGGCGCAAACAGGCCACCGCCCACGATTTTTAATGCATTTTGTAGGCACTCGCCGCACACATGTCCCGCCACCGGTGGCTGTGATCGATAGCCCGTTTGTGCACAGCCTTAGTGAGTAACAAATTCTTGTGCATTTACCGGCGCATGGTCTAAACTTGACAACTGGTTTTGACAACTCAATAGATTGATCAAAAGAAAACATATTTAGCTGTGTATGCTTGTCGTTTTCTAATATTAGTTCTACAGGAATGTGCATCTTCCATAAGCGAAATCGTGGTTCGGGTGCTTGATAAGAATTCTGTCATACATCACACGGACAGAAGTAAAACAATCAATGCTGCATGATTTTTTCCTTTTAGGAGAATAGATTTGAAGAGATAAATAAGCACTAATTGGAGAGAATGTGAGTGCTTCAATCATTTCAGATGTTATACTGAGATGATAAAAATTGGAGTGTGAGAGGAGAACGATTGTTTCAATCCATCAAAATTCTACCATACGAAAGCTTATGGATTAAACTGTTTCCCAAAAGGATCTGCATCAACCCTCCTCGTAAATAAGCGAGGTTTCAGAATGGAATCAAAACATGCAAATTTATTTAACCACCAAACAACGCTACTATTAACAAAAACCAGCATAGAAAGATAAAAGCTACGCCAATAAAATGAGCTCTTCCATACCAGAGGCCAAGCAAAACAAGTTTCCTCGCAATTTTAAAGGGAAAAGTGGTGTGAAGAACCTGCCCGTGACCCAGTCTTAGGCAACCTTCATCCTTACCATAAATAAATATTTATACTTACATACATAATATTATCACGCCTATTTCCCATCGGGGTTGGGACAGACAATGGATTCGACTTGTTACGATCTTGACATGCTTTACTTCATCTACATTCATAAATCTCTTCATACATATACATTTATCACACATATAGATGCTTTTTACATTTTTTTAAACATCCAAACTCACGTATGGAAGCGAGAGTTGGGTATGAAAGAGAGAGCATGAAAGTAGAGTAAACGCGGTCGAGATGCGAGCACTGCGCAAAATCTGCGGAGTGACACTCGCGGACCGCGTTCGTAATACCGAAGTAAGAAAGAGAGTTGGTCTCAAAGAGTGTCGGGGTGAAGGTAAGGAAAGGAATGCTCCGGTGGTTCGGGCATGTGGAAAGAATGTATGATGGAAGAATGGCTAAACAGATACACAATGCAAAAGTGGATGGATGCAGAAGTCGCGGAAGGCCACGACACACCTTCCATGATCAAATTGATCGTGTACTAGCAGAAGGTGATGTCAGGAGCCTTAAAAACAGACGAGCGTGCATGACAAGAGCTATGAATGTCAAAGAAGCAAGTGAGGTGTGTAAGAATAAGCCTAAATGGCGCTCTGTTGTTCGTGCCTACCCCGCAAGGGACCTGGCGTGAAGTTATGATGTATGTAAAACATCTGAGATTTGATCATGGTAAGTATATCACAGTCTACCAGCACCAACTCTACCACACTGTTGCCTTACACTTGTCTTATCTGTCTCTTTTCATCTATTCTCACTACATGTCCAAACCATCTTAACCATAACCATATATCAATATATCTATAATATTATAAAATTCTAAACATGTCGCTTCTGTACATTAAAGCTATTTAAAGAAAAGACTATATAAACGATGGAGATGCATTCTTTTAGATTTCTTATCTGTCATTTTGTCTGTTTGTCTGGGATTTGCCTAAAACTACTGGGCCGATTTCGATGCGGTTTTCGCTGATCGACAGCAAATTCTTAGCTAGCATTCTTTTTCAAATGCTGCGATATTTCGTGTCCCGGGAATCCTGTGGGAATTTCAAGTCAAGCGTAGACGAGGTCGCAGGGATATCCTAGTATTCCATAGAAATATCTGGTATCTGACATGTCAGATTTTACATCGAATCTTGATTTAAATTCTAAATTTTACTTCCATCAGTTTTATTCAGTGTCGCATAAATCCTCTTACATTATGTGTTGACTCCTATTTATATTAAAATTAGAAAGTAATTCATTTATCCGTGCAGGAACGGAGAAAGAGTACAATTTCCTGCGGCGGGGCGGCCTGTCGTAAGAGGCGAGAAAACAACCCACAGCCAGGTGGTAGGGTATTCGCCTGTCTGGATGGCTACCACCTCTGATCTACAGTATGCCGCCATAACACGTTGAGTTGTGTTCCGGTATTATTGACCAAGTTGCAGTATTCATTAAGAGAGCAGCAGCATATTTGTAGCACATTTAGTGTTGCAAATGTCTATTGACAACAGTAACCATTTTCCATCAGGTGGCCCGTCTGCCTATCTGCTGAACTCATGCATTAAGAAATAATAAAACTATACGATACCTTTATAAAACTAATGGGTATGGTTTGTTCATCTTTGGAGTAGTGACGTGCCACTTTATACACAGTCTCTGGTATGTACTCCAGCACCAAATTCAGGTACACTTCGTCTTTCTGAAATTCATAAAGACATAATACATATAGATAACCACAAATAAGATATCACCTAGCTAAATTTCATTTCATTGTGCCATAACATTTTTTATCACGCAGTGCGTATTTTCTACTAAAGTTTATATGAAATTATTGTTTTAAACTTAATGCGAAATATTAATATGTATTTCAAATTTTTTTTTATGTAATATAAATTATTATTATTTATTTATTTAATATTCCAGTTTAGTAAAACACAACATTCCTATACAGTGATGAGATCGCCCATTGTGCTTACAATACAGTTCCAGTCTGTACGTTTTTATTCAAATCAAATCAAATCAAATTTATTTGTTCAAAACATGGTTAAACAGTTGGTATATATGTCACAGTGTACACATGTTTATTATAATGTTTTACAATATTTATCTGTCTGTATATAACGGTACATGCTAGTTTTGTTTCGCTTTGAAATGTGATAAAAGAGATCAGAACTTAAGTTATATAGCGTGATAGCAAAAATAAAGTTAATGTAGAATCTCGTGATTGTGTCTTTAAATACGCATACATATTGTGTACATGGTACTCCGGAAATCCTATACTAATTTCCAAATTACAAAAACGTAAAAAAATAGCTTAGTCATCTCAAAAGACCAGCTTATATCCAAACATGTTTCAATGAACTCGAAAATCTATTAATTATAAGCTATATATGTATATATAAGCTGACGGCCTCTGGTTGAGCGGGGTAGGTCTTAGCTGGCCGAACTCGACGGAACGCAGACTCCGGGTTCGATTCCTGGGATAGTGAATTTCGGAAACGAATTTTCTGTTATTTACCATAATCAGGGTGTCTGGGATCGGTCCCAGAGTAGTCCGTTGCATATATGCTTGGGGATATACAATGTGTGCGTTTGTCTACCGATTCTTGATGTTTTTGGAAGCGACAAATTCATATAAGACTGCCAGTCAGCCTATATAAGCTTGTTAAAAGTATGTATTTTTATCTGGTAATAGTTATGGGTTTAAAGAAATATTAGAACTGATTTAGTAATTGAATAAAACAAAATAGTGAATGATAAAAATTACAAAAGAAACCGAGGCATTTATTTGCAGTGTTAGATATAACTAAATCCATGGATTTGGGCACAGAAGCTATTAGTACAGTGAAATATAATATGAAACAATAGCGAAAGTAAGTTAAAGACAGAAACGAAACAAATCAACTTTGTTGGCAGCCCTCCAAAAGCCTCAGGTCGCTTGTTTATAAAATCATGAACCTATTGAAAGCGAAACCTTGAGCCCCAACTGCACTTGAAAATCTATTAATTATTTACACTTTTCAAAGCATTGTATGAGGAAAGGCGGAATTAATCATGTGCGAGTCACAATGGCAATGAATGCTATGCAATTCGACCAAACACAAATAATGATAGTGATAATTGTGTTAGTGCTTATTAAACATAACTGATCGTTTAATATACTTCATATTAATTAAATGATAATAATGGAGAAAAACAATGAGAGTTTTATCCCTTCGAATGAAGAAAAGCTTCATTGAAAGTTTCAACGGGCTCATGACGTGATTGACTTGCTCTTAATTGAATATGCACACTGCATGACTGGCATTTCGGATTACCGACCGATATATTGAAAATTTAAGACTAATACAAACAAACATTACGATCCACCTAATATTAGAAAGGCGATAGTAACTGTGTGTTTATAATCTTTTTACTGATAAACTTTCAAACCGATCTTAATGAAATTTGGTATAAATATTGTTTAGAGACCGGAGATGCATCATAGAATGCTCTTTTTATATAGAAAAAGAAATACTATCACGAGATACAGGTTGGAAATTTTTAATAAAGCCGCCGGCGCCGTGGATCTATTGAAAAATGTATGGTAAAATATTGTTCGGTAATCCGAGCCAAATTTGGCAGACCTAATTTGTGCGTTAGCACACTAGCGCAACAATCTGATTGGTTCATAAACATACTGCGACATCGAGAGACTGCATTGCGTTTAAGAGAGAGCTCACTGCCGCGGGCACTGCCGCCTTCCCCCAAATAAAACACACAAAATTAACACAACCTAAATCAATCTGTACTTTACAATATAAAACTTTGATATTTAATTATTAAACGTCATTACAGTATTACACAAAATATAATTCCGATCGGCAGTTCTCGTTTGCGCAGATAAGGCAGATCGGTTTCGGACGTGTAAATAATATATATCGTGGACTTTATTAGCCAGAGCAAAAGGTAGTGTTGCTCGCTAAGCATTCTTGGCTCTGTCCCGCTTACACGATTCCGTACACTGTCGAGTGTATTAAAATTAGTTTGCTGTGCACGTATATCGGGAGGAATTATTAGTTGTGTATTACTATACCTACATAGATTATTTTTTTAAACGTTTATACCTCTGCTTCATTGGTATTATGTTAGTGTTAGTGACTATGTCACGGAAATGTAGCCAACGGTCAAATGCGTTATTTGAGGTGCGACATTATTAATGACGGTGAACATTTTCATATAACTCATGTATACTAATCTAGCCAACCGTTAGCCCATTATTTTATAACGCTACAAAGTCGCATTTGGACACAGTCACTAAGACTAACATTAACCTAGGTGTAGCAGGGGCATTAGAGATATCTTATTTGCAGATACTACTTGAAGATAAGTATTTTCTTCGACAATAAGATGCCCAATGTCCGTTTAATGTGTTATATTAATCATGTTGTTTTTTTAATTGAGTTTGAATATAATTTAAGTAACCAAATTTCAGTAATAAAAATAAGATATCTCTTGAATTTTGGCATACACATCAATCAATCTCTGAAAAGCTTATTTGTATGTTTTCTACAAATCTTCAATATTACATCTTGAGAGAGTTATAATAATTCTAAATGATGTGTAGACCAAAATAGGGAATCCAGCGACTAAATTGTTTAAAGTGAATGCATACCCTTTCTCCACTAGAATAAAAGAAGTATTTCAATTTGACAATGTTACAATGTTCCAGCCGTCGCATTATTTGTAGCTCCCGGTTCTGAAACATTAAAAAAAAAGATAAATGAATGAAACTCGAATATATTAAGTGTCGGCTTTTAACTACAGTCCAATATAAATATTACTATGTAATACGTAAACAAAAAAAAAACCAAACATATAGTTTGTTGTTCATTAGGAATTTAAGAAAACTTTTTTATTTTATTATAAATTTTATATTTTTGCACAACAGCCACTAAAGTTTATAAAAGCAACTTGTGAACGAATGTAGAAATTACTTAATCCTTCTATCTTTGTACTAAAACTGCAAGGACACAAAAATTATAATATTAGTGATTATTAATATAGATAACATTAAGCAATTGCGGTATTATATTCTAAAAATGACAAAGGAACCGGTTAATTATTCTAGTCCGAATATTAAAAACTTACGACGCAATAATGTTAACACAACCTTGAAAAGAATACTGAAAAAATCGTTTCAGAAAAACAGTCTTGTATTTTATCTCCTTTACTAGTCCTAACTCAATATTGGATCCGTTTACGAGAAAACATATATCAGCCCCACAAGAATGACACGTGACTCAAGTCTTATGTCATTCCCATACTTTTTCATTCCATTCGTTTAGCGCTAACGCCACTTGTCTATGGAGTCATGGCTGCCATTAAAAACTCTTCTTTTCAAGTACATACTTTGAATTCAGAAAATGTATCTCAATGCAACGTCTACGAATTGATCAGCAATTGCTTCATATTTCATGATCAAACTGTTAATATACTGTGATTCACAACGTTCCAGTGCAATCCTTATTCACCTATACTAATATTATAAAGAGAAAAGATTTGAACTTTTGTACGTTTCTAACGAATAAAGTCAAACACTACTGGACCGATTACAAAAACTCTAGAATGCTTTTTTGAGGCGGGGGAAATGCATCTCGCACACTACCAGGTCGTTTGGTAAGGATTGGACCAAAGCGGTGAGAGGTGAAGCTACGAATAGCCACCAGAGTCAATCACATGTGCCCCGCGCTTAAGGCAGGAAGAGCGTGAAACTTAGAACGTAGTTACGCCCACGCTGATCCAACGCATCAGTGCTTGAGAATGTCCTGGGAAGCAATGCAAACTCACTTCGACAACAGGGGATGACTCCTCGATGCTGGAGGGCCACCATTCGAGTGCTACATTATCCCTGAGTAACATAGGCTATTTAATTTAAATAGTCGGGTTCTACATTTCAAGGCAGGGCAACGCGTCTGTCGGGACCGCTAGACTACTAATATAATAAAGAGGAAAGATTTGTATTTTTGTATGTTTCTAAGGTATAAACTCAAAAACTACTGGACCGATTTCAAAAATTCTTTCAGCATTAGAAAGCTAAATTATCCCTGAGTAACATAGGTTATATTTATAGGTTTATCCCAAAATTATAAAAAAAAATTTCAACTGGTGCGAGGCCGGGACGGGCAGTTAGTATTACATAAAATGAATGTTGACTACCATAACATATACATTATATACCCCAAGCCCCCCCCCCCACCGCAAGCGAGGGAATTTCACACTCCTCGTGATTCAATTTTGTAAAATAGACACATAATTTACCTTAAACCTTTTGTCCTGAAGTACTTTTTTGATAGCAATCAGCTCGCCGGTGTCGCATAATTTGGCCTGGTAGACGACGCCGAAGCTGCCGTTCCCGATCAGCTTCATGTCCGTATAGCTCACCTCCTGCGGCCGGTCGGGGCCCTGCCCCGGCGTCGCTACCACGGTCGTCACCTTGGAGCCGTCCTTGCCTGCAACAAACCCGTATTGTTACCATCTACAATACCAATCACTGAAATCTATAGGCTCGCCGCACATTGGCCGGTATTGCGTGACCGATAGTAGCTTGAATCACTACTTCTTTGAGCGCTGCTTGTTTTTTTAATATTTTACTAGAGCTACACGAATCTCACATATATGTCTATACAGTCGACCAAACTATTAGATTGAGAGCCGGTGATCGCCAGACCTACCAAATAGTATAAAGGCTAAAAAAGTTTCCGTGCAAGGATCCTACAGCAGGTAAGAAGGTTTGGATATTATGAATCTCGAACCGTGGTGGCTTGGACAGATAACAGGTAGCAAAGGTGAGCATAATTGCTGCCCAAAAACATTATAGCATAATGCGCAATTTTTTAGTATGCTCTAAAGGATACTATTAGAATATCATACCATCCGTCGCCAGACACTTTGTAGGGTGGCAACCCCCTGCCAGACGCCTTTAAAGTTTAATAAATAATAATTCTACTTATGTCATAATATAAAATCTGAGTTTTATATATGTTACTTGGTCAAATATTCAAAGATGTTTCCCAAACGGCCAGACAGTTTCAAAAGTTCTAACACTCTCCCAGACATAGTTGAAGGTCAGCTGTAGGGGCGAGCGCAGAGGCGGTTTATATACTATATGCAATATAAGTATAACTAGTGAGTATGATTTATTGGTCAATCCATAGAACAAAGACATACTCACTACTTATACTATATTGCATATCTATACTAATATTATAAAGCTGAAGAGTTTGTTTGTTTGTTTAAACGCGCTACTCTCAGTGGTGGTTCCTGAGAGTAGCGCGGTCCGATTTGAAAAATGCTTTCAGTTATATTATATTATATTTTCAAAAAAATTAGGGATCCTTACTAAAATATCCAAACCTAATTATCTGCTGTAGGATCCTTGCACAGAAACTTTTTTAGCCTTTATACTATCTGGTAGGTCTGGCGATCACCGGCTCTTAGTCCATATTACATAAAAGTCGTAACAACTCGAATGATATGCGATGTTACTATTACTCCGATACTGACAATAGTTGGTCAAACATTACCAATGTGCAATTAGTCATAGTCATCTACTGTTTATTACCAAGGGAAGAATTATTTTTAATTTAACACAAATCTTATTATTGAAAATTAAAGGTATGCTTGAAGACACTCTTATTTAATTAATATTTAGTCCCTGTCTTATACGATGCCAACTTAATGTCCAACATTTTGGAACACGATATTAGAAATTGAATTAGGACAACACGTTCAAAACTTTGTTTAAAAAAATTGAAACTATAAAACCTATGACAATACGTAGGCGTGCGTGGCTGTCAAAGTACCTTTGCATTTTTATGGACGTCAAGACCTGTTTATGTAATAAAAGTTAGGATTTTCTTAACTATGCATTGGCATAGTTAAGATGATTGCATCGAATTTGACAACATAATAAAACTATAACATATTTAACGTTTGCTAGTTAATAGTATCAGTATTTATAAAATGTCAATTTATTTTTCCATTTACGAGTCAGTAGAAAAGAACAAGAAGTCAAAATTACTAAAGGTACACTATTCCACTTAGTTTATTGTCTAGTCGAAAATATAAATGCACTCTCTCTCTAAAATTATGGTTACAAAATTAAGAAATTAATGAAAACAAGTACCTATTTCACATGTTATTTAGTTATTCCTGTAATTATTATATTACGTTACAACAAACCAACCGGCGGAATTCGAGCTGCCATCATCAGTGTGCTCACATTGTGCCTTTTCTTTTTCCATCATCTTATAACATTGTATAACAAATAAAAGAAATAATTGAGAAAAACATAATGACAAATGTTTAAAAACCGATATGAAAAGAAAACAAAGCCCTCTTGAATTCGTACATGTAATTTAAAAATAATCCTATTTAAAATTAAATAATAATGAAATAACAACTACTTCATAATTATAAAGGCTTGGTAATATATATAAAGTTGTTGACAATTTAATAGAGTTGCTGCGTGGCTTAATATGACTTGTCTGGATCGAAATGTCTGAACCTCGTGCTTTGTCTTTGTAAATTAGATCGGTAGGAGGATGCCACGCACTCACGGAATATGGGTATGTCTTGTACGGTTTGCCTTGAGCTAATCGTGTTTAACACGACGCGTGAGGGTTCTCACGGCCAACTTCCCCTTCCCTCTATACCAGTCTATGCCAATCCTCCCGACCGATTCATCTATCCCATCCCCTTTATTCCACCACTTCATCCGAAACCTCTTTTTTTGCCAACGCTGGGGAATGCGTTTGCGCATATCTTCAGGCCCCGGGGGATGCCACCAAGGAGTATGTGGGACTCCCGGCTGTTGGTGTTGCACACAAGCTTTAACGTTAGAGCTTGCAAGCCCCGACCGCCAGACTACCCACTAAACCTTCCAGCGTCGCTCCGTATTATGATGCGGCGCCACGGGACCGTAACCATGGGTATGACTGCCGTAACACCTCAATGCAAGCCGACAAGGAGGGGTGTCCCTGAGACTAGAACACCCCAACCAATCCGAAACCCCTAACCCATCCTAAAGACTCTAAACGCGTTAGCTTCGTGCCTAGCGTTGCAAACGTCTATAGGCGATAGCAACCACTTACCTTTAGCTGGGCCATCTGCCTGTTTGCAAGCTTCGCAATAATAGACATAAACCAGTAAATATAATATCCACTCCACACCGTTAGTTTTTTGTTATCTCCAATAAATGAAAAATAACTGTGTTTGAGGCGAGCTAAGTTTTAGCCGGCCAAACTCGCTGGAATTCAGAGGCTACGGGTTCGATTCCTGGCATGGTAAATGTCGGAAATGAACTTTCTGTTGCTTGCTTTGGTCTGGGTGTGTCTGAGATCGGCCGCAGAGTGGTCCATTGTATTTTACCCATAACACAAGCGTAACTTGGTTAACTTGGGCATGTACAATGTGTGTGTTTGTCTGACTATTTTTTTTTAAATAAATCATAGTTTGTAAAAACTCGTTAAAATTGCCTGACGTAATAAAATACGACCAATTGTAATCAATACTCATCCTAATTGAATGGCCAGATGACGCGCGTATTAATGCACTTAGATAAAGTGCATGAGTTCATTATTATAGAAACTTTTACTTACGTAAGTAATAGTGAAATTACTCACTACCGTTTCTAAACAATTCTCTCAAGTAACAAACAAGAGCATTTCGTTTTCGTGGAAACTATCTTATTTTTTGGCATAAAAATTATGTAAAACTATGCTTATACCTTTTATTGAAAGCACACATACATACATACGTATATTACAATTTCGTATCCCTTAGAAACATATACTATATTCCAGGGTAAAAAATATCCTATGTTCATCCTCGCTATCGAAAGTACAAACATACCAAATTTCATGTCAATCTGATAATTCCGAAGACCGTGAAGAACGAATAGTAATCTTTCTTAGATTATTGAATAAGACACTTGAATCTTCATCAATGAGCTACTGCTATACTTACACCTATTACCGTTCCAAAGAGTCATTTTAACAGAAACGAAACCTTAATAAAATCGACATGTCACAGTTAACATAACCGACTTCTAAAAGGAGGAGGCTCTCAATTGGTCTGTATGTTGTATTTTTTGTATGCTCGTTACTCAATTTCTTCGTCAATTGTGAACTGATTTAAAAAAAAAAAAATTATTTCAAACGTTATACTCCTGAATTGGTCCCATTGCCATCATGTTAGGATCTGATGAGTGGATCCCAGAGAAATCGAGAGTAACCCTTATTAAAAATCGGCAAGAGCCTACATTTTTCCAAAAAAAAAGGTAGTATACAGGTATTACTTTCTACAAGCGCTTAATTTTTGTGTAAGCATGTTACGCGATATCTGCGTCAATTGTGGACCGATTTTCAAATTGTTGTTTGTAACTCCTAAGATGGTCCCATAGTCACCAGGTCAAGACCTGATTTGTGCATCCCAAGGAAAACGAGAGCAACCCTTATTGAAGAGCTTATACACCGAAAAGTGAGATAGCAAATTTGTATACTCGTGCAAATTGTACAATTTCTAGAGGTGCTTAATATATTATCTCTAATGCTACTGAAGTATTTGCTTACTCAAGTAAAAATAAATACTTTTTAGAAGAAAACGATTTCAAAAACTACTAGGTCTAATATAACAATATATCTATACACAAATTACACAATGGTATAGTGAAAATGCAAAAAATCTAAAAATTAGGTGAGGCTGCTATACATAACTAACTATAAATGAATATAACTGAGGGAGATGTTTTTGCAGTACATTCATTACACAGCGTTTGGGGTATTGTTAGACAGGTCATGAAAAAATGATATTAGCTTGCAAAGATGTGAATAATGTGTCCGTCTCGTCTTTTTGATTTAAGAGATAAAAAATTGAAAAAAAATCAAGATAATAAATGTCAAAAATACTTTCGACGAAAATTGGTATGAATAAGATATGTCATATAATTTTGAGATTTTTGTTTGATGGGGTTTACTCAATGCAATTAACCAACTTCAACAAAAGGAGCAGGCAATTTGTCTGTAAATATTTTTAATAAGCTCTGTTACCAAATGGCAATAGTGGAGGTTGGTCATTTTTACGGAACCCTTCGTTGTGGTTGGGCAAACACGAATTTGGCCAATTTTTACTTTAAGACTAGTTAAGTCAACAATCTAGGTCTATCTGAACTTTGACCTGATGCTACGGATTTAGCGATAGTATCATAAAACTCCTAACGCCCAACCTAACGTCACTTGATGATTGATCACCTGGGACCTAAAAATACTGCCTTAGACGGTAAAGCAAATTACAGGGAGATTGAATTGTATTTTTAATAGCATTCGCCTGCGACTCCGTTCTGGTTAGAGATGTTAAGAGATTGTTTCACAATTTAAGGGCCGATTTTTCAATCACCAGATAAACAATCAGATAGGGTTTATTCGACAGATAATATAGGTTTAAATTTTTCAATCGTCAGTTAGGCTTTCTCGGACGAATAACTGGACTTCCTGGGACATAACTGTATCTGCCGCTTTGAGGGATAGATAATCGTTATTCAACGTATAATTTCTAAATAAAACTATTGACTAACAATTTAGTAATCGAGTTTTGTTTCTAGATTTTGCATAATTACGAAAATTAAATGACATTATTATTCGTATTAATATTTTTGATATATATTATATATGTCGCAGAACGGCCTCGTTCTCACGACATCTTTAGTTATTGTAGGTTTAGTGGGCGTCATCAGGATAAAATGCGAGCATAAAACACAATAGCCACGGTTTATACACTTTTAATTTAGATTTGATCAACATTATGACATAGTTTAGACCGAGCAGCGGGTTCAGGGCACCCGCTCATACTTCCAGCTTCAATACTTTCTTTAAAATACTCCATGGTCCAACTCGACCTGTTGCCACCAATCAAATGTGCCACAAAAACTTCTCAGTCTACCCAAGTAGATATTACTCAAAGTATAGAGGGCGCTGACCCCGCTCCGCCATATGCTCTGCTCTGATTGGTCATTTATTAAATTACAATATTCATAACTTTTATAAGGTTAGAACGATCTTTAAGTTATAGAAACATTCAACAAATCAAATTAAATTACATTAAGAATTTTAGAAGTAATTAAAATGTAAACAAATGATATTGTGCGTTATACATCCAAATAATAATCCATCCAACTATAACTTCCCTCCGACACGGCCTTCCTGACGTATTACACGCCCTCGTGTAATAGGCCGCCCATTATGGATTATCTGCAAAAAGAAAGAGATATTATAGTTCGGCCACTCCTGACCAAGGACATCGTGTACATTTTATCTTCTGCGCAACAACTTCATTCTGGATTTTTTTCTGAGATCTGAGTCCTAACAGACTCCAGACTACACACCAAATCAAGTCAGCAGTATCGAAACTGCCACCTCGTCGCCCATCGAGCTACGCATTTTGGGTCAAACATCAAAACACAAATCAAAACATCAAACACAAAAATATCCAAATAGTATACAGCCTCTCATTCTATCGATACTAATTTTCAATCGCTACCCCGCCTTTTATTCCACTGATTTCACTTTGCAACGGCCATCTCGCCCATTAAAAAGCCTAAATAAACCACCCAAATAGCCACCTAGCCTCTTATTTCACTTTGTAATGGCCACCTCGCACCTATTTCACTGACCACCTCGCCTCTATTTCACTGGCCACCTCGCCTCTATTTCACTGGCTACCTGGCCTCTATTTCACTGGATACTAATGACTCTATTTTAACATCAAACTCACAATAAACCTTCAAAATATTCAACGACTCATTTCAAAAATAATATCACAAATTTGTAATCTCCATGTACCAACTCATTTAAGTACCGAAAACTTGAAAAATAACTAGGAATACTAGAAATATTGTTTAGGGCTACAAAAACTCCAGCAATAATTAGCAGTTAAAACAAGACCCAGAGACTCGAGAAATACGGACATTAAAAAACATTTACCATTTAAACTATCAGACAAATCTTTCACTCTATATGTACCTCTAAATTTATAAACTACCCATTATAATAGTCAACTGCATTTACCACGTTTAATAATTATTGAAATTCCATTATTTTAACTTCAATCAAAAACCGTGTGAACGCATCAGTCATCCAACCCGCTAACAACACTTCTCAATCAGTCAATCAAACCAATACATCTAAATGAGTGATGTACTCTCAACCAACCCCCGCTGGGCGTGGCTCGGATGACACTTTTTGACCAAAGTAGACAATCAGAGCAACGAAGGTTGTCACTCTACGGGCTCCAGAGTCGACAACTTATGAAAACTCATTATAATAGAAGAACAAACAAACTCAAAATAATTTTTCGATTTACAATGAGTTCAATAGCTAGGGTATTCACCCTAATTCGAATTTGAAACTATCACAAAAATGATCTTAAATAAAAAATCAACTTACCAAAGTGTCTACTAACGTAAATACCCCCAAGTACCTTATAGTGGCTTTCAAACTTCTTCATAGCCACAGTTTCTTCACGGTAAAATTCTAATCATCTGAATCTAAAATGTGTTTCATATAATGCCTGTAAACTTACTTTTACAAGAAAGATAACATAGCGTAGCAATAATGTGTCATAACCACTTTCCACTATACGTTATCTAAGTAAAAAAAAACTCAAAAACTAGATCCGATTTTCACATTATAAAAACTCTTGGAAGGTAGACTTGAAAAGACAATTAATACACGCACATCGTTTATAACGAACACAAGTTTTCTTACCTTAATCAGAAAACCAAGGAAAACGTCGCATAGGAATAATATGTCAAAGGCCATACTACCTACCATTCTACCATACATAATCCAAGTAAAATAATTTAAAAAACTAGACCCGATTTTCACATTATAAAAACTCTTGGAAGGTAAGACTTGAAAAGACAATGAATACACGCACATCGTTTATAACGAACACAAATTTCTTGTAAGTAACCAACTCCCAAAAATAATGATGAAAAAGTAAACCATTCCATTTTTTGGCAACCATATCGTAATTTTTCGTACACGAAAAATATCACTTAAATATGATGGTAGTAAAATTGTCTACCACAAACGATGAACTATAATTTTTTTTTAAATCTCGCTTTCTTCATTTTCAGAATTCGCACTAAAATAATAATTAAAAATTACCATACCTCCTGTGCCAAGTAGAATAGGCACGTAATTTTTACCTTAGATTAGACTTCACGATCCATAAAATTGCCTTTCTACTCGCTGTACTAACGTGAATTTGAACCATTGCTGGCACACAGTAGGCCCAACGGTGACCAAACCATGCATAGGCCGACATACCGCCGCTCCACAGGCACATTCAGGACGTCACCACTACGTCGCCGCTATTGCCGCCGATGGCCCCAACATGTCAATCGTCCTCAAATGCTTTTGCTTCCACTGTGGGCATCCTTTAATCCATCAGCACGTCTTCTTATACTGGCAAGGCTTCGCAGTCATTGCTTTCATTGTGGGCACAGGCTGAGATCCCACTTCTGATGTCGCAGAACGGCCTCGTTCTCACGACATCTTTAGTTATTGTAGGTTTAGTGGGCGTCATCAGGATAAAATGCGAGCATAAAACACAATAGCCACGGTTTATACACTTTTAATTTAGATTTGATCAACATTATGACATAGTTTAGACCGAGCAGCGGGTTCAGGGCACCCGCTCATACTTCCAGTTTCAATACTTTCTTTAAAATACTCCATGGTCCAACTCGACCTGTTGCCACCAACCAAATGTGCCACAAAAACTTCTCAGTCTACCCAAGTAGATATTACTCAAAGTATAGAGGGCGCTGACCCCGCTCCGCCATATGCTCTGCTCTGATTGGTCATTTATTAAATTACAATATTCATAACTTTTATAAGGTTAGAACGATCTTTAAGTTATAGAAACATTCAACAAAACAAATTAAATTACATTAAGAATTTTAGAAGTAATTAAAATGTAAACAAATGATATTGTGCGTTATACATCCAAATAATAATCCATCCAACTATAACTTCCCTCCGACATATATATATATAGGTATAGTATACAGATGATTTGGCAATTGAATAAGAAAGTCTTATAAATGAATTCATCAATCCATTTGAGAGGAAACTTAGAATTGTAAGATCCACACCAGAACATTTCACTATGTGGGGTTCAAAAGAATTCCATTGTCAATTCAGAGTTTCAAAAGAGTCTGTGCAATATTTACTTTCTATGATCATAGATAAAATAAACACAAAAAAAACCTAATTACTGTTATTAGGTTAGACAGATGCGATAATTCCTCAATTTGTCGTGATAAAATTGTCTGCCCTAATTCACTTCGTCGAATAAAAATAATTTGCCCAAATCGCGCTAAAAATCCCCCAGTTGGAGATCGTGACTGGCTTTGTCATGTTTATTGAATTTGATGATTGATGCATATGGAAATAGTCTGTCCTGCTCTAACGTGTGTTGATTCAGTATGTTTGTTTCAACTCCCTGAAGTTAGCATTGTCTGAACCAATTAAATAATCATGTGGCTATTCATCAGTTATTAAACGGTTTATCTGACTATTGGAAAATAGGCTCTAAATTTAATTGCAAAAGTCGATATGCCAATATTTGAAATAGGAAAATACTTAGAATGCAGACATACGACAAAGTTTGCGGTCCGTTGCTAAAAGCTGCGTTCATAGCAGTTTAGGAGTTTTTGTAAGACTGGTTTACGATTTGGTAAATATGCATAACGGCGGAACCTGAAAATTACGCGTTTTTTTGTATTCAAAAACTTTAAATATGGTTTGCTATGGTATAATAGTGACTCAAAAATCGAAAATCCATCATTTAGACAAAAAAATAATAAACAATACAATTATTTTTTTTTACTTTACCTACGATATTATTAGGTACCTACATGAAACTGGAACATTCAGACAAAAAATTGAAAATTAATTGTGCAATTCTACATCGATCAAAATAAAGGTTCATCCCAAGTGGTTTTTTGAACGAGCTATAATGCGTAGATACGACATGTAAACAATTTTACAATAATAACTAATATAAAGCTTTTTCTAGGCTTTGCTCGCGTGTATTTTTGATTTAATACCTAAAAAGTATCTAATTTTTCGGGATAATAAGTATTTTATGTTTGTCCCTGTTATTGAGAATACTATCTGATTGATATGAAATAAATTTCAAACAATAGGTCCTTTCTCGATACATTTTTTGTCTAGTTGGGAATGGGTTATACATAACCCATAGTCTGCGGCAGACTAATGTAGCATTATATTAGCGGGGATTGCCATCCACTAAAACTACTCCGGTGTTCCTCCGATTGGCTGAGGCGTCACCGTGATATTAACAAGTGTAGGTTTGCTCTCGTAGTTTTAGAACATCCTAGTCTCTTTATTTCCTAGGGCGATCAACGTCCCTGGCCATAAAATACTCAGGTTCAAGTAAGATAAGCATGCACGAACCATCTGCGCACTTCAGTTTCTGCGACTTTAATGCGGGTGACGGTCGATGATGTCCTCGGCGGCCAACACGTCACTGAATCATGTTCGAATAAGTTCAACCTTTATATGACACTAACGCAGAGATCACAAATCTAATTATAATTTTCTTTCTTGCCTACATTTTACAAAATTGCCATAGGATTTGAATAAATGCGACCAAAACACATACTAGACGACTAGGCACCTTGAATAATTCAGCGTGGACCAATTGACCATACCAATCGATACGACACATAACATTGTTATTGGTGGATGAGCGCAGAGGTATTCTATTTTTATTAAAACATAATTTGGGAACTTATAACTGCATACGATTCATATATGCAAGTAAGTAAAGAATAAATATACATATTATGAAAAATAAGTTACGCTTGCTCAATGGCTTGGCACTTCCGTCCGATTGCAATGTCGTGGACTTCATCCCGCTATTCTAGCAAAAGGAATCTACATCTTAGACAGTTCTTCTAACCCAATAAAACCAAAATCAAACTAACAATAAAACCATGTATTGGGGGTTGTCAAATTTGCGCATAATAATTACCGAAGAACTGACCAATCCGACTGGAACAATCATGGCAAGTAGGTATATCGCTAGCTCCACTGAAATGAGAAAGCTCGAACCAACAATCAAACGTTTAGAAGCTGATATTATTATAGGAGCTAAAATTTATAATTACATTTATTTACGCTACGGTAAAGTGGAACTGCTGGAATTATTACAATTCTCTGTAAACAAAGTTCCTTGGAAACAAAATATTGACAAAGTAAATAAACGGAAACTGAGAAGGCCAAATATTAATACGCGAAACAAGCGTAATTCAAGTTACACAAACACAACATGTGTGTATCTGTAGGGTGGACATCAATCATTCTTCGAAAGACCTGTGAGCACAAGCTAAAAAGCCGCACCCCTGACGTGAGGCCAAGCGCACTCCACCCTTGTTTATCGGCATTCTATCAAAGTACTCCTTTTAATCAACTATCTTTTAATAACTCCAATATATGCAACCTTTATATATAGGAAGCAATTGAAATGTACTACAAACTTTTTCATTTCATCATTGTTATAGTATCCGCATAGAACTATAACATAGATTTAATTTTCACTACTCATGCTACATTTTATAGAAAATATTATAAAAATAAACTCTGTTACATCATTTCTGAAATTAACATGAGAAAGATTTTTTATCAGTGTTTTGTTTGTTTAATGACGTTGATCACGATTGAGTCGTGTAAAAAGACTCGCGAGTAATAAATACTACAAATCTCTGTGCTATTAAATTTTGTCTGATATTTTGAACGTTAGCTCTTGTCACCGTGATTTTGACAATATTCTATAGTTTCGTTAGACTATAAAATTAGTCCATTGAAATTTTACATGAGCTTTGCATTTCTTAGAGGACGCAATTTTATTTTTGGGATATGTGTGGGGGTCAATAGAAGCTTAACCTCAAGTTTGTGGGGTTGCCACCCTTGTCCCCCGGCCGCCATCTTGGAAAAAGGGGTGAAAACACTTTTTTCGCGATATCTCGGAAACTATGCGTCTTACAAAAAATTTATTAAGTCATAATTTGTAGCAAATTGTTTTGCCTATAAATATAGTTACATAAATTAAAAATTAAAGAAGTTATAAGCAAAAAAGTGAGATTTTTTTTATTCATTCCTCACTCTTTTCTTTACCATAGAACTTACCAAATTTAACTTATCGAATGTTAAGCAGGTAGAAAAGGTCCCCCGTTTTCCCCGCCACCTATGAGGTAGAGTCCGTAGGCGCGTACGTGGTATCCCCAGTAGGCCTACTCCACGGACATCTTGCTTATAAGGTAATCCTCGACATCATAATATTTTTAATCACTTATTAGCTAGCTACTCTAATCGACTTTTCTTCGATGGTCCGGCTGTGGCTGTGTGTGCGTGTGTGTGTGTGTGTGTGTGTGTGTGTGTGTGTGTGTGCGTGTGTGTGTGCGTGTGCGTGTGCGTGTGCGTGTGCGTGTGTGTGTGTGTGTGTGTGTGTGTGTGTGTGTGTGTGTGTGTGTGTGTGTGTGTGTGTGTGTGTGTGTGTGTGTGTGTGTGTGTGTGTGTGGCTGTGGCTCAGAATCTAAATCAACGTCAAATGTGAAAGTTTGAGGAATGACAGGAGTTAAAATTGGAGTCATAGTTGGAAGTTCATCTTCAAATTCATTTTCTTCTATTAACTTTGATATCTCCATAATGTTGCTGCATGTTTCGCCAGAACATACATAAAGAAAACGCGCCTACGGACTCTACCTCATAGGTGGCGGGGAAAACGGGGGACCTTTTCTACCTGCTTAACATTCGATAAGTTAAATTTGGTAAGTTCTATGGTAAAGAAAAGAGTGAGGAATGAATAAAAAATTTCTCACTTTTTTGCTTATAACTTCTTTAATTTTTAATTTATATAACTATATTTGTAGGCAAAACAATTTGCTACAAATTATGACAATAAATTTTTTGTAAGACGCATAGTTTCCGAGATATCGCGAAAAAAGTGTTTTCACCACTTTTTCCAAGATGGCGGCCGGGGGACAAGGGCGGCGACCCCACAAACTTAAGGTTAAGCTTCTGTTGACCCCCCACATAAGTCCCAAAAATAAAATTGCGTCCTCTAAAAAATGCAATATTCGGTCCTTAAATTGTAAGATTTCAATGGATTAAATTATAGCCGGCAGCGATTACTAAATAATAACAATCGTCCACTTTTCGCATTAATAATTCAAATGTTCAGGCCCTGTAGAAAGTTGTAGACAAGTGGCATTAACGCTAAATGAATAGAATTAAAAATGTATGGAAATTACATACATTCCCATATATTTTCTATTCTATTCGTTTAGCGCTATGCCACTTGTCTCCAGGGCCTGAGCTTGTCATTTTCGTTGTCAAGTGGAATAATATTTAATGTTTTTATATAATTTGGATGTAATTTATGTTTTGTTTGTTATTTATTATATCGAGCTCCCGACTCAGACCGACGATTAAACTATTACTACTAACACTAGCGTTTTCCCCGCGGCGTATCAAAAACTCTAGGTAGTTAGTAGCTCATGTTACTTGCATAAAAACTTAATTAGATTTATTGAAGTGATAACTTCTTATGGGAGGGCAAACCGCTTTTTTAGGTAACGCGTTACGGCGCCAGTCTATCTGGCTTCCCTTTCTCTTACGTTAGATTAGTTTAAGCTATCACTTCTGTCGGGCGTCCCGAGACGTAAACAGTCTTTTTTTATATATATATATAAACCTTTTAACCAAAATGTATCTATCATCTAATCGATGGTGAAAAGCGCTTAAAAATCATAGCTACATTATTGTATACACACACGTTATCTGGCAATATTTAATGTCCTTAACAATTAACAACAATATCACTTCACAAATAACGCATTAAATTCTCTAAATACATCTGTCTCAAACGGTTAATTACTAAAATATTATTCAAGAATAAAAAAACTGCAATAAGCCAAATTAAACCAATATTTTTATTTTTATAAGCATTTATAATAACAGACAAGAGAACAACTACCTACCATATATCACATCATCATACATCATGCCTATAGATTGTGAACAAAAAAAAATGAAATGAAATATGAATTATTATTCCTTATGAGATTTTATTGCTATAAATAACATATTTGGTTAAAGGGGATTGATTATATTTCTTGTTAAATTCACTACAATAACAAATAAAGTAAGTCCACATAGTTTACACAACTGCCCAGCAAAGAATAGGAGCGATTCGAAGCCAACCTGATTTGAAGTAATACAATGATCTGAATGTTGACATCTAGTTTCTGACAACGTAAGTGTTTGTGATGAGAGTTCCGCAGAAGGCGGCTCCGTGGTCGGAGGTGTCGCTACGCACAAAACCTCCTCCTTCCATGATCTCCGCACAGGGGCCACGGGGGCGAGTGCGGGATGCCGCAGACTTCCCCCCCCCCCCTGTTGTTGAAGAGGGTGTTCTCTCCAACAAGACAGCATGGGTTCGTCGACAGGTGTTGGGGCGTCACAGATGCAGTACCTATTGATCTAGTTCATGTCGTAAAAGCGTGTGCGCTAGGGGCGCAGATTAGGTTTACTGGGTAGTTTGACGAACGATCGACCATCTACCTGTCTCCCGTTCGGAGGCTATACGGTCGATCAAGAGTCCCACACATCCCTCGGCGAGCCTTCGCCCCAGGCCCGAGGATGGTGTACCAAGAAAATACATTCCCCTGCCTTGTAAAAAAAGTGTTACCTCGGGTTATAAGCCAGCACGCACTATGTTGAGTTTCATTTAAATACCATCAGTAGTTTCCGCAAAAGATGCAAGTCGTCGTCGCAGTGCCATCTTTTTCTATTTTTATCTATCCCACGGAAACGATGTCTTTTATCGGGATAAAAAGTATCCAAGTTACGCCCCAGAATATAAGCTAGCTCGATGTAGAATTTCATTTCAATCCCCAGTTTTCACGTGATGCTCAACAGAGAGACAGACAGAATTTCGAAAAGTTGCATTATCGGAATTTCCTAGTCCGAACACATGTATATATGATGTTGAACCATTTACAGATTAGTACATTAGTACTGCTTTTTAACCGACTTCGAAAAAAGGAGGAGGTTCTCAATTCGTCGCGACCTTTGTTTTTTTTTTTTTTTTTTTTGCTTTTTTTTATGTATGTTCGCCGATTACTCCGTGATTTATGATCCGATTTACGTGATTCTTTTTTGTTCGACGCAGAATAGCTTCCAATTGGTCCCCTAAAAATTTTACATAGTTCGGCCCAGTAGTTTTCATTTTATGAAAATTTTTCATGAAAATAATTTTCACTCCGTTCCATATGTACACCGATTACTCTGAGATTTATGATTCGATTTACGTGATTCTTTATTTGTTCGACGCGGAATAACTGCCATCTGGTCCCCTAAAAATTTGACATAGTTTGGCCCAGTAGTTTTCATTTTACGAACATTTTTTTGTTCCCGTTTCTTGGGACCTATATTTTTTAAGAAGCGCGGCACCATTCGTACGTCCACCCATACATAGCTAGACACAAAAAGTAAGAAATAAAAATAAAAACTTCGTTTAAAAAAACCGACTTCAAAAACTAAAAAACTAAAATGTATAAAATAACTTATTTCTAAAGCTATTATTATTAATATACATATATTATCTAAAACATCTTGAAGTCGGTGCAAAGTAAAACATAAAAATTACTATATTTTGAAAATTACTAAGCACCGACCAAGATGTTTTAGATAATATATATTAATAATAATAGCTTTAGAAATAAGTTATTTTATACATTTTAGTTTTTGAAGTCGGTTTTTATATCCTGACCACACATTTTCAATAATGTAATTATTTCTTTACCCCTGAGCTACATATAAATATCTTGGAAATAAAATAATAATATGATATAGTAATTAACATTAAAAGCCTTTGAATGTTTAAGAATGCATTCATATCTTAACCCAAACATCATAAATAAAAGGAAAGACGAACTGATGTGACGCGTGATAAGCTCCCTAACTGACATTTACTGAATGCCAAACAGGTACTAGGCGTGGAAAGTTTAGGTATCAACGGCGAAGTTACGAGTAAGGTTTCCACCGAACGTCTACAAACGATAATCCGATATAATGGATGAATATACTCAAGGGCCTAAAACGGCCGCTTATTGCTTAGTGAAATTGACACGTGTCTAGATATATTGGAGAGTGTAAGACATGGGATAATATTCCACTTTATTTTGATGCTATAGTCTTAATACGTAGGCGCTTGAAGAATCCTACAAGTTTACTAGCCTGGCATAGGACATGTGCATCATTCCTGAAAAGGGTGATAGACATATCGATTTTGAGTGTTTTTTTTATTATTTTTAATTTATTATCCAATATGCTTACATTCATATACATTACAAATCACATTTGAACTGTGGCACAGAAACCTCATGGGTTTATTCGTACCGCAGGGAGTCGTGTACACAATATTGTTATTTTAATAAATAGGAGCAGAGGCGAGGAATGGTTATCATCATTCTAGTGTTTAATTCTGATTTGATAATAAAGCGCGTATCATCTTTCTAGTATATGGTTCTCATTTTAGTCCCAGGACTGCACATGTGCGCATGATAGTCCGCTTTGGGAATCAGTATAGAATCTTTTCAGATTATACTTGATTAATTTGTGGTTATTTTTGTACTTGGTTTGCAGGTCCTCTGGTCTCCCAGATTTATTTATAATGTTTGGTATCATATATTCCTCGCGCCTTGTCCCATACACATTATTATATTTAGGTATAATATATTTACATGTGTCAGATCTCGGTCGCATGTAATTAGGTCTAGTCTTCTGTACTAAGACTTCTGGTTTGTTACATTCAGTTAGTATTGAAAATTTAACCTTGTCAAAGATGCTCATAACTTCACAATATTTGAATAATTCTTTGTAATTATCTTTATGTTTTGATTTAATATTCTTGGGTAGGTACTATTGTTTTTAATAAACGTAACTGAAGTTTGTGTATATCCATTAGATATGTTTTATATGTTCGACCATAACTACTTAGACCGTAATTAATAACCGAATATCGAATATTTGTTTTCAAAACCCCCCAATTTTGAAACATTCTTCATTGAAGCTTCGCTCCTATTGGTCTTAGCGTGATGATTTATATAACCTATAGCCTTCTTTAATAAATGAGCTGTCTAATACTGAAAGAATTTTTCAAATCAGACCAGTAGTTCCCGAGATTAGCGCGTTCAATTAAACAAACAAAGTTTTCAGCTTTATATATTAGTATGAGATAAATGTGAAATTAATTGAATTGGACGTTTGTTTGTTTCTTCAACGGCTTGAAGGGTATGAATAAGACAAAATTGTGTGCTTATATGAAAACGAAACTGTATAGAGAAATATCACTTTCTCGGCTACCAATAAACTTCTGTAATTAGCGTCAGTCAAAGATTAGAGTTGATGTTAGGGTGGATGGTTGTAAGAATCCGGCTTCGGCCTATTGTCTACTAGGTTGAAGATTATTATAAAACTTGAATATTCATTAATACTTAACACTGACTGGATCCACAAACCGTGCGAACAAATTTTATATAACAAGCAGAACAACTTACACAGACAATAATTCTTATGTGAATGATGTCCATTGTCTATCTACATTTTTAAATGGAAAATAAATCTGTGTCATTAGATAATTACAACGGAATTAAGTATGGTAGAAATTATTTACAGGCCGAAAATGAATACAGAATACATTTTATCGTTCAAAAATCAAGAGTTAGAGCAGAATATGATGATATTATCTGATGATTAAAAAAACGGCCCAACGGTTAACTGGCGAAACTATTAATATTGCGACAATGAAACCCATCCATGCAGATTTCGTTTAGAACAAATAGTACGAAGCAGTTCGTATTAAAACTTGATCCTTTCTAATACGATTCTGTAGACCATATTATTATCAGACGCAAATGCAGTAGTCTTTTTATCACTAGTCATTTTTTTTGTTTGGTTCGCAAACTAGCCAACTTAACTTACTTATAAACAAAACTAGAATACAGATAATATGTTTGCTGACTGGCCTTCTTGGTGCGAATACGTCATGTATCAGTATTCTGTTTTAATTGGTTTAAAAATTCAACTTGAAACAGCGACGCTAAAAAGATCACTCAGATTCTTAAGATAACATAATAAGTATTAACATAAAGTGGAACTTTATCCTAAGTCTTACATCTACCAGTATATCTACACACACGACACATGTCGATTTCACTAAGCGATCGCTTAAGGCCCTCAGATCTATGATGTATATCAACCATCTAAGGACATCACACATTCTAAGGATTATTAGCAGAAAGCTCATAAAGACAAGCTTCTGTCACATATTATTTCAACTACGAGTGATTCTGTTGTGGCAATAGATTTCGGAGTATCTGGAAGAATTTTCAATTACCATTTAATCGGTAAAGTATCATCTAGTCGTATTATTAATAAAACAACTACCATTGTCTTGTAGTCTTAACGTCGTAACTCGTATCGTCTCTTTTTGTCTTGTTTTTTGTACCTATCAATTAATAATTTTAAAATATCTAACATTTAATAAAACTACGTTTTAACGGTTTTAAGCGCGGTAATTTATTTGATTTAGGTTTATCCGACGTTTCGGCCGCTTTTCAGTGGCCGTGGTCACGGAAGACAAAGATGACATTTGTCAAACGTGTATTGTCAAAGTTTTTATTCAGCCTACCGCCAACTTGTTCATTTTAATTATTTAGTTTTAAATTTTCTTTATGGATATTATTTACTCTATGGGAGCCTAATCTAATTTACCACCGCTTCACAACATGTTGTGGCTTGAAGAGAAGAAGCGGCGCAAGAAACTCTTCAGCAAACATGCCTAGTTCTAATTTTTTTTTATATAATATTAAAATGAGTGGAAGGAAAAAATAAAAGAAATTATTAGTCAAGTTGGTTTGTTTCGTTGCATGCAGAAAGAGCTCACAGTGTCTTGAGGTCTGGCAGTTGGTTTTTGCTGGGTTTGGGTCTTAATAGTTTTGATGATTGGATCCCAAACGGGTGGTACCTGCCAACCATCTTCTCTATTGAAATTTGGGTGTTTTTTAATTTCAATAGCCTCACGCATCAATCTTGGTATGAAACGATTCTCTTTCGCGAGGATTTGTGGGTTATCGAATCTGATGTAATGGTTGGGTTTATCCAGCGTGTGTTCACTGATCGCAGACTTCGTAGACCTTGTGTGTTTCATGTCAGCAATGTGTTCTTTTACCCGTGTTTTTATGCTCCTCTTTCTTTGCCCATTGTATGATAATCCACATTCACAATCGAGCTTGTAAACACCTGCATCCTGGAGTGGGATATTGCATTTCACAGGTCTCAAAAATTGGGTTATCTTTTCATGCGGCTTGAAATATGTTTTGATTGAAGCTCGCCTGAGGATGTGACCAATTCTGTCTGTGACCCCCTTGATGTAGGGTAGGGTAACAGGGCACCGCTCAACTGAAGGTGGTTTGGGGCCTTTGTGACGCAGAGAGAGGCAAACCATAAATTAGCTTTTCTTGATGTGCTCATCCTAAGGAATTCTGACAATACTCTTGGCCATACGGTGTATAGGAAACCTACCCATACAAATAAATACCTTAATGGTTCGTCTCACCACCATCCTAGTCAGTTAGCTACCGTGGGCAAATCTTTGTTTCAGAGAGCACATAAAATCTGTGACGGGAACCACGTGGCTGGAGAGCTTCAGCATGTCAAGCGAGTCTTACAACGCAATCAGCTGAAGACTCCACACCAACGTCACAAAGGCCCCAAACCACCTTCAGTTGAGCGGTGCCCTGTTACCCTACCCTACATCAAGGGGGTCACAGACAGAATTGGTCACATCCTCAGGCGAGCTTCAATCAAAACATATTTCAAGCCGCATAAAAAGATAACCCAATTTTTGAGACCTGTGAAATGCAATATCCCACTCCAGGATGCAGGTGTTTACAAGCTCGATTGTGAATGTGGATTATCATACATTGGGCAAACAAAGAGGAGCATAAAAACACGGGTAAAAGAACACATTGCTGACATGAAACACACAAGGTCTACGAAGTCTGCGATCAGTGAACACACGCTGGATAAACCCAACCATTACATCAGATTCGATAACCCACAAATCCTCGCGAAAGAGAATCAAGAAGTAAATTAGATTAGGCTCCCATAGAGTAAATAATATCCATAAAGAAAATTTAAAACTAAATAATTAAAATGAACAAGTTGGCGGTAGGCTGAATAAAAACTTTGACAATACACGTTTGACAAATGTCATCTTTGTCTTCCGTGACCACGGCCACTGAAAAGCGGCCGAAACGTCGGATAAACCTAAATCAAATAAATTACCGCGCTTAAAATCGTTAAAACGTAGTTTTATTATGTGTACAAGTCGCGAAAACTTAAGAAAATATTATATCTAACATTAATAATCCTTTAACTTTAGTCCTTATGGATTCCACAAACAATTTTTAATGAACTTGAATATTTATTGTTTAACGTTATTAGGGTCTATTGATTAACTAATAATCGGCAAGTTGTAGACGACATCGGAACTTTCGGTGATCGATTAATTGAATATCGAATTGAAGGAAAGTTTAAATTGGTTCTTATTGTAGTAAGACCAGAAGTAGTAGCAAGCAAGACCAGAAGAATCCCGTGCTGTCAAATTATCCAATATTAATTAAAACTCATGCTAAACACTGTGTTAGTCTATGTTAATTATTTATTTTCTGTTCACAAAGTTTATATGCTTTTTGCTTTAATGTTATCTTGAAAATTAAAACTTTAGAAGATTTTTTAACTATTAATAAATAATTTTATCCATGTAGGAACAGAGAAAGAATACTTTTTCTTGCGGCCGCGTGGCTTGTCATAAGAGGCGACAAAACAACCCACAGCCAGATGGTAGTGTGTTTACCCGTCTGGATAGCTACTACTCCTGGTCAACCTTGACTTGTGTTCCGGCATTAGTGGTCAGGTTCTAGTCTCCTTCAAAAGAGCAGCAGCGCATTTCTAGCATTTTTGGTGTTGCAAATGTCCATAGGCAATGGTAACCGCTTTCCAACAAGTGGGCCGTCTTCCTGTCTGCTGAACTCGTGCAATAAAAAAATTGTACCGAAATGAATAACGTGGTATCTTTTAAAATACATTGTAGATTAGCAGAAAGAAAGTTATTCGTTTATTAATTTTTTGGAGGTTAAAAATTCTTCTAAAATTTAAATTTTCAAGTAACATATTTTGGATCAGACGCGATATTTACTTTTGTTATAGCAGCCTGAAGGAGGGTGTAAATTGCGAAAACTAGAGGTTAACATTTTTAGTGGTTTGAATAATATTTGTTAGTTAGTTTTTTATTATATTTGTTAACTTTATGATCGATAACATATTTGAATAATATATTTATATTCCCCGTTATCTTCTACTTAGTATAGGCCAAGAAATGGAAATCTAATCACCATACTCATCCGAAGTTAATGGAAGTCAAACTTCTTTGAATAACTTCTCATTTAGTATTATGTAAAAACTAAAAACACAGTCAACTTTGATCACAGAATGCCATAAAACAAAACTTAAGTATATTGGAAAGTGTTGTTTTACATTAGCTGCCACTCATTTAAATATTACTTAGCTACATAATGAAAGTATTACTTAATTAAAACATATTTTAATCTATGCCACCTATAAACCAAAACACACATTACGAGAGAAATGAAGTGATAATGTCCCTCTATTCGCTTGAGAGTCCTTTTTTATTTGTTTATCTTTAAATATATATATTAATACACTTGACAGGATATTCGAATAGAGAGGATTATCATGTTTTAAAATGATAAGATACACACATAAGAAACAAAATCGTGATACTAAAATTGAGCTACAAATCGGATGCGCCACAACTAGCACTTACGGTGCGAGGAAGCGGCCTTCTTATCTGCAGCCAGCTCAGCCTTTTTAGGAGTTTCCACGTCGCCTGTATATCGCGGCAAAACACAAAAGCAGCATTAGAATATTGGGTGATATATATCTGAGCGACATTCATAGCACACATATATATGTTGGTTTTTTGCAATAGAACTATTTAATGCGATTAATATCTTAGCCAAAAAACACTTAAAAAGTTTCAAATAACGTTAGACTATTTTTTTCAAATACGTGGATATATGGACACTCACTGATAGTACGTCGCAATTTTTTACAGAAAGAAGAAAGACGAACGCGTGCGCGGCTCAATTGGCCACTTTTCTCGGTGTCAAGTAAACGCAGCAGCGAAGGTTCGGACCGCACTGCCACCTCGCCCACGGGGCGCAGGGCCACCGTGGTGGGCCTTTCCGAAACCCCTAAGTTTTCGAAGCATACCGGCCCCGCGGAGCACTCCAGCTTGGAAGAGGATCGCACGCGAGCGCGCGTTGTGGTAGACTGCCGGTCGGCCCACGGGGGAATGATGCCGCCCCGCCCCGTATAGGTCGCTCTCCATGTGTTACAAAAGCATATTGGTGCTAATTCAAACTTCGCGACCAACTATATTGTGTTATCATGCTACTCTCTCAGTAATACAATTAACCAGGAAAACATGATCCGCGTCAAAATCAACTATTCATGAATTTATTTATAGGCTGAATTTGGCTATTGTTTCGGAAAAAACCTGAACATGGGGTTAAACACATTTCTGGAATAAATTCCTAAATAGATAATTATATCAATTCCCAGTTGCACGTCTCTTTCACAGAACTGAATAAAGGATCACTAAAACTTTCATTTAATATTTGGTAGATACAAAATGGTGTTATATGAAACAAATAATTTCATTTGAACTATTGTATATTAAACAATCAATTGAGTTGATGAATTATCCTAGACGTATGAATAAAGCAGCAGAGTGAGCGTTTTAAACTATAAAACAAGCCATATGACTGTCGAACTTTCTTTAAAAATGTGTTATTTTAGAACGAATTATTGGAGCAGCGATGGATACACGCACACATACATTCAATGATATTGGTGGAATCGTCTTCCAAATCTGCTGAGGTTCAAAGTACCCCAAATATTTGAGCAATTTATTTTATCTACCCAGTATATCTAAGCTCACAATTCTACAAATGTGGCAGTTTTAATGGTGAAACAATGCAATTATTAACAGTGTCTATAGCATCGTTGTTTATATCGCGTAGTACGGCAGTAAGTACCGCATCGCATGCGCGCGTGACTTTATACACAAACGGTGATAATTTAACCGTGACGTCACATACCAACAACTCTAAATAATTGTCATATTTAAATGTCTGTGCAAATAAAGTAACAATAACAAACTAGTGCAATGTATACTCTTTCCAAGCATTTATTTTACTTTTGACAGCTCCACGACGGATCAGTTAGTAATGTCCTAATGCGTTACCTACCCGATTTATTATAAAAATTGACTTCATTTATAAATAAGTTTCGATAAATTTAACTTACCTATATATTTTTGCTAAAAATACTATATCGTGTAATAAAAATACTAACATTTCAATGAACATGTTTTACATTATATTAAAAATAAGCAAAATAAAACGGCAATATATAAAACAATAATTACGGTATTATTTTTCTTTTTAACCGACTTTTTTTTTTTTTTTTTTGCCTTTTTTTATGTATGTTCGCCGATAACTCCGTGATTTATGATCCGATTTACGTGATTCTTTTTTTGTTCGACGCGGAATAGCTGCCATGTGGTCCCCTAAAAATTTGACATAGTTTGGCCCAGTAGTTTTCATTTTACGAACATTTTTTTGTTCCCGGTTCTTGGGACCTATATTTTTTAAGAAGTGCGGCACTATTCGTAGGTCCACCCATACATAGCTAGACACTAAAAAGGAACAAATAAAATTTAAAAACTTCGTTTAAAAAAACCGACTTCAAAAACGAAAAAACTAAAATGCATAAAATAACTTATTTCTTAAGCTATTATTATTAATATATATTATCTAAAACATCTTGAAGTCGGTGCAAAGTAAAACATAAAAATTACTATATTTTGAAAATTACTAATCCCTCTTTGTGTTATAAGTTAATATTACTCAGAGGTTTCAGTTTTTCTTCTATAATTAAGTAATAAAAATCTATAAAATTAGCAACTAAAGTTGTGTGTCTTGGACCGAATCATAAAAAAATACATGCACAGATGGATTCATAACACATTTTAGTATATGTAGTAATTTTAATTCGCAATTAAATGTCTGTACAGATATTAGTACATTTTTATAAGTCTGTTAGTTACCAATACTAATTTAACGATTCTAAAAAAATATCCATAATGGCAAATTCTTTTTGTGTTACACAATATGTTCACGATGGTTATTAGACGACTAGTTATGGCCCAAAGATTATTCTACCCTAAAAATCAATGAAATAATTTGTAATAGTGGACTTGGGATGATTCGATGGATTCATACTGGGTGTGTTATATGTAATGTAAATTTATATCAGTAGTAGGAACTAAGGGGTAAGTACACGGAATAGTTTAATGAACATTTAAAATATTCATATCCAAAACTTTTAATTGAAGCTTTACGATTTGATTATTTCATAAACTAAAATTTGTTTTCTAACATATCAATATATTAAATTATTATTTATTAGGAATTAATGGAGATACAGGTAACAGAATATAGACAAAATTAATTTCTTAATTATGACAATAATCTACTAAAAAATGTCAATACACCATATCTCCATAAATTCATTACATGTTTTTAGGTAACGTAAAATAAAGCTATAAAAAAATATGTTACGAAATCCTTCCCTCTCTCTCACTACTTCTCTTTAGTGATAACTAAAATTGAATTAGAAGAAACTAAACAGTAAAAGTTAATTAAAATTTTAGAGCACCAAAGATTTACTCTTTGTTAATTTGTTGTAAATTTTCTATCCAGCAAAAACAAGCACTACTGCAACAATATATAATTGGTTATTTAAAATTTGCTTGCATAATACTTAAAATATCCCGTATTTTCTGTTTTGAAAAGTATATTATATTTATTTCCATTACCGCAAGTATATACATATGACAGTATTAAAATAAGTATGTATTGTCGAGATTCATGGTAAATCGGTTCATTTCCCAAACTAATAAATAGAAAATATTATTGAAGTGTATGAATCATGATTACTATTAATTGAATTAGTAGTGCTATTTCAATACACATTTCTTGACACAGCTTTTTTTTTAATTTTTCTAAAACCTTTTTCCGATATACAAATTTATTTTTCCTCAAAATAATTGGAAACACAAACGACCTTTTGTTTGGATTCCAGTGGTGGACATCTTGCGATTCCCAGATTTCTTTTATCCAACGATTTGCTACAATTGGATTCGTAGGAAATTTAAAACGTAATATAAACTGGTTTAAGAAAACCGGACGGACCCACAAATATTACATGTCTGTTTTCTAGATTTTTCAAATTATTTATATTTTACAAAAAAAAAATCGTAACAAACTCCCCAAATTTCGGAAAATAAGTTCCACTTCTCACCTGACAACATTAGTCAATTCGATAACCTTGGAAATATCGAAATTAAATTTCATGTTTTTACTAAGAAATCATGAATAAGGTGATAAGTTTTTCGTTGAAATAACATCATATCCTTATCCTTTCCTCTTTTAAAATAGTTCCGACACATTTTAATAGTGCAGGACGGTATAAAGAGTTTTTTCGTGAGAGCTCCAGCCAGTAAAGTAGTCAAAACGACACTAACAGGCGTGACCGGCGTGAGGAGCGAGTGCACCAAATTTGGTGCACGGTTTTTAGGCCGTTTTTGTGCAATTGATGCGTGATCTAGACGTTTATATGATCTAAGATTAAGGCAAACTTTTTTTGTAGTATTATGAAAGCTTTGACTCTTGCGCAGTTTTTAAAGATACTCCGAAACTATGAAGTTGCCTTTTTCAATTTTTAATTTAAGATTGTAAAAACAAGTCTCATACGCTCGAAATATTTTTTTTCATTTAAGTACAATTTTTGTAACTTCTATGGATGCTAGGGTACTGATTATTTTACGTGTAAAAGTACAATTCATAACGACTTAGTTACATACAAAAACTTCCAAATAATTATACCAAAAAACAAAGAAAAAAATATTTAAAACCGTTGCAATCGAAATGTCCCAAAAATCACTAAAAGTCAATATATTGAAAACGAAAAATTTTGGGAAACATACATGAGGAAGTTCGGGAGTACTCCTTTACGTAGGCTAACTAATTTTTACTTTTGAACGTCACTGTTCGGGCCAGCTTGTATAACACATGAGAATGACCGTGAACCTAAGGCGTGTCATGCTGCTTTACACTTATAACCAGTTCTGTCTTTTGACGTTCAGTATTACATTCGCATTCAAAGAAAATAGGAATACATACTTCACGCAACGCAAACATTACGTGGAAATTTGACTTTTTTATTGCTTGACCCAGACAAACGGCGGCCACCTGATGGAAAATGGTCACCGTCGGTTATGGGCATTTTCAACACTAGATGTATTGCCAACGCGTTTAGATCCTGGCTAACATTTTACGATAGATAATACAACAATATTATTTAAACAAAACATTCAGCTTGGTTAACAACAGTTAAAGTTGATTGGAAGTGATGACATAGTAATAAAACCCCCCTTTGTCCTTTATAATCCTTAAAACTATCCTATAGTTATATATATAAATATGTGCACTTTATAAGCTTATTAAGTGTAAATTTTAATTATATTCATACAAAAATGCAAATCTACGAAGCAATATACATTGATAATGGAGTTTATTCTAGGTCCCAATTAGATGTCCAACAGTAACTATAAATAAACAAAGGTTACTTTGTTTGGACGTTTGTTGATTCCTTCAGGCCTTTCTTTCTAGCCTTGGGATTGAACTGTTTATAATGAGATTTGGTACACAATTATTAGCTACTTTCAATAAGGGGGTGAGAATACTTCTTATCCCGTAAAATAGGATAGATTTTGAAAAACAAAGAAACAACAGGTATGAATGCATGTCAATAGCTTCAGTTGTTGTTGGTATTATAAAAATGGTTTTCAAAAATCTTTCATTCCAAATTGAAGAACATATTCTTCATAAATAAAAAGTTAAAAATATCGCACGAAACACTCTTTTCGCACATTGTTGTTAAAATTAAACAGAAACATTGAATTAAGTTCATGTTTCAAGTTAACTACAATGACTTAATTGAATTATCAGTGTCACGGACTCTCGGAATTGGATTAAAACTTTTGGAGTTGGTTGGATTCCCTGTATGCGGGCTATTTAAGCGTCTCTACATACGTAATGCTCTCATAATGTGCTTATTTGCCAAAATACCTTTTACGTACACGTACAACACCACCACCGTGGTCGTGACACGTTTGCTAGTTTCCTAGTAACCAACATAGTGCATCGCGGCATTGTTCCCTGAAAACGACACCGTGTTTGCGGTTTGTGTACGCTCGACGCGCACGCTTGACTCCTTTGAATTTTACCAAGGCCCTGTTGTCGCAAGAGACTAACCGCAGATAATAGGGCAACCGGTCGTACTAGGTACTCTATAAGCATCGTTCACTTCAGAAAAGGCAACACGCTTCTTGTTACTAAGCTCCTCATTCCTATTAGAATGTACCAAAAATAAAATCGAGGCGTATGTCTATATATTTCAAAATAAATGCGACAATACATTTGAAAACTGCCGTGACTGTTTTGCTGTCAAAAACCTGTCTCGCGTAGGCTCCAAAATGGCTGTACAAATGTCAAAGAACATTTTTGGGATTAGTTCAGAAGCTAAGAGTCCAAGGCTCCCCCGCCTACAAGAAATACATCAGCTGGTCTTTAATAAAATAGCATAATAAACAAAAACAGTGTAATAGTGATAGATAGATAGATAACACTTTATTGCTCACCAAAACAAACAAATACAAAAAAAAATGCATAATTACAATACTTCTTGGCTAAACAACAGGCGGCCTTATCGCTAAAAGCGATCTCTTCCAGGCAACCCAGCTTAAAAGAAATTCTTAACTAATCTGGCGATGTAGGTGGAGCAGAAAAATGATCGGACTGTACAATTTAAATATACATACTTACACTAATTTATAAATTTAATACATATAAATATATATATATATATATATATATATATATATATATATATATATATATATATATATATATGTGTGTGTGTGTGTGTGTGTGTGTGTATGTGTATGTATATGCATAATAATCTAAATAAATAAATTTATATATATCTTAAAATTATAAGTGACAATTTATATATAACAATAGATAAATACGTAAATGCGTAATATATTAGACATACTTATTTAAAGATAGATAGTACTTTCTAAGGGAGTTCCGAAATATAGGTAATGTTTTGGCCTCTCTGACAGTAAGAGGCAACGCATTCCATAGTTTGACAGCCTGCACTGTAAAAGAGTTATCATAAAATGATGAAGTGTGTACAGGTGTCAGGAGTCTACGATATGTATCTGAGCGCAAATTGTGGGAAGTGGAGAGGCGAAGGAATTCAAAACGTTCCTTAAGGTAAGGAGGACTAACAGGACTATATAGTATATTATAAAGGAGAATTAGAATGTGAGTATTCCGGCGAAAACGAATAGGAAGCCACTTGAGCTTCATACGAAATTCAGAAACATGGTCATATTTTCGCAACCAAATATGAACCTGATACAGAAATTCTGAAGTCGCTCAAGTTTATTTAGCTGTTCTGAGGTTATGTCTAGATAGCAGGCGTCAGCATAATCAAATATGGGAAGTAGGAGGGACTCTGCAAGCATAATTTTGGTGGCAGTGGGCAAAAAGTTTCTCAGCCTTCTAAGAGACCTAGATGATAGAAAAACTCTACGACTCAATTCGGATATGTGAGGCTTCCAAGACAGTTCACTGTCGATGATTATACCCAAGTTTTTAACTGTTTCGCTCAAAGGGATAGAAGTACCGTCAAAAACAACCTTAGGTAAAGCTGGCCAGTTTACTTTAGCTCTCATTCTAGGGCTACCGATAACTATCACTTGAGACTTTTGAGGGTTTACTGCAAGACCAAACATTGTACTCCAATGATGTATGTACTTCAGATCGATATTAATTCGATCAACAGCATTAGGTAAATCATCTACCGCAGCTTGGGTGTAGATTTGTAAGTCGTCTGCATAGAGGTGATAGGATGAAGTCAAATGATCGGAAATGGAGTTAATGAACACAGAAAACAAAAGAGGAGATAAAACGCCGCCCTGTGGAACGCCGGCATTTAAATCGCACCATGACGAAAAATCGTCATCAACACGCACTAGTGATCAAATAGGTAAAGAAGTAATTTACAGCACATTGGTAAAAGTGAAAGGTTGGATAAATGAAAGGCGACGCTCGAAAAATTCTACGTTTCACAGTCCCACCTGTAGCGTTTTTAATCAGTGCGGAAAATATAACATTTTATACATGCCATAGCATTATTCACTTTGATATAAATATATTCGGAGGTTGCGTTAGATAAATCATGTTAGATATTCTTATCAACTTTACTGATATCATTGATGATATTATTCTAATAAAATAACCAGGCTAGTGTATCTAGAAAATATTACAATGATAAAAAATGTTAAAACATATACAAAGCATTACTAGTTTCTAAGAATGTTGAAATATTGAATTAAACTCACACAAAACATACTTTCTATAACAATAGTCCTAGCTTTCACAATAGCATCTAATGAAAAATATTAAGGAGGATAAATAATTCTAATAGATACGATTAACGACGGCTATCTTAATCTTATCGCTTGTGAAATATTTTTTATATTCCGAGTTCAGACTTTGTTTAGGGCTCGAAAAATTACATGGTACGTACATTTGAATGCTTGTTTGAATGACAGCTCATAGCTCTGAAATAAACTCGCCTTAGTATTGTGATCAAGAACCATAGTAGTAGGCCATTTGTCGAAAGACTTTTTAAACATAATTCCTCTCTTTACATCTGGTACATACACGCGAAAGCTTGCAGATACAATGCGATTAAAAGCCATGTAGGATTTAGAACCTTTCGAACCAAGAGTTACGTTGTTTACGTGGAGGTTTATTATTCGTAGTGTTCTCCTTTTGTAGTAGGTCTTGAAAATACATGCTAAAATACTTCAAGGTGAGTTTTTTTGTGAAATACGCATTTTTAAATTAATGAATGTAATAAATAATGGCTTTCTCTATCTTTTAAATTATATGTAATTTTGAAAATAAATAAACTTTACAGTCATGATTTCACAGAAACAATACGATTCTATTGAGTATACCCAAATAGCATACTTGCTACATGGTCAGAAAACCTGACATAAATAATTTAGTTCCTTTAATAAAAGTATTAAAACCACACAGTTATGGTTAAAAAGGCAGTTAGTTTTGTATTGTGAGAAACGTGCTAGAACTTAATAATGTTGGTGTTAAAAATAAAATCAGTTTTACTCGTTTATGACGCAAAATTCTTATTATAACTTACTAATTTACAAAATAAATAATAATTATCAACTATATGCTCCTGGGCGAAATTCCAAGAGCGGCCAAAATTATAAACGCTTTGTGATGCTAGTCGATGACACATATTTACGCATATGAACAGGTCATTCCAGTTCAATAAACAGTGCGACAGGTTGCAATCTCCTTTTAATACTTCGCAGGAAATATTATCGACATAATATTATTTGCAATAATCAGCCAACAAGTTTCTCTCATGCTTCTGGAAACGATTAAAACCAGCCAGTTCATATTAATTGCTATTCTTCCATAATGAAATTATCAAGACTTAAGCGAATCTCTAAAATTTACCACCTATTGAATAAAATGCAAATATAACTTTACATAATTTGCCTTAAGATTATAAGTCCAATGTTCCTATTAGTAGTCTCATAGTCTGGTATCAAAATCTCGTGAAATGCTGTAATTAACCAGAACCCACAAAAACAATTCTATACCCGAATTCAAACTCTTAATCTCTCAGGCTTTTTTAATACTCTGTATTCCTACACAATTTCCAGCTAACGCGATGTATTACATAAAAAAATTATAAAATTTTAAAAAGGACGTTTAACGTGTAGCTAAAATGTCAGCTCAGTATACAATGCACTTATAATAAGTACCTACAGCACTGACTTTCAGCTGTTCCACACTATTTGTAGAAAATTTTGTTGTTACAAAATTAAGAAAGAAACTGTTAACTACGACTCGCAATACAAGACCTTGCTTAAATATTAGCGCTAGTACGAGTAGGTATACCTATTAACCGGGTTTACTATTCATTCTCTTACCTTTAGCATTGGTGGAAAATTGACATCACTTGTACGGAGGTCATATTAAATTTTATCCAGTGGTAAGGAAACTTAATGTATAGTAGGATACATAGGTACATACATATTATCACGCCTTTTTCCCATGGGAGTAGGCAGAGATTAAAGATCTCCACTAGCGACGATCCTGACAAACAACTTTCGCTTCATCTACTTTCATTAACCTCTGCATACATGCACGTTTATTTGATATGCTTTTTACCTGACCTCGTTTTAACATTTCTGTTATTTTATCTTGGTGTGTACGTCGTGGTCTACCGGTACCAACTCTACCATTCACAATACTGTCATACACTTGTGATTCTATTTTCATCTATCCTCTCTACATGCCCAAACTACCTTAACATTCCTTTTTCAACTCTTCTTATTACATCTTCTTTCAATCCAAAACGATATAGGAACCGGCTATTTATCTATTCGAATAATGGCTACTCGTTTGCGCAGGAAAGTGACTGTTCCAAAGTCTGAAAAGTTAATAGTTCTTAGTTTTTATTATCATTAGGCTCTGGAATATTTAGATGCTTACGAGACTCCAACAATAAACTTAAATCATACTTTTCTCAGAATTGGAATGATTTATTACAATATCTAAGAAAATACATAATAAACCGGAGTTCCAAATACTATCTTATCCTTTGGCTTCTCGAGACAGCAATACGCCGATAATTTTTTCCTATTAAAAGAAATAACTTCAGTGTCTATCATATTAGACTAGTAAACAAGTGCCTTTTGGACCAACTTTTTTCAGCAGTCTCCGAAAATTATAAATGAGGTGTCATTCGATTCGGAATGGCATCTAGATAATTTTTGAAAAAAATGAAGTTCCGCTTGCAAAAATTATAAAAGTTATAAACAATTAACAAAAAAAAGGGGGTTTAGTTTTTTGCAAATATCTCAAAAAGTAATAGATTTTTCAAATTTAAAAATGTTTAGTTTTCATTTTTTATTAATAATTTTTGTTGTTACAAAATTAAAAGTTTAAAACAACGAAAGTTTTTAATAAAAAAATTAAAAATAAATATTTCCTAATTTTTCCAACGGGGTTCTATTCTAAAGCCTTTCAAGAATTGCTCCAAGAAAGGAAAAAATCTTAATTTATAGTTTAACAATTATCACACTTGCAATGTTCATGTTCAAGCAAAAAAAATATATTAATTAACTATTGAAGAACTCTTAGACCATTAAACCAATGGACAAGCCTCGTATGAGCATACCCCTCCGCCAAGGTACAAGATTATAAAATCTAACGCGTTTATAAAAACTAGTTCAATAATCGATTTCTAACAGTCTTAGTATCGTTATGGCTGTGTGAGGAGCTCCTCAAAAATGCCAACCTGTGCTGTTAACGTGTGCGATAAAAAGTCAAATACCTCAAATCTAGAAAAAGATGGTGTAACATTTCATATGTAAGTATTTTCTTGTCTAATAATTGCTTATTTTTAATAAAATAACTTATAGTTGTTTATTAAACTTGATGTTTAAAACATCGATTCTATAATCGAATTAATGAAACATCTCGCATCGACTTCCGACGAATCTCTGTTTTACTTTGAACTGTTATTGCGAAGAAATTGAGTCTATATTTGTATAACAATGCCCAAATAACAAAATATTCAAAGTCTTGCCCACTTCACACACACACACACACACACGAGACTAATGCGAAATTCTTCAAGAAATTATAGTCCTTATTGCGTTGGAGACTAATTTGAAATTTGAATATCGAAGTTTGTTTTTTTGGCTACACGAGTCTGCCTATAGTGACGTATAATATGTACATATAACTCGTGTCGATATCGATAAAACTACCTTTGATACTGTTAGTCGAAAATATGTTATACTAATAACGACCCACTTTTAGGGTTCTATTGTAAAATAAGGAACCCTTATGATTTCGTCGTGTCCGTCTGTCCGTCTATTTTCCGAGATTAGGTCTACACTGCTGAAATTTGGTACATTTAACTGTAACCTATACTAGGAAAAATATTCAAATGTGAGAGTTTTTTTAAGTATTGCTCCCACAACATGAAAAGTTACGATGGTAAAAAGTACTGCTTTTACCCCATCGAATTTAGATTATTCATATATTTATATATATTTATATAAACTTTTATAACACTACAATGTCATAAACATTACACTATACAACAATCATGCGACGTGTTTGGGAAAGCTTGACGGACTTTAATAAATTTAAAGTTTATTAGGTTTTACAAATTTTTTAATGATTTAAATACTTTCTTGTTTAAGAAGGTTTGCCTTCGGCATTTGGCATGGTTTAGTGCAATAGAATTGTTTATTTTAAATTTAATTTTTCTAATCAGATATACTATATCAAATTATATTTATTTGGACAAATTTGAAAATCCTGACTGAATTAGACAGGGTTATTAATAAGAAATTATATATGAGCAGTATTACTGATGTTGACACCCTTGATGAAGAGTACCACCATTTCATGACTATTTCAATTTAAACCTTTCCATTTTACCTTTATCTTTACTTCATATTCACGGAGGAACATCCTGAAACTTTACACTAATAACTTAATGGGAATTTCATGAGACGTAGAGGGTGTCACTGCTTAATCTTTATTTAAAATTTATCTTTACTTCATTGTGATACTCTTCTTATCTTGTATCTGGGGAGGTCGCTGAGGTATTATTCCTCATATTTACTATTTTATTTGATATTTTGGAAGAGTGACTTTGATGTGATACGTTTACTCAAGTCTTATGGTTTTCCCAATTCATTATACACTTAAGGCACTCCAAATGTGTTTTCTAAAATGTTAGGACGTACTGCTGGAGAGTTTCTTGTCGGTTCTTCTCGCCAGCTATAGTACGTTGTGAACCGACGTAGCTTTAGATAATATTTATAGTTGTTTCAACAAATTATAATTAAAAGTTTGGAGGTTCTTCCTTAGTCTTGATGTGAGCTCGTTTACTGATAGCTAATGATGTGGCGTAGCATCAGCCGGGTGGATAAGGAGGGGTGCCTTACACAAAATTATATAATTTGTTATGAAATCTTCATAGAAATACTTTTGGCTTAAAGGCAAGGCGTACTCAGGTGATGAGCTTCTGTCATGAGTTGATATATTTGTCATTGTTCATAAAAACAATAATATTTTACACTTACAATATAATATTACTAAAAATGATTATATATATTATACACCGATCTTTGAGAGTCTACCTGTTTCTAGATCAGCGCTTCTATATAACCTACTTTGTGAACATAGGGTTAACGGTATTGCAGCGAAGGGTTCTTACTACTAGATGATATTATTTTCTATTTATTTATTGATATTATGTTTTATTCATTTAATAAATTTTATTAATATTCACTATATCAATTCTTTTATTTCATATCAATGCTTCGGCTTGAGTATGTTTCACATTCCTAGACATCAAAGCTTCCAGCCATGGTTACCCGGGAAAAGGGTTCTCGCCCGCCGTTATGCCGTCGAGATGGGGGCGCGGCGTGTTCCGCGCGCGCTCACTTCTCCCGCGAGACGCGTTACAAACCGCCCCACGCTCGGATTAATAATTTTTTAAACCTTACTAATTGATATGTAGCCTCGAGTTAAACCGTGATCACAGCTGCTATAAAGTAGCCGAAACGTTGGCAAAATAAATAAATATCGCGCTTAAAACCGTAAATAACTTAGTTTAATTTATGTGTAACAGTCGCGAATATCTAAGAAGAATACTATAAAATAAATGAATTAAACTTATACTTTAGTTTAATTCCACTGTCATCATATCTATAGTATTCAAAATTATTTTTCCTAGTTAAAATATCGACATTAAAGTATCGATATTTACTATCCCTATGAAATTCACAGTTTTGTACAATAGTGATACCAGCATTTTCTCCCTCAAAATAAAGGGCATTTAAATTACGTTGCAAGTAAATATTTGAATTATATGTACATAATTATTTATTATGTTCATGGATTTTTTTAGCGATTAGGATTTACATAAAATTGTGAAAGTGTTAATATCACACATCACAATTTTCATCACACTATAACTATGATCTTATTTCAACTAGTGCTAGTTTAATAAATCATCTATGTGGTACTGTTTAATTATTACAATATTAAAGTTTATTTCATAATCCAATATTATAATAAAAAATAATAATGAATATTTAGTCTATTATGATTAAATTACGAGGCAAATTGAATAATGATATGGCAATTTCTTGTATTTTGAAATGTGTGAGTCGTCTTTGTGTGCGTAACGAGTGTAAATATACGCTGTCTCTAAACCAATTTGAAGATTTGTACATGTTTGCGTTTATGACAACATAAATAATATTTGGGTGTATGCGATTGTTTCAATGTGTGCTTTACTCTTCCCCCCCCCCCCCCGCAGCAAATGGCTGAATTTTTCGTTAGCTAAATTAGACGCGAAGCTCGTCCATGGTTTAATGGTCTAAGGAATAACTAAATGAAAAATTGATTTAAAAAAAATTTCAAGCAGTTTATTGTTCATTCATCTATTTAGTTAGTCTGAATTATTTAAATTTTTTATTTTCATATTTAGTATGTTTAAATAATATTTATTCATTAAAGGGCCGATGTGGGTGTGGCTTGCGTAAGCCAGAGTACCCGTTTTCGGCCGTATTTTCATCCCTCTGGGAAAATTATAAATATTGATCTTACAGTTTCGGGAGTCGAGACTTTTTAGGAAATTTCCTCCTCAATTATAATCTTTTTTCTAATTTCAAAAATCTTTATTACTTTTTGAGATATTTGCAAAAAAACTAAACCCCCTTTTTTAGTTAATTGTTAATAACTTATACAATTTTTGCAAGCGGAACTTAATTTTTTTCAAAAATCATCTAGATGCCATTCCGAATCGAATGACACCTCATTTATAATTTTCGGAGACTGCTGAAAAAAGTTGGTCCAAAAGGCACTTGTTTACTAGTCTATATTAGTAGGTATCAAAGCTACTTTGCACGTTACATACAACGCCAAAACAAAAATTAAAGCAATTTGTATTTTTCTATAATTTAGAGGTCACGCGAATTAATTTCCAATGTTTTCCTGCAACGATAAATTGACGTGTTGGCCTGGCCGTACCGATACTGAACGTATCAAATCTTAATTATCGTTAAATGCATTGGACTCGAATTATTTATCTCTTTCCACAACTTTATTCATATGTTCTATAATGTTAAAAAAGTCATAATTTAATGGATTAAAAACAAGAATGATCTAAAGCATATGATCTCCTAAATTATCGAGAGAAATCTTATCCTTTCATGATTTAGTTACTAGGTGTCTCGGAGAAATAAATGCGTCTTATTCAAAGGACCTCGTTCAAACCCTGCCAGTGAAATCATCCAAACAAGCCATAGGCAATTTTTCTGACATCTGTATATTCTTATAAATACAAACTGATTGCGAGTGAAGAAAAATCCTTGAGAAACCTTCAGATTAAAGTTACTGATGTGTGTAATTCACTTGAGAAATGTGTTGCTCTGAAATGAGGAGGACCGGTGGCCAGCTCTGGTCTGGTCTCAATAACATAAGCCCATGAAATTCCCACTGCTCAGTGGGAATTTCATGGGCTTATATTATTATGGATAATGACGGAATTATGGCTACAAACGTATTACAAAGAGGGTAAAATCTTATCATTGTCAACAGACTTCAAAAAGGAGGAGGTTCTCAATTTGTCTGTATGATTTTATTTGTATGTTCGTTACTCGATTTCTACGTCAATTGTGAACAATTTAAAAAAAAATTTCAATCGAAAGGGTATACTCCCGAATTGCTCCCATGGTTACTATGTCAGGATCTGATTAGTGGTTCTCAGGGATTTCCAGAGAGACCCTCGAAAAATTATTAACAGACTTCTTTGTTACACGACATATCCGTCAATTGTCGAGCGATATTATTTTTTTCTTTATTCGTAAGTATACTCCCGAAGTGGTCTCATAGTCAGCAGCAAGTCAGACTCTAATGAGTGGATCCCAGGGAAATCGAGAGGAACCGTTGTTGACGAGCGTCTACACCGAAGAGTGAGATAGCAACCTTTGTATACGCGTGCCAGTACTATAATTTCAACAGGCGCCTTAATATATTATTTCTAAAGATTTTCAAGTATTTGCGCAACTAAAATGTAATATTTTTTTTAAGAAAAACAAAACTGAACTCAAACTAAAAAGCAAAACATAAATATTTAACCCATTTTTTATAATATCTTAAAGTTGCTGCGAAGTAAAACAAAAAATTACGATATTTTGCAAATTTTTTGTTATTTTAGTTGTAGTTTTACTTGGCACCCCGACTTCAAATGTTATAGAAAGAAGTTGGTTATATATTTATTTTTTGCTTTTTTGATTGAAGTCGGTTGATTTTGTAAAAAAAATCAATCGCCACTCTAATCGAGTTATCGGCGAAGTAAAATAATATTTTGACGTATAAGTTATAAAAGAAATAACACTAGTCATAAAACGCCGTCGATAGCCGTCTATGACTTAACATGATATAAATTTTAGGTAAACATAATCATAAATCGTTAAATTAAGTTAATCAATTTACTTTCGTTACACTAGAAAATTATTATTGAAATCTAATTTAATTTAAAAACAGTAAGTTTTATATACAAATTCGTTAAGACATTCTACAAAGGTAATTAGCCATTTATGTTAATTATATTGCTAAAATAAAACTTCAACAATTGTTTGCCAACTTAACCAGGTCACTCGAGTTAATTAGAATGATATATTCTGCTATTCTACTACGCATCTAAAAATTTAACTAGATTTATAATTTAATTACATTTCATTTTATTATCAGTAACGTGATCTTGAACTAAAAAAGTCATTTTGCCGTTCATAAAGCAACTCGCTCTTAGAGATTAGGCACTCCTCTTGCAAAATACTCGTAATAAGCACATGATACATAATGGTACTATCAGATGATGTTTCAAGTGCTCTTCAGATAAAGTAATAACTAAACGTAACATAAGTCTTACTGTTATTTTTGACAACGATGGATGAAGGCTCGGTAGATTTGGGTCTACTATGCCTGTCATCTGGATCAGCATTTACAATGTATGTCCCTCGGCGGCGCAACATTTTTCCTCTGAACCGATTTCGCTACACAAAGCATATGGTTATTAACAAAGAGCACTGCACATTTAACTATCATTTCACCAAATCACTGTAATTCGCCTGAAAACATCAGTCATAAGGTGGCACGTTCACTCAATATATGAATCACATAGTACTACACAGCTGAAACATGTTCGAAATGTAACGATGGATTGTTTTCAAATTATTCGCGCACCGGATAACAGTCACATCGTTGTAGAACTGAGGAAGTGGGTTAACGAACCAATTGGTAATTTTGCAACATGCACCGGCAGCGGCGAACACGTCGTCAGACTGTGACCGGGGCGCTCAGCGACGCGCAGGGGCTGGCTCGACCGAGCGAAAGGCGAGGCGAAAACCGAGAGTGCGTTGGCACGGTTCTTCCTCGAATGACAGGATGGTGCGGTCACGCAGACCGCGAGATAGCAAGATCGACGACAGTCACTGATAATGTATGCCGCGATAACGAACAATCACTAGAAATACTAGGTAGCAGGTGGTATGTCCGTATAGGGCTGGCTGAATTCAGTAATAGCACAAATCAAAACTTTGATATTTTAAGAAATGACACATTCAAGTTTAGATGGTTAAGTGAGCGCGTACGTAATACTCATTACCACTAGTCCAATAAAATAAGGTCTGAAATCAAAATGCTGGCCCTCAACTTTAGATTTTTGTAATAACTAGTGGTTGCCCAGTGGTCGAAATTCCACCATAATTAATTTAAATTATAAATCTGAACATTATTAAGGTTCCGTTGACAAAGACTATAATATAACTATAACTTCTATAATCACAGCTTTCGCCAAGGCTACAACTACTAATTTGACTTTAACAATAAACAAAAGAGTATATATGCGTGTGCGTGTCAAATACGTGGTAGTGTGTGTAATGTTTTTTTATTGATTTATTATGCATAATTAAAAAAAATATTAGCATTCTGCACTCCTTCTCTATATAAACTATAATTGTGCGAAATTTCATACTGCTCCGTCTGCGCTATTTTCGTAAAAAGGGGTACAAAGTTTTTGCTTCACGTATTAATATAATGATATTAAAACAGTGTGTGAAAGTTTTTGTGTCTGCAACCCCAAGCAAGGTTAGATTTTTGTTAGATTTCTTATCCGTCAGTTTGTTCGGAATTTGCGTAAAAACCACAAGGATTTCGATGCGGTTTTCGCTGACCTACAGCAAATTCTTATACTTCTTCTTCTTAATCTGCGCTACTTTTTACTCTGGGTATCCCTCGAGAAGTTTTCTGGGAATTATTTTAAATGGCCAGACTAAAAAAAACAATTCCAATGATTTCTTCACTGATGGACAGCAAGTTTTATGTAATAAAAAAAACTTCGTTTAAAAAAACCGACTTCAAAAACTAAAAAGTATAAAATAACTTATTTCTAAAGCTATTATTATTAATATATATTATCTTAAACATCTTAAAGTCGGTGCTTAGTAATATTCAAAATATAGTAATTTTTATGTTTTACTATGCACCGACTTCAAGATGTTTTAGATATATTAATAATAATAGCTTTAGAAATAAGTTATTTAATGCTTTTTAGTTATTGAAGTCGGTTTTTTTAAACGAAGTTTTTTTATTTTATTTGTTACTTTTTAGTGTCTAACTATGTATGGGTAGACCTACGAAAGGTGTCGCGCTCCTTAAAAAATATAGGTCCCAAGAAACTGGAACAAAAAAATGTTCGTAAAATGAAAATCATCACGTAAATCGGATCATAAATCTCAGCGTAATCGGTGTACATATGGAACGGAACGGAAAAAATTTCATAATTTTTTTTCATAAAATGAAAACTACTGGGCCAAACTATGTCAAATTTTTAAGGGACCAAATGGCAGCTATTCCGCGTCGAACAAAAAAAGATTCACGTAAATCGGATCATAAATCTCGGAGTAATCGGTGAATATACATAAAAAAATGATCCTGACGAATTGAGAACGTCTTTTTTTTTTAAGTCTGTTAAAAATGTGTGATGTTTTTTATCTCCGAAATCCGCGGAAATTTTCCCGGGAGCGGTTTGTAGTTGTTCGGGTGCATAAAAAGTAGCTTATTCACATTTTTCATGAAAACGATGGCTAACATTATTTAGTAAATGCTGCGTAACTTTGTGACCCGTGAATTGCGCGGTAATTTCAAGTCAAGCGTGGACGAAGTCGCGTGCATGTTCTAGTTAGTAGTTAAACAGCACATTTATTAATCAAACCCGAGACTCGCCTGGGCCGGTTTAGATATTTAACCGATGGTTAAAGTGAAAGATCGATCGATCGATCCAGAGCAGGCCGAGGAGTGGGCACTCACGGAAAGCTGGGCCTACCCAGCCGAATTCGCGAATTTGGATACGTAGGCAGAGCACATGCGCAAGACCCTGACGAGGGTTTGCGACGCGGCGATGCCACGCGTCTCCAAGCAATCGGTCCACTGGTGGACCGAGGAACTGGGCGAGATGCGAAAGGCAGTTCGCATCATCAGCCACAGGCTCAAACGCTGCAGGGCGCGCCGTCCTCCGGACTTCGTCGCGGAAAATGGACTCGTGGGCGAGTTTAGGGAGGCCAGAAAGGCCCTCTCGATTGCAATATTGCGAGCGAAAGCCCGGGCTCGGGCCGAGTTCCTCGAGACACTCGATCGGGACCCTTGGGGGCGTCCGTACCGTGGGGCCCGCAACATGTTGCGGCCTTACACATCCACGGTCACGGAAACACTCGAACCCGAGGTGCTCCGGTCGGTTATCGACGGGCTCTTCCCGGATCCGGGGAACTTCACTCCCCCCAATATGGGTCCACCCGTTCCCGACACCCCCACGGACGAGGAGCCTCACTCCATCTCCGAGGGGGAGCTAGACGTTGCCCTGGACCGGCTCCGGGGCAGGAAGACGGCACCGGGACCCGACGGGGTTCCAGGTCGACTCCTCTTCCTGGCTGCAAAACATCTACGCAGCCAGCTGCAGAACCTTTTCGAAGCCTGTATTCGCTCAGGTAGGTTCCCGTCGCAATGGAAAGAGAGGCGTTTGTGCCTTATTCCCAAGGGAGGTCGGCCTCCCAACGATCCGTCCGCCTTCAGGCCCATAGTGCTGCTGAACGAGGTCGCCAAGGTCTTCGAAAAGATCTTGGCGGAGCGGCCCGTGAAGCATCTCGACGCTGTGGAGCCGGGGCTCTCAGATACGCAGTTCGGGTTTCGGCGAGGCGCTCCACATTGGACGCCTTCGAGACGCTGCGAGCGTTGACGGACGAAGCCGTCCAAGCGAAGGATGTCGTTCTTGCAGTGTCGCTAGACATAGCGAACGCCTTCAACAGCCTCCCTCATGAGACGATCAGGGAGGGGCTCCGCGCGCATGGAGTCCCCCCGTACCTCACGAGGCTGTTGGGCGAGTACCTGCGGGATCGGCATATCCTTTGGGAGGGCGGTGAGTCCGCCAATTACGTGTTAGGTCGGCGACGTGTCGCGTGCGGCGTTCCACAGGGGTTGGTCCTCGGGCCGATTCTTTGGAACTTAGGTAACACTGGGTCCTTCGGGTTTCAGTCCGGCCCGGGGTAGGGCTGATCTGCTTTGCGGACGACACCCTACTCACGGCACGCGCTGCGTCTTTTGCGGAATCCGTGGACGTCGCCAACGACGGGTTGGCGATTGTCGTAGATCGAATAGCTAGGCTGGGCTTGAAGGTCTCCCCCGCGAAAACGGAGGCCATCATGTTCCATAGGAAGTTCCGTAATCCTCCCCCCGGACTTGTCCGTTACAGTTCAGGGGGTGGCAGTCAGAGTAGGGCCCAAGATGAAATATCTTGGGCTAGTCCTTGATGGGAAATGGCTGTTCAAAGCGCACTTTGAGCAGTTAGTTCCCAAACTCGTGAAATCCGCGGGCGCACTCTCCAGGCTACTTCCCAACGTCCCCCACGTTTGCCACGTTGGCCGGGGGGTGCGACGCGGAAACTTTATTCCGGCATCCTGAGGAGTATGGCGCTGTACGGTGCGCCCGTCTGGTCCGATTCGCTTCACCGCCACAACCGAACCCTGCTGCACCGCGCGCAGCGGGTTCTGGCCGTGAGGACCATACGGGGGTATCGCACAGTGTCGTGGACGGCGGCGACTCTTCTGGCAGGCGAGCTGCCCTGGCGTCTCCAGGCAGACGTCCTGACCAGAGTTCGTCGTACCCGGCAGGATGCCCTAGCTAGAGGCCTGACCTTCTGTCAGGTCGAAATCGAGACGGTCAGGAAGCGGGAAACCGCTTGCTGCCTCGTCGAATGGTCACGAGACGTCGAACACCTTGCGGCCGGCCGCTTTACGGTGGACGCAATCAGGCCACAGCTGGAGGAATGGGTCACCTGCACCAGCGGAACCCTGACCCTCAGGATGACACAGATACTGACCGGACACGGTTGTTTCGATCAGTATCTGTGTCACATTGTGGGCTGCTTGCCTTCTCCGGACTGCCGCCAGTGCGGCGCACCCGACACGGCGTTTCACGCGCTGTGCGCTGCATGGACGCCGCAGCGTTTCGATCTCAAGGGTCACGTAGGAGCCGTCGGATCGCTCGGCGACTTGGTAACGGCCATGTTGCAGAGCGACGACCGCTGGGAAGCTGCGGTTACTTTTTGCGAGGCAGTAATGTCTCTCAAAGAGGCCGCAGAAAGGGACAGGGAGCGAAGTCCTTTGGCGCGTGCTACGGTCTCTTCTCGAGGTCGCCGGCCTTCAGCTGGCACCCGGAGAGGCAGGTACGCGCATTACTTCCCTCCCTGAGTTAGGTTCCGTTACGGGGGGCCCTTAGCTGCTAGGTAAAGCAAGGGACTCATCTGCCCCCGTCTCGGGTGTGTTCTCCCAGGGCACACTCCAGGCACTTTATTGCGTTGGATCGACTGTTGCGTAACTATGTTCTATATCTCAGTCCTTCCATCACAAACAAAAGCGCAGGGTCGACAGGGAGGAGGGGGTTTTTAGTGAGTATTGAGGTTGCTCGCCCGTGCGGCATCGCTCGGAGTCTCTACACTACTCTGTGTCATCGATCGCGGACGGAGCACAAACAAAGCATACTATTGCTAGTGTTTACGCCCCCGATCGATGCGTGCCGTGTCCTAGCGGCGGCCCAGAGTGTGCGTAAACCGGTTAAAATTTTTCCCTCGCCTCAAAAAAAAAACACATTTTCGGTAAGTATAAGAGTTTATTGATTACTTTTTGTTGTTTTTATGCCTGAATATAGTAAGCAATACGTGATTTTGATTTAATTTGTCTAAAAACTTCACTAAACGGTCGCATAACAAAAATTACCCTGTTCTTGTCAATGGACTCGATTTTTTTTTGTTGTGTTTATTTTTTTAACAAACTTAAAATACTAAAAAAATGTCGCAAGAAAAAAAATATATAAATGTTCGTCTCCACTCAATGCCTTGTCCTACCGACAACCGTCAGTCGTAAATTTTCGAACACTTGCGTTGTAAAAACAACTTTATACAATTTGCGTAAGGTTGAACTTGCAAAAATAGAATAACTATAACTACGTATGTATGTGAGTGCTTGGGACACTTCCGAGCGTTACTTTTATTCGACAATGTGTATCTAGGGTTTTTTATATATCAATGATGATTACACAATTTCATTATTGCTTTGGATATCCCTATTAATATTATAAAGGCGAAAGTAACTCTGTCTGCACCGATTTGGATGAAATTTGGAATATAAATGTAATTTTAATATCGATATTATTTCTTAAATAAAAATAAAAAATCCCAGATAATAGGATAGAATCGGATAGATTTATGTAAAGGTTATCACCAGAAAGTAGGATAGATAGGTTTTTGTGATTTGCGATTTTAGTGATTTTGGTCATTTTGGCAGTTTTGACATTGTAGTCATTTATGGCGTTTTGTATATTTGGGTCATGTTTAGCACTTGTTAATTGTTGGCATTTTTAGATCATTTTAAATTTCGGGGACTTTTGGCATTTTAGTCATTTTTGGCATTATGGTAATTTTTGGCACTTGGCACTTTTGTCATTTTTAGCAATAACATTTTTGGTTTTTTTATCATTTATTTAGTTTGCAGATAGATATGCACGGAGGATAGATACAAGTAAAACTTGAACGGGTTGGAATAGGGGATTACAGTTTGAATGGAAGATCAATCATTTATCCAAGTTTAGAAGATATAATAATTCATCATCTTTAAAAGAAATGCGATAGTAACTCGATCTGTGTCTGTTAAGTTTTCACAGAATAACTACTGGAGTACTGGATCGGTTTTGGTGGAATTTTGTACATATGTAATTTTAATACCGCAAATGGGCTTAGATACTTTTCATCCCGGGAGATGGAAAATTAGTTTGCGATATAAAATGAACTGAATTTTCAGGGGGGCAAATACTAATGACCTAAAAATGTAACACTATGTAACCTATAGGTATTAACACCTGCTCTTCAAACAAGAGGTACGCACTAGATTTTGTGCGCCGCGGGATAAACAGCTGTGAATTTATAAAGATTTTTCTTATAAGGTTAGGTTAGGTTATATTGCCCCCGGATTTGACATTTGCCACCCCTGCATTGGCGCGCCGTGTGAGTGACTGGAGGGTCTTGGAGAGGGTGGAGACGCTTTCCGACCACCGGTATATCCGGTTCAGTGTCTCCACCCGAAACTCTGAACCCTCGTCCCTAGAGTCCCCGGTAGGAGAATGTCCGCGCTGGGCATTAAGGAAATTAGATCGGAAGGTATTTCGGGAGGCCCTGATTGTAGCGACGTGGTCATCAGGGCCCGATACGGAACCTCCCGAGGTTGAGCAGGAGGCAGAGGATCTACGGTCGCTCGTCACAAGCGTCTGTGATGCGGCGATGCCCAGGAGGGGCCGATTTCGGCCCTCCCGCCAGGTGTACTGGTGGAGCCCGGCGCTAGAAACGTTGCGTAGGGCGTGCAATCTAACACACCGCCAGTACACCAGGCATTGTAGACGTCGTCGTCGCGCAGCAGACGTAGCGACCGTAACAGCTCGCCTGTACGAGGGATACAGGAGCGCCAGACGCGACTTCCAAGTCGCGATTCGCGAAGCGAAGTCACAGGCCTGAGGGGAGCTCTTGGTCAGTTTAAATGCAGACCCGTGGGGGCGTCCTTTTAAAATGGCGCGGAACAAGCTTCGCGCTTGGGCGCCCCCGCTGACTGAGTCTCTCTCCAGGGACCTCGTGCATGATGTGGTCGGCGCTCTGTTCCCCTCTAGGGCTGAGCAATTGCCTCCTGTCATGGCCCCGCCTGATGCGGAAACCAGCGCGGACGAAGACCCTGTACCCACCGTGGACCGGGTGGAGCTGGGGGCTGCGATGCTACGGCTCAAAGCCAAAAACACCGCCCCCGGGCTTGACGGCATACCAGGGCGTGCGTGGGTTCTGTCCCACGACGCCCTGGAGCCCCGACTGTTGCGGCTTCTCAACGCATGTTTGGCTCAAGGAAAATTTCCGAAAAGGTGGAGGATAGGGAAACTTGTCCTCCTAAGGAAGGAGGGGCGCCCGGCGGACTCACCATCCGCCTACCGGCCCATCGTATTGCTGGACGAGGTTGGCAAACTCTTTGAGAGGATAATCGCGGACCGCCTCGTCCAGCATCTGACGACGACTGGGCCGGATCTAGCGGATAATCAGTTTGGTTTCCGCTCAGGGCGCTCCACTTTGGATGCCATCATGCGTCTGAGAAGCTTGGCGGAGGACGCAGTTTCCCGGGGCGAGGTCCTGCTGGCGGTGTCACTCGACATCGCCAACGCATTCAATACTTTACCCTGGGCTTGCGTTAGGGAGGCACTCCGGTATTTTCGGGTGCCGACCTACCTCCGTCAAATAGTCGGGGCATATTTAGAAGACAGAGCCGTCATCTACCCGGTCCGCGCAGGGTGGAGTCGACGAGCCATGGTATGCGGTGTTCCACAGGGATTGGTATTAGGCCCTCTTCTGTGGAACATTGCATACGATTGAACTTTACGATGTAGGGTCCTTCCGGGCGTCAGCGTTTTCTGCTACGCAGATGACACGATGATCGCCGCAAGCGGGAGGACCCATAGGCAGGCGTGCATCCTGGGCACGGCTGGGGTGTCACAAATTGTAGGCAGGATCCGGCGACTTGGTCTGGAGGTGGCTCTGCAGAAGACCGAGGCCGTGATTTTTCACGGCCCTCGAAATCGACCACCTCCGGACACAAATATTGTTGTAGGAGGCGTCCGCATCGGCATCGGGGAAACTATGAAGTATCTGGGATTGGTCCTCGATAGCCGATGGGACTTTTCGGCACATTTTAGGCAATTGGCCCCCAAGCTCAAGGGGGCGGCGGGTGCGCTTTCACGCATGCTGCCCAACATCGGGGGGCCCGAAGCCACGTGCCGAAAACTCTTCGAAGGCATCGTGCGGTCTATGGCCCTATACGGGGCTCCTGTATGGGCAGACCGCCTGACGGCCAGAAATATAGCCTTGCTGCGGCAAGCGCAGCGCGTGCTGGCCGTCAGGGCGATAAGGGGATACCGTACGGTGTCCTTCGAAGCGGCCTCGCTACTCGCCGGATCCCCACCATGGGACCTCGAAGCCAGGGTCCTCGCGTCGCTATACCAGTGGCGCAGAGGCCCTGGCGAGAGGCACAAGACCGGCGCCTCAGGAGACGGAGGCTTGCCGGTCAGAGCTCCGCGACGTCGCCATGGTGGTATGGGAAGAACGCCTCAGACACCCCAGCGCGGGCCTCGCCACCATCGAAGCGGTGAGGCCCGTCCTGCAGGACTGGATCGGACGAAGACACGGCACCCTGACGTTCCGGCTGACACAGGTCCTCTCAGGGCACGGCTGCTTCGGGAGGTACCTGTGTCGCCTTGGCCGTGAGCCAACGTCAGGGTGCCATCATTGTGACACCGGCGACGAGGATACGGCGCTTCATACACTCCAGGTGTGTCCTGCCTGGACAGAGCAGCGCCGAGACCTCGTCGCCGTTACCGGACATGACCTTTCGCTCCCGGCCGTGGTACGTGCCATGGTCGGGAGCACAACAGGATGGGACGCCGTCTCCTCCTTCTGCGAGCACGTCATGCTTGCGAAGGAGGAGGCGGAGCGGGAGCGTGAGCGCACATCACTGCTCCGCTCCCGCCAAAGGAGGACGCGTCGGCGTCGGAGGGCCAGCCAGGACCTTCGGCCGCCATAAGCGGACGGCGCGGGTGGGGCCTCTTGGGGTATAGAGGTTCTCACTCACCTGCACATGCCGTCGAGATGGGGGCGCGCCGTGTTCCGCGCGCGCTCACCTCTCCTCCCGTGGGGCGAGTTACAGACCGCCCCACGCCTAGAGAGCTTGACGATGCTGGGTGAGAAAAGCAATCCCTCGGCAGTGGAAGAGGCCTCTCAGGCCCACGCCTGCCAGGGCTGCGGAGAGGCTAGGTCATATACCCGTAGCCCTGGCATAAGGCGAAGGACGGAACACCCAGGGGTTTTAGTGGGTATCCCTAACTGGGGAGTGGCAATAGCATGGCACCAGTTCTGACTGGGCATGCTAGTGCCACTCCCGATCTGGCGAATCCCACACTAGGTCGCGAATTATCCCCCCCAAGGTTCTGCCCTTGTCGCGACTTAGTCCTCAATCGGATTTCCCCTGGTCAAAAAAAAAAAAAAAGTTATATTGCCCCCAGGGGGTGGCGCCCTGGACTCCTCTCCGTCCAGGAAGCGGTACAAGGGGATGCGTCCCCCGGGCCCCGAGCAGCCACTGTCACATCCCCCCCTTTTACTCCCTGACAGTGGTGTCCCACCTTTCCGCCTCCAAATCCTAATGCCTTCCCCTCCTTCCCAAACCTCCTCCCCAAACACCCCTTCCTTCCGAAGTTAGGTGTGGTGCCACTTCGCCGGTCATCATGATGAAGTGGTGAGGTCTTTCAGCGTTGAAGCATCTTGCTCCGCTGGCAGACCAGGAGAGGCGGCACGGTTCTGCCCCGTGCGCCCCTTGACGAGGACAGTGGCGGCGGGCCCAGTGGTGGGGCGAGAGTCTCGCCACTGGGCGCTACCGCTGAGCGTTACCCCGTGTGGTGCCGTGGTCACGTCTCACGGCCACACGGGACCGCGGGGCCCGCCTTGACCGGCCGGCCCAAGTGGATAAGCACCACAATAAAAAATCCCCTAATACTTAAGCTGCAGCGCAGGGCGATCTGTTTTGAGGCCGGGGGGATAAACCCGGTCGCTACACACTCATTTTTCTTTATAAAACGTTGAATTACTCGTGGGAACTGATATGGATGCTTTAAACAAAACAAACAAAACTGACGTAGTGCCCGAGAAGGGCGGTGCTGACGTAGGTGAGGGGCCCGAGAAGGGCCCAACCAACTTGAAAGGGCCCGCGAAGGGCGGAGTGGTAAAGAAGAACCCTTACGCCCGGTTCCTCGCTGCCATCGCAACGCCGGAGGAACCGAAGAGCACAAAAACTGCCGCGTCATCAACATCGACGCAGCGGCAGAGACGACTATCCGATGATGAATCGGATTTCTCGTCTTCATCACCATCCAAGGACGAGGGGAGGACTGCCTCCACTAATTTGCCCCCTAAGGTCTTGGGTGCCAAAGCACCGGCCACCAAAGGGGGTAAAGGCGCTCCTCCCAAAAAAGGAGAAACTGACGAGAGCCGGATTGCTGCGCGCAACACTGCGCTGCGCAATTACCTGGCTCTCGACCACCTGGATAGGATGATGTCGTCACTCTCATCCGATGACGACGAGAGGGTGGCCCCCGTCAAACCCCCGCCGAAACCTCCCGCTGCTACCAAAGCGCCGGAGGCCAAGCGGGGCAAGGGTCGCCCTCCAACAACCGGAGAGTACGTAGGGCTGGCAGACGCCAAAAGAGCGCTTGTGGAGGACCAACAGGCGGAGCTGGAGCTCCAAAGTGAAAAGGACATCGTGGAGAAGGCCCGACTTATGGCTACCGCGAGGGTCACAAGGTCTAAAACCGGTGGCACCCTCGCGAGCCAGGACCCTCCCGAGGTCAGAGCGGAGCACGCCGAGGGCCTCCACAGGCAAATTCGGACTCCCTAGCGGTGGTGGCCGGAGTGGCTAAAGTTTCGAAAGGGTTGAAGGATACCCTACAAAAGGGCCTCAAGGAGGCTGTCGTGAGCTTTCAGGAGGCGTCGGAAGAGCTCCTGAATCGCACCGACAGCGAAGAGGTCGCTCTGATATAAATTACAATCTGAAACTAATAATAATTAAAATTAATAAATGAATATGTATTGAATAATGAGAATTACGGAACAATCTGCAACGTGATATATTAGAAATTGGGAATTGTACGAAGGATTATTTTCTTGAAAGTAATTAGTTTATAGACATTGGTACTAATGCACTCTAAATATTATGAGTATTGTCATATATAGTATGTGAATTTATGGGTGTTTCCGTTGCAATATTCAATTCCGGTTTCTACCCAGTATACTAAGTACAGGCAGCAGAGAAAGAAAATTCGATCAAAAATATTTATTAAAAAAATAATAAAGTCAAAAAGAGTTTTATACATAGTTTACAAACAACTAAAACTCACTTTTAGATTATAAAACATTATTACATAGATCACATAGTCAACGTTTGGTACATAAGATTTTCAAAATTCACAACCTCATCAAAATATCAAATAACACATACTAAAAAACCAAAACAAATCTACAATATAAAAGATAACAAAATTATAGAACTCATACAATAAAAATGATAAAATCACAGATTCGTCATAATTCAAAATATTTTAGTAATCAATCATAAGACTCTGAGAAAGTATAAATTAGTTTAATAAAAAAATGTTTTAACTATTGTTCAACACACTGGATGCATTTATTGCCTTTGGAATCATAATATTGACAACACAACTAAAAGTTAAGTAAAATTTTAATAACTGGATATATTGGGTAATAATCGACGTTAAAAGTATGAAGTATTAACATAAATTAGATAGATAGATAACACTTTATTGCTCACCAAAACAAACAAATACAAAACAAAATGCATAATTACAATACTTCTTGGCAAAACAACAGGCGGCCTTATCGCTATAAATCGCGATGTATACCGCACAATATCATTTGTTTACATTTTAACTACTTCTAAAATTCTTAATTTAATTTAATTTGTTAAACGTTTCTATAACTTAAAGATCGTTCTAACCTAATAAAAGTTATGAATATTGTAATTTAATAAACGACCAATCAGAGCAGAGCTTATGGCGGAGCGGGGTCAGACGCCCTCTATACTTTGAGTAATATCTACTTGGGTAGACTGAGGAGTTTTTGTGACGCATTTGGTTGGTGGCAACAGGTCGAGTTGGACCATGGAGTATTTTAAAGAAAGTATTGAAGCTGGAAGTATGAGCGGGTGCCCTGAACCCGCTGCTCGGTGTAAACTATGTCATAATGTTGATCAAATCTAAATTAAAAAGTGTATAAACCGTGGCTATTGTGTTTTATGCTCGCATTTTATCCTGATGACGCCCACTAAACCTGCAATAACTAAAGAAGATGTCGTGAGAATGAGGCCGTTCTGCGACATATATATATATATATATATATATATATATATACACAATACATCGTCATATCGTCATAGTTATAGCTTCCCTCCGACACGGCCTTCCTGACGTATTACACGCCCTCGTGTAATAGGCCGCCCATTATGGAGTATCTGCAAAAAGAAAGAGATATTATAGTTCGGCCACTCCTGACCAAGGACATCGTGCACATTTTATCTTCTGCGCAACAACTTCATTCTGGATTTTTTTCTGAGGTCCGAGTCCTAACAGACTCCAGACTACACACCAAATCAAGTCAGCAGTATCGAAACTGCCACCTCGTCGCCCATCGAGCTACGTTTTTTGGGTCAAATATCAAAACGCAAATCAAAACATCAAACACAAAAATATCTCCAAATAATACCCAGCTTCTCATTCTATCGATACCACTTTTCAATCGCTACCTCACCTCTCATTCACTTTGTAATGGCCACCTCGCACCTATTTCACTGGCCACCTCGCCTCTATTTCACTGGCCCCCCTCGCCTCTATTTCACTGGCCACCTCGCCTCTATTGCACTGGCCACCTCGCCTCTATTTCACTGGCCACCTCGCCTCTATTTCACTGGCCACCTCGCCTCTATTTCACTTTGTAATGGCCACCGCGCCCGCTACAAAGCTTAAATAAACCCAAACAAGCACTCTGCTATCCCTGAGCACTAATAACTACTTCAACATCCAAGTCAAAATAAACTTTCAAAATTTCCAACGACTATTATTTCAATAATAATATCACAAATTCACAATCTTTGACTATCAGACTAAAATCTTTCACTCTATATGTACCTCTAAATTTAAAAACTACCTATTATAATAGTCAACTGCATTTACCACCTTTAATAATTATTGAAATTACATTATTTTAACTTCAAACAAAAACCGTGTGAACGCATCAGTCATCCGATTCGCTAACAACAGTTCTCAATCAGTCAAACAAACCAATACATCTAAATGAGTGATGTACTCTCAACCAACCCCCGCTGAGCGTGGCTCGGATGACACTTTTTGACCAAAGTAGGCAATCAGAGCAACGAAGGTTGTCACTCTACGGGCTCCAGGGTCGACAACTTATGAAAACTCATTATAATAGAGGAACAAACAAACTCAAAATAATTTTCCGATTTACATTGCGTTCAATAACTAGGGTATTCACCCTAATTCGAATTTGAAACTATCACAAAAATAATCTTAAATAAAAAAATCAACTTACCAAAGTGTCTACTAACGTAAATACCCCCTGTGTACCTTATAGTGGCTTTCAAACTTCTTCATAGCCACACTTTCTTCATGGTAAAATTATTATCATCTGAATCTAAAATGTCTTTCATATAACGCCTGCAAACTTACTTTTACAGGAAAGAAAATCTTAATCATAAAACCAGCGGAATACATTGCATAGGAATAATGTGTCAAAACAAACTGTCCACCATACATAATGTAAAATAACTCAAAAACTAGATCCGATTATCCCATTATAAAAACTCTTGGAAGGTAGACTTGAAAAGACAATTAATACACGCACATAGTTTATAACGAACACGAGTTTTCTTACCTTAATCAGAAAACCAAGGAAAACGTCGCATAGGAATATGTCAAAGGCAACTTTCTACCATACATAATCCAAGTAAAATAATTTAAAAAACTAGACCCGATTTTCACATTATAAAAACTCTTGGAAGGTAGACTTGAAAAGACAATGAATACACGCACATCGTTTATAACGAACACAAATTTCTTGTAAGTAACCAACTCCCAAAAATAATGATGAAAAAGTAAACTACCTACGTAATTTGTTCGTTTTCCATTTTTTTTGGCCACCATATCGTATCGTGTACGAAATACACGAAAAATATCACTTAAATATGAGGGTAGTAAAATTGTCTACCACAAACGATGAACTAGAATTTTTTTTAAATCTCGCTTTCTTCATTTTCAGAATTCGCACTAAAATAATAATTAAAAATTACCATACCTCCTGTGCCAAGTAGAATAGGCACGTAATTTTTACCTTAGATTAGACTTCACGATCCATAAAACTGCCTTTCTACTAGCTGTACTAACGTGAATTTGAACCATTGCTGGCACACAGTAGGCCCAACGGTGACCACACCATGCATAGGCCGACACACCGCCGCTCCACAGGCACATTCAGGATGTCACCACTACGTCGCCGCTATTGCCGCCGATGGCCCCGACATGTAAATCGTCCTCAAATGCTTTTGCTTCCACTGTGGGCATCCTTCAATCCATCAGCACGCCTTCTTATACTGGCAAGGCTTCGCAGTCATTGCTTTCATTGTGGGCACAGGCTGAGATCCCACTTCTGATGTCGCAGAACGGCCTCATTCTCACGACATCTTCTTTAGTTATTGCAGGTTTAGTGGGCGTCATCAGGATAAAATGCGAGCATAAAACACAATAGCCACGGTTTATACACTTTTTAATTTAGATTTGATCAACATTATGACATAGTTTAGACCGAGCAGCGGGTTCAGGGCACCCGCTCATACTTCCAGCTTCAATACTTTCTTTAAAATACTCCATGGTCCAACTCGACCTGTTGCCACCAACCAAATGCGTCACAAAAACTCCTCAGTCTACCCAAGTAGATATTACTCAAAGTATAGAGGGCGTCTGACCCCGCTCCGCCATAAGCTCTGCTCTGATTGGTCGTTTATTAAATTACAATATTCATAACTTTTATTAGGTTAGAACGATCTTTAAGTTATAGAAACGTTTAACAAATCAAATTAAATTAAATTAAGAATTTTAGAAGTAATTAAAATGTAAACAAATGATATTGTGCGGTATACATCCAGTCAACAATACATCGTCATATCGTCATAGTCATAGCTTCCCTCCGACATATATATATAATATATATATGTGTATGTATGTATGTATGTGTCTGTGTGTGTGTATATGCAAAATAATCTAAATACATATATATATGTTAAAATTATATGTGACAATTTATATATTACAATAGATAAATACATAAATGCTTAATATATTAGACATATTTATTTAAAGATAGATAGTACTTTCTAAGGGAGTTCCGAAATATAGGTAATGTTTTGGCCTCTCTGGCAGTAAGAGGCAATGCATTCCATAGTTTGACAGCCTGCACTGTAAACGAGTTATCATAAAATGATGAAGTGTGTACAGGTGTCAGGAGTCTACGATATGTATCTGAGCGCAAATTGTGAGAAGTGGAGAGGCGAAGGAATTCAAAACGTTCCTTAAGGTAAGGAGGACTATCAGGATTAAATAGTATATTATAAAGGAGAGTTAGAATATGAGTATTCCGGCGAAAACGAATAGGAAGCCACTTGAGCTTCATACAAAATTCAGAAACATGGTCATATTTTCGCAAACCAAATATGAACCTGATACAGAAATTCTGAAGTCGCTCAAGTTTATTTAGCTGTTCTGAGGTTATGTCTAGATAGCAGGCGTCAGCATAATCAAATATGGGAAGTAGGAGGGACTCTGCAAGCATAATTTTGGTGGCAGTGGGCAAAAAACTTGTCAGCCTTCTAAGAGACCTAGATGATAGAAAAACTCTACGACTCAATTCGGATATGTGAGGCTTCCAAGACAGTTCACTGTCGATGATTATACCCAAGTTTTTAACTGTTTCGCTCAAAGGGATAGAAGTACCGTCAAAAACAACCTTCGGTAAAGCTGGCCAGTTTACTTTAGCTCTCATTCTTGGGCTACCGATAACTATCACTTGAGACTTTTGAGGGTTTACTGCAAGACCAAACATTGAACTCCAATGATGTATGTACTTCAAATCGATATTAATTCGATCAACAGCATTAGGTAAAATCTGCCGCAGCTTGGGTGTAGATTTGTAAGTCGTCTGTATATAGGTGATAGAAATGAAGTCAAATGATCAGAAATGGAGTTAATGAACACAGAAAACAAAAGAGGAGATAAAACGCCGCCCTGTGGAACGCCGGCAGTTAAATCGCACCATGACGAAAAATCGTCATCAACACGAACTCGCTACTATAAATTATATAATAGTTTTTTAAATTTAATATGTAAACGGAGCTAACTTTTCCAAACAGTGGCAAATATGCAAATTTTGCACAAGCCAAGTCATTAAGCGGAGATTTTATTTTTTGTTTCTTTTTAACACATCACGTTTTTCGATTCCTTGATATTACAATATCCTTTCTTTTGAACCGTGTATTTTGTTTTTTAGCGTCATTATTAATAAAGAAAGGAACTGAAGCATGTTTAGTGACTTTGTCTTTGCCAGAAAGCGGTTTACAGTAGCATGCCAGTTTTCATGAGCATTAGTTGTTCTGTGTCGACATCTGTATGAAGACTATAATTCTGGAGGATATTTTCCACCAAACATATAAGTTTTGACAATATAATCATTAAATGTCACTGCATCTTTATGCGTGGGACTATCTTCCGTAATATAGAGAAAGGCATCAGCCACCATTTCTTTTGATATTAAACCTAAGGCAAACACCAAAGCTACATACATACATGTTTTTTAAAATACCTTTTTTTGCTTACCTTGAACTTTTGGTTTTTTATATCGCTTGGCCAAAGTGAAAGTAACTGACTCTGGTTTTAGTTTCAGGTGATATAATTTTGAAATAAACTTGTTTTTCCATTTGTGTCTGTGTGTAGGTTATTATTATACAGTGACGTCATACACACTTGCAGGTAAGAAGTCGTTCGAGACTTAATATTGAGTAAATTTAAACAATTTAATATTGTGAGCTGTTTTGCAATAAATAAATATTTAAAAGCAAATAATGTTTCTGACCGTACTTCAAAACAATGAAAATTAGTAATGGGTTGAAAACGGAAAGCTTAGCTTAGCTTTTGGGTAGAAGACGGAAAAAAATATTATATTTATTTTTGTAGGTTCAAAACGGAATAGATTTTGGGTTGAAAGCGGAAAAAATATTTTTGGGTAATTAAAGTGAGTAGAAAACGGAAACAACCGAATTTATAAATTAATTTAGTTATTTATCTCAGAAAAGATAAAATTCCATACGGTATGCAATTGAAGTTAACGCGAGTATTAATATTATAAACGAGAAAGTTTATGAAGATGAATGTATGTTACTTATTATACATATACTATTAAATACAGATATACTAGCTGTACCCGGCAGGCTTGTCTAGCCCTTAAAAAAAAACTAGAAACCGATTGCAGCGCCATCAACCGGGACCAATTGTTAATCTAAATTATTATCGAATTTACTTGAAAAACACAAAAAAACATCGACATCGGTCCCACCGTTAAAGTGGTGTTCAGCAGCGCCACCTACTGACTAGACTGACTGATGTTGTTTAATAATATTTCTTTTATTGATGAATATTATATTTTAATACTTATTATCCTATTCCGGACGAAGACAATTTCAAAAACACAAAAATCATAAAAATTGGTCCAGCCGTTCTTGAGTTATAAATGATGTATCTAACACGACTGTTTTATATATATATATATATATATATATATATATATATATATATACATACATACACATATACTATATATATATATATATTAGGGTGATCAAAAAAATTTTTTTTTTATTTTTTTTCCAAATGGGCTCAAAAGTTTCTTTTGGGTGTTAAATAAATTCTGTGAAAAGATGAGCCCTTAATATTAATATTAAGATTGTCCTCATCGCATTTTTTTAATTCCCATAATAACACAGGAATTTTTTTTTTTACTTCTGATTTTTGTACCGTTCAAACGACTGGTTGACTGTTAAATCGCTGTTCCAATCTTTATAGAGAATTGAACGCTCTACAAAAAAGGTCTGATAACATTTTTTGATTTGTCGATTTTTGATTTTCGGCTACAGTCCGACTCACGCCTTAACACGAACGCACGACATACGTGCTCGTGTACAAACGCTAGTTTTCGCGCTTGCTGCTTGCCTTCAAATAAATCCTTCTGAACTGTATTATATTTGACAAAAAAATTGATCCTTATTTTGACACTGAAACCAACAGTTTCGGTGTAATTTATAAAATTCGATCAAATTTTTGAGCAATTGAACTTTGATCTTGAATAACTTTTGAACGTGTGGACAAATCAAAAAATGTTATCAGACCTTTTTTGTAGAGCGTTAAATTCTCTATAAAGATTGGAACAGCGATTTATCAGTCAACCAGTCGTTTGAACGGTACAAAAATCAGAAGCAAAAAAAAAATTTCCTGTGTTATTCTTATGGGAATTAAAAAAATGCGATGAGGACAATCTTAATATTAATATTATGGGCTCATCTTTTCACAGAATTTTTTTTACACCCAAAAGAAACTTTTGAGCCTGTTTGGAAAAAAATTAAAATTTTTTTTTGGTCAGCCTAATATATATATATATATATATATTTACCGTAACAAGAAAAAACATTAAAAATAAAACGATTTTTGACGATTTTTGAAATTTTTAAAAATTTGGAGCGACCTCTTAAAATTTTTTTTTTAGCTGTCCTTTGGAGAGGGCTCTTAAAACATCAAAAACTAACATTTTTTCAATCAAGACTTTAAAAAAAAATTGTCGGTTTTTTTGCGCCCCTAATATATATATAGATTATTCAAATTTACCAAAAATACAATAAGTATCAATTCCACACAAACGAGGTAGCACGCATATTCATAACATTTTTTTTGTTATTCTTTAAAAATATTTTTGCTAGTGAATCTGTAAAGACGATCCCATTAGTAGGCAACAAATCGTGCAGCCAAGGTTGCGTTGTTGTGTTATTAAAAATGCACACTCTGTGGCTTAGTAGGTGTTCAACCATGAAGGGCCGGCTTGTTGAATTTTTTACTCACGGCCTCGCTATAAATTCGGTTAAACATTCTTGCACAATAGGTAACAGTTTTCTAATATAAACCAAAACATGGTAGTAAATTTATGAGACCGCCTCTATGATTGAGCGGGCTAAACCTTTGCCGACCTATCTCACTGCAACGCAGAGGCTCCGGGTTCGATTCTTGGCATGGTAAATTTCGGAAACGAATTTTCTCAGTTATTTTACTATGATCTAAGTGTCTGGGATCGGCCTCAGAGTAGTCCATTGTTGTATATCACCCATACATAACACAGCATAATTTGCTTAATTTGGAGATATATACTTAATATATGTTGTCTACCGATTATAAAATAATAGTATATTATTTAGGAAACTGAGAGATTAGAAACTAGAAGTTATTTTAACTAATATAATAAATGCGAATTTGTTTAGTGTGACACGTCTTAACTATGCAACAGATTGTCATGAAGTCTTGCATACACTACACGCCGTCTGGGAGATAGAAAAGGACATAGGATGCCTTTCATCCAGAAAAATTGTACTATTACCGAGGCATAGACGAATATAACCGAAAAGATGGCGCTCCCATCGCGGTTAATTGGCGCCACCGTTGCAATTCACTAACCAATACACATAGTCGTGGCACCGATAATGACAATCCAATTTTAATATGTTGCTCTAGTAGTTAATTATAGTTTAGATGGCGTTACAGGTATTTTAAATTAAAAATAAATTTGTCATTTTTTAAGGAGCTCGCATAAGTAATTGTGGGACTCCTAACTGTTCCACAGACCAGTCCCCCACGCTGCATACAAATTTTACATAAATGCGAGTAAAGCCGCAGAGAAAAGATAACATGTATATAAATTAAATTACTATATAAATCACATATACATACACAGTATCACAGCAATAGGTAACGACAGTTTTCTTTCCCATCATGAGCTTAACCTTTATACTGATGGGTCAAAGACTAGCTCGGGCTCAGGCATGGGAGTCTTCTCGGAAGACCTAAATATTAACATATCTGAGCCCCTGGGTAAGTTTAATACAGTATATCAAGCAGAGAGCATGGGAATCCTGCTTGCAGCTAAAGCAATCGTAGCTAGAGATGTCAATGATCATTGTATCAGAATACTCTCTGATAGCAGATCGGTACTACAAGCCCTTAGTAGCAGGGTTATTTACTCAAATTTAATTTACGAATGCCACTCGGCTCTAAATGAGGCGGCAGGTAAGAACAATACCTTGACCCTTCAATGGATCAAGGGACACAGTGGTGCCCGAGGCAACGATGCGGCGGATCAACTGGCAAGGAGAGGTTCAGAAACCCTACCGGTTGGACCGGAACCTTTCCTGCCTTTGCCACACAGTTGGTTCAGAAAACACAAAAATCAAAGGACAAGGGCACTACATCAACAACTTTGGGACAACTTGGAGGATTGCAGGCAAGCTAAGCTGGCAATGCCTCGAGTAGACCTGCGTTTCTCCAGGAACAGCCACTGGACATTGCAATTTTAACAGACATCTTTTCAATATAGGTGTCACCGACAGCCCCCTGTGCAGAGCATGCCTGGAGGCAGAAGAAACAGCCGCCCATGTCCTGCTTGAATGCGGAGGGGTGGCCCAATACAGGGCGAAGTATCTGGACGCCCCAGGTAGCCTCCGAGAAGTCTTCAGCAACGTCAAGAAGCTGGTCGACTTCCTGGAGGAGCTGGGCTGGATGGAGTAAACCCTCATCCACCCTCGCACGCAAAATAGGCGCTTTGTCGTCGAGTTGCGGAAACCGCCTGCTCGCAGAAGAAGAAGATCACAGCAATAGCTTAGCAAGAGTACTGCTCGACAGAAACAAAGAAGTCCATCAACTAAAGATATGGCATATTTATTAAAAATTGTTGTCTTTATGTATATTCAAATTAAGTGCATAACTTAAATAAAATAACAGGTATTTATTAAGATCCCAATTATAACTAACCTTTTCTAGTATTTTTGTCCATCTGTCTGTTACAGTTTGTCTCAAATAGGCTCTGAAACGTCTCAGTGGATTTCTAAAAAAATTTCATAAGAAGTTTATCTTAAATTTCTATGGAAGTGCACATTTGATATCCTGCTGGGTTCAGAAGATAGGAATATAAATATTTGTAATCCTATTCCCAGGAAGAAGAGAATCTATATAAAAATATTTGTTAAGAAAATGACATGGCTGCTTAGTGACTAACAGCAGTTTTTCAGACTTAATAATATGTAGGTATAGCATAACACATGAAATGGAGACATTATGTCTAATATTATTTTGTATAAATTACTTTTAGTGCTCCTTATTTCTTTAATAATCTTCTTTTAAATTCAACATTAAAAACAAATTCTAACATTCTTATTCATAGAGAGTTATAGTAAGTTTGAACTCCTCTTTAAGAACCATAAATAACCATTCAAACTTACTCTAACTCTCAATGAATAAATGTAAATAATAATAAATGTATAAATGTACTTTTACAATTTATAACAGATTGATTATCTACAGCCACATAATTTGGTATCTTTTTAATTATTAATTATAATTTTTACAGGAACTGTCTATTAGTTTAATTCATTATATTTTTATTCTGCCAATTTAAAAAAATAATTCTTAAAGAAAAGTGATTAATCTAAATCCAAACTTTATCACAATATATTAATGACATTCTGATTAAACTTAAATACCCATTTATAGGTGTACTGCTACTAATCATATAAGTGTTATCTATGATTTTCATGTTATTTTATTTTGCCAAATTATGTAAATTGATCTGTTGTGTTTTTATTTCATTTTCAACAACATATGTTGTGCTTTTAGACTATTTTGAATGTTTTTATGTTGACTACTGGCTTTTCATTGGATTTTTCAAAGTTGAACATATGATATAACTGCAATATAAGTGAAAAACATATGTGAGGCTATATTTACAAAAACATTTATAGCTCAGGATCTATACATTTTCTAAACATGTATCCCACCCTCCCGTCTCTCATTACTTATAGTAAAAATAACAGCTATCTATACCACACCCACATAAGTATATAAGGGATGTGTGGGTCTTGAGTTGCAATCATTACATAAAAATTAATAGGAAGAAGACAGTATTAGTGTGTAATGTAAAGGGATAAATATGGTATCATATAAAGAACATTAACCTGTAAGTTGATGGGTATAAGAGTAAAAATAGATGACAAAATGGATTGTGTGTAGGACAACATATGATTGATGGTGTGACAGAAAAGACAGATTGTGTAGACCTCAAATGATTCAAAAAAGAAAACCAATAAATGTGCTCTATTCCAAACTGAATTGGTGGGTTTCATACATTTATTTCCTCTAAATGTTTTCTTTAACAATATGAACAATGAGCTAAAATATTTATCAATGGGATGTATGCTACAAAGTCATATTGTTATGAACAATTTAAATCAAGAAAATTTAGATAAATACTAAAAAATAAGCACAAATTGTATTAAGGAGGTATGTAATTTTATCCATTTTCTGTTTAAAATTAGATTTTTATTTAAATAATATTTTTAAATCTTAAGTTTTATGTCATTTCTGAAATTAATTTAAACATCAAAGCTGCTTTGCCCACTGCAGCAGTAAAACTTATCCTTCTTATAGTAGATCTGCATAGGTAAAACTTGACCAATATTCATATTCAATCTCTAAGGTACCAAATTTAATAAAAAGGAGGTTACATAGTCAAGGCCATGAATTAATGATAAGAAAGAATGAAAAATTCAGCTTTCACATTTGTATTAAAATAATTTTTATTCTATAACTGATTTGTTTTACTTTAATGATCTCTAAAAAATTGACAAAGTTGATAAGTATAATAATGCTCATGTTGGGCATACCAACCAAAGTGAATCAATGAAAGGCACAGAAATGAAGGGCCAGGACATTCAATGATGTTGAATGTTTCATTCAAATTGAAAGACAGAAATGATGTGTCCAATATTTGCTTAACAAACTAAGATTTTTCAGAAGAGTAACAGAACCAATGTCGCCAAATAACAATGGTATGAATTGGCACTTGCAATTTCCTAGTCAGATGGAAAGTTGAGTTGACAAGTGCATGTAACACTTGAAACAAAGTGAGACTTTAAGTCTTTATCACCTTTCTATAATACGGATATTAGAGTTTAAAGCTATAACATCCATATTATAGAATGGTGATAGGACTAAAGTATTACTTGGTTTGAAACAAATAAAATACTTAGAACAACGATTAAATAGTTTAGCTAAGAATAGAATTAAATCAATGTTCACTAACTGAAACATTGTAACATAATAGTAATGAATATGCAATTTTAAGGTATATTAACCAATTGAATTCTACAATTTGGCAAAATTCTATTTCCAGTCACTGCAATTAATAGGGTTATATTTTCAAGGCTTACAGTATGACCAAATGTCCTGTTAATAGGCCTACTTGGAAAGAAAAAATGGACAAACTAACAATTTATTTTAAAAGTTAATTTGAACCTATTTTGAGTAACTGATTTATGAGTTTACAGGAACAAATCTGTAATTCTCTTTATTTAATTTGTGTTCTGTAATAAATCAAATATCAGCATATAGAAATATATAAACATTCACATATTAGGAATCATCACCATTTGATGATGATTTTCAACCCATTTCTTAAATGTTAAGATTTAAGGGAAGTCTATAAGTAAAACCAGTTTGTGGTGATTATTTTAGTAAACATATCACATGAAATAAATGAAATTACGTCACTAAAATGGAATAGTAACCTCTAAACATTATTATCATAAAGTACATACGCAGAGAGGACACTACGTATCTGAACAAGTGGGTGACTTGGAAAAATCTCTACTATCTCTAAAATGATTATCAGAGAATTTAAATATCTCAAATTATTACAAAATTGCGTCGCATTTCCCGTAGAGTATCATATTTTGACTTTAATCTGTATGACAGGCTAGGCTTATGTGGCAGGCACAAACGACTGCCTGTGGCCATTTTTTTAATACTGAAGGCATAAAACACTGTGGTTATCGATTACTCCTCAAATTATACTAAGTTACACGCTTTTGAAATAGAATTTGTGGCAGTTTGCAGCCATTTTTAAAATTGTCAGTATCGAGATACGTCACAGGCGTAAGAAATCACGATGGCCGACAAAAGAATGGTTAGGTAGTAGGTACTTACTGCTAATTTTTACGCCTCCTAGAGGTGGTTTCGGTGGTTGATTATCGAAAGTCTTTCGAGCGGATTTGTTGCCCTCGGCGAATGACGTGGTCCTAGGGCGTCCGCTCATTATTAAAGATATAAAATAAACGGCCTTAGAATCCTGAACTTCATAGATACTTCACATTTCTCGTTACCACCCTTGCACTCGCACTGAACTCACTTTGCCGTCGTATTACAATGCTAGATTGAAGAGTCAAAAAATATCACTATTTTACAGTGGAAATCAAAATAAGACAATCCTGGTATGGTTTTACAACTTCATTTTGTTAATTTTTCAAAATTTACATCACTAAAGTGTACGACAGATTTTAGTTTCTTCAGACTTGACTTTTATTCAATTCGTTCATTCGGCTAGATTCGGCAATTGCTCGGGCCTTCGATCACTGAACGAGCGAATATGACGTCACGGTAACGCCTAACAGCGCCATCTAATAGAATGAACAATTTGGCGCTATCGATAAAACAGTATAGTAGTTTTTTTTTTTATAATTTATTCATGACCATAGAATCAAAGTCTTTCAGTCGGAAACATGTTAATTAATAGTAATAATATATAATAATAATACAGTTCACATTTCTCACAAAAACACATAATTTATAACGCTCAAAAATACTGCATAAAATGGAACATGCAGTTAAAAAATATTGAGATATTCTTCATCTTCAAGTATATCAGATTTGAGCTTACCCCCTCCTCTGGTCCGAGCCCTGTTCATCGCCCCCGTCTCCTCCCGCGTTGGGCCCTTACCAAGCTCGATCCGGAGCAGGCCCAGGAGTGGGCACTCACGGAAAGCTGGGCCTACCCAGCCGAATTCGCGAACTTGAAGTCGCAGGCAGAGCACATGCGCAAGACCCTGACGACGGTTTCCGACGCGGTGATGCCTCGCGTCTCCAAGCGGCAGCCTCCGTGCAAGCAGGTCCACTGGTGGACCGAGGAGCTGGGCGAGATGCGAAAGGCAGTTCGCATCATCAGCCACAGGCTCAAACGCTGCAGGGCGCGCCGTCCTCCGGACTTCGTCGCGGAAAATGGACTCGTGGGCGAGTTTAGGGAGGCCAGAAAGGCCCTCTCGATTGCAATATTGCGAGCGAAAGCCCGGGCTCGGGCCGAGTTCCTCGAGACACTCGATCGGGACCCTTGGGGGCGTCCGTACCGTGGGGCCCGCAACATGTTGCGGCCTTACACATCCACGGTCACGGAAACACTCGAACCCGAGGTGCTCCGGTCGGTTATCGACGGGCTCTTCCCGGATCCGGGGAACTTCACTCCCCCCAATATGGGTCCACCCGTTCCCGACACCCCCACGGACGAGGAGCCTCACTCCATCTCCGAGGGGGAGCTAGACGTTGCCCTGGACCGGCTCCGGGGCAGGAAGACGGCACCGGGACCCGACGGGGTTCCAGGTCGACTCCTCTTCCTGGCTGCAAAACATCTACGCAGCCAGCTGCAGAACCTTTTCGAAGCCTGTATTCGCTCAGGTAGGTTCCCGTCGCAATGGAAAGAGAGGCGTTTGTGCCTTATTCCCAAGGGAGGTCGGCCTCCCAACGATCCGTCCGCCTTCAGGCCCATAGTGCTGCTGAACGAGGTCGCCAAGGTCTTCGAAAAGATCTTGGCGGAGCGGCCCGTGAAGCATCTCGACGCTGTGGAGCCGGGGCTCTCAGATACGCAGTTCGGGTTTCGGCGAGGCGCTCCACATTGGACGCCTTCGAGACGCTGCGAGCGTTGACGGACGAAGCCGTCCAAGCGAAGGATGTCGTTCTTGCAGTGTCGCTAGACATAGCGAACGCCTTCAACAGCCTCCCTCATGAGACGATCAGGGAGGGGCTCCGCGCGCATGGAGTCCCCCCGTACCTCACGAGGCTGTTGGGCGAGTACCTGCGGGATCGGCATATCCTTTGGGAGGGCGGTGAGTCCGCCAATTACGTGTTAGGTCGGCGACGTGTCGCGTGCGGCGTTCCACAGGGGTTGGTCCTCGGGCCGATTCTTTGGAACTTAGGTAACACTGGGTCCTTCGGGTTTCAGTCCGGCCCGGGGTAGGGCTGATCTGCTTTGCGGACGACACCCTACTCACGGCCCGCGCTGCGTCATTTGCGGAATCCGTGGACGTCGCCAACGACGGGTTGGCGATTGTCGTAGATCGAATAGCTAGGCTGGGCTTGAGGGTCTCCTCCGCGAAAACGGAGGCCATCATGTTCCATAGAAAATTCCGTAATCCCCCCCCCCCCGGACTTGTCCGTTACAATCCAGGGGGTGGCAATCAGAGTAGGGCCCAAGATGAAATATCTTGGGCTGGTTCTTGATGGGAAATGGCTGTTCAAAGCGCACTTTGAGCACTTTACTCTGGCATCCTGAGGAGTATGGCGCTGTACGGTGCGCCCGTCTGGTCCGAAGCCCTTCACCGCCACAACCGAACCCTGCTGCACCGCGCGCAGCGGGTTCTGGCCGTGAGGACCATACGGGGGTATCGCACAGTGTCGTGGACGGCGGCGACTCTTCTGGCAGGCGAGCTGCCCTGGCGTCTCCAGGCAGACGTCCTGACCAGAGTTCGTCGTACCCGGCTGGATGCCCTAGCTAGAGGCCTGACCTTCTGTCAGGTCGAAATCGAGACGGTCAGGAAGCGGGAAACCGCTTGCTGCCTCGTCGAATGGTCACGAGATCTCGAACACCCTGCGGCCGGCGGCTTTACGGTGGACGCAATCAGGCCACAGCTGGAGGAATGGGTCACCCGCACCAGCGGAACCCTGACCTTCAGAACGACGCAGATACTGACCGGACACAGGTTGCCTTTTCTTTGCCTTCTCCGGACTGCCGCCACTGCGGCGCACCCGACACGGCGCTTCATACGCTAGTCGAGTGCGCCGCTTGGGCGCCGCAGCGTCTCGAACTCGAGGCGCACGTAGGAGCGGTCGATTCGCTCGGTGACTTGGTAACGGCCATGTTGCAGAGCGACGACTGCTGGGGAGCTGCGGTTACTTTTTGTGAGGCAGTAATGTCTCTCAAAGAGGCCGCAGAGCGGGATACGGAGCGAAGTCCTCCGGCGCGTGCTACGGTCTCTACTCGAGGCCGCCGGCCTTCAGCCGGCACCCGGAGAGGCAGGTACAGGCATTACTTCCCTCTCTGAGTTAGGTTCCGTTAACGGGGGGCCCTTAGCAGCTAGGAAAGCAAGGGACCATCGACCCCCGTCAGCGAAGTGGGGTGTGTTCTCCCAGGGCACACTCCAGGCACTTTATTGCGCTGGATCGACTGGGTGTAACTATGTTTTAAATCTCAGCCTTTCCAACACAAAGAAAAGCGCAGGGTCGTCACGGGAGGAGGGGGTTTTTAGTGGGTATTGGGGTTGCTAGCTCGTGTAGCAACTTTCGGAGTCTCCACACTATTCTGTGACGTCGATCGCGGACGGGCACTGCCAAGAGCATACAATTGCTGCAGTGTTATCGCCCCCGGTCGATGCTTGCCGTTTCCTAGCAACGGACCAGTTTGTGCGTAAATCGGTGTTAGCATTTTTCCTCGCCTCAAAAAAAATGCCCCATCTTCAAAAGCTGAATGACTCAGTGTAAAACACAATACACGTAATTCGTTTTTTTCAGTCTTTTCATTTAGGCATTACCTGAAAAGTAATATATAAAGTATATCACATTCGCCAATGTAAATGCATTATAAAACTATGTAGTATCACAGGCGGGTCACTAATCCGCACCCTCTAGTTAGAGAGTACTTGTGTTCTGTGTCCGCACCGCGGTTTGAGAGTCTCATAGCGAGTCTACTATTATAGATGTGAAACAACCGATTTAAAATGTTTTAAACCATAGAGCAGTGGTTTAAACCGCAAAACGGTTGAAAATACGGCTGCAAAAAATTTGAAAAGGGATGTTTTACAGTTAATTATGGGTTACTCTTAACCCCTATTAGGGGTAATACTTTTTGGTCTAAAACTTTAAAACACTAAAGTGTCTCCAAACTCTCGCGAGAACGCGAGAAACCTGGAATGTGAACGCCCTTCTCGTGTTCTCGTGATGATGTCCGCGGGAACGTTTAGCTGAAAACGCCAGAACTCTATGCGAGTGTAGTGCAGGATTTAAAACACGATCTGTAAAATGCTGAGAAATTCAATAGATAAAGTCCATTTCACGAAAGAAGTCCCGCAGACGCAGCGCTGTATTCGCGCGACGTAATGTTACCAGGGTTAAATACGGGGAAATCAGGGGAATAATTTATCGTTCATTTACTTTCATTTTATTAAATAAGAAAAAAATTGTTTTTAATTTTATGTATTTTTAATATAGGTACCTATTTGTGTCCATACTGCTAAGGTCAGTTTAGTGAAAAATAAATCGTCCTGTAATTTCTAAAATATAAAATGGAGATGTTCGACCAACTTTAAATTAGAAAAATAAAATAACATTTAAAAGTTTTATTCAAAGTTTTATTGAATAATTATGATCGGTCAAACTATGATCACTGTCAGAAGAGTGAATAGAAACAGAATCAGATTTTGTTTCACTATCACTAGCCGTGTATATAATAAATCGATCCATTTCTTCATCCATAAGACCATCATTTTTTAAATATTCTTCCTCCAAATGCTGGACATGTTTACATGGAGCTGCCCAATCTTCCGCTGTAACTGTCTCAAAAGCCTCTTCTATTAGGCGTACAATTTCTTTTGGATCTTGGCCCGCGTTTTTATCCGCTACCCGTCTCTTTACAAGGCTCTACATTTTTTTCGATCGGATTGAGATCGCAGTGGTAAGCGGCAATTTTAGCAATTCATGATTGTGAGATTTTAATAATGCATCCACGGCATATGTAGGTGGACCTTTGTTTTGTTTAATTAATTCAAATAACACAGCTTTCGTCCAAGTATCTTCAAAATTCCCTTTTCTCGCAGCCATTCCTGCATGTCACGTTTAATACTTGACATTGTAGGCGCTTTATTTGAGTGCAGTGATAGGTTAGGAATGGTAGGTAGGTTAGGAATGACTTTTTCAATCATCCATTTCAAAAAATTAGTTGAGTTCATGTCATTGTGGTAATCTGAGGATTTGGATTGGGATTTGAACATAAACAATGCAACATTAACAAAACCATTTTCAGTTCCCGCATGGGCAATTATCCAACGACTGCCTGATGACTGACACGAACATCACAGGCTCCTCCTCACTTTGCCAGCAACTTTTGGCATGATAAGTGTTGTGTTTAGAGGTCTCGTCTAAATATACTACAGGTTTTTTCTCCACATTGCGACTTCTTTCTACAACATCTTGAAGTCGGTGCCAAATAAAAAATAAAAGAAAAACAAAAAATTTACAAAATATAGTAATTCTTATGTTTTACTAGAAATAAATCGGATAAATACTTATTTATTGGTTTTTAGTGTGAAGTTTTTGTCAAAAAATATTATTTTTTACTTTTTAGTTGCACAAATACTTCAATAATAGCTTTAGAGATAATATTAACCACCTGTAGAAATTGCACAACTGGCATGCGTATACAAAATTGCTACTCACTCTTCGGTGTATATAAGTGTAATCTTCAACAATGGTTGCTCTCGATTTTCTTGCGATCCACAACTCAGATCCTTGGTTAGTGACGAAGGGAACATCTCGGAAGTTAAACTTACAATTTGCAGATTGATCCACAATTATTGACGGAGAAATTGCGTAACATGGATACAAAAAAATTTGCGCCTATAGAAAATGTATTAATAGATACACGCATACACGCTAGCTTTTCTCCAAGAATTTAGGCGCACGGCGTTCTTTTATAAGTAATGGTTATTCTCGATTTTCCAGAAATCCACCCACCAGGACCAGTGAATTAAAGGCGGTTAAAAATGGTTTAAAACCGAATTTTTAATTTTAATTGATTTGGTTTAAATGATTTTACACCGCCTTTAAATCTGGTCTATAATCATTAACGCAAGTTCTGGCTCAAAGGACTAGTTGCCGAGCCATAAATATATTAGAAAAAAAAACTAACAAGTTCATTGGCGATAATGTTACAGATATAAGCCGTTTCACGCAAATAATGCGTTATTTGATATGCGACGTTATTTGTTAATGACGTTAAATATTGACAGACAACGTATGTATTATGATATGTACACTAATGTGGCTATTTGATACCGCCGTTATTTTTAACTGTTTAAATAAGACGCATTCGGCCATAGTTAATATCTTTAACACTATCGCAAGTGTGGCCACAGCATAAGGTACAGAGGAAACGAAGTGAAATACGCTGATTTTTATACCCTCTGTGTATATTTAGCGAACTTAATGCCTTTTGTCGTTCATTTTTTAACATGGAGATTGTCTTCCTTACCTATATTTGCCATACGTTCAATAAAACACTTATACACCTTATACATAATGTGGCGACCGAGGGTGGAACTGCCCAGCAGCGTAAATCAGTTTTGGAACTTTTAGAAAGAACTAGAAGTTTCTGGAAGGAAAAGACAAGGACGGATATATTTAGAAAAGGATAGACGATAAACGAAAGAAAGAGATAGATAGATGTTAGAAAAAGATAGACGACGAAAGAAAGAGATAGATATATGTCAGAAAGGGATAGATGTATAAACGAAAGTTCCCGAACAGAAGGTTCGGGAAAGAAAAGACAGATAGATAGATGGGTTCTAGAAAATTCTTCCGGGTATATAAACAGCGTAAGGCGCGCCTACCGGGCAGTTTAGAGTTGAGTTTAAAGTTGAGTTCAGTACAAAACGGTGAAACGACAAGTGCGATACTAAAGAGTTATTAGAGAAGGTTAATAGAGGACAGAGACGAACTAAGTGGTGAATTTAGTGACAAGTTTGGTGGACAGATACGTGAAGGAGGTGTGTAGCGTAGTTCGAGAGAGGAACCAGAAGCGAGCTACACGCGATAATATTGGTGGTGGTCCGCGCAATATCGGCGACGGTATTGAGGGTGTGACAACTTATCGTCGGGACTGTGCATCGTTGGTCGTGCGTATAGGGGCAACCCTGCAGAGAGGTACTACGTGCGGCTGTGTAAGTCAATAAAAGCTTTTAATTTAAAAAATGTTTTCTTCCAACCCATAAGTGCGTACCCCCGGTCGCACGCAACATTTGGTGTCAGAAGTGGGATTGGAAGATAAAATGCCAGTAATGCCAAGAGACGGCGTCAACACCTGTGCTAGGGCCGCCGCCCAGCAACAAGAGAATTTGGAACCGGAGAGCTCTGTAGAAGAAAACCCTGGTGAGTTAAACGATCCTGTTGAGGGGACTTCAACCGATTCATCGAGTACGCAGCCCCCTAAATCGGAGTTCTGGGCATTGTTAGAGCAGATGCGAAGAATGCAAGACGAACAAGCCCGCAGTCGAGAGGCACAAGCCCGCCGTCAGGAAGAACAAGACCGCCGTCAGGAGGAACAAGCTCGCCGCCAAGAGGAACAGCTGCGAGCGATTCAAGAAGAACAAGCCCGCTGTCAGGAGGAACAAGCTCGCCGCCAAGAGGAACAGCTGCGAGCGATGCAGGAAGAACAAGCCCGCCGTCAGGAGGAGCAAGCTCGCCGTCAGGAAGAGCAGCTACGCGCCTTGAGAGAAGAACAGAGGACCACCGAAAGAAGCATCCTAGAGGCTATCAAAGATAGTGTACAGGCAGTTCAGGAGGTACGGAATAAGCTTCAAGTACATGAAGAATGTCTCGCTGGGCATTAGGAACGAATTTCGGCCATGGAAGAAGATGTGCAGAGAATTAAGGTTAGAGGCGTGTCAATTCCCACAGTATCAACGTCATCTGCGTTGAACTTCAAGGCACCTCCTTATGATGGGGCATCCTCATGGGCGGCTTATAGGCGGCAGTTCAAGGCAGTGGTTCAGATGAACGGATGGGATGATGCACAAGCCAAGACTGCGCTTATCCTGGGACTTCGGGATAAGGCAATGAATGTATTGGAAGCTGTTAGCGAGGATTCTTCTTATGAACAGCTAATGGAAGCCTTGGACTCGCGGTTTGGTACTCTCATTTGGAGCATGTGTTCCGAGCCCAACTTCGAGAGCGTTATCAGAGACCTAATGAATCGCTGTAGCAGTGGTCACTGGACGTGGAGAAGCTGGTACGAAAGGCATATCAAAGTTCACCTTCGACACTTGTCAACAGCATACTTCTTCAAACGTTTGTTGACGGTATATCTGACATGATAACATGAAGGAGGCTTTGGCGCACGCTTTAGAGGTCGAAGCTGTTCGTCGAGATTCGAGGGGCGGACGCTTACGGAGAGATCACTTCGAGCGATGAGTCCATGGGAGGTCGGAGGACATTTACCCTCAGATGTTATGCCTGTGGGGAGCGAGGACATTTCCGAAACAGGTGCCCAAGACGACTTCATGAGGAGCAGAGAACTGACGCTTCTGTATCAGAAAGAGCAGACAAAGCTAGAGGTGCGAGAACGATACAGGCTGGCAGACAAATAACCCCGGAAATTCGGATTTATCCAAGTTCAAATGGGAATAGTTTAATGGTTAATGGGATAGTGAATGGAGTTGCTTGTCTACTAACTATAGACACTGGAGCAACGCGTACAGTTATCGAACCGCAGTTATTGAGGAAAAACGGAAAAGTAACTAATGAAGACAACACTGTTGAGCTAACAACGGCTACTGGCCAACGGATACCGGTAAAAGGAGAGCAGAAAGTAGCTATCAAGATTGGTGAAAAGCTTTTCTGGCAACAAGCAGTTATAGCCGACATTATAGGGGAATGCATAATCGGTCTGGATTTCCTCAGGAGTCATCGGTGTACACTTGACATAGGAAACGGAATCCTCAAGTGTGGAGAAATGGAAATCCCAATGAAAGGCGGACGTAAAGACGCGGTCTGGCTAAGAATTAGTAAAGGTAATCAAAGGAAAAAGAAAGTGCACCGAAGTGGGTTTCGGCAGCAAGTTTTGGTAGATGCGCCGTCGCTACGACGAGATCGCCAGAAACAACGTTCTGAAGGAGTGCCGCGTGAAGTAGCAAACGAGTGTTACGGGAAAACCATGAGCGTCTTGTCAGAGGAACGCTGGTCAGGTCATCCACGAACATGGAATCAGGCGGACCGAAGGAAGAAGAGGATTAGGAGACGAGTTACAAAAGCGAATACAGGGAACTTAGTCAAGGATGTCCAGAGAAGACATCGGAGGCGGTGCCCTTCAGCTTTGCGATGGTATCGTAAGGAGTCACGGGCGGATATGAGCTGCAATCCGCGAGTGTCTTATCGGGATAGCGTTGCAGTAGCTATGTGGAGAAACGGAGTTACGAAGAGTCCTGCCGGGAAAGTCCATGTGGATCGACCAGCGAAAATTCAATGTTCTAACGATGCTCGGGACGAGCACGTTTTAGGAGGGGGTAGTGTGGCGACCGAGGGTGGAACTGCCCAGTAGCGTAAATCAGTTTTGGAACTTTTAGAAAGAACTAGAAATTTCTGGAAGGAAAAGACAAGGACGGATATATTTAGAAAAGGATAGACGATAAACGAAAGAAAGAGATAGATAGATGGGTTCTAGAAAATTCTTCCGGGTATATAAACAGCGTAAGGCGCGCCTACCGGGCAGTTTAGAGTTGGGAGCATAGTAAGATATAAGAATTGGCCATAAGTTAATATTCAAAAACAGATAACTGCCTTTACTTTATATGTGATACCGGGATATGCCCGGGACTTCGTCCACGCTGTACTTGAAATCCCCGTGGGAGACCCGGGACACAAAGTACCACAGCATTTAAAAATGTGTAAATAACGTTTTAGTGAAAGTTGTGTTGGAATAAGCTAGTTTTTATGCACCCGAACAACTCCAAACTGCTCTGGGGAAAATTCCTATAAAACATATCACAGATTTTATTACATAAATAACCAAACCATAAAACATTCTTTTTCATCGAGATAACCGATGTGTCAAACCTGCCAAGCCGCCTTGGACAAGCGTGGCGGGTATACTGTCCGTTATTCCCCCTATAATGGGAGGCCCGAGCCCAGCAGTGGGACATTTATGATATTATATATGTATTATAGTTATATGTGTAAAATATTGTAATAATATGTGCATTTCCAGCCTTTAAAATATCATGAACATCGATCCACATCCAATGCTATGACGAAGGAATATTATATCAATGGATTTGCACATAGTAGATAGGTATATATTTATCTGTTGTATAAATTATAAGTAAAAAAAATAAAGTTTGTGTTCTAAATCTAACATCGAAGTGATTAGCCAAACGATAGCAGGAATCACCTCTTTGTATGTGATGACAATATTGGTATGCAATGTGGCCTAGGGAACAAGTTCGCGTTTGCTAACCAACATAAATCTTGCTGTTTGCTGTTGAATAATGAATCGGCTACATTGGCACAAGAGGGGCATACTACGTCTCGAATCGAAGCCCTATCGCTATCACTAAACAAGTGTCACAACGATCGCGAGCACAGCAGTTGCGCGTGCGCCGCTGAGTAGGCGAGCGGTCTCTAGGTATCTGCCTCGTGACGTCATACACTGATAATGTGATTAGCTACCGAAAGAAACATCAAATGATACAAATTCCACCTTATCGTGAAGCAGTAAGCAATAATGGAGTGCTACACATCAGACAGTGGGGACAGTGACAGTAGGGAGCAAAAAACATTAGACCTATCTAACCAGCTATTAGACACAGTAGGTCTATCATCCGAATTGAAGAGTATTGTTGACGAAAAGGATTGCGCAGATAACTACGAGATAATTTTACTGTACAACAACAGGATACAGGCGTTGCCGGAGCCGATAAACAGGTTTAGCAACCTGAAGATACTGGACGTCAGTAATAATAGGCTCACTATACTACCAGATATATTCAAACATTGTCCGCTTACTTCGCTGATAGCGAAACACAATCAACTCACGAACGAGTCATTGCCAAAGACGTTTTTTTCGTCAAAATGTTCGTTGAGGGAGTTGAATTTAAGCGGGAATCAACTGAATTTCTTCCCTGAACAAGTACTGGAGTTGACATCATTGAAATATCTTTATTTGGGCAGCAATAACATAGTGAACATACCAAAAGATATATGGAAATTATGCAGGTGTGTACTTGAGTTTTATCTGGATAATAATTTATAATGCAAATATCTACTAATATTATAACTAGTAGATATATGGCAGTGACTAATCGTTTGTTTCTAACTGCTACACACCGAGAGCTTAAAGATTATGTTAATAAATAATTATTAATATTTATTAGAAATCTTTGATTTTGAATGAAGCCGACTCAAAGATTTTGTACGAGCGTACAAACTGTTGACGTCATAACTTTGTACAAGTAAAAGAAAGGCTGATTTTTCAATCATGATATAAAAACTATCAGTCGAATAAATTATAACCGGACCAAAATCGAAAGTATAACAATTCAACTGTTTTATTTATGCAAATGTCATTTTAAATTTACCCATGTTGTGTTTTATTCTATAGAATAACTTTTATCTGGTGATTGAAAAAAATAAAAACTTCGTTTAAAAAAACCGACTTCAAAAACTAAAAAACTAAAATGTATAAAATAACTTATTTCTAAAGCTATTATTATTAATATATATTATCTAAAACATCTTAAAGTCGGTGCTTAGTAATTTTCAAAATATTGTAATTTTTATGTTTTACTTTGCACCGACTTCAAGATGTTTTAGATAATATATATTAATAACAATAGCTTTAGAAATAAGTTATTTTATACATTTTAGTTTTTGAAGTCGGTTTTTTTAAATGAGGTTTTTATTTATTATTTGTTACTTTTTAGTGTCTACCTATGTATGGGTGGACTTACGAATGGTGCCGCGCTTCTTAAAAAATATAGGTCCCAAGAACCGGGAACAAAAAAATGTTCGTAAAATGAAAACTGCTGAGCCAAACTATGTCAAATTTTTAGGGGACCACTTGGCAGCTATTCCGCGTCGAACAAAAAAAGAATCACGTAAATCGGATCATAAATCACGGAGTTATCGGCGAACATATGGAACGGAGTGAAAATTATTTCCATGAAAAATGTTCATAAAATGAAAACTACTGGGCCAAACTATGTAAAATTTTTAGGGGACCAATTGGAAGCTATTCCGCGTCGAAAAAAAAAGAATCGCGTAAATCGGATCATAAATCACGGAGTTATCGGCGAACATACATAAAAAAAAGCAACAAAAAAAAAAGATCCCGACGAATTGAGAACCTCCTCCTTTATTCGAAGTCGGTTAAAAAGGACTTAAGTACCTATTACTCGTACATAACAAAGGCTTATGGAAGTAGTAGGTATATTTATTTTAAAGAAGCATTTCTGTAACTTCAAATGACCTGTTGATTTTAATATTCAAAGTGATGGTTTTAGATAGGTGAGTAGGCAGGTAATGTAGGTACCAACTGGTACCTACATTTCCTGCCTACTCACCTATAATATGTCTCTGTTTTTAGTGACAGATGAATACACAAGAGACTTTCCACCAGAGAGTACACTAATATAACAGGAGACTTTATACACAAAAACATGTTTTATGCAGTCTTCTGTGATAAAGATGCGTTAAAGCTTAACATCAGTTAATGGTTCTCCCACGTTGTACGCTAATACCCATATACTTTTCCCAAGAATTATTAGTACATTTTGGAAAATGTTGTCTGTCTTCGATATATTTTTGATCGAAGGTCTAATTATAAGGGGGCCGATTTTTAAGGTTACGCACTCATTTTAGCAAAAACTTATTTGTATCATTTTTTTTTTCGGAAACTACTTGGCTATATGGATAAAACTATAGAACATACTGCATATTCAAATATCTTTGATAAGTCTAGTCTATATGGTATGGTAGGTGCTACACAATCGACACAATGGTGTAGTAAAATCGTGTAACAACTAAAAGTTGGAGTGTTCGCCATACAGGAGGCAACTGAGAGACTGGAACCTGGTCACTAATGCCAGAACACAACTCAAGGTTGTTATGGCACATACTTTAGACCAGGGGTGGTAGCCACCCAGTCGGGCAAATGCCCTACCACCTGGCTGTTGGTTGTTTTGTCGTCTATTACGAGAGGCCGTCCGGCCCCAGAAAATTATATTCTTTCTCCGTTCCTGTACGGATAATAAGATATCCTGTAAGGATGTTTTTATTAAAGGCAATAGGCAATCCAGCAAAGGATTTCTGGACGCCTTGCCCACAGTAGAAAATGACCAAGGTTCGATATTTTATTTATAGTCTTGCTTAAGGTATACCATGGAACCATGGAAGAGTAGGTGGGGAGAGTTTACAAAGTACTTTTGACTATTGGTTTAAACAATATCAATTGTGTTGGTTTTGAGTAATAAGCAAGGAAGAATAGTATTGGTTTTCTACTATATTGGTATTTAAAATTCTTTACGTCGTACAATAAGCCTTCTCGGGCCAAACGTTTATTTATGCATTTTAAAGTTTATTTAAAGCTCTTGAACATTTCCGGGATTTTGTTGACTTTGTTGTCATTATACTTTGCCCCACAAAAGTATTGTAATATTTAATTTTATCCAATTATCACTTTCAAAGTTAACAGACTACTACAAAATACTACACACACATCTTAAAGCACATAACTCTTATCTAATCTGAAATAACTGCGTCGTAGATAGGAAAATATGTTGCTTATATTGTTTTTACATTTTATTCGCTTCATCCAAATCATTGGTATCTAAGTGTCTAATGACATGGATCAAATATTGGAGCAATGGCTGCTTCCCGTCGGCACCTAATTCGAATATTGTACTCGTAACTACTGACGGTAAAGAAAAACGTCCCAAGTGTGAAATCCTCCAATCCACTTTAGACAAGGTCGGCCGATATATAGTTTGTCCAAAGAGGTCTTTTTCAAAATTTTAAGTCGATTATTAAATAACGTATGAGTTCAACTAAAGAAGAAATATTTTTAATTAATGTACAGTTTCTGGGAATTTATTTCTTGAAAATAAACGTGTTCCGTTATTTTTCTGGCAAACTTATAAACAGGAAGGAAAATTTAAGAAACTGGCTTGGCACGTGTTTCCCAGTTAAACCTCGTGCCTACATACAGCCCAAACAGCGACTTTTAGATAATGAGGGGATTTTATGTTTATGTCACGGATTCATTGGACTCCAATAACGGCAATTTTGTTTGTTAACGTGGCTATTAAACGGGAAATGTGCTTCATTCGATATATGCTTTGGACCGAGCCCAACAGTGGGACGTTTTAGGGGCCGTTGTTATATTGAACCTTACATGCTTGCAGCTTACAAATTCTGTCAGTGGGGGGCAATCAGATAGTAGAAGTTCCCGAGACCGTTGGCCGTTTAACTTCGCTTCAAGCCCTCGTGCTAAGTAACAATCTGATTGAGCAATTACCAGCAAGCATTGCTCATTTGAATCATCTACGTTCGCTCCTCATCGACAAAAACAAACTGAAGACCTTACCAACGCAAATCATCAAGCTGAAATGTTTGGCCGAGGTAAGAGAGCTTATATACAATACACATCTGTACATACCTAGTATAAAACAGTCTCTTTTCGCGTTTGTATATCCGCTAACTCCTCCTTACCCACGTAACGGACTTTTAAGCGGTTTTCACCATCAATTAGATCATTTTTCAAGGAAGAATTACATATACAAGCTTTTGCCCGTGGATACACCGCAGGTAAAACTTTCATAGTTGAGTTAGTCGTATATTATTTAATACAAAATATTCATTTCACTAATTTTATTATAATACACACAAGTACAAAAACCATAGAAGAAAGAAAAGAAAGAAAGTTTGTTCCTTTACTACGACACGACAGACAGGATAAAATAGGGCAGGGAAGACCGTATAGAAAGGGTGTGTGTGAAACAAATAATTTAAATATTTTATAATGTTGGTTTCTTTCTAAATTTTGTTTAGCCTGATTAAGCTCTTAAGGAGCACAATGGATTTAAATGAAAATTAAGAATTTTATCATAATTTTTTTAATTTGTAATTTTTTTGACAAATTCGAACCATTTACAGATTTATTATAGTATAGGTAATATAATAAATAGTACATAACTGTTATGTTAAAAACATTCGTTTACAGCTCAGTCTCAGAGACAACCCACTGGTTGTGAGATTTGTTAGAGACATGACCTTGCAGCCGCCCTCGCTGTTGGAATTAGCGGGACGTACCATCAAATTGCACGAGATCCCTATCTCGCCTAGGGAAGTGCCGTCCACTCTGATGACATATCTTAGTGTAGCGCAGTGCTGTGTCAACCCTAAGTGTAAAGGTTTGTTATAATTATAAAAAATCCTGCATTCAGAGTTAAGTAGCGGAACATCAACTACATACTACATACATAATATCACGCCTGTTTCCCATGGGGGTAGGCAGAGACTATAGATCTCCACTTGCGACGATCCTGACAAACAACTTTCGCTTCACCTACTTTCATTAACCTCTTCATACATGCACGTTTATTTGAAATGCTTTTTACCTGACCTCTCTTTAACAATTCTAAACATGGAACATCAACTATGTAACTTTTATTGCTATAAGCCGGCAAACGGCCTAAAGGCAAAGTGGTCACCATCGCCTGTGGACGTTAAAACACTATGGGCATTGTAAAGTCTCTAAGAAATTTTACAATGTCCTTATTACATGATGGTCCTATGTCGTAATGCATAGTGAAAACTGCGGCGAGAAGTCGTTATATTATGCGCGAAGTAAACGTACACTTAAATAACGCTGATTCAAATTGAACAGGACCAGAGTCCTGCCAAATTTTAACAAAGCAAATAAAACATTTTGAACTTTACTCTCAATAGTTTCAAATTCTTTTAAAGATAATTAGAATACGTGTGACTCAAATACGACTTTTGTAAGTAAGCATGTATCTTATATTCTAGATACTTTTGTGAGATATCTTATTATACACTAGCTTTCTCCTCGGCTACGCCGCGTATAAATAGCCCTTGGTAGGTACCTAGTAGCTCTATGTTACGTACATAAAAAATATTTAGGTTTTTATATATAACCCTTCAATACTTAAGTTTCTTGTTGAATTGCCTATATTTACAAAGAAACAAATAAAATATAGTGTAGACAACTGCACAGCAAAACATAAAAAGTCACAGCCAACCTTATTTGAAGTACATAATACGTAAAGAATGAAATGTGGGCAACCTGACAACGTATTTGTTATTGAATTACAGCTATGGTTTTTTACTTCGCAATTGCATAACCTTCTATTTTGAAAAAGCGCGGGAAACTTCCGAAATTGGCGGTCGTGTTTTTATTAGAGAAAATTTAATTAATTGATATCGTGAGAATTCAGTGGAGTTACTTATTCTTATTTCTTAAGTACTTTATCTAGTAGTAATTTATTGTATATATTATTATATTAGTGTCTCTTTTAGTGTGGTAAGTTAGTTTTCTTTTTTATTATGGGGGTTGATCCCCCTGACGACCCCGGCGGAGGCCGGGATCGTTTTCGAGTGCCTCAAGTAGGGATGGAAGTGGTAATAGATGATACATCGTCCATGGACACAGACGGATCTTTCCAGCAGCTTTCTGCGCAGCAGAAATCTGATAGGAAACGTGTGAGAGCCTTGCGTAAAGTATGCAAACAGTGCAATAAAAAGCGTAAGAAGAAGGACGGGAAAAACATTTCAATTGTTGGCGGTTGTAATTGTGTTGATTCTGACGACAGCAAGCGACCCTTGTTATCAACTATACCTGATCCTCTTCCTCCACCAACCATCTCTACCACTGAACCTTCTACCCACCAACGTCAAGTTGGAAGAAAATATGTGTCTACAGACCTTGCACCTTATGCAGTTTACGTACATAAAGAAGAGTCTTCTCCTGCCGATCCTGTCACACTTCATCCTATACAGTTTGGCAGTTTTCTAAAGAAAAATAATTGTAAAAATATTGTAAATGGAAGCTTAAAGAGGATCGGTAGAAATAGATTGTGTTAGCTTTTTCTTCCTATATTGATGTTAACACATTTATAGATAGCCAATGTCTCTCTTCCCACAAGTTCAGAGCTTACATTCCAACATTTAATGTTACAAGAATGGGTGTCGTAAGAGGTGTCCCTTTGGACTGGTCTGAACAGGAGATTATGGAAAATATCTGCGTTCCTATAGGGTGTGGAAAAGTAATTAAAACTAGACGAATAAGGAGCAAAAAGTTTATTAATGGTTCTTCTCAATTTACTAACACTGAAACAGTGATTTTAACTTTTGACGGACAAGTTTTGCCCAAACGAGTATTTATGTGTTACACTCCATTGACTGTTGATTTATATATTTATCCAACAATACAATGTTACAACTGTTGCCGCTTTGGGCACACTAAACTCCAATGCCGTTCAAAGCCTCGGTGTTATAAATGTGGACAAGGTCACACTGGTGACTCTTGTACAATAGAGCCAGAAGAAGGGTCGTGCTGTCTGTGTTCTGGATATCATTTTGCTACTAATAAGACATGTCCTGAATTCTCTAGACAAAAGAATATAAAGGTGTCAATGGCCCAAAACAGTATTCCTTATTTAGAGGCTTCCAAGCTTCATCCAGCTGTTAATAGATCTTTTGCTGATGTTCTTAGAACTTCTCAACATAAACAGTCCTTAGAAGAGAGTGTTAAACCTTCAACCTCTATTTCTCCATCATCCAGCTCATATAAGAAAACTGTTTTCCTCAAGCCTCGCATTCCACCTAAGTTATCAGCTGGGTATGATCGCATTACACATGCATCTCTGATAAAGGAGTATGATATTCCTCTTTCTTCCCCAAATGGTTCTGCCCTCAAAAAAGATAATACACAAAATGAAAAAACAAATCAATCCATAACAGATTTAATTCTGTATCTTATTGAGCTTTTATCAAAATCCAATTTAATTCCTTTCAATTCTATACCGTTCCACGTTGCACAACAAATTGAAAATACTGTTTCCCTTAACACCAATAATGGATCAAGTACTCCTACAGTGGAATTGTAGAAGTGCTATTGACAAAAAATCTGAAATTATCTTTTTAGTGAACAAATACAATCCTTCCATAGTTTGTCTCTCAGAAACATGGTTGGTACCTGCATATTCTTTTAGAATATCAGGTTTTAATACTGTTAGAAGGGATAGAGCCTCTGATAGGCATGGCGGTGTTGCTATTCTTATCAATAGCTCTGTCCCCTACAAACTTTTTTCTCTTCCCCCATTAAGTGATGGTATTGAAGCCATTGCTATTACTGTAAATAATATTTGTATAGTTTCTGTATATATCCCTCATCCTTCCGTATCTTTGTATAGTGAACTAAGTGATATGTTACAATCATTACCAAAACCTTTTCTAGCTCTAGGCGATTTTAACTGCCAACACCAGGCATGGGGAGGTTCATCTAGAAATAACTTTTATGGTGAAGAAATGTTAAATATTCTAGATTCACTTAACTTATGCCTTTTAAATGACAGAATTCCAACACGACGTACTCGACCTGATGAAGAGCACAGTGCACCAGATTTGTCAATATGTTCTCCAAATTTAGCTAGTATACTTTCTTGGTTTGTTCATCCTTCTACATGCGGCAGTGATCATTTTCCTATTACTATTACTTTTCCTTCTTTACACCCAAATATAACTCGGAAACCTAAACCCCGTATGAAATATATATTGCCAAATAACTGGTCAATATTTAGTCAGGAAGTTGAAAATAGAATTTCTAATCTCCTGAGGGGTGATGATGTGTGATGGTGATGAGATGATGGTTGCGGCCGTTGAGCGGTGTACGGGTTAATGAAAGAGAAGTTGCGTCGTCCACGTTTAATCACACACTCACTCTCAATGTTTTACATTACAGTTCAGAAGGATTTTGTATGAGGGCAAACAGCAAGCAAGCGCGAAAACTAACGTTGTACCCGAGCACGTATATCGTGCGTTCGTGATGAAGGCGAAAGTCGGACTGTGTCGAGATCTCCCGAAATGAACTTCGGTTCTCGACTGTTTCGCGGCAGAGAATTGCCGCGAAAAATTGGGCGCGCGCTTGTTATAAACGGCGCGATGTTTTGCTTGCCACAGATAAATATTGGTTCCGCGCTTGCATGCTTGTTTTTATGTTGGCACTAATGTCGCCACACCCCCTTCTAACTGTCCTGGCAATGAAGCAATTTGTTCTGATGCTTTAACTAAACTCATGGCTGAGGTTGCGGATGCATTATTCCCAATTAAAAAAGGTGGATCAAGTAGAATATAGAAGGCGGGGATGGCCTTGGTGGGATAGAGAATGCACAGAGGCCATTAAAAAAAGAAAAGAAGGTGAAAAAGTTTATTCACGTTCAATGACATCTGACAACTTTGAGCTGTATAACCAAGTAGCATGTGACACTCGTAAACTTTTAAAAAGGAAGAAGTTTGAAGGATGGAGAAATTTCTGTTCTAATATCTGCCCAGATGTTAATGCTTCAATTGTTTGGCAAAATATTAAAAGATTTAGAATGGGTATTAATTCATCGTCTAAAGGTAGCTTGTCACCTAAAGTGGCTGAACAATTTCTTGACAATTTAGCTCCTTCCTCAGTTCCTGAGCTGCAAATGCAATGCTCATTCCCTATTTCAGTTCCCAATAATGCCTCAGGACTCAATGCCCCATTCTCCATGTCTGAATTGAAAGGCATTTTAACAAGTTTAAAAGATACCTCACCCGGTCAAGATGGAATTCCCTATTCTTTCTTCTGTAATAGCAGTGACATAACCTTAAGTTATTTTTTAAATGTTATAAATTCCGTTATGTCTTCTGGTTGCATTCCAGAGTCATGGAGGTCTCAAATAGTTATACCCATATTAAAACCAAAGAAATCACCTTCTGATGCATCTTCCTACCGGCCTATTGCCCTGTCATCTGTGCTGGCTAAGTTAGCAGAACACCTAGTCAAGAATAGATTAGAATGGTTTCTAGAAAGCAATGGACTTCTTTCTGAAAGCCAGTTTGGCTTCAGAAAAGGTAAAAGTACTTCTGACAGTTTGAGTATCCTTGTCACTGACATTAGAGTGGCCTTTTCAAATAATAAATCGGTCCTTTCTGCTTTTCTGGACATCAAAGGTGCCTATGATAATGTTATAATTTCTATTCTTCACAAAAAATTAAATTATCTTAATGTTCCAGAAATGCTTACTTCCTTTATAATTGGAATGTTGTCAGAGAGATATATTAACATTAATATACAAGATGGTTCTCAGTTATCTAGATGTATTTGGAAGGGTTTACCTCAAGGCTCAGTGTTGAGTCCTATACTTTATAACATATACACATTTGACTTAGAAATAGCTTTAAACCATTCAGTTAACATTTTACAATATGCAGATGATCTACTACTGTATAGTTCAGATCAATCTTTTACTAGATTATGTAATTCTCTTACCATATCTCTTGAGTTACTGAAGGGCTGGCTTGATGACAATGGCTTAGAACTATCTGTTCCTAAAAGTACTGTAGTTCTTTTTTCTCGAAAACGCACTTCTCCTGAAGTTAATATTATTTATGATAATATTCCTATGCCTGTTAGCACTCAATGTAAATTTTTGGGAGTTGTATCTAATACTGTACATAATACTAAGCTAACTGGTATTCCACATTGTGAATATGTTGCAGCCAAGTGTGAAAATAAAATCAATATCTTGAAATGTCTCACGGGTGTATGGTGGGGTGCTCATCCCTTCTCTTTGAGACTAATCTACAATGCCTTAATAAGAAGTGTAATCGATTATGGCTCCTTGTTAGAACCCTGCAGTACTGCTGCTTTGAATAAATTAGACAAAATTCAATCTAAATGTTTAAGAATTATCTTGGGAGCAATGAAAACTAGTCCAATTAATTCTATGCAAGTGGAATGTGTTGATCCCCCTCTGCATCTTAGAAGGCAGTTTCTCTCAGATAATTATTTATTCCGCTGCATACAATCTGGTAACCATCCATTATTATCCAAATTGAGATCCCTTTCCAATGAGATTACCTCATCTAGTTATTGGTCCCAAAAGTCCTCTCCTTGCTTAATTAAAAGCTTTCATAAATTGTTATCTATTGAAGCCCCTATTCACAACTCGAAACGCTTTCCTCTCTACACTTCTGAATATGAAGCTCTGATTGTTAAGCCTGATGTTCGTCTGAATTTGGGCATAAGTAAAAGAACTTTTGAATCTTGTCATGCTTTCAACTCTGTTTTGAATTCTGAATTCAACGGCGCTAGTGACAACTGGCATCATATTTTTATTGATGCGTCCAAACGTTCCACAGATGGTATGGTGGGGGTTGGGGTGTATCACTCACAGTATGATATAGTTCAAAAGGTTAAATTACCTCCTGAAACCTCGGTTTTCACAGGTGAATGTTTGGGTTTGTATATAGCAGTAGAATATATCTTTCTTTTAAAATTAAAAAAGACAGTTATCTTTTCGGATTCAATGAGTGCTCTTCAATCTTTAAGTAAATATCTATTTAAAACTAAACTTGTTAGCCCGTTAATTGTAGAAACTCGAAATTTGATTGTAAAATGTATACAAAGCGGTTATTCTGTTATTTTTGCGTGGATACCAGGTCACACTGGCATATGAGGAAATGAGAGAGCTGATAGGCTTGCTAATGATGCTACTGCCTGTGGCGATGAAGCTTATTACAAAATATACGCTCATGACCTCGCAGCCCTACCCAAAATGTAACTACATAGTTCATGGAGTAAGGTGTGGTCTAATCTCTCTAATAATAAAGGCAGATTTTATAAATCAGTTCAATCTGAAATTCCTTTGAAACCTTGGTTCTCCAAATTGACGTTGGGCAAAAGGGTGTCCTGTATCTTAACTCGAATGAGAATAGGTCATGTTTGTACATCTGCCCATCTAGCTAAGTTTGGTATAGTTAACAGTGAACTATGCGAATGTGGTGAAGTGGAGGATGTGAATCATATTTTCCTGAACTGTACGAAATACGACCACTCACAGCTCTTCCAAGGTCTCACACAGCTCCTCATTCCTTTACCCACTTCTATCCAAATCCTTTTATCATCAAATAATAATTTCATTTATCGTTTATTAGGTATGTTTATTGTAAATTAAATCTTAATATCATTATATTTAGATTTTTTTTTCTTATTTAACTATTTATTTATTTTCATTAATAATACATTTGTACATAAATATATATTATTTAACTATATTCTTTCCATTCTATTCCTTCTCTGAACCTCTCCTTTTCCAAATTCCTTTGTTTATGCGGTTTTTTTTTATTTTAATAAAAGTTTCCTCGTTTTAATTCTATAGTAAAAGTAAAAACTCTGTTTCCTGTATATATGATACTGAATACGTTGAATAAGCTCATCAAGTTGATCAAGATTTGTTGTTGGCTCAACGCTAACCGCGGAAGCCATTAAAGAAGAAAAAAAAACCTTCTATTTTGCTAATCTCTCTATTCCAAGTGAACGACATCTTTTATCGGGATACAATGTATACTACCTATGTGTTGAGTCGGGTTATATATCAACCAGCCTTATGTCGAGTTTCATTCATATACCTTCACTAGTTTCCAAAAAAGATGCGATTGCAGCGCCATCTTTTTCGCTATTTTCATCTATCCCACGGATACGACGTTATTCATCGGGATAAAAAGTATCCTAAGTTACGCTTCGTGATATAAGTTAGTTAGCTCCGTTTCAAACTTCATTTAAACCAATCAGTAATTTTTAAGTGATACTCTAACAGATAGCCATATAAAATATCTAAAAATTGCATTTTCGGAATATCCTGGTCCGAATTATCCCCTGTGTTTTTTTCGCATTTTTTTTCATAATAGATTTATTATAGTATAGATTGGAACCTCTGCTATTGTAACACAACGAAATTGAACGACAGACGTAGCCTATATTAGACCTATTACATTGTTAGTCTCCGACTAGAATAACTTCAACTGTAAGATAGTCTACAGGGAAATCTGTACAAGTATTATATACAAGTAGTACCTATAAATGCAAAAGCAAAATAAGCTATCAATACATTTGCGTAGTTGTTAATAATTTATTGCATTGCAGGTGTTTTCTTCGACAATCGCGTGGAGCACATCAAATTCGTAGACTTTTGTGGCAAATATCGCATTCCGCTTCTGCAATATTTATGCAGTTCGAAATGCATCACTGGCAGCTGGGAAACACGTGAAGTGGACAGCAACCCTCATCCTCATATGATGAGGAAGGTCTTACTTGGTTAAATATATAACGTAATTTTTTTATTGCTTGACATTTAATGGAATGGATTGCTTTGCACTTAATGGAAAGTAGTTACCGTCGCCTATAAACGTTTGCAACACCAGAGTAGGACCGAGAGGACCATACCGGCATCGAAGAAATTTTGTAACGCATTTTAATTAAACAACCTTATCTCGTAGAGCCGGGTATAACCTGAGTGGGAACATCCCTATAGATCATTGTTTCTCAACTTGGTCGCGCGTCTTATGGGGGTTATTAAGGGGGTCGTAGTACAGCACTCGCCTAATTTACACGCACAATAATTGGACCTACTAATGCAAAATAGAACCAACCCACATACTGACAGTTTTGAGAAAAAGCCGTTTTTATTAAAATTTTACATACAAATAATGTACTATATTATATTAGAGTACTTATACTATATTCTAAATATTTCTTTTGCAAATTTTAATAAAAACGGCTTTTTCTCAAAACTGTCAGTATGTGGGTTGGTTCCATTTTGCATAAGTAGGTCCAATTTATATTTAGCAGTTTTGCGTTTTTGTGGTTTTTGCCTTGAAAATTTAAAAATGTATAAATAAACTATGATTCAAAATATTAAACTATTAGATTAAACCCCGTAGTGAAGGAGTTGCAAGACTTTTACTTAACTTTTTTGGTTTTCTCATAGGTTCGCGACATAAAAATCGTTGAGAAACAATGTATATTTGTATAGATATGCTGTATGGATTTTAATTATGGAAAAATAATACATACTATTTGTATATGTTTTTAACATAATTGTGAATAGTTCTTTTAAGGAATTCCGAAAAAAATATTAAACTAAATTGCGTTGTGGTGAATTAATCGACTATTATTTTTCTGCACGATATGAAATCAAATAAAAACATTTGGTTAAATCACCGCATATATTTGTGTCAATAGTTCTCTTGATATACATACTACAAAAAAAGTAAACTATGGGCCTTATTGTTACAATTTGCAGTGAGAATTAACACGTGATCTTTTTGAATCCATATACCTACGCGTTTTGACCGTGTTTGAAATTAAATTATAGAATTTATAGGCTTAATGCGACTATAGCAAAATATGGGTTATTCTTTTTTCACTTATCAAATAATCAAGCATAAAAGTCGGGTGACTAAGGTGCTTTGGTTAGCATCCTGTCCATGGGGAACTTGCATCGCTGAGGCATTTTTTTTTGTATTGTGCACAGCGTTGCCAGATGACCATGACAAGTAACCCCCAAATTTTTTTCAAAAATAAGCTTTTTGAGAAAAAAATCCCCAAAATAGTTTTTACTTATTTTAAAGGAGAAAGAAAAAAGCAAAACCACCGAAACGCGAAAACGTCACTAATGACGTCATCATTTTCCCTCATGGGGCGCTCACAACGACCCGTGTCAATAGGTGCGTTAAATAACCATTCCACTTGAGTTTCCGATTGTGACGCCAGCAAATAAGTGAAACGGGAAAAACCGCAGTTGTGAACGTGATCATTGTCAGTCTCTAACGGAAAGTAGCCTATGGGATACGACGCATACGAGTAGAGACGGCATAATAAATAAATAACGTAAATGAATGAACGAATGAATTGGATTATTAAAATGAACTATTGAATTGAAGTATGATTCACTAGTAGAGTATAATTCTAAGATAAAGTAATAATTGTAGTGATGAGAATTGTGTTTGTAGATGAATTATTGATACTTAAAATGTCTCTCCAAAATTTCTCAAAACAAAATATTTCCCCCGAAAGTACCCCCAAATCTCCCCCAGACGTCAAAAAAAGTCCCGAATTTGCAGGGAATCCCCCCTTCTGGCAACACTGATTGTGCATAAATTCATACATATTGACAGCACGTTGTAGTTACGCCGTGTTAAACCCACCAGTCCCCTTGGGCAAATGTGAAATACCGTCCATTTTTAACACATTCACAGCGGCATGTTCGTTAATTTCTATTCCTGCTGTACTGGGTGTTTTAGACCTTGTACTAAAATTACCATTGTGACAGCACGAGGCCTATTGCTCCCTGTGACGTTTTAAAGACTAAAATCCTTTTACAACATTGTTATTAATTAAATTTTAAAACCTTACTGTCAGAGGCCAAAACATTGCCTACGTTAAAGAACGCACTCAGAAAATACTACCTTTTTTTAAATATATACACATTTATTTTAAAAATATATATCTGTGGTCATAGATCAGACAATGATAAGTACATTTTTACTCAGTATGACTTATTGATAAAGGTATAATCGCCAAAAGATGCTCCTTCATTTGGTCATATCAGGATAACTACATGCAAAATATTACTGTCGTATTGAATACTAATCACATTATGTTAACTTTTATATTTCAACTTTTGTTTTGGTCATATTGCGTTAAGCGATTTTATTTAGATCTGATCGAAAGGACAACGGGCTTTTTATTGATCAGAATATGACAAAAGCACACTTATCAAGTTATGATCAAAAATTACTCGGTTAGCGGGAAACATGTCATAACGTGTCGTGTCATTACTGTTTCGCGTCCCGCACATTTCGTAGTTTATTGTTAGTTTTCGTTATTTCGCCGGTAAAGGAACATTAATATAGGTTATAATTACTGTTTAAATGATGAGTGCTCGCTGTAAGAAGTTGTTGGAGTTAGCTATGAGGCAAAAAGATTCAGAGGTATGTTTATCATTATATTTTTTATTGTTGTTTTATTCAAAGCGCGTCAGTGTTCATTGCGAGAGTAAGTATGCATTTTAGTGAGCAATATTGTAATAATTGATATGACTGCTTGTGCCTAGTAGGTATATTTTATAATAAACGAACTCTGAACAAAACAAAATGACCGTTAACTTAAATAGGTAATCATTCAAAAGATAAAATACTGGCACCTAGGCCTAACGTTGTTTTTTTTTTCATTTTAGGTTTTAGCTGTGAAACAATGTATGAGAGAACGTACTCCATTAGCTCAGAAGGATATCTTGCAATCTCTGCCCGGTCCGTCAGGTACTGCCGTAGCTCAGCAAGAAAATTTGCAATCTCTGCCCGGCCCGTCAGATAATCGAGCTTATAGTTCTGATCGTACTTCTCTCGGCGAAGATTATAATTCTGATGACGATGTGCAGGATTGTAATTGGTTCCCTGCTGGTATACATGATGAACACGTGTCATCATCGTCATCTAACAAGACATTTACCACTAGAAGTATTGGAAGTATTGCTGTCCCAGCATTGGTTTCTCAAACACAGAATGACGTTAGAAGAAAAAGGAAGCGTGGTGTCGGTATGATGCAAAGAAAACTCCGTAAAGAAAGAACAGAAAAAATTAAAAAGGGGGAAGAATACATAAATCAAGCTGGGAAAAAAATATTGGGTAAATCTGTAGGTGTACTAAAAGAATGCAGATTAAAATGTAAAACTAAATTTACGAATGCACAATTACAAAGATTTTTTGCGGATTATTGCGCTATGGAAACTAGGGATATGCAACGTTTACATTTGAGTAACCGTATTCTATTAACACCGCCAATTAGAGTTAAACAGGTTGATAACAAAAAGAAAAGAGAAGTATCAGTAGAGTATTTAATTGAAAATGAAGGTAATTTAGTAAAAGTTTGTCAAAAATTTTTTCTTAACGTGTATGGTGAGAATCGTGGTTTTTTGAATGGCATAATTGACAAGAAGAAAAAGTCAGCTACAGGTATCATTGGACGGGATGAAAGAGGCAGACATGAGCCAAAAATTAAACATTCAAATGAAGCAATTGATTATGTGTGTAATCATATTTGTAATTTCCCTGCATACGAAAGCCACTATTCAAGACGACACACTACGAAAAAATACCTGGAGACTGGGTTGAATTTACAAAAAATGTATAACTTATACCTAGACCAACATACCATGGACAACATAACCACAAAAATAGTCAGCCTTTCTACATATAGTAATATTTTTAAGACATTCAATTTAAAATTTAAAAAGCCACATAACGATACTTGCCTTACTTGTGATACGTTTGTAGCAAAAATAAAAATTACAACAAATGACACTGAGAAAACGAGACTACATGACGAACATGTCTCTCATCAGGATAAAGCAAATTTCCATTACGAATGTAAATCTTTCGATAAACAACGTGCCAAGTTATCAGGGCATAATATCGTTGTCGCTGTGTGTGATTTACAGCAGTGTCTCGCTACACCTTACTTAAATACTAGTGTAGCATTTTACAAAAGGAAGCTATGGACTTTTAACTTTACAGTCAGAAATTGTAACACTGGGAAAACTACTTGCTTCATGTGGCATGAAGCTATCGCGCAACGTGGTGCTGACGAAGTAGCATCTTGCCTAAAAATGTTCATAATGAGTTTGCCCGAAGAAACAGAACACGTTATTTTTTATTTAGATACATGTCCCGGGCAAACCCGCAACAATACATTACCTGTTGTATATAACTACATACTTACGCAGAAAGTTGGTTTGAAGACTATAGATCATAAATTTTTAGTTCCTGGTCACACACATTTAGAGTGTGATGCTGACCATGCCTCAATCGAGCGTGCCAAGAAGAAATATAATGGAAGAATTTCGATTCCAAATGACTGGTACATGCTTGTGAGAATGGTCAGCAGTAAGTTCACTGTGATAGAATTGTCACAAGACGACATTTTTGCATTTTCGATCATTCTGAAGCAGTCGCTTATAAAGAAGACCAAAGATCAGAATAACGATCCTTTTCTGTGGCGTAATATATTTTGGATACGTGTCGAGAAAGAACATCCTTGTTTCTTTTCTTTTAAGTATTCACTTCGAGTGGAAGACGAGTTTAAAATATGTGACATGAAGAGGAAAGCCAGAGCCAGTCGAAATAATCAGCCAATAATGGATGTTTGTAAGGCGTACAATAAGCCATTATTAATAAGTAAAGAAAAACATAAGGATGTTTTATCTTTATTACAGTACATTGATCCAGTGTACCATGATTTCTATAAGAATGTAATAAAGTCTGACAATGACGTAGTAGACACATCACATATTAGTGATTATAATTCCGATTTTTTTAATGCTGCTTCGAGCGCAATGTTATATGCCAAATATTCTGCATTGTCATTTTAAATTTAAATAAAGTATTTTTCTAATATTTGGCTTTCATTTAAGATCATAAGACGATAACTACCTACTTCTTTTGATCACAGTGTGACAAGTGCAACCATTCTTTAAAAAAAAAACGTGAATAATATGCATTTGACAATGAATTTTAAGTATTTTTACAAATTAGTAACACATTTCCTTAATTAAAAAAAAAAATTTTTTTTCATATATCGAGTGTCTCATATTTTAAAAGTGTCTTCAAGATTTCTTAATAGTTTAATTGCTTCTCCTGTAAAGTAATGAAATTGTATTTATCATATTCTGACCTATGGCCACAGATATAATTTAATTTATAAAGTAATTTAATTATGTCTAAGTTCTATTTAATAATCTGCTCCACCTACAACGCCAATTATTGCTTTATTTAGGTTCCCTGGAAGAGATTGTTTTAAGCGATAAGGCTATCTATTGTTTTTATAATGACTATATTGTAATCAGGCATTTTGTAATTGTGTTTTTGATGAACCATAAAGCGTCATTTATTCTATGTTATCCTTTTTGACTTATGTATAAATTAGTTGTTTATGGATTTTTGTTGTGTTGTGCGCTACTAGTAGGGCGTTCCACTAGTAACGCACAACGCCCAAAATGCTCAGTTAGCCGTTCCACAAGACGACCGCGATCGTCGTGGTCGTAGCGAAAACGTCACTAATGACGTCATCATTTTCGATCACATAACGCCCGCATCAACCCATGTCAAAAGGTGGGTCGAAGTGGGCGTTGACCACAGAGCATTAATTCTCTCTTGTCAATACGTTGACAAAGGCGCGAATTTTGAAACAAAGATGGCGAATGAAAAATACTTTTCTTTATTAATTTTGTAAAATTAATTTTAATGTATTTTGAACAGCCATCTATCATTTTCCTTTATTTGTTAATAGCATTTATTTACATAATTTATTTCTAATCAGTTTTCATTATCGTTGACTTGAATATAATTATATAATTAATGAGAAATTCATTGTTTGTAGACATAGCTTTTGATGCAGAATTATACGAAAAAGTTATAACTCAGAATTCAGAATTATAGATAGATAGATGATAGATAATTCAATGTATTTCTTGAAAGTCTAAAGTGGCTTTAAATTCTTCATCTGAATAACGATCCACTACATTTTTATATTGTGTAATACGTGGCCTGAGATCACGTTTTTTAATATTACGTTTTATAAACTTAACGTCCACTCTTCATCCGAGCTAGGCGAATTTGCTTTCTTCTGAATTATTACCGCGATGAAGTAGCCGATACCCCCCCCCCCCCCCATTAAGGACATTTTGTATAAGTAGCTATATTTCTTTTAACATAAATTAGTCAACCCTACACATTGAAAAAGTCGCGATTTTCATATCAACCAATGACATTTGCGTATGACATTAATGACATCAACGCTCCATAACCCGTTCCACTAGCGTTTATGATTATAACGTCCGCAAGCAAGTGGAACGGGAAAAATCGCGGTCGAGAACGTGGTCGTTGTGAGTTCCTAATGGAACGCCCTGTAGGTCAAGTTAACCCCTTATTAAGGTAGGCATAACCACGTAACTGTGGTTTAGTAGCACATTAAGATGTGTGTCAGTCAGTGTGGAAAGGAAATGTATATAGATCTAAGGATCTATATACATTTCCTTTCCACACTGAACCAAATTGAAGTTACGCCCTCCGCACCACAGAGAAGTCTATAGCCGCACCGCTAGTGAGACACTTACGGGGCGGCTTAGACCCCGTTTCGCAGTGAACGTGTTAATATGCTATAGTGACGCAGGTGTAATGCAGGGTTGGATTTCGTACTATAATTATAGTATTTGTACTACAATTTCATACATCGTACTATATACTATCTATATCTAACGATAGTACGAAAAAATACTATAATTTAAATACCTTGCCTATATGACTAATATAAGCAGTATTTAAATACCATTCGGTGCTAACCCAACATTAAAAAAAGTTCATTAGGATGTAATCACGTTGTCTAATCTGTAGTCGAAGAATACAGATTATAAATTGTCATCCATTAACTATTTACGGGGAGTTCCCGTGAATTATACTTTTTCTTCTGACATTCTGATTGTTTGAACAGTAAGTTTGCATATTGCTCTCTATGAAGTAGGTAATAGAGTTCATAGGCGTCTAATAGTACGTCTAATTATTGAAGAACTGATAAACTTGGAAGAGGACGAAATTTTATGTAAACTCCTATTAATTTAATGTTTAGGTATTTTTAATTCAAAATAATAAAAAGTACTAAATTTTTTACAAATACTATCATTTTCAATTTTTTATGCTATCGTTTTCAGCTTACCCAAATCCAACCCTGGTGTAATGCCCCAGTATTTGTCTTATTAATTAATTGATTTTATTAAATTGTTTGCCGTGAATTAATTTGCATTTCGATAACATGGATATAGTTTTATAATATAATATTGTATAATATGGAAATACTCAATATTTCTGAAATAAATGAATTATTATTATTATTAAAATTGTAAAAGTTTAGTCTTTTATCTTATAAGACATTTAATGTACATATTTAACATTGTTAAATAAATTTGTAGATTAGCAGGATATATTTTTTGTAAACTGATTCTTGTCATGTGAATGTTATTGTTACCCCAGCAATTGAATACTTATTGACCGATTTATTCCCTAATCACAACGCTATATGGTTGAAACAGATGTCCATGATAATAAGGTATTTAAAGGTATTTAATATAAAGACAGTGATGAAAATTGAAGTTGCAATAATTCTCTATTAATTAATAGTCAACCAACTCCTAATAAATGCGAGTTTATCTGTATCATGTTCAAAGCTCAATATCAGATAGCCCCTGGTCTAATAAAGTATGTCGCCATACAACCTTGAGTTGTGTTCCGGCATTAATGACCAGGATCCAGTCTTCCTTAAGAGAGCAGCAGCGCATTTGTAGCACCTTTGGTGTTGCAATTGTCCATAGGCGACGGTAACCGCTTTGCATCAACTGGGTCATCTGCCTGTCTGCTGCAATAAAAAAAATCATATATAAACTAGATATTGAACAGAAGTTTAGTGTTGTGAAAGTCAAAGCAATCTATAAAACGATCTAATTAAACGTAATAAACACACATCTACTACAAATAAACAGATATTAAAAAGGATGTAGTTTATTTATATATTATCTTTGATGCAACTTTGTAATAACTAGTAATTTTGTATTAAATTTTATCAAAGCTATTATGTTCCTTGTAATTATTAATTAAGAAATGCTCCAATAAATTGTGACAAAAGAACAAAGGCTATATTTTTACAACTTTATTGTTTATAGCTAAATTACAAAACTGCATATTTTTGCTGTTACCTATGTTTACTAATTGTTAAATGTGTTATACCAAATGTAATAAGACTATCAATAATGACAATAATAGTTATATAAATGAATACTATTACTTATCCTTTTTGTTATTATTTGGGACCAAGATTTACTATTATAATCATGTGATATTAAATAATCATGTTAGTCAATTATGTTATGTTGAAATAAAATATACATTCTTCACAATATCTATTTTATTCAAATAATTTTGTAAGGATTAAGCTATTCCAAATTTGTTTCCTGTAAAAATTTCATCCTTTCCTCTTTTCCACGAAGAATGGCAGCTTTAAATAATATACAGTAAAGTTCTATAGAAGCTGGAGTATCATCATTACCAGGGACAGGATATGTTATCAGATTAGGATTACAATTTGTGTCAACAATACCAATAGTAGGTATCAGCATTTTTGCACTATCCCGCACAGCTGTGTGCTGATTAAGGACAGTGTTCTGTGTATTTAGAAATATGCACAAATCGGGCAGTCTTGTAACAGCACCAAACTGGTAATTTGCATTCGTGAAAATGCCACCTCTCCAAAATCTTGTATGAGCATACTCTCCACATTCTTGTGCCGTTCTCTCAACCAAATGGGCATTTAAGGAATTTCTATTAAAGAAACATATAATACCACCTCTGTATGCTACATGCGCCGTAAAATTTAATGCACGTCTTAAGTGATCTGCAGTTATATCCAAATCGAATATTAAATGACCGAGCCTAGATCCATAAATGTATGGCCTCATGTTATCATTGAGTGAACCCTCTTTGTGACCAAAATGTACACGAGCATCATGGAGGTCTTTCACTGTGAATAAATTGTGAACACTAAAATAGTCTGGGTGGTCCAGAGGCTGTTTTCTATTTCCATTTTCTGTAAAAAAAATACTTGTTTTTGACAATGTCTGAAAAAGCAAATATTATGTGCCATGTATTCTAGAATTAGACCAAAATTTATTGGTGAATGTTATTTCATTCTAAAGAAACATTAATATATTTTTATATGAAGCAAAACATATTTATGATTTACAGTTAAGACAACCCTACGAGTATAATTGGATGTAGTTACACAAAAAGGATCCAACCCACAAAATGTTACTTTTGAATTGTTAAAGATTAAAGTTTTAGCTGTATTTCCGCATTGATGCAGTTAAACTTATTTGTATAAAAAATGAAACATTTCTTGGTTCTTAGGAAAATATAAGCCTATTTTCCTAAGAACAACACAAACAAGTACATCAATGCGGAAATACAGCTAAAACTTTAATAATTCAAAAGTAACATTTTATGGGTTGGATCCTTTTTACGTAACTACGTCCAATTATAAATAGTAATATAATTAGTCGTTTCGGCTTAATTATAATAAATGAAAATCAGTAAATAAATTAATAATTACCCTCTAGAGAATTTTGTGTTGCTGGCTGAGTCGCTGGAACAGTTGAATTGTTTCGCTTTAATAAATATATACCATGTTTTAGAGTTAGATTTCCTGAAAGATTAATAGACGCTTAGAAAAACATCTTGAAAATAGTTAACAAGAATGTGAACAAAAATAAATATTACTTGTGCCAATAGCAATCATTATAGCTCCAGTTTGTAATTTATAGACTGTAAGGTTTTTCACATATATAAAAATATGTAGTATTTTACAGCAACTTGTTATATTAATTAAATGTTTATACTACAACATTATCAAACAATATTTTGAAAAAAATAATAATTTTAAAGTATCAGGTTATTTTTATATTTTTTTATAATATTTATGGCTTGGCAACTAGGCCTTTAAGCCAGGTCTTAATTAAATTAATTTCAGTTCACTTCATTTTTGTTCGTTTTGTATTATATTTTGCCAATAGTGTTTTTAATATATTTAAATAGTGGTTTATAACAGTCTTGTATTTTTAAAAGTATCAGGTTATGTACATAGGGTAGGTAAGTAAGTAGTAAGTACTAGCTGTTGAAAAAACAAAAATAACGGTTATTCTGTTGTTAACAAAATGGCCACGGCTGTTCACTTACCAGGCTGATGGCTACTGGTTGTCAGTTGTAGAATAAAACAGACAACTGTAGTAGAATTATTGTCTTCGTGCAGTTTGGGTCATAAATCAAACTCGGTCTCAGCCCGGCTAGGGCGGTGAGCATGTTGCGCGGGCGCAACGCCATTATCGATAAAAACTCATTCTTATCAAAGAAAGATTATCATTCTTATAAAAATCATTATTATCTTTTTTGCTGTTAATTTTAAACTTAGATATAAGTATTTATATTTATTTTTAATATAACTTGTTACATTCTAAACTTTTGTACTTATAGTTTTTTTTAAAACATAGATACCTAATTATAATCATTATTATTCTTATTTTAATAAATACGTTTTTTTTTCTTTCATTTATATCACTAACCCACAAAATGACAAAACTAAATACACTATCAATAACGCTTATCGACAACAATAATGCGTATCAATATGCCTGCCCATAAGGCCCGTGAGTGGAGAGAGAGAGCGAAATACTCGCTAACTCGCTTCACCACTCCGATTATTTATAACCCAAACTGCAAGGAGAGAATAATTCTACTATAGCAACTTCTGTAGAGGTTGAATGGGGCGGCCAGAGGAAATTAAGAACGAAGTACTTTCAAAATGGGTTTATTTAATACACCCACACATTACTTTTTTTTTTTGAGGCGAGGGAAAATGCTTACCGATTTACGCACTCTCTGGGCCGTCACTAGGAGAGCCTGGAGTGTGCCCTGGGAGAACACACCCCACTTCGAAACGGGGGCAGATGAATCCCTTGCGTTGCCTAGTAGCAAGGGCCCCCCGTACCGGAACCTAACTCAGGGAGGGAAGTAATGCGCGTACCTGCCTCTCCGGGTGCCAGCTGAAGGCCGGCGACCTCGAGTAGGGACATTAGCACGCGCTGCAGGACTTCGCTCCCTGTCCCTTTCTGCGGCCTCTTTGAGAGACATTACTGCCTCACAGAAAGTAACCGCAGACTCCCAGCGGTTGTCGCTGTGCAACATGGCCGTTACCAAGTCGCCAAGCGATCCGACGGCTCCTACGTGCGTCTCGAGCTCGAAACGCTGCGGCGTCCATGCAGCGCACTCGACAAGCGTGTGAAACGCCGTATCGGGTGCGCCGCACTGGCGGCAGTCCGGAGAAGGCAAGCAGCCCACAATGCGAAACAGATACTGGTCGAAACAACCGTGTCCGGTCAGTATCTGTGTCGTCCTGAAGGTCAGGGTTCCGCTGGTGCGGGTGACCCATCTCTCCAGCTGTGGCCTGATTGCATCCACCGTAAAGCCGCCGGCCGCAGGGTGTTCGAGGTCACGAGACCATTCGACGAGGCAGCAAGCGGTTTCGCGCTTCCTGACCGTCTCTAATTCGACTTGACAGAAGGTCAGTCCTCTAGCTAGGGAATCCTGCCGGGTACGCCGAACCCTGGACAGGACGTCTGCCTGGAGATGCCAGGGCAGCTCGCCTGCCAAGAGAGTCGCCGCCGTCCACGACACTGTGCGATACCCCCGTATGGTCCTCACGGCCAGAACCCGCTGCGCGCGGTGCAGCAGGGTTCGGTTGTGGCGGTGAAGCGAATCGGACCAGACGGGCGCACCGTACAGCGCCATACTCCTCAGGATGCCGGAATTAAGTTTCCGCGTCGCACCCCCCGGCCCCCCCACGTAAGGAAGAAGCCTGGAGAGTGCGCCCGCGGAATTCACGAGTTTGGGAACTAGCTGCTCAAAGTGCGCTTTGAACAGCCATTTCCCGTCTAGAACTAGCCCAAGATATTTCATCTTGGGCCCTACTCTGACTGCCACCCCCTGAACTGTAACGGACAGGTCCGGGGGGGGATTCCGGAATTTCCTATGGAACATGATGGCCTCCGTTTTCGCGGGGGAGACCTTCAAGCCCAGCCTAGCTATTCGATGTACGACAATCGCCAACCCGTCGTTGGCGACGTCCACGGATTTCGCAAAAGACGCAGCGCGTGCCGTGAGTAGGGTGTCGTCCGCAAAGCAGATCAGCCCTACCCCGGGCCGGACCGTTACCCGAAGGATCCAGTCATAGCCTACGTTCCAAAGAATTGGCCCGAGGACCGACCCCTGTGGAACGCCGCACGCGACGCGTCGCCGACCTAACACGTGATTGGCGGACTCACCGCCCTCCCAAAAGATATGCCGATTTCGCAGGTACTCGCCCAGCTGCCCGCTGAGGTACGGGGGGACTCCGTGCGCGCGGAGCCCCTCCCTGATCGTCTCATGAGGGAGGCTGTTGAAGGCGTTCGCTATGTCTAGCGACACTGCAAGAACGACGTCCTTCGCTTGGACGGCTTCGTCCGTCAACGTTCGCAGCGTCTCGAAGGCGTCCATCGTGGAGCGCCTCCGCCGAAACCCGAACTGCGTATCTGATAGCCCCGGCTCCACAGCGTCGAGATGCTTCACGAGCCGCTCCGCCAAGATCTTTTCTAAGACCTTGGCGACCTCGTTCAGCAGCACTATGGGCCTGAAGGCGGACGGATCGTTGGGAAGCCGACCTCCCTTAGACGCAGCGCGTGCCGTGAGTAGGGTGTCGTCCGCAAAGCAGATCAGCCCTACCCCGGGCCGGACCGTTACCCGAAGGATCCAGTCATAGCCTACGTTCCAAAGAATTGGCCCGAGGACCGACCCCTGTGGAACGCCGCACGCGACGCGTCGCCGACCTAACACGTGATTGGCGGACTCACCGCCCTCCCAAAAGATATGCCGATTTCGCAGGTACTCGCCCAGCTGCCCGCTGAGGTACGGGGGGACTCCGTGCGCGCGGAGCCCCTCCCTGATCGTCTCATGAGGGAGGCTGTTGAAGGCGTTCGCTATGTCTAGCGACACTGCAAGAACGACGTCCTTCGCTTGGACGGCTTCGTCCGTCAACGTTCGCAGCGTCTCGAAGGCGTCCATCGTGGAGCGCCTCCGCCGAAACCCGAACTGCGTATCTGATAGCCCCGGCTCCACAGCGTCGAGATGCTTCACGAGCCGCTCCGCCAAGATCTTTTCTAAGACCTTGGCGACCTCGTTCAGCAGCACTATGGGCCTGAAGGCGGACGGATCGTTGGGAAGCCGACCTCCCTTAGGAATTAGGCACAAACGCCCCTCTTTCCATTGCGACGGGAACCTACCTGCGCGAATACAGGCTTCGAAAAGGTCGCGCAGCTGGCTGCGTAGATGTTTTGCAGCCAGGAAGAGGAGTCGACCTGGACCCCGTCGGGTCCCGGTGCCGTCTTCCTGCCCCGGAGCCGGTCTAGGGCGACGTCTAGCTACCCCTCGTAGATGAGTGAGGCTCCTCGTCCGTGGGGGTGTCGGGAATGGGTGGACCTATACTGGGGGGAGTGAAGTTCCCCGGATCCGGGAAGAGCCCATCGATAACTGACCGGAGCACCTCGGGTTCGAGCGTTTCCGTGACCGTGGATGTGCAAGGCCGCAACGTGTTGCGGGCCCCATGGTACGGACGCCCCCAAGGGTCCCGATCGAGTGTCTCGAGGAGCTCGGCCCGAGCCCGGGCTTTCGATCGCAATATTGCAATCGAAAGGGCCTTTCTGGCCTCCCTAAACTCGCCCACGAGTCCATTTTCCGCGACGAAGTCCGGAGGACGGCGCGACCTGCAGCGTTTGAGCCTGTGGCTGATGATGCGAACTGCCTTTCGCATCTCGCCCAGCTCCTCGGTCCACCAGTGGACCGATTGCTTGCACGGAGGCTGCCGCTTGGAGACGAGAGGCATCGCCGTGTCGCAAACCCTCGTCAGGGTTTTGCGCATGTGCTCTGCCTGTGTATCCAAATTCGCGAAATCGGCTGGGTAGGCCCAGCTTTCCGTAAGTGCCCACTCCTCGGCCTGCTCCGGATCGAGCTTGGTAAGGGCCCAACGCGGGAGGAGAGGGGGGCGATGAACAGGGCTCGGACCGGAGGAGGGGGTGGTAAGCTCAAATCTGATATACCGATGATCAGAAAGCGACTCCACCACCTCCAGCACCCTCCATCCGACAACTCTGCGGGCGGCCGCATGAGTGGCGAATGACAGGTCGATGATCGATCCACCCCGCGCGCGCACGCAGGTCTGCACCGACCCCTGGTTCAATATGGTTAGACTGGCTTGAAGAGCCCAATCCTCGACCGCCCGACCCCTAGGGTTCGTGAAAACGTTTCCCCAGGAGAGGTGCTTTGCATTAAAGTCGCCCATCACGAAAATCGTTTTAGGCGACAGTCTGCGTACGGCAGCCCCGATGGCGTCCAAGTGAAGCTCGAACTCCGCCAGGGGGCGCGGTTGGGCGAGAAGTAAACGCCTATGACGACGGTACTCCCGCTCTCCGCCACAGCATAGCCCTTTCCTCTTTCGAGACACGTAAGCGGTGTGCCGGACCCGGCTCTGGCCACCACCGCTACCATGTCGTCGAGATCGCCCACCCAATTACCGGAAGGAGGAACGTAATAAGGTTCGCTTATTACGGCCAAGTTCGCTTGCCACTCCGCCATCGCCTGCAGGCACAAGTCCTGAGCGGTGGGGGAGTGGTTTACGTTGGCTTGGAAAAACGTTGTTACGGGCGTACTAGGCATTGGAGGTGTCCATTACCTGTACTCCCGATTTGCCGTTGCGAGGTTTCGCCCGCGAGTGGACGAATTTGCCCTTTACGTAGGGAGGTTGGCAGAACCTCGCTAACGTGGGGTGGGCAGCGTTCAGTCCCCCCGCCGCGCACGCCGCGCAGTGGGGGTTCCGTGCCGTGCAGTCCGGCATCTTGTGTCCGCTCTTACCGCAGCGGAGACACAAGTTAGTCCGGTCCGGGCACGTATCCGGACAGGTCTGAATGCCATGACCGACGTTGAAACATCTGTAACAACGTATCGGTCTGGCTTCCAGTGCCTCTACCCTCGCCGAGGTGAAGCCAACCAGGAGGTAGCCCAACCCGACGATGGTTTTGGCAGCAGCGACGGGGCACAACACGTATGATGCGCCTAATCCGCCCGGTCCTGCACCGATGTGCTTCGTGAGCACGTCGTCGCGCCGGCAGTTGCCTGCGCGCGCGATCGCGTCACGAAGCCCATCGACCGTGACTGATTCGTCCCGCCCAGTGACGTAAAGCTCCCCACGCTTTACGGGGCGGACGACCTTAGCCATCCCTACTAGGGCTCCGCGCAGAGCTTCGGCGACGCGGTCCGCCTTGGCCGCGCTCTCGGGTCCCGGCTGGAACTCCGGAGGAGACGTGCGTCCCTTGTGGTCCGCACCACCTTCAGCCCCTCGCGGAGGCCCATGGCCGTGATGTCGACCACCGTCGAGGCCTTCGCGAAGACCTCGCGATAGCCGACACCCTTCGCGGCCGCTACCGGCAGCAGTTTAATAATAACTGCGGCCGACTTCGGCTCGCGGAAAACGACGGCAGGCTTCGCAGCCTGCTTCCGCGGTTGCTGCCTCCACCCCGTCTGGGGGGGGGGGGGTAGGGGGCCCGCTTGCGGCCGACGGAGGGTCGGCGCGGGGTTCAGCCTATCCTCGATGGCGGCGATCCTCGCTTCTACGAATGGCGCGACGGCGTCGAGCACGACGCGCAGAAACGCGTCGTACCCCTCGCCGCTGAGCCCGAGCGGGATGGACGCGCCGCCCCGTCGGCGGGCGCCGAGGCCGGTTCCGTTCCGTCGACGTGAACCGGTTTTGGCCCTGCTACCGCAGCAGGGGCCGGACGCGGTTTTTTAACCGCAGCGGGCGCGGCAGGCGGTTCCGGAATCGCCGCCACCTCCACCGCAGCCGCCCGAGCCCTCCGCTTGACGGGTGCGGGGGTCGGCGCTGCTACGACAGCTGGCGCCGGCTCCGCAACCGCAGCGGAAGCCTTGAGGGCCTTGCGCATCTCCTGAAATTCCTTACGATAGGAAAGATTTTCCTCCCGTACTGAACTCAATTAGATGCGCAAACGCGCATTTTCGTTGCCGAGCTTCCATGCCTCGTCCTCCGGATTCCGCGTGACCAGGGTGTCGACATTGTCCGACAGCCTGTTCGCGGCGTCCTTCAGCCGACGCACGTAGCCCCCCTTCAAATTGCCCGACGTCTGGGCAACTTGAAGAATTTCGGCCGAGAGCCGCGACGTCCCCTATCAGGGGGGCGCATTGGGCGGCCGCAGCCAATTTGGCGGCGGTGGCCCTACGCGCCTTGGGCCCCTTCTCCCCTCCCTGTGAGAATGCTATCGGCCTCCGCGGGGGCGCCCGCCGTGGGGCGCAGAGGCGAACGCGCGCGCGCAGGCGTCGAGGCACCCGATGTGCCCGCCGAATCGGCGCCACTGCTTTGGGACCGGTCCCAAAACCGCGACCTCGATCCGGCAACGAAAACCGGGGATTACGATATGGGGGGCATAGCTGCCCCCAAAGACGTCGACAGCGTCGCCGAACCCGTAGCCGAAGACGACGAGGCTGAAAACGCGGACGAAGTCGCCGCTGCTGCCGCCGAGGACGAAGACGTCGACGCCGCCGCCGTCGCCGTCGCCGCCGCAACCGCAGAACACGCAGGCGCCGACATCGCGACAGCGACTCCCGTCCCAGTAGGGAAGGAAGACGAAGGGGTCGCCGATGCCGCGCCTAAACAATCCCTATTCACGACCCTGGTCATTGACGCGAGTGAAGCCCGCGCGGCAACCGGGTTCGTGGAACGGCCGTCCCCGACGTTGCGCACCGATAGGTCGCAAGCCGATGCCGTTGGCACAGGTGAGGCCTGCGCGCTGTACGCCATCGTCGTCGTGGGGCGACCGCCCCCTGCCGTCGCTGTTCCGGCCGCCGTGTATACCATCTGGCTACAGGCAGGCGAATCAGGGCGGGAATAGTCAAACGCACGAATCAAGCCATCGAGCACGTCCTCCAGAGAGTCTGGGACGCTACCAGACGGCGGAATATACGCTTGCTCTTCGTGCTCGCCGCCCCCTTGCGCGGGTGAAGCCCACGCAGAGGTCGACGGCGTCACGAACGCACACTCAACTATGGTGCTCGCGGCACTCACAGCCAGGCAAACAGCTGTGTTTGCCGCGAGCAGCGTTTCCCAATCTATGTCGAGGCGTGCCGCACTGTTACGTGCCGCACGGCCCAACGGTGGCCTACGCGCAACGGGGGCCGCCGGTGGCCTCATCGCGTTATTCCTAGTCTCGGGGGCGTCCATGGTGAGATCCACCACCGACGCCGCCCTCCCTAGCGAATCGGGTGCCCCGGTTGCCGCCGCGATAGCGGCAGCAGCCTGGCATCCCGGGCGAGGCCCAGCAGCAGACTTGCTGCGTCGAACTATTATTATAGGCGGGGCTTTCTTCCGCCGCGTTTCGCCGATCTCGGCCATCTGTCAACCGTCCTTGGCCTCCACGTGACCCCTTTTGCAAGGGGCACCTGAAAGCCCAGGGGGGCGACTTGGGATCTCGGGCATCCATTACTGGATGCCCTCTCTCCCGCCAAGACCAGTGAAGCGCACCGGTGTGTCTAACAACACGAAATAACCGTTACTATTGCGTCATGCGCCGAGGCGCGCGAAATGAATAAGCGAAAAGAGCTTAAAGACTCTTCCAAGTCGAAAAAACTACGATTCGCACCGGAATCAAACTAAATAACACTGTACACTTATCACTACACAACATTATCGCAATCTATCGCTTTCCAGAGGTGAAAAAGCGCGAAAATTGCAACATTCGAGACGAGCATGGACATCTGCGACCACTCCGCACCGATGTTCATCCGGAACTGAGACCCACACATTACTACATGTTAGCACGGTAGCCATTACGAGAACATAACAAGACGGAACAGGAAGCATATAATAGACTAACATAAGTATATCCGTAGACAAACTCTAGTGATGTGCCATTGTTTCTCTAACAACTTCAAGGCTTAATTATCAGCTACCGGGTAGTCAGCTTACCTATTTGCCATCAAATAATTAAGACAGTTATTTAACAACTATTACAGTTGCATAGAAATTTCGGTTAGTTACATCCCCAATTTAGTGTGCCTAGCCAAAAAAATTCTTTCTACATATGGGTAGTACTTTCACATTTTTACAATGTTAAAGATGCCTATACATTACAAGACGCGTCCGCCGGAAGCATCCGAATAATGTGCACGCAAAACCTTTACACACTCTCCATATTGTTATTATCTGTTTTTTGAAATATCGATGTGTATCGGACTATAATCCTCAAAAGATAAGTATTTACATGAATACAATTATTAATTTAATTAATCTAGGGTATTTTACGGTCAACACATGCGTTTTCTTTGACAAGTATTGTTTTTTTTTATATTTATTCATGACCATAGAATCCTGCAACTATTGTTCATTTTAGAGTAATTATACACATCTTTAGAAAATAAAACTGCACAGCACAACGTCTCCTTTCAGTTCCCGCCAAAAACTTAGCGACAAGTATTGACATATTCCAACGTTACCAACATTGGAATTTACTCAGTCACTTGATCTCCACTTGATTTCCAGTGTAGCCTGCCAGTGCCTAGGCGATTTATCGCCATTTAAGCTGCTCAGAACGAGAGTGGCGATGAATGAAATCTGAAAGGCGACTGGTCACCTATTAGGTTACTACAGGAACAAGCTATTTAAATTATCCAAACTACAAATGAATAAGTTTTTAATAAAAATTCTAGCCAGGTCTGTCATATTAATCAAAAATTGTGAACATGAAAATTACTATACTTTTCAATATATTGCTTTTTTAGAAATATATGTAACTAGCTGACTCGGCGAACTTCGTACCGCCTTGTGGTTTCATGATGATCGGTCCAGTAGTTTTCGAGTATAGATAAATAGCCATAAACCATCTAGGAAAAATTTCGCATCGAATGGTGGTAGTTTCATGTCGATACGATCAGTGGTTTAAGCGTGATTGAGCCTCAAACGAACACCATTTTCATTATATATATATAGATAGAAGATTTTAATGTTTTAACTAGCACCATTCTCAAGATATTGTAAAAATATTTACTTTTTGCTTCAGTTACTCTTAGTGTTTCTTTATGTCTAGAAAATGTATATAGATAGACTTTTAAGTTCCATATATGGTATCCCTAATAAAGTAACTTTTATAATGCGGAAATACTAGCTAGAGTCTGCACCACGGCAGAGTCCTATGTAAATAAAAGAACTAAAAGTGACAGCTCCACTATTAATAATTTTACTCGTATAGTAGCCCGGAAAGTAATTTACGGCTTTAATGATAATATTTTGTATTTATTATTCATTAATTACCTACATTCACCTACGAATTTGGCAAGTAATTACTCTGCTAGGGTTAAATACTGTACAGCGATAACATAACTCATACTTCAATTTACACGTTCATGCTGTTCGTTGTTAAGGATTTTGTGGGATTTGTATCCCACAAAGAGTTGCCATTTATAATCGACTCTCGGATCCGGCAGGAGTGCACTATCTCGATGTCAATATGGGTTTCGTCCTGGGCATGGAACCATGGACCCTGTTTTTACCCTAAGGATCATCATGGAGAAATACAGGACGAAGAATACGCCTCTGCATTTCCTTTTTTAACCGACTTTGAAAAAAGGAGGTTCTCAATTCGTCGGGATCTTTTTTTTTGTTGCTTTTTTTTATGTTTGTGCGCCGATTACTCCGTGATTTATGATCCGATTTACGTGATTCTTTTTTTGTTCGACGCGGAATAGCTTCCAATTGGTCCCCTAAAAATTTTACATAGTTTGGTCCAGTAGTTTTCATTTTATGAACATTTTTCATGGAAATAATTTTCACTTCGTTCCATATGTACACCGATTACTCCGTGATTTATGATCCGATTTACGTGATTCTTTTTTTGTTCGACGCAGAATAACTTCTAATTGGTCCCCTAAAAATTTGACATAGTTTGGCCCAGTAGTTTTCATTTTATGAAAATTTTTCATGAAAATAATTTTCAATCCGTTCCATATGTACACCGATTACTCTGAGATTTATGATTCGATTTACGTGATTCTTTTTTTGTTCGACGCGGAATAGCTGCCATGTGGTCCCCTAAAAATTTGACATAGTTTGGCCCAGTAGTTTTCATTTTACGTACATTTTTTTGTTCCCAGTTCTTGGAACCTATATTTTTTAAGAAGCGCGGCACCATTCGTATGTCCTCCTATACATAGCTAGACACTAAAAAGTAACAAATCAAAAATAAAACTTTGTTTAAAAAAACCGACTTCAAAAACTAAAATGTATAAAATAACTTATTTCTAAAGCTATTATTATTAATATATATTATCTAAAACATTTTTTTTTATTGCAGGAGATCAGCTGACAGGCAGACGGCCCACTTGATGGAAAGCGGTTACCATCGCCTATGGACATTTGCGACACCAAAGGTGCTACAAATGCGCTACTGCTCTCTTAAGAGGGACTGGATCCTGGTCACTAATGCCGGAACACAACACAAGGTTGTTATGACGGCATACTCTAGACCAGGGGTGGTCGCCATCCAGACGAGCATATATATATAATAATAATAATAATCTAAAGCTATTATTATTAATATTATAGTAACTCGTGCGGGCCGTTATATCAAACGGCCTAATAGGTACGTGGAACACGAGGGAAAAGGGGAAGAGGCACTCCGACGCAAGCCGCGGAGGTCGTCTCTCCCACAGTCCGCGTATAGCCCACGCAGTGGAGGGTCGCGTGCATAAATATATTTCCGTGCCCTTTTCCCCACGTGTTTTCGCGAGATTTACCGAAAGAGGCTTACAGCCCTTTCGTGCATTTATTTAACTTTTTTTACTGTACCTGTTCTATTGTAAATGTTTTGTGTAAACAACCGCCAATAAACGTGTTTCTTTCGTGAACTATAGTTTTCTTCTGATAATAGTAGTCACCCTGACAATAATATATATTATCTAAAACATCTTGAAGTCGGTGCAAATTAAAACATAAAAATTACTATATTTTGAAAATTACTAAGCACCGACTTTAAGATGTTTTAGATAATATATATTAATAATAATAGCTTTAGAAATAAGTTATTTTATACATTTTAGTTTTTTAGTTTTTGAAGTCGGTTTTTTTAAACGAAGTTTTATTTTTTTGGATCTGCAGAAGGCCTTTGACTGTGTTCCTCGCGTGATGATCTGGTGGGCACTGAGGTCCAAAGGGGTGCCAGAAACCTATATTGACATTGTCCGGGATATGTACCGTGATTCCGATTCCATAGTTCGGACCGCTGTTGGCGACACCACACCCTTCCCTATTACCGTAGGCGTGCACCAGGGATCGGTCCTTAGTCCGTTTCTGTTCAGCGTGATATTAGACGAAGTGTCGAACAACATCAGAGATGCGCATGAGCAACCTCTGTACGCAGCTCGTCGCACATATAATACTAAATGTTGTAGCACGCTGATGGATATTACGCTAGGATACCTAGGTCGATGTAGTGGCGGAAGTCAAACACTGATATTAGGTGAAAACAATGTAATAAAAATCACTTATTATACAAAGGCCTCTGCCTTCGGCTACAACTTTTGCAGAAGAGAAAAAACAAAAGAGCAACAACAGTGTTGCAAGTAATAAAACACATAAAATGTTATGTTGGTGTTGCCAACATGCTGCGGCCCTAGAAGAAGGCCTTAGACCATACAATTTTACATAAAGTTAAATGATATTAAGGTAACATTTTCTTACAATAAAACGAAATTTGCATACATATGCTTAAGCTATAAATCAACAGACCTAAAGAACATTTATGCTATACAAATTTCTTCTTGTATTTCAATTACAATACTTATGGTAAAACCAAGGTATTAAATAAAAATTAACATTCGTGTTCATTATACATATAAAAATAAACATTAAATTAAATCATAAGATTTAAGAAATCAATTTAAAATTAACATAACATATTATGTACCATTTAAGAAGAAACATTATTAATGGGCAATAAACAAATACCCGATAATGATCTTCTGTATGTGCTACCATTAGGGGTGGTAACATCAAATGCCCGTACCTTCTTATCACTGCCTGGATATACATTGGTAATACGAGCTACAGGCCAGTACATAGGAGGACAATTAGGCTCCCTAAGTAAGACTAAATTACCTACTGCAATATTAGGCAAATCATCGGGCCATTTCGGCCTGAATTGCAAAACATTAAGATATTGTTTATGCCAGACCTTCCAGAAAATCTGCTTCATATGTACAATTACTTGCCAAAATGTGAGTCTATTAACTAGAATTTCTGAAACGTCAGGCTCGGGGTAAGAAACAATTGGTTTACCCACAAAAAAATGACCTGGTGTCAGATAACTAAAATCTGATACATTACTCTGATCCGAGCTAAGTGCTATAAGAAGTCTCGAATTCAATATTGCTTCTATTTGACATAAAGCCGTCATTAATTGTTCAAAAGTGGGAACACTCTGTATAAATGGATGCAACGGTTCTAAAGAGCCCTTCACATTCTCACCTTTTAGCTCTCGTGGGTCCACACCTCTGCTTATATAAGCTGCTGGATTGCCATGTGTACTAACGCACGCCCAGCGCCATCCCTCGGTCAACTGCTGAATTACCCTTACTCTGTTCGAAACATAAGCATGCAACCGAGCGACTTCTGTATGTATCCATGCCAAAGCAATCTGAGAGTCCGAAAATAAAAATACGTCATTTATTCTGACTTTTAGTTTAAGCGTGTTATATACTTTATTTGTTAATTTTGCTAACAATAACAACCCATTCAGTTCAAGACGAGCAGTGCTTAATGCTTTAGCGAGTGGGTTAATTCTAGATTTCGAACAGAGTAAAGTAAGCCTTGACCCTGTTTCACTCACCACACGCAAATATAAGCATGCACCGTAACCTGCAGAACTGGCTGCATCAGCAAAACCCACCAGCTGGACCTCTGCAGACTCAGACAGCTGAATATTCCTATTAATAGTAATAGGCTCCATGGCGACTAAGCTACAAGCAAAATCAGACCACTCTTTCATTATTTGTTGAGGTGGATATGAATCCCAATCTACTTTATCACACCACAACTTTTGCATGATAATCTTAGCTTTCACTATTATAGGACTTACAAAACCCATCGGGTCATAAAACCTAGCTATTAAGCTCAATATTTGCCTTTTAGTAACGGTATGAGATTTAAAATCATCTGGACACTTAACAATGAATGCATCTTTGTGCGTATTGATCGTTAAACCTAATGCCTTTATATTACAATTTTCCTGCTGAATCTCAATGTCATTTAATTGCCTCTCTTTCATGGATATACCATGCAATACATTCTCGCAATTAGATGACCATTTGTGCAATTCAAAACCTCCCCTTTTAAGCAGAGAAATAAGTTGTGCTTTGGCTTCAATTAATATCTTTAAATCAGAATTAGAATACAAAACATCATCAACATAAACACAGTTTTTTAAAATAAATGAAGCTAGAGGCAATTCACATTGATACCGCTTTGCAAGCTCAAGAAGGCATCGGGTGGCTAAATAGCTAGAGCTTTTCAAACCATATGTAACAGTGTCTAAGCGTATGCATTTAATAGTTTCCCCTGGGGTGTCGCGCCACAAAATATTCTGCAGCGAAGTATGAGCAGGGTTAATTAATATATTCCTAAACATTTTTTTTATATCACTATTAAATGTAAAATCTCCTATTCTATATAACAATATTATATCGAAAAGTTCCCTCTGAACAGTTGGCCCATTAAGCAATATGTCATTGAGGGATACTTTTTTATTGGTTTTCATAGAACCATCAAATACCACCCTTATGGGAGTGGTTTTGCTCGCCTCATTTATCACATGATGATGAGGTAAAAAATATATAGGTTCCGCTTTAAAATCTATTGTCTGAAAATCTACATAGTGAGCGTGCCCTAAATCTAAAAATTGATGAATAAAATTTTTATACTCTGCCCATATGTTTTCATTTTTATGCAATCTTTTTTCAAGATTGAGAAACCTATTCAAGGCCAATTGAAATGATTCACCTAAAGTGAAATTAACATCCTGCAAGGATACTTTAAGTGGCAGATCAACTTGAAATTTATTTTTTGTCAAAGTAACCGTAGATTGAAATAAGTTTTCTACTATTTCATGCTCTGAAGAATGCTCAGGAAAAACCTCTGGCACCTTCTCAGTTTCCCAGAATTTTGCTACAGTACCTTGTATATTACACTTAGTGCAGGCAAGCGAAATAAGTTTGTTTACCTGACTTTGAGGTGGTAGTCCACCAGCAACAATATGACCAAAACACGTGTTGAGAATATGTAGCTGCCTGGAGTGTTGTTCAGCAGACACTGTCTGGACCTCCTCCGGCTGCAACGGCAGGACATGGCTCTCTGCGCTCTGCTCTGCTGATGCCACATCTGTAGTGCTGCACGCCATCGCCGTTGGCTGCAATGCCTGAAAAAACACATCAGCCCCGATCAACATATTTATCTCTGATGGTTTATGAAACTCATCATCCGCTAACACAACATTTGGGGAAATAAAAATTTCATTTCGATTTAACATTGTTTGAGGCAAATTACAAGTGATTGTCTCAACTACATGAAAATTAATTTGTGTTTTAAATGGAGACTTTAAAGAATGTACTTCTAATGGAATACAGTACTTAATATAATTTTTTGTATTTGTGACACCCATGATATTTGTATGCTCTCGCATAGGTGTCAACCCTAGGACCCTAACAGCTTTACTCGTTATGAGTGATACCTGAGAGGCAGAATCCAATATGGCCTTTACTCGCACCTCTCTGCCATCCTTCGCATAAAGTTTTACTCGAGCTGTGGGTATAAGCACATTATTAGTGTTATTTCCTGATAACATTATGACTGGCTCCACTTTCTCCATGTCTGTGTGTAGTAAAGTATGGTGACTTTGTTTACATTGAGCACACCTAAAGTGAAACTTGCATTTTGATGTATGCTTATTTAAACATATATTACATAATCCAGCCTTTGAAACAAATGCTAATCTTTGTGCTGAAGGCAACAATTTAAAAGTTCTACATAAATATGTTTTATGATCATCACACTTACAGTAGTGGCATCCTGGTTTCTCCCTGAGCTTGTTTGTTACTGCATGCACTGCTTTCACCAGCGGTGGTTGAGGAGCACCTATATTTTCCATTGCAAGTGCACGCTTCTCCAAATAATTCAACAAGTCTTCCACCTTAGGCTCGCTCTCTCCACCCCTCTCAAGTTGATACAAGTGTGCTGTATGCATATCTAGTTTACGGGTAAAGATACAAATTAAAATAGGGTCCCACTCAGAAACCTTTGCATCCAAATTCGAAAGAGCAGCTAAATTTTGCCTTACTGTACAGACAAACTGCCTCAAACTAAAAGGCGAAACCTTATTAATATTCTGCACATCTAATATACTGCAAATATGATCATTTATGATTTTATATTTATTAAAATATCGCTTATCTAGTAGCTTTAATGCCTCGTCATAACTTGTTTCCAACAACGGAAGGTTTTTAATTATGTCCAAAGGCTCGTTTTTTAGAAAGCTACGTAAATAAAATAACTTTTGAACATTGTCTAAAGAATGATCATTATGTATTACAGACATGAACATTTGTTTAAAACTAACGTACTCTGAATATTGGCCAGAAAATGTTTTAATATCTATCGTAGGCAATTTTGTTTGCCTAGAATTATTGCAAGAGTCCGAACTTGGACTTGCTTGTGTTTTCACTTTTATCTGAGAATTCAGAGAACTCAATATATAAAAGTATTTACCTTCGTATTCTTCAATCTCTCCAACATCTTTAGGATCAATACATATTATTTCATTATTCAATGCCTCGTAGGCTTGAAAAGCCTCAAGGCATCTTTTTTTATAAACCTCTAACATTTCTACACTCAATGTATTAAGATCTTCGTTTTTAATTTTACTATATAACCTCGATAAACTAGCTTTCGCATAACCCCTTTTGGCAATCAACTCTTCAATTACAGACATTATTATTTAAACTTATAGTCCTTAAAATAGAGAAAGTATTTTTTTATTTGCACTGAACACGGAAAACTTTTAAGACTAAAACTTTATCATCAAAACTTTTGAAGACGAGATTCGCGCACCACAGAAAAAAAAACAATTGCACGTCGTTCGTCGTGGCGTCGGCAGCGGCTTCTCTGATTGGCTGATGTCGTCCGCGTTCCGTTGCGCAGTCCTCCAGTGCGCAGCTTCTGCATGCGCAATGATATACTACGCCGCTTCAGTTCCTCGCGCCGAGCTTTGTTTGGCCGGCGAAAAATCGCGTCAAATTGTATGCAAAATGACGAAGTTTTTTTTTAATGTGATTTTCTATCCTCACCCTCTATTCGCAGCGTTAACTCCAAATCGCGACCTAGGCACCTGTCCACAGTCGCAGCGGCTATCCAATCTCCACAGGTAACTAGGTTCATATATGAAGGACCAACATGTACGCAGCTCGTCGCACATATAATACTAAATGTTGTAGCACGCTGATGGATATTACGCTAGGATACCTAGGTCGATGTAGTGGCGGAAGTCAAACACTGATATTAGGTGAAAACAATGTAATAAAAATCACTTATTATACAAAGGCCTCTGCCTTCGGCTACAACTTTTGCAGAAGAGAAAAAACAAAAGAGCAACAACAGTGTTGCAAGTAATAAAACACATAAAATGTTATGTTGGTGTTGCCAACAACCTCTATGGTTGCTCATGTATGCTGACGATATCGCGCTGGCAGATTCGGACAGGGGGCGCCTGGTGGGACGTGTAAATTCGTGGAAGAAGTCGCTAGAGAACCGTTAGTTTCAGACCGCCTGAAACTAAATGTGGCGAAGACTGAGTACTTGGCCTGCAGCACTACAGATCCGACATCCGTGCGCATAGGCGAAGATACGGTCGAGCGCACAGATCAGTTTAAGTACTTGGGATCTGTCCTTAGTGCGTCCGGGGATATCGACCTCGACGTCAAGGCCCGTATCACATCAGCTTGGGCGAAGTGGCGTGAGGTAACAGGTGTCATTTGTGACCCCAAAATCCCGGTCAAATTAAAAGGACAGGTCTATAAATCCATCATTAGACCTGTCCTTTTGTATGGCAGTGAAGCGTGGCCAGTACTTGAGCGACACAAGCAAGAACTGCGTGTCACGGAGATGAATATGCTGCGATGGATGTGTGGAGTGACGCGGAAAGACCGAGTCAGGAATTTCCGCATCCGTGGCAGTTGTAGTGGTAAAGGTGTTTAATTAAATAGCCACTCACTTTATACTCATAATTATATATTATTGAATGCGTGTTAAAATAGGTAACAATATTAATGTGACATGGAATGTTTATATGTTACAAAACACTAAGAATGCTTATATTAAGCTTGGCGTGGTGGCGGCCATTACATGCGACTCGTGCGCTTCCCTTTTTATGTGTTGTTACACCGGACCGCGCCCCGCTCGCAGGATCATGGCCCTGTGCGAGTCGCTTTTAAGGGCGCTTGCGCCCACACCACCCCCCCACGGAGAAAAATACCCCATACAAATAAAATATAATTCTTAAAATTAAATTAAATTAAAAAAAAATTACAATTAAACTTAAAATTAAAATATACAAGAATTACATATAAGTTTAAGAAATTATAACAGCAAGCTACAGGTCAAAAGGAGTCTTAAAACGTATTTGACGACCAGAACGTGTTGTGTATTCAGGTTTTGTAACTGCTGGTTTAGTGGTGAGTGTAGGAGGTGGAGTGATAAGTGAGTCAGGATTTGACGGTGCAGGAACTGTAGGTACTGCAGAAGTAGTAGGAGCTGAAGGTGTAGCTCGAGCAACTGCAGGACCCGATGGTTCATCGTCACTGTTAATGTGTGCTGGTTTCACACGATCGATACTGACTTGCACATTTTTATGACCCATTGAGATGGTGACTGTCTTGTCCTTCCTCGAAACAATTTTATAAGGCCCCGTGTAAGGGGGTTTTAAAGACGTTCTCACCGTGTCATCTCGTAGAAACACGTGAGTGGAGGCGTCTAATTCTTTGTGGACAAAGGTGGACTTCGTGCCATGGCGTGTTGTGGGAGTAGGTTGCAGTTGAGACATGAAACGTCTCAATTGTGAAACAAAATTTATCGTGTCAGTGTCAGAATTAGACGTCAAAGAAGAAGGTGAAACAAACTCCCCAGGCAAACACAAGGGTTCCCCGTATACTAGTTCTGCGGGAGAAGATTGTACGTCCACTTTGAGGGAAGTACGCATGCCTAGAAGCACCAAAGGCAAAGCTTTGCTCCATGAGTCTTGGTGGCACATCAGTGCAGCTTTTAACTGTCGATGCATACGCTCGACCAACCCATTCGCACATGGATGGTAACTTGTAGTCCGAATGCGCTTAGCCGAACATAGCTGCATCAGATTTTGAAACAGGTTTGACTCAAATTGGCGACCCTGGTCTGTCGTTATCAGGTAAGGGACACCAAACCGTGCGATCCAGCCGCTGAAGAACGTCTCGGCCACTTCTTCTGCTGTGATATTACTCATTGGCCAGGCTTCTGGCCACCGAGAAAACCTATCCACGGCTGTCAGGCAGTATTGGTAACCTTTGCTGCATGGAAGAGGTCCAATGATGTCAAGGTGCACGTGGCGAAAGCGTTTGCTTGGTGTGTCATATGTTGCTAGAGGCGAGTTAATGTGCCTGGTGACCTTACTGCGTTGGCACGCTAGGCAAGCTCGGGCCCATTCGCGACAGTCCTTTTGGATGTTAGGCCACACGAAACGACTTGACACCAGTTTTGCAGTGTTGCGGGCGCCTGGGTGGCTAAGATTGTGAATCTTATCGAACACCGCACGACGAAATTTCGCAGTAACATATGGTCTGGGTCTCCCTGTAGAAATGTCGCAATATAGAGCAATGTCTGCTCCAGGAACGGGAACCTTCTCAATCTTCAGTGAAGAATCGCTTGAAGTATTACGTAGTTCTTCACTGCTCGCCTGATCTTCGGCGAGTGCAGCAAAATTCTCTTCAAGACAGATGGCCTCGATGCGAGAGAAACTGTCGGCGACTACGTTGTCTTTGCCACTGATATGGACGATATCTGTGGTGAATTGTGATATAAAAGACAACTGATTCAGCTGTACTGGAGGTAATTTTTCTCGACGCTGCGAAAAAGCATAGACCAGAGGTTTGTGGTCAGTATAAATTCTTACATGTTGAGCTTCCAAAACGTGCCTAAAGTGTTGAACAGCTTCGTAGACAGCGAGAAGTTCGCGATAATATGCCGGCCAGGTGGACTGCCGAGTTGTAAGCTTTTTGCTAAAAAATGCAAGGGGCTGCCATTCCTCTTCAACACGCTGTTGGAGGCATGCTCCTACATGGCTAGAAGATACGTCAGTGAAAAGTCCCAGTGCTGCAGAAGTGTCTGGATGAGCTAATAAGGTGGCGTTGGCTAGGTGGTCCTTGCAATTTTTGAAGGCTATTTCTAATTCAGGTGTCCAAGGGACGGGTTTTGCGCCCTTTAGTTGTGTTGAAGCCAGAATGTTAATAAGTGGAGCCTGCAGTTCAGCAGCTTTAGGCAGAAAGCGTCGATAGAAATTGATCATTCCTAAAAATCTGCGTAGCCCTTCCACAGTTTTGGGTAACGGGTAGTTCGTCAAAGCTTCGATGCGTTCCGGTGGTGGACTAGTACCATTTTTTGAAATTCGATGGCCTAGGAAAAGTACCTCCTCAGCACCAAAGACGCACTTTGATGCGTTTATTACAATGCCAAAATTCGCTAGTCTCTCAAAAAGGGTACGAAGGTGCTGAGTGTGTTCTTCTTCGGAGCGAGAGAACACTAATATGTCGTCCACATATGGAAAACAAAACTCGAGACCTTGTACTACCTCATCAATAAACCTTTGAAAAGTTTGTCCCGCATTCCGTAACCCAAACGTCATAAATGGGAACTCGAAAAGCCCGAATGGAGTGGTTATAGCTGTTTTAGCAATGTCCTCGGGATTAACGGGTATTTGTTGATAAGCTTTGACTAAATCTATTGTGCTAAACACTGTACATCCAGCCAAATTGTAGGAAAAATCTCCGATGTAACGCACAGGATAACGATCTGGAACTGTGCGCGCGTTTAAAGCACGGTAGTCGCCGCAGGGCCTCCACCCGTTTTGGCCTTTCCTAGCCATATGCAATGGCGAGGACCAGGGGCTGTTTGAAGGTCGCGCCGTTCCACAAGAGACCATTTCTTGGAACTCTTTTTTGGCTGCCTGCAGTTTCTGTGGAGCTAGGCGACGTGGGCGGGATGCGACCGGTGGGCCGTTTGTGGTGACAATATAATGGACCGTAGAGTGCTTGATTTCCCGATGAATGCCTGGAGGTCTTGTTATATTAGAGAATTCTTCTAAGATTTTGTTATATGGGGAATCTTCAGCTATAATAGTTTTAACGCTGGGCTGGGTTATTTGTGCGATGGTAGCAGTCGTGGATATGTTTGAGATGCCGTCTATTAGCTTTCTGTTTCGACAGTCTGGTAACAGATGGTAATGAGCTAAAAAGTCAGACCCTATTATAGGTGTACTCACGTCTGCGATTATAAAATTCCATCTAAAGTCCCGGCGTAACTTAAGGTTCAATGTAAGGGGGATAGTGCCGTAAGTTTTTATAGCGCTACCGTTAGCAGCCCGCACGTCAAATTCAGATGAGTTGTAACAACCCTTGAGGAGTTGGCGCGGATAGCAGCAGATATCTGACCCAGTGTCAATCAAATATCGAACATTGGTCTTACGGTCTGCAACGAATAAACGGCGGCCAGGATTGTTTGAGCAATCAGACTCCGCCACTACTGAGTGCTCCTGGCATTTCCCGGTTGGTCAGATACCCAACCACAGGGGGAAACGCATTTTTGTGCTTTTGTGGCAAACTTTTTATGGTACCAACAGAGTTGACCTGTTGGTGATTTTGATTGTGAACGCCTACGTGATTTGGATCTGCTACGCCAAGATGACCGTTTGCTGGTTAGGGCGTCGACCTTTTGGGACAATTCCAGTAGGCGACAGTTGATTGATTCCAGGGTGATGTCTGAAGACATAGATGTCGCATGCACTGTGACGGAAGTTGAAGGAGAGGGTGTGTCCACTATGGAGTCAGCAATTTGAGCCACCTTATCTAGTGGTAGGTCTAATTGGGCTTTCAAAATCCTCTGCACTTCATGAGGTAAGCGGCGCATCCATAGTTCACGTAGGATGCCCTCGTCACCTACGTTTGAGCTAGCCAAAGAACGAAGATGGCGGAGGAAAGCTGTGGGCTTTCTATCTCCCAGTTCTTCTTCGCTCAGGAGTTTGCGCATGCGTTGCTCCTTGGAGGATGAGAGTCGGTGTATAAGTTCTTTCTTTAACTTCTCGTATTTATCTGTTTTAGGTGGGTTGATGATGATGTCTTCGACTACATCAGCCAGACGAATATCCAGCGTAGATAGAATATGCCCGTACTTGGTGGAGTCCTGAGTCACTCCAGCCATTTCAAATTGAGACTCTGCCTGGGCAAAAAATAACGAGGGTTTATCTTCCCAAAAACTGGGCAGCTTGACTGATACTCCACTTACAACCGGTGGGTCAGTCTGTGTAGTGGATAACATAGCTAACTGTCTTTGCAATTCTCTAACCTGCTGTTGTAATTCCTTTTCTACAGACATGTTAAAAGTTATTATGAGAACAAAAAAAAATTTATAAAATAATAGCAGACAAAAAAAAAATGTGAAATAATTTATACAGGAAACTTTCTTAAAATCTACACATACACATTACAGGTTAAAAAATAATATTATTATAAAAAAGAAAATTAACAATATTAAAGAAAACTATTACTTTTGCAACCAGTATAATAAATGTCAACCATTAAAATGAATTTCACTCTGTATAATGAATGCAGACAAATAACGGATCGTTATATTGTTATGAATAGCTATCACCGTTCATATTTTTTATTTCAAAGATCACATCACATGAATTAGCACCAATTCAAAGGAACTTTTTTTTTTTTAAATTTGTTCACTTTCACTCGAAAAAAAAAAAAAAAACACTTAAAATACCTCGTTGGCAGCATGGCCTGCAGTGGCAAGGCAAAGAAGGCCGAAAAACATTCGACCAGGCGTGCTCCAGGAGTATATCGGCCAGCCAATTGTCATCCACGTAGTCACTTTGTTTAAAATATTGTGTTACCTTTACGCTTCGGCGTCACCATTGTAGTGGTAAAGGTGTTTAATTAAATAGCCACTCACTTTATACTCATAATTATATATTATTGAATGCGTGTTAAAATAGGTAACAATATTAATGTGACATGGAATGTTTATATGTTACAAAACACTAAGAATGCTTATATTAAGCTTGGCGTGGTGGCGGCCATTACATGCGACTCGTGCGCTTCCCTTTTTATGTGTTGTTACTAGAGATGGGTGATAAATACTGTCACGGTGAAAAAGTCACAGCGACAAGCCGTCTAAAAGTATCACTGTGACATGCCACGAAAGAACAACGTTACAAAGTCACTTCGATTCCCGGAACGTTGGTCCTTTACGTCGCGTAAATCATTCGTTGTAATCGTGAGTCGCGAACATAGTTCGGTTAACATCGGCACTAATCGAGTTGATTTGGGTAAGGCGGTGGACGACTCGCTCAGCCGCGGTAGCGGCATAGAGCATTTAGTTGCTAGAAAGGGCATAATTATTATTGTTTGTATCACTACAGTCCTTTGGTTTTGTTTATATTAATAACTTATTAAAAATTTACAAGATTTCCAAACATTAAAAAACAGAACTGAGTTATTTATTTTTATAGAATGAACAAATTAATTTAGGAATATGTATTTAATTATTTAACTACTAGTAATAACTATATACATATTATTTAATAAGTAGATATTTTATATATGATCAATGACAAAGATAGGCAGACATTCTTGTCAGTCAATGATGTAAAAATATTATATATTTGATAGTATAAACTTAAAATTTAAAAACTTCGTTTAAAAAATCCGACTTCAAAAACTAAAAAACTAAAATGTATAAAATAACTTATTTCTAAAGCTATTATTATTAATATATATTATCTAAAACATCTTGAAGTCGGTGCAAAGTAAAACATAAAAAGTCGGTGCTTAGTAACAACGCGTCGCCGCGTCGAACAAAAAAAGAATCACGTAAATCGAATCATAAATCTCAGAGTAATTGGTGTACATATGGAACGGAGTGAAAATTATTTTCATGAAAAATGTTCATAAAATGAAAACTACTGGGCCAAACTATGTCAAATTTTTAGGGGACCACATGGCAGCTATTCTGCGTCGAACAAAAAAAGAATCACGTAAATCGGATCATAAATGACGGAGTAATCGGCGAACATATGGAACGGAGTGAAAATTATTTCCATGAAAAATGTCCATAAAATGAAAACTACTGGGCCAAACTATGTAAAATTTTTAGGGGACCAATTGGAAGCTATTCCGCGTCGAACAAAAAAGAATCACGTAAATCGGATCATAAATGACGGAGTAATCGGCGAACATACATAAAAAAAAAGGAACAAAAAAAAAAAAAAAAAAAAAAATTCCGACGAATTGAGAACATCCTCCTTTTTTCGAAGTCGGTTAAAAATACGTACTCACCTACCTGTTGTGTATCAAATTGATACACAACAGGTAGGTGAGTACGTATTTTAAGTTATCATTGCTTACAGGTTTATGAAATATACGGTAAACAAAGCCAAATATACATAATTATCTTTAACATAACATAATAATCTAAATATGATGTATTTCTAGTATTTTTGACACCAAATCCATAAAAGTAGATTTATTAGCCAAACCTACAATATAAATGTACAGGGTTCATCATTGCATTGTTATTGGTTATTTTAGAATTTTAGATCAACGACCTAATTATCATCGAGTAAGTAAATCACCAGATACGTTATTTATACGTTGTAAATTAAAAACGTCTATTGGAACTGGAACGAAACCGATTACCGAATATTACATTCTGATGTAAGTGACTGTCGTGACAAAGTAACGTTGATTTGTCGCTGTGACTTTTTTGTAACCGGAACGTCAGTCACGGTGACTGAAAAGGAACGATTTTCCTCACGTCTAGTTGTTACACCGGACCGCGCCCCGCTCGCAGGATCATGGCCCTGTGCGAGTCGCGGTCAAGGGTGAGTCGCTTTTAAGGGCGCTTGCGCCCACACAGTCTTCATTTCCGTGACATAGCAGACAAACTGCAAGAGTGTCGCTTACGCTGGTACGGCCACGTTTTACGCAGACCGGCTAATTACGTGGGGAACAAATGCTTAGCCATGCCGCCTCCGCCAGGTCCCGGTCGAAGGGGAAAGCCCAAGAAATGCTGGCTTGACGTTGTGAAGGATGACATGCGTGCCAATGGTCTCAAAACGGGGGATGCTGAAGACCGCGCGAAGTGGAGTAGAAAAAGTAGGAAAGCGGACCCTGGGCGACGGAGTGAACGCTCCGAACGCAACCGGCATTTAACACTCGGATGATGATGATGAAAGAGTTGCCATTTAGAAAGCTGTACATTAGTACAGCTCGTGAGAGAAAATAATAGATTAGACTCAGCCAGATGCAATTCATGTATTCACTAACATGATGACAGAAGAAGTAGGGCAAAAACGATAGATATAAAAAGTCAAACTTTTCTAAAACACATTCCAGTGCTTTGATAGTCGAAACATATATATAAGTTAAAATAAAAAATTCATTTATAAAAATACATTTATTGTACGGTGAATTGAAAACCTCTTCTTTTTAAAGTCAAAAATCGGTGAGTTTAGGCTACTTTTAATGTGAAAAATGGCGATATCAGGTTCTGAGTTGTTGGCCACACTGGTAATTTCTTGCTTGTTGTTAGGGATGTTCATACAAAAAAAAATATCGATATTTTTTTCGATATAATATATCGTAGTGTTGTATCGATACTCTGCGATATATCGTAGAAATATATCGATATCTTCGATATATCGTAAAAAAATGTAATTTTCGTATTTAGTTTGTCTATAATATTAATTATTTGATAGGGATCATGTTGATATAAGTAAAAACAGCTAAGGTAAAGAAACAAATCAAGTTTATTTATTTATAATTCCCAATATTTTTTGTCTAGAGCTAGACCTTGCATAAACAAAATTTTATTGATAATGTAATATACAAAACAGGTAATAAATTTCTTGCCACAGCTTGCTTCTTCTATACAATTGAATTGTAGCCGCTTTTATAAATATCGTGTTATTTATTTTTATTAGTTAGTTTTTATATAACTGTATTTACATTTCGTAAAATGTATCAAACAAAATACTCAAAACAGAGAGACCGAAACGAGTACCCACAGATATAGATTATACCATTTTTAATACTAGTGCTGCCCTTACAAAGAATAGGAGTATAACGTTGCTTAGCGGGGGTGATTGTGACTAATGTCATAATCGAATTATTGTCCAATATTAATATTGACCATCGATTATGAAATTAGTAGCTTTCTTATTTTCATAATCGAATGATTTCATCACTATATCTCATAATCGGCCACCACTGAAAAACTACTAAAAAATAAAACCGAGAGTTTCTTCGAGAAACTCGGGAATCGATCTTTAGCTGTTGAGACGAATATACATTGTAGGCTAGGTATGTAGTGGAGTTGAAGTAATTTAGAGTATTTTGTTAACAACGAAACTTTCGTTACTGCGAAGGCTAGTTATTCAATCATTCAGGGTTTTACGTTATATTTTTACTCAAGTTGCCAACCATAAATCAGTTTAAAAAAGTAAAAGTATATTCCTTAATTTCTAACGATATTTGATGTATCGGATAAAATGTATCGATTATACATATCGATACTAGATTATTCGATAATATCGGGTGGAAGCGATATATCGTGTGCATATATCGATATTTTATGAAATATCGATATATATCGTGCACTCCTACTTGTTGTCAATCTTCGTAGATTCCGCTTTTATTGGTGATTTTTGTTTATTTATGTAATATAAATAAATCTGGAAAACATGGCGAAGAAAAGTGTTCTAGATATTGACCTTTACGCAATACTTGATCTACAAATCACAGCGACAGAATCACAGGTATTTGAGTTTTATAACCCTAAGATTTCTTTTGAAATAGTCGCTTAAAATGCGTCCAATCATTATTGAAAAGAGACCTTGGACCTTTCTTAAGATACTTCAAAGAACCTGATTGACTTAGCAGGTGATACGAGGATTAGTCTTAACTCGGACAACAGGTTAGGGCCGTGGCGGATTTGCAGTCTTGGCCGCCCTAGGCCCCAGGCAATATAGTAAGTACCAGCCACCCCCTTTCTCAGCACCCATCATATTGAGTACATAATGAACTTACTTGGGTAAATGTATAGCTTCTTTATACAGGAATTTCAAGTAGCGGGGTGGTGAAGTGGGGAGGGGGGGAGGCATACTTACCTTTACTACAACCCTTAAGATCCGGCGATCTTGAAATAAACTTTTTTTAATAAACATAACCTCACTTATTTTCGCTAATGTTGCACTACTATCATAGGTCCGAAATCGAAAAATCCTTTCAAAGTTCAAAGAAGCCAGTAATCAACATAAAAACAGCCAAAATAACCCAAAAACCAGCTTAATTGGATAAAAATGAAGAAAAAACACAATAGAGCACATTTGTATACAATACAAGAGTAACCATTCAAAATGGCGACCAATAAAGACAATTTTTTTTTTACGTAATCACATTAATTTATATTTAACCAATATAAAAAAAACAGCAGTGTATTGAAATTGAAATAAAATTGATATCATTAATTCATTGTCATATTAAAAGCCAAGTTGCTAGTCGTCCACTAAATTGATAATTAAAACAAATGTTTTATATGAAACTTTCAAGGTGTCGTAACTGTCTGTGTGTACAAAAAAAATAGTAAATGGTTACAGTCGGTTCTGGCACTCGCCGGCCCCTCCCGCGGCACGCTCGCTTCGCTCGCTCGGCTCGTGCGCTTTGGTCTGAATATCACCTAACATAACCCACTGTTTGTGTATAAAATAAATAGTAAATGGTTAAATATTTTTTTTATAGAAATATATTGATTTCCGAAAATTATACAAAACAATATGTTAATTAATTCTAAATCTTGACCTACAAGATTTCGAATTTCTTAATTACAAATCAATAAGTATTAATGACATATTGATTAATTTATTTTTATAATCACACCTTGTTAGCCAAGCCATTAAAAACAAAAGTGACACTAAAAATGACACTTTTTAATCAATCGAGGGAGTTTTTGGCGGGAACTGAAGGGGATGTTGTGCTGTGCAGTTTTTTTTTTCTAAAAATGTGTAATAATACTCTAAAATGAACAATAGTTGTAGGATATTGATAGTTTTTGAGTAATAATTATGTGTTTTTGTGAGAAATGTGAACTGTATAGTCAAATGTGGCCTTTCGAGTTTTCACAAGAATTCCGTTGAATGGCGTCGGTTGTAGCCTACAATACAACTGCGCTACTATACGAAGATTTAATACATCAGACTTGGCTGTATGGACTAAGATTCCGTTGCCTGTCTTTGTGGCGAATTCTACTACTACTTAATCAATTGATTATATGTCGAGCATGAATTTGTATTTATGCGTCAATTAAATTTGAAACTTTATTTCTACATTAAAAACAGTTTTAGTGTTACAAAAAGTTCTAGTGGTTATATGTAATTCATGAGTACATTCATAAACAATTCGTGAGTACATTCATAAACTCAAATCACGGTTTTTTATTATCAAAAGTGGCACAATTTTACAACAAAAATAATTGAGTTTATGATTATAAACTAAAAAAAATTTAAACCCTCCGGACCTTAGGGGTTGTCGTAGGGGTAAGTATACCTCCCCCCTATTCACTACGCCCACCCACAACTTAACATTTGTGTATAAGATTCTTAAGTAGCATCCCTTACTTGAATGAAATAATTACTTCACATTACATTATCTATATTTTATTTCTAAAAAGTACAAAAGTGTTTTAGGAAGAGTATTGTTATACGATGACAGTGCAGTGGGGCCCACCATGATGTGCGCGAGACTTTAGAATATTTACGTACTTCGAGTTATTTCTTGTTATCATCAGTGAATTTTTTGTCACGATTGGCCGCTCCTAATATCTTGCCGCCCTAGGCCCGGGCCTCCTGGGCCTTAGGGTAAATTTGCCACTGGGTTAGGGTAAATGCACAAATTACTATGGATACTACTTAGGTATATATCAATCGAATAAGGGGTCTAAAAATCTTCAAATATTAATTTTCATGAATATTGCACTTACATGTTAAGCCCAAAGTTAAACAATCCAATCAATGTCTGAAAGAATGCAAAATCAGCATTTCATCAAGAAATAAACATCAGAATCCATTCACATGCTACAAGAGTAACAATGAAAAATCTTCAAAATGGTGACCAATGAAGATGAAATAATAAATTGATATATTTTTTTTGTCATATTTATACTTATTTTAACTCCTTAAAAGTATGGTTTTGTTCTGCAATGTATTTCAAAATTGTTATCATTAATACATATTCATTGATTATAGTAAAAAAGCAAGACACTCAAGACTCTGATAATAATAGTAAAGGGTAGTCTGGAGGAGATCGCCTTTGGCGATAAGGCCGCCCATTGTACTTTAATTTTATGTGCAATAAAGTTATTCATTCATTCACATTTGTTTTAAATTAGAATTTTTGTTGTTTTCTAGATAAAAAAAGCATACAGGAAAAAAGCTTTGCAATGCCATCCAGATAAAAACCCAAATGATCCAAAAGCAGCTGAAACTTTTCATCAATTATCCCAAGCCTTAGAAATATTAACAGATGCTTCTGCTAGAGCTGCATATGACAAAGTGTTAAGAGCAAAAGAAGCTGCTAAATTGCGCCATCAAGAGCTTGATAGTAAACGACAGAAATTAAAAGAAGACTTGGAAAGGCGGGAGCAAGAGGCTGTTAGTGGTAAAGGGACAGTCAATCTCACAGATGAACAGAAACTTGCTGCAGAGATAGCCAGATTACAAGAAGAGGGTAGTAGATTATTGCGAGAGGAACAAAAGAGAATGAAAGATGAAATACAAAGGACAATGAAAAAGCTCTCTGAGCCTGTTTGGGATTCAAGTTTAAATAGAATTAAAATTAGATGGAAAGCAGATAAAACTGATCCAGATAACGGAGGATATGATGAGACCACATTGAGAAAGATTTTAAAGAAATATGGAAATATTGTAGCTCTTATTATGTCTCCAAAGAAAAAAGGAAGTGCCTTAGTAGAATTTTCCACTAAAGAAGGATCTGAAATGGCTGTGGAATTTGAAAAAGGTAATATGCATTAGGTATATAAAATTACTTCAGGTGTTTACAACACTATAGGAACTTAAATGAAACTTAAACTTTATAGGAAGTTTAAATGAAAATACACCTGAATTGAAAATGAATTATATTTATTCTTTCAAATAAAAATTCATGGTAGCCCATTGACTAACTCACTCTCATTTTAAATTGATGTGGGTTCATATCCTAGCCAAGAAGCATGCACCACTTAGGTAATTCTTTAAGCTTATGTGCATGTTATTTCCAATTACTGTAATAATTAATAGTGCTAACAGGGAAGGAAAACATTGCAAGGAAACTTATAAATTGAGATATCTAATGTGAGAAACCCACCAATCTGCCCTGGAATAAGTATGGCAGGTATAGCATATATGGAGGCGCAAATCCAACAGTGAGATATCTATTTCTATAATCTATCAAATTATAGCTTTATTTATGATCATACAAATTAATGATTTCTTTATAGGTTTACCCAATAATCCATTAGAGTTGAAGTGGCTGAATGAGAGACCAGTGCTTACAACAAAAAAAGAAACAGGACCAACATTGGTATCAGATAGGGATTATGAATCTTTGGTATTAACAAAAATGCGACAGGCTGCAGAACGGCAAAGGTTAATAGAAGAAATGATGAAAGAAAAACAAAGTGAAAGTAACTAGTAAAATAATAACTTTACAGTCACTTTGTTTTATTTTAAACTAGAGGTCTCGGCACACATTGTCTCACTCTGAAAAAATAATATATATATTTTTCCTATTCTATATTTTTTCATTGTATGAAATCAGCAGACGGAAGTCCCTTCAGATTAAAAGCGGTTATCATTGTCTATGTACACTAAAAACAAAGGTGCAACAAGGCTGCCACTCTCCAATGGCAGACTGGAACCTGGCCACCAATGTCTGAATACAACTCAAGGCTGGTATAGCGGCATACTATAGACCAAGCGGTGGTAGCCAATCTGGTCTGTTATCTGGATGGCAGCAGGTAGTAAAGGTTTATTTAAAATCTATTTTTGTATGCACTACTTAACTGCCGCATAGTGCATATAGAAATCAGTTCTTGTAATAGTTTGGACAGGTGATGTAGTCTGGGTAGCCACGTGTGAACGGGCGCTGAGTGTTGGTCCTTAAATTTTAAACGAGTTTTCTATTTCTTACCCTGGCCAGATCAGAGTACATTGTATATATACTCGTAGTCTTCAGTCGCGAAAATTGTGCTACCAGAAGTAACTAGCGTGTAAATCATAGAAATGCTATTGAACATACATATACATTTATGTAGATACGTATAGCGGGTTTCAATATAAATATATATATCCTACTAGCTGTACCCGACAGACGTTACGTCTTACAAATAAAATTCTAGAAACCGATTGCAGCGTCATTAACCGGGACCAATTGTTAATCTAAACCATTTTCGAATCTGCTTGAAAAAATAAAAATAATCATCAAAAGTGGTTCCACCGTTAAAGAGGTGTTATATATAGACTAGCTGCGCCCCGCGGTGATTGAAAATCATAATGCCAAAATAAAAGATTTTTTCTAAAATAAAAGTAGCCTAAGTTACTCCTTATTACATCAGTAACCTGCCAATAAAAGTCGCGTCAAAATCGGTCCAGCCATTGCAAAGATTAGCCGGAACAAACATTGTAAGAAATGTTATTTTGGTGTATGTACCGTATATATGTTCATATGCATGTAGTAAAAAACAGTTATTCAATATTACAAACAGACATTCCAATTATATTTATGTGTATAGATTGTGTTGACGACGGAATTGTATCATAGAAACTCGCCGACCCGTCTGTCTACACAGGTGATAAGAGCATAGGTAATTTGCTAAGCCTTGTAGATAACATGTATACGACCGTTAAACGCGAGAAAGAGACGGGTCGGACAGAGACGCATATAGTCATATTTCGTACATTGTTTTGTATTTGTTTAACATAATTAATCTAATTTAGAAGCCTAATATTTATAATAGTATATGCGTATTGTCATAATAGCCTAAGTTGCTGAAAATAAAATGTTTAATGTTTTGAGTTTCATTTAAGACCATATAGATCCTGGTAAATGAGACCGGGCTGCGGGCGTGCAGAACGCCGTCCGTAGCCCGGGACTCAAATTGAAAAGGGAACCGGGTTACAGGCGTGCAGAACGCCGCCTGGAACCCGGGACCCAAAAGGGTAGCGGAAACCGGGCTTCGGGAATGCAGAACGCAACCGAAGCCCGGGATCCGTGAGGTATGCCTGCACTACTGCCTACTCCATAGCGAGTAGGCCATAATGTTAGTGCAGGCAGAGGTCCGCGCGCGACTGCGCCCGTTTTGGTATTGAGGTAATCGACCGCTTTTTTTTTTTTTTTTATTTGACTTGACTTTATGTTGTTGGTCCGAAGACCTCACAACTTTACCGGGGTCTTTGGGGCGAGCGCCTTCGCTAGGCGAAGGCGCTCGAGCCCGGGGGCAACTTGCTTGAGGGAGCTCCCTAGGGAGTTTTACCTCGGCTGGACTGTTGCCATGAGAGGGGGATGAATCTGATGATGCCCGCCAATGGGCGACACAATGAACTAATTGAGAACGGGCGTCGGGTAATATAAAGCCCGAGAAGAAGGATCCCGGCGGAGCGGGATCGGCGGTTCGCGGCGGCCTACGCTATCTTACTGCCGTTTCGCGACGTGTTATGGCTGGGAAAGAAGAAACGGCGAAAGAAACTTCCCAGCAACACGCCTAGTCTATCCTGTGGGGGGGCTATGTCTCCTGGCGTCCCTCTCGAGGACGTGGAGAGATCGTGATTGGCGTTGTCTGAGACGCCGCCGTCTATGTCTGTCTGTCGGTGCCTGCCAGCCTGCCGTCCTAACCGCGGGCGGGCTGATCCGGGCCAGCCGTTTTGTAATAGCGTCGACCTTGTCCGTAAGGACATTACGCGGTCGTCGCACGAGAGCCTTTCGCCGAGGCTTGTAATCGGACGCGGACACGACGAGCGGATTTCGATGGTGCGGCGCGAGATCGAAATACTTACGCGAGAGCGACGTAATGTAGTTTTTGATGGAGGGAAGCTCCAGATCGCGGTGGAGGTCGACGTTACGCATATAGAGGGGGGCACCGACGGCTCTGCGCATGAATTTATTCTGCACGATTTGCAGTTTATTTAAATGGGTAGGCTTGGCATGGCCGAATACCACACTCGCATATGTCATGATCGGGCGGATGCATGTTTTATATAGAGTAAGCTTGTGTCTGAGGGACATTTTGCTTCGGTTATCTATCATGGGTGCTAGACGACCCATCACAAATCGCGCTCTATTTCGGACTATAGTGATATGCTCGTTGAAGCGCAAGTTCTGATCTAGGGTGACACCCAGGTATTTGGTGTGCTTTGCCCAGGGAATTTCTTGGTCATAGAGCGAGATGGCTTTTAGGCGAAGGGAAGCGCGTTTGGGGGAGCGAAGCGTGCCCGGGGAAAAGAACATTGCTGCGCTCTTCTCCGGGTTCACCCCTATCCTCCATTTACGAAACCATTTGCCTAGCTCTGTGACAGCTACCTGCAGCCGGACGCAGGCCATTTGTCTGTTCTTATCTGATGTATAGAGTGCGGTGTCATCCGCGAAGAGGGCCAGCTCCACATCTGGAGTTTTTGGGATGTCGCTGGTAAACAACGTGAAGAGTAGTGGGGACAGGGCCGAGCCCTGTGGTACACCGGCTGTGAGTGAGTGAGGAGACGAGCGCGTTCCCTCCACTCGAAAACGGAAGCTACGACCTAGGAGGAAGTCTCGCAAGATGAGCACGAGTCTGTCTGGCACACCGAACTGGTACAGCTTGTAAATCAAGCCGTTGTGCCAGACCTTGTCGAAGGCCTTAGCTACGTCTAGAAACAGGGCGGCTGTTCCTATAGAGCGGGGGCGATGGGCAAAGTGAGATAGTATGTGCTCCGTGATGCGGTGCACCTGTTGCACGCATGAGTGTCTGGCACGAAAGCCAAACTGCTCGTCGGGTAAGTCTAGAGAGGATGACCCTCTCGTAAAGCTTGCTGAGTGCGCTCAGTAGGCTGATCGGACGGTAGCTGGACGGTTTATTAGCCGGTTTTCCAGGCTTGTGAATACCGATGACATCTGCCTCTTTCCAAATCGCGGGGAAGGAGCAGTTTGTTATGGCGGCATTGAAGATGCTCACCAATATTATAATTAGGTGGCCGGGGAGGAGTTTTAAGACGCGATTGTTAATGCCATCGGTCCCTGGGGCCTTTCGCGGTTTGAGGGACTTGATCAGGTCTTGCACTTCTTCGACCGTGACCGGGTCGAGTGTGGTTTCCGCTGGTAAGGAGGATCTACGTTCGACCTCGGAGTCCACCTCCGACAGGTGTGACTGGTCGACGTTTTGTGTAGTGGGGGAGCATTGAAGCTCTAGACTCTGAGCAAGGCATTCGGCCTTCTCCTCGTCATCGAACGCCTCGGTGTTGTCGGCTCTTTCTAGCGCGGGTATGACAGTAAGGGTGTCTGATTTGAGAGCTCTAGCCAGCTTCCAGTATGCCTGGTGAGTTGGTTCAATATCTCTCAACGTTCTGTCCCAACGTTGCTCCCTGACTTCCCGGATACGTAGTTTGACCTCGCGCTCTAGTTCGCGAAGTCGGACTCTGTTTTCCTCGGTAGGATATCTATCGTGAGCTCTGGAGGCGGCTCTCTTTTCCCTCAACAGCACCCTCACCTCGTCCGGCAGGCATAAGTGGCGGTCATCCTCCACCGGTACCTGCCTGGACGAGTTCCGCACTGCGGATTGAAGGTGGCTAGTAAGGGCCTCGATCGCCGTCTCCGTGTCTTGGCGGGACTCAATGTGGTCCGGGATGCGGTCCAGGTCTTGTGAGCTTGTTGCCTTGAGGAGGTTCTCAAGTCTCAACCAGTCCACAGACGTCCTAGTTTCAGATGTCGGGTCTGTCTGTGGTCCTAATCTGAGGATAACCGGGCGATGGTCCGAATCTATATCGTCCATCGTTTCGATCGAATGGAACTGAAGGGTTACGCCCCTCAGTAATGCTAAGTCGAGAGTGTTTGGGGTCCCCCAGTCACGGTTGGGGGGGTATCTTGTGGGGGTCATGGGAGTAAGTATATCAAACAAAAGATTGTCTGATATATTTATTAGAGCTCTGCCATTGGGGTTAGTGGTATTGCAATTCCACTGCTCGTGTTTGCAATTCAGATCTCCGGCTATTATGACAGCCGGGCCTAAGTTGAATAGGGCTTCTAAATCTTTCTTAATAAGGGTTTTTTGGCATGCGAGGTATGCTGAGACTATGACTAGAGGTTGGTGGCCAGTCATTGCTAGTCTGCAAGCAGATACCTCCATACCTTCTAGTGGGGGGGTGATTAAAGGCATACAGTGTAAGGATCTTCTAAAATAGATCAGGGTGCCGCCACCACGGCCTACCCTGTCATGTCTAGTGATCCGATAGTTAGAGATCTTTGGATCTCTGTTACTCGGTTTCAGGAAGGTCTCCTGTACTAGTAGTATATCTACTTGATTGGTAACCAGGAAGTCATGGACCAAGTCGCGCTGGTTTCGAAGGCCGTTGGCGTTATAAGTAGCCAGAGTCAATGAGCGTGGTTTATTTCTTCCTACATGTGCCATTTGTTACCGGTAACAATAATTTGATTTTATTGATTAATTACAACGATCTAAGTATTTGGAGGAGGTACGCGTGATCCATTTCGATCACGAGTTGGTCCCGGAGAGAGGGTTGACTTGACTCTGAAACTTGTCTCAATTTCCTAGCCAAAAGTTGGACCTCTTCTAGGTCGAAGGGCAAGTTTTTGGCGAATTTAGTCGCCAAAGCTAAGTCCTCCGCTATAGAGTGGTGGGCCGATGGCCCAGAAGATACCTTAGAAATAGAGGCGGGGGCGAGGGTGGCCAGGGGAAGGTTGGCCATTACTGGGGCACGCGTCCTTAGCGGAGGAAACGCTTCCGTCGTGGGAAGACCCGTCCAGTGGTTTACTACTGGAGGAGGGGCGGCCACGAATGCGGGTTTGTTCGGCACTTTTCTAGTGCCTTTTTGGACATTTCCCTTTCCGACCTTGCGTTTGGGTCGGGGGGCAGCAGGGCAGCCTCTGTAGTTAGCGGGGTGGCCCGCTTGGCCGCAGAGGATGCAGCTCGGTGGCTCTGGGGAGTCCCGGGTGCGAGTGCACTCCGAGGTCCCGTGGTCGCCCAGGCACTTGACGCACCTGGGACGGGATTGACAATGAAGGGCAGAGTGCCCATAAAGTTGGCAGCGATGACACTGCCGCAGTGTATGTTTTTCGTGTGGGCGTTCCACACGAAGGCCAGAGAGGCCACAGACCTTCTCAAGTTCGAAGATCTTTTTCCCCTCTGGGGAGAGGTCGAGGACAACCAATACTAGGTTTAGAGGCGACTTTGTGGAGTCGCCTCTGTGCATACGGTGTACTTCGTGCACCGGTAGGGCTTGGGACTTAAGGTCCTCTAGAATGTAGGAACTTTCAATTTCCTGGGGTAGTCCGCGGATTACAGCCCGAAGGCGTTTTTCTTCCGGCAGAGCGTAAGTGTAGTAACCGATTTTACGGTCACATAATAGAGTAGTTAGGGCGCGGTGGTCACTTGAAGACGTGACCATAACTTTAATGCCGTGCTGGGTATCACGGGCTTCTTTTATGGAGATTGCCTTACCTGGCAATTCCTTGGCGAGTTGAAGCCAATGGGCTTTCTCGCGTATGATCAGGGGTGGCGGCGGGCGCTGTGAAGGTGGTCCAGGGCGGCTGGACGGTGCCGCTGTCGGCTGAGTGCCGGCAGTGGGGGTGGGGTTGGAGGGGACCTCCCTCTGGGTCTTTCGTTTTTTCGTTCGATTGACGGTTATGAATCCGTCATCGTCTTCGCGGTTTAACGGGATGTTCGCGGGAGGCGCGACATCCATGGGGGTAATTTCATCGGCCGATGAAAGAGGGGCATCCCTGGGGTATTGCGGAACCTCAGGGGTTAAATCGATTTCTCGACGAGAGTCGATTACGCGGTGGATGGGCGATCGCGAACGCGATGTTGTCGAACTCGCGGAGCTCGAACGCGGTTGTCCCGACGCGGAACCACGAGACAACGAGGTGCGCGACTTTGATGTCACACGGTGGGCATCGTTGAGCGGGGTTGCGGGTAGTGGGCGTATCGGTGACGCGGCGGGTACGGACGCGTGGGGTGCGGGCGCTACGGCAGAGCGCACGTGGTCCGCGGCAAGTGCGGTGGCGGGGGTTGCGGGGGGTGCGACGCTCGCGGCAGGTACCTGCCCGGGGGTCCCTTGCACGTGTAAATTACGGGACACGGGTTTCTCGGAATTAAGTTCCGAGATGACGGACGCCATTGATTGGGACTCCGGAGTCCTCAAAAATTGGTCGAGCGCTTGAGGGAATTGCTGTCGTAAAAACGACAACAAGCCCTCTAACGGCGATAGATAGGGCTCCACGCCGTCCATTGTCCCTGAGGGGGACGAACGATTTGGTGGATAAACCACCTGATGATGCACGTTTCACTGCACTGTCACAGATAAAACACAAGTCGACCGGATAAACGAACGAACACAACGAACACGAATAACGGACTGCCGAGGCGGAACGGGAGACGTGCGCGCGCGACGAACGACAGCGGTGAACTGGTAATCGACCGCGCGCTCGGCGCTTTATATTTATACTAATGAAGCGGGGGGCGAGGAATGTGCCCGTAAAAATGTCCCGCATTTCAAGACTATGGGTCGTATGAATGTAAGAACCCACAGGATAGGCTAGGGTCTATAATGTTGCAAATATTGTAATAGCGATTAAGTAAACTAAGACTTATGTAACGTAAAAATTAAAGAAATAAATCAAAGGGGGTGTTACAACGAAGCGGGGGTGGGCGGAGGCAGCTTGTGTATATATATGGGGCGCCTTGCGAGGCCAAGTCGTAGTTCGTGACAAGCAGCAGTTCGCTAAGCAACAACAAAGAAGCTCCCTCCCGCCGACCTCGCCGCAGTTGAAGCCGCCCGTAGAAAACATTTCACTGTTTCATTTCGGCACCTAAACCAGCGACCAAACCCAGCAAACCCAACAGTCCACTGCATCACCAACATTGTCTGGTCAGCTTCGAGCCGAATTAGAAGAACGGAAGAATGCCGAATACGAGAAGCAGAATGGAAAAGGATGCTGCACAAGCAAGCAAGAAGAGTGCGAAAGAGACACCAACAACTTCAATGACGACTGGCAGTGTCACGGCGGAATCCGGGACAGAGACTAGCTCCGTAAAAGCAACGACAGTAAAAGCAACGCCGACGGTGTCGGCAACGACAGTAAAAGCAACGACGTCACAAATTGTGCCGGTCTCTGTTACGGATTCGCAGCCGCAGCCACCGCCAGTTTTGCGCGAAATATTTCGCAGAAAAGAATGCACTCAAGAAGAAACTTCAAGACCGCAGTCACGCCGCTCCACAGCTTCCCGCAGACGACTCACCGAGCTGGAAGCCAAAGAAAGACTAGCTGCATTGAAGTTGAAACAGTTGGAGGCAGCCGTTGAACTTGAACAAGCAAGAATAAATAGACTTCAAGCCGAGTCATCGGACGATGATGACATCATGGAAGAGAGCGAACTACCATCAAGAAGAGTGGACATGTGGTTCGAGAGACTGCCGCGAACGCAGGAACCACATGCCACGGAACCCCCCGTCCCAGCGACGCTAGCCAACGATATAGGGAAAATGGACGAACGGGGACAGGGCGTCCGCGTCGGAGATATGGCACGCGGACAACGGGTCTCAGAACGAGGCCCGCCTGCACGTTCAAACGTCATGGATGTGACGTCACTGGCAGAAGCGATCACTGAGGCGGCGCGAACGAGCACAAGGCAGGCGCAGCGATACATGCAAGAACTCCCGACTTTCAACGGAAATAGTGGCGAATGGCTGTCTTTCCAGGCAGCCTTTCGGGAATCGGGAGGGAGCTTCTCGGCCAGGGAGAACGTTGCGCGCCTGCGGCGAAGCCTAAGGGGAGCCGCACTGGAAGCCGTCAGCGCCCTGCTGATTACCCAGACGGGCCCTGAAGATATTTTGAAGGCATTGGAAAGAAGATTCGGCCGTCCAGATGCCCTTGTGCTTGGAGAAATGGAGAAAATGAAGACATGGACACGAGTCACCGACAGCCCTCGGGACTTGTGCTTGTTTGCCAACAAGATGGCGAACTTAGTAGCAACAATTGAAGTATTGAACAAGCCGCAGTATTTACATAGCCCAGAGATGCTACGCATGGCAGTGGAGAAGCTGACTCCAATAGTGAGAAACAAGTGGTACGACTACGCAGCTGTGAAGACTGAAGGGGTTCCAGAACTTAAGAAACTTGCAAGCTTCCTGAACGAGGAGGCAGACAAGTGCGCTGCGTACGCACCGATCGAACGCGAGAGCGAGATGGCACGATCAAAAAGGAGGACGGAACACATACACATAGTGAATAACAACGATGAACGTGGGAATATAAGAAAAAACGAACCGTGCCCTGTCTGCAAGCGAGATCATAAACTTAGCGATTGCCGCAAGTTCATCGGAGCAGATGTGAGTGCGCGGTGGGACTTAGCCAAGAAGTATAAAGTGTGCTTCCGTTGCCTGAGAAGTAGGCACCGACGGTCGTCGTGCCGCGCCCCGCCTTGTGGAGTGGAAGGATGTACACTACACCACCACCGGTTGCTGCATCACCAAAGAAGACCTGAAGTTAACGAGGTAAGTCCAAGTGCAGTGAGTGTGACGTCAGAACCGGCGGGAGAAGTGCTAGCATCCGCGATCAACAGCGTTGTCAACGATGGAAGAAAACAACGACGTGCCTATCTGAAGGTGGCGCCGGTCGCTATAACCGGACCGAGGGGAAGCCGCCACACTTACGCACTATTGGACGAAGGCAGCACCGTGACCATCATTGATGCGCAGCTGGCAGAGGAACTGGGACTTAGCGGACCACGGGACCCCATGAAGATGCAGGGTGTCAACGGTGAAGAATCATCGCACGACTACAGCATGCGAGTGTCTGCAAAAATAAGAGGCTCGTATGAAACTGAAGAACATACACTGAGGGACGCTCGCACGATACGGAACATGAGCTTCTTCAGTCAGACCGTTCACCGAAGCGATGTGCAGGGCTGTGCACATCTGCAGGAGATAGAAAATATACTCATTTACGAAAAAGCTACACCGAAGATACTAATCGGCCAAGATAATTGGGAGCTGATTATTTCAAATGAAGTGCGTAAAGGCCCGCGTCACCAACCGGTCGCCTCTCGCACGAAGCTGGGTTGGGTGCTGCATGGCTGCCACACCTCAACCACATCGCCGGTCGCATTCTGCTCACACTTGAGCATGGTGGAGGAAGAACACGACCCGCTTGAAGAAATTATGAAAAAATATTTCGCGTTGGAATCATTGGGAATCGAACCCCGGACGCAAGTTAGCGATCCCCAACAACGCGCCTTGGAAATTTTGGAAAAGAAAACTCGTCGTTTGGAAAACGGACACTTTGAAACGGGACTTTTATGGAAGGATGAAAGTTCACCTATGCCGAATAATTATGAAAATGCATTGAAGAGGCTTCAGAATTTGGAGAAAAAATTGGATCGCGATGAAGAGCTGAAAGCGAAGTATGAAGAGCGAATTGAAAATTTGATGTTGTCAGGCTATGCCGAGCGTGCCTCCACCTCCCCCACCAGCGGAAGGACGTGGTATCTTCCCCACTTCGCCGTCGTGAATCCAGACAAGGAGAAAATAAGGGTGGTCCACGACGCAGCCGCCAAATACCATGGCAGAAGTCTGAACGATATGTTGCTGCCTGGACCCGATCTTCTTCAATCACTACCGGGAGTCATCATGAAGTACCGGCAGTATCCAGTGGCAGTGTCTGCTGACATCAAGGAGATATTCATGCAAGTGAAGATCATAGAAGCCGACAGGGATGCGCTACGCTTTCTGTGGCGTGGTAACCGCCGCGATAGCGAACCTCCAGAAGAATATAGAATGACGTCACTCATCTTTGGTGCAACGTCTTCACCTTGCGTGGCCCTGTACGTGAAAAACAGGAACGCGAGGGAATTTGAAAATGAAGACAGAGAGGCGGCGAGAGCGATAGTGGTCAATCATTACATGGACGACTATCTGCAAAGCCTTCAAACAGTTGAAGAAGCCAGGAAAATTACAGCGGCCGTCGACAACATGCAGCGGTGCGCGGGTTTCCAACTACGAGGGTGGACCTCCAATTATAAGGAGGCGATTTCAAACTTCGCGCCATCCGGTCAAGCCACCGTTGAAATCGGCGGGAGCGAAATAGAGAAAACATTGGGTCTGATGTGGCACGTGAAAGAAGATACGCTTGGCTTTCGTGTCAACCGGAGAAGAGTTCCGGCTGAAGTGTTGGCGGGAAGTCGAATGCCGACAAAAAGAGAGGCACTGGGGCTCATCATGTCGATATTCGACCCCCTTGGATTCATTTTCCCTCTCACCACACCGGCGAAACGCATCATGCAAGATACATGGAAATACAAGACAACTTGGGACGAAGTTATTCCAGAGGCGCTGCAAGACAAATGGAAAAGTTGGCTGAGAGAGTTGATGTCTCTACCGGACTTGCGCATCCCGCGCTGCTACGAATATACACCGGCAGCGGTCAGGGAGTTGCACACATTCGTCGACGCAAGTGAAGAAGCATACGCTGCAGTTGTATACATACGCACGACACGAGCGGACGGCCGGGTCAACGTAATGATAGCGGCAGCTAAAAGTCGCGTGACACCTACAAAACCGGTTTCCATTCCGCGACTCGAACTCCAAGCAGCTGTTCTGGGAGCCCGCCTGACGAAGTCCGTGCAAGAGGGACACGACTGGGATTTACACCGTCACACATACTGGAGCGACTCGCGCACTACGCTAGCATGGATACGAGCAGAACCGCGAACTTATAAAACGTTCGTGGCCCATCGCCTCGCCGAAATAGAAGATCTCACTAAGAAGAACGAATGGCGATGGGTCCCCTCGGCGCTGAACGTTGCAGACGACGCAACACGCAAAACACCGAGTGACTTCAACCCGGAACACAGATGGTTTACGGGCCCCAAGTTCCTGTATCTTGACATAGAAAATTGGCCACAAGAAATGAAGACCGAGGTGCCAACCACCGGAGAAGAAAAATGCGCGACACTAACCGAAAACAATGACGTCATCGTCATCGACTTCAAACGTTTCTCACGTTGGATTGCCATAGTGAGAACAATGGGACGCGTGCTCCAATTTATCAGACTGTGTAAACGACAAGGGAACACAGTCGCGGCCGCGCGTCATAAGAGGACAAAGAGAAATGCTGCGCCAGACGACGACTGGAAGAAAAACATGAAGAGAAAAAGTAAAGAAAAATCAGAGTGTCCAAAAGGAAATAACGTTAGAAGAAAATTTAAGAACATCAAAGGAGAAATATTAATGTTGTCCGAGCGTATACTTATCGCGCTCGCACAACGCGAATCGTTCGGCGACAAACCGATCGATACGATTCGTCGACGTCATAACAAGGGAGAGCTCGCCGGTTTAACTATAGAAACCGACGAACATAACATACTGCGGCTACGAGGAAGAATCAACGAGGCGCAAGAAATAAGCTACGAGATGGCCAATCCTGCCATCTTACACGGGAGACACATATACACAAAGTTGTACATACAACATGTACATGAGAAACTACACCATGGCGGCGTCGAGATGGTGGTCAACGAGCTACGGCAGCGGCTGTGGGTCATAAAGATACGGCCCTCAGTCAAAGCAGTGTTGAGGAATTGCCTCCATTGCCGACTGAGACGGGCCCAGCCAGCGAGTCCATCAACGGGGAGCCTGCCTGCAGCTCGCCTGGCGCATCACTTGCGCCCATTCACCTTCACCGGCTTGGACTATTTTGGCCCATTGGAGGTGACGGTGGGCCGTCACCGGGAGAAGAGGTACGTGGCGTTGTTCACGTGTATGACGTCACGGGCACTGCACCTCGAGGTCGTCGCGTCGCTGAGTACTGACTCAGCCATCAACGCGCTGCGCCGCTTCATAGCGCGGCGCGGCGTCCCCACCGAACTCTGGAGCGACAACGCTACGTGCTTCCGCTCGGCCGACCGCGAACTCGCGGAGGCTGGGCGCGCCATCGAGGAAGAGGCGTCGCGCCGGCAGATCGCCTGGCGGTTCCTACCGCCGGCGGCACCCTTCATGGCCGGCGCGTGGGAACGCATGGTACGCACCGTCAAGGAGGCGCTGCGAGTCACCCTGCGCGAGCAGCGCCCGAGCGACGAGACGCTCGCTACGCTGCTCACCGAAGTCGAAGCCACCGTGAACTCGCGGCCGCTCACTCATGTGGCCGTGAGTCCCGACGAGCCCCCAGCCATCACGCCGAACATGCTGCTCCTGGGACCAAACTGCCACACGCCGGCCCCCGGGAGCTTCGAGGCCAGCGACGTGACTGCGCGCGCGCACTGGAGACGCGCGCAGTACCTCGCCGATGTCTTCTGGCGACGGTGGGTACAGGAGTACCTACCACTACTACAACACCGGCGGGAGCCCTACGCGAGCGGTGACAGCCCTAAGGTAGGCGATTTGGTTATAATCTGTGACCCGAATCTGCCCCGCAACACATGGCCCCGAGGACGAGTGACTGCAGTGCATCCCGGCAAGGACGGCGAGGTTCGAGTCCTGGACGTGACGACGGCCAGCGGACGAGTGCTGAGGCGGCCTACCAAGAGAGTCGTCGTGCTGCCCATAGAAGAATCGCGGGACGCGACGGCGGGAGAATGTTGACGACGGAATTGTATCATAGAAACTCGCCGACCCGTCTGTCTACACAGGTGATAAGAGCATAGGTAATTTGCTAAGCCTTGTAGATAACATGTATACGACCGTTAAACGCGAGAAAGAGACGGGTCGGACAGAGACGCATATAGTCATATTTCGTACATTGTTTTGTATTTGTTTAACATAATTAATCTAATTTAGAAGCCTAATATTTATAATAGTATATGCGTATTGTCATAATAGCCTAAGTTGCTGAAAATAAAATGTTTAATGTTTTGAGTTTCATTTAAGACCATATAGATCCTGGTAAATGAGACCGGGCTGCGGGCGTGCAGAACGCCGTCCGTAGCCCGGGACTCAAATTGAAAAGGGAACCGGGTTACAGGCGTGCAGAACGCCGCCTGGAACCCGGGACCCAAAAGGGTAGCGGAAACCGGGCTTCGGGAATGCAGAACGCAACCGAAGCCCGGGATCCGTGAGGTATGCCTGCACTACTGCCTACTCCATAGCGAGTAGGCCATAATGTTAGTGCAGGCAGAGGTCCGCGCGCGACTGCGCCCGTTTTGGTATTGAGGTAATCGACCGCGCGCTCGGCGCTTTATATTTATACTAATGAAGCGGGGGGCGAGGAATGTGCCCGTAAAAATGTCCCGCATTTCAAGACTATGGGTCGTATGAATGTAAGAACCCACAGGATAGGCTAGGGTCTATAATGTTGCAAATATTGTAATAGCGATTAAGTAAACTAAGACTTATGTAACGTAAAAATTAAAGAAATAAATCAAAGGGGGTGTTACAACGAAGCGGGGGTGGGCGGAGGCAGCTTGTGTATATATATGGGGCGCCTTGCGAGGCCAAGTCGTAGTTCGTGACAAGCAGCAGTTCGCTAAGCAACAACAAAGAAGCTCCCTCCCGCCGACCTCGCCGCAGTTGAAGCCGCCCGTAGAAAACATTTCACTGTTTCATTTCGGCACCTAAACCAGCGACCAAACCCAGCAAACCCAACAGTCCACTGCATCACCAACAGATTGTCAATAATAATAATCTACTTTTTTTTCTCTTTATAAGAGGGTTTGGTCAGTATTGACCATGCCACCCTCATAGGAACAAAATAATCTACTTAATAACCCAAACAAAAAACTATACCAGATGTTCAGTAAATAAATTGAAAATATGACGAGTCGATTAAATATGTATGTTTATAATTAGGATGGAACTTTTGATTAGGCGATAGAGCTGGGTAGGTCTGGATGGGTAGATGGATCCACAAACCTACATCCGTTTTATTGATGGATGTACAACCAACCCCAATTCGGATACCAGTGCGATAGTATCAGTAATTTTGTCAGAATCCGTACACGAGTTCGGATTGGCAGATCAGCGACATCGTATAGTCCACCGGAAGAGGATAGATGCAGGAAAGGCGCTTTAGGTCATGGACTGCAAAGTGCGAGCGGCGCGGGAAAATAGAATTATAGAACGCACCAGGCAATATTTTATTTGTTTTTCTCATTTTTAAGTCAAATGCCATAAATACTGATTGTATTATTATTATTTATTTATATTTTAATTAAGAAATAATTATCTTACATATAAAAAAATATTTCACCATTTAACTATACAAGTAAAAATCCATTTACAGTCAAAACTATTCAACTAAGATTTGTCTTTAGAAGGGTCGAAGGGTTTCCAATCTTTAATGAAATCTAGCACTTTCTTCCTCTGTAAATCACCATACTCCTTATGCGGATTTTTCCATAATCTATGATCCAAATCTAAAATACCAGCAATGACTTCCTGAAAACATAAACTCAACAGGGTTAGACATGGAACAAGGATACAAAATAATAACGAAAATGCGCCGCTCACACAGTTGGCGCCACCAGCCCGCTCTCGTTTTAATATAAAATATAAAACTTTCAGACCATGTCTTATAATGTAAAACATTTTTTTTTAACTTTGAATTTATGTGCGATTTAATTTTAAAAAATATGTTTGTAATAATAAGACTAACAGCTGGGGGGTTGAGGTGCAGCTAACCAGCTACTTTTTTTGCAGGGATGTTTAGGATGACCTTTGAATCTTGACACGGATACCGATTTACGAATAATATTATTTTGATTTCAGTTACGGATATGAATCTAATTCCGACTATCTTATAGTGTCATACAGGTTGTGTTACATAATATGTAAGATTTTTTTAGAAATTTTTATAAGGAAAATACAAATAATAACCAGATATCAATTTGACGGATAGTGTATCGGCGGGGCGACTGAAGACCGTGTCGCAAATTTTATTGTTTAAATTTCGCTAATAACAAATATAATCCTCTCCTTTCATTTCTCCCTATGGCCGACAAAAGCTCTCCAAGAGTCGGGGCCACTTAAGGGCCATGATCCGCCAGGACATACAATAGAGTTCATTTATATCCAAAATTATTGGGTATTTTTAAATTTTAGATTCAGTTATGGTTTCGGAGCTCCATATAATTTTATTGATTTACAGTCACAAAATTGATAGTCAACAAATTGCATTTAATATAATTAAATTAGTATTACCTCAGCAAATGTTTTCGGAAATAACTGCTGATCTTCAATGACATGAGCAAAACCTGGGTCCATGCCAAAATCTATCCAGAAATAAGGCAGCCCTTTGGGTACAGCCTTTCTTATATTTTTTCCTTTCAAATCAACAACTTTTTTGTTCATTGACCATTCTGCTTCACACTCTAACAAAGCTTTCTTGAAATATATTGCAGCCATATCACCAACATCTCTTGGCATTGGCACACAGTTTATAACAACATGGGGATATTTGTGTAATTTTGTTGCAGTCTCATAAAAAACAACATCTTTATTTTGTGAGTTGAAAAACTGTGTTAAAGCTTTCCTGTAATTCTGAAATTTAATAATTAAAATATTATTATTGACTTTGCCTTCATGAACTTCAACTAAGTAGACTTTGTACCACACAAAGTAACTCATAACCATACCATACAAATTATAATTAATAACAAGTAACTTAACTAAGTTTATTTGCAATATGATGACAGACAAAACAATCAAATTCATGAACTCACATTAATGTTAGTAGACATTAGGATAAAGAAAAAAAACTGTGGATATAGCCAATGTCAAATATTTAAAAATACTCAAGTAATAAGATAATCTTCAGTCACACAGGCACTAGGAGAGGAGGACTAGGAGAGGTCTGTCCTATATTATCCCTTAGCCTCAACCAATTGGTCTCTTTAACATACAAATAAACTACTCACAAAAATTAAGGGAAAAACATTTAAAAAAAAATCAGTACTTTTTGGATGGTTGGTAATTGTATTGAAGATTTAAAAAAACATTAAGGTCCAAAACTGTAGTTTCCGGACATGTAGGCGAAAAAAAACTAAGTCACAGTTTTCATGCAATTGGGGCTAGTGGGTTATAAATATTTCTAAAGACTAAACCCTTCCAGCATTATTTGTTAACATGCGGTTGATTTACCAAAAGACTGTTTTATAGATAAAAAATGCAGATGAAATTTGGATAAATTTTCTTCATGCTATGCTTTGGATAAATTTGGATTATGTGAAAACTGTGACTCTTAAAATTTTTCGCCTAAAGGTCCAGAAACTAAAGTTTTGGTATTTATTTATGTCTAGCTGGCTCTGGTTTTAGTTTCAGTTTTCCACTAAACAAATATAAAACTATTTTACCATTATTTCTTCCCAAATATCTTCATCGAGAGCCGTGACACAAGTATTATGTTGAATTGTAGTTATAATACACTGATCTTTAACCAGTGACTTCCTTGCTGGTACTGCTAAATATATTTTGTTACCACAACTAATCATGAGGTGCTTAAGCATATTCTTTGAATCAACACAATATTCACATCCCTCCAGAGATTTCTCAATTTTCTTATGTTCACTAATTGCCCTTTGTTTATCTTGTTCACTGTCCTTAGCAGCGTTTCTTGTTTTTGTGATTTCATCCATGAATATATCTTCAAGATCATCATTGGGATTTGTGTGTTTACTTGCTACTTTGGCCAGTTCAGCTTCCTCATTATAGTTATTGCCATATTTTTCTTGCTGGAACTAAAATATCAATTATTAAAATCATAAACAACAATAGTTATGAGCATCTACATACAATTAACAATACATAATTAATGGAATTTGCTGATCCCACTAAGTCCCCTGTTATTTTTTTTTTAAATTCAAAACCTTAAGCCTTCCTACATTATCTATAATATTATATAAATATATTCTAAATTTTTATTTATATAAATATATTCTAAATTATATAAATATATTCTAAATTATATAAATATATTCTAAATTATATAAATAAATTCTAAACAAGCCGTGTCTGTAAAATGAAGCTATTTAAACTGGAATACAATACCTTAACAATGGAGAATACCATGGATTTCTTTAAAAATTTCTTGTCTGTTTGTTTAGGATTCCCCTAAAAACTACTGAGCCAATTTTGATGTGGTTTTGCTGAATAATAGCAAATTTTTAGACTTAAAATCTATGCTGCTTTTTATCCTTGGAATACTGCGGGAATTTTTATGGTAATGATTTAAAATGGACAGTTTCATAAAAAAAAATTGAATTCCAATGTGATTTTTCACTGATCAATAGTAAGTTTTATGTTATCGAATGTGTGATATTTTGTATCCCGGGAGTAGTTTGTAGTTGTTTGAGTGCATAAAAATTATTCTGGCACAGTTATCACTAAAATGATGGCTTACATTCTTTTTCAAATGCTGTGGTACTTTATATCCTGGGATTCCAATGCGAATTTCAAGCTAAATGTGGACAATGTCTCGGGCATATACTAATAATATTATAAATTTCTTATTAGAATTAAATTTTATACTATATGAACTTACCATTTGAGCTAAATCATATTTATCATCATTGCCAAAGTATTTAATTCTTTGCCCTGAAGTATGTGTATCAGCTTTTCTTTTCCCCCCTTTGCTTCTAGCATCCCCTGCTGCAGGATTAGAGAGTGGTCTACTATTTCCAACACTATTAGTAGTAATTAACATAACTCCTTCATTATCTTGATCAGCATCTGGATTCTGCTTTCTGTACTCTCTGGCTGCATCTAATTTTGATTTGAGTTCATTAGCCACTTTTATATCACCCATGATTTCAGCCTTTACTAGTTTTGCTGCCAGTTTATTCATCTTTTCATCACTTAAATATGCACCATCTACTTTTTTCTCATCGACACTTTTATTTAGACTAATTTCTTGTGCTTTAAGTTCATCTTTTACTTCATAACTATCTTGAGATAATTCAATATGATTTTGTTTCTCTGCATCTTTTTTCCAGCCATATGATTTGGGTTCATAAGAGTCACAACTGTTTTTTTGACTGCTAACTCTACTACCACTTGCTCTATCTGTGCTATTCTCCCTACCATGTCTAGAATAACTTCTAGATTGTCCAGTATCTTTATAAGCTGTAGATTTTTGAGGTTTTGAGTAATAATTATCATCATCATCATCTGGTGGTTTAATAAATTGCCTTGACTTTCTAAAACTTTCTGCTGTGTGGGGCAGACCTGACCCACCAGCTTTCCAATAGGGATTTAGTTCTCTACTACTTGTAGCTGGGTTGTAAGAATCGATATGTTTCTTGTCCTTTTCCTCCTTTTTGGGTCGAACATCGTCCCTAGTGTAGGTTTTCAACATTCCTGTCATAGACATCCAGTTTTCTCTTTCACCTGGCTGAGAGTTAGGTGCATCTTTTTCAATCCACTCGTTTGATTTAGTACTATTTGAGTCTGAAGACTAAAAGAAGCAAGCTATAGTAATTAATCTTAAAGAATATGCAGTTAAAATGAAACATTACAAACTTACACTGCGCCGTCTTCGCTCATGTTTTTTCTCTTTACGTTTTTTAGATTTAGGGTGCTTTTCTTTTTTGTGTTTCTTTTCTTTCATTATTCTTGAATTAGAGTATTATAACAGAAAATCCAATTCCACAGAGTACATTCTTCTTCTTCTTTGTCACAGAGTACATTGAATATATGGAGATTCTTTGTTCAATAATGGCTTGGCACGGTTTGTGCATTCAGCCAGAGTCATGTGTAAATGGCTTTGCAATTTAGTTTTATAAAACGAGGGAAACATAACGCGAGAAAATAGAAAATTTTATCGAAAATGTAGAAAAAAGTGTCAAAATAATTACTAAATATGTACAAACTAATAAAATTAAAGTTTAATTTGATTATTTACAATAAATGAATTTAATACACTATATACATCAAATTTACAATCCTTAAGTAATAAAGACATAGAAGTAGGAAGAGGAACGGAAAGAGAAATTAAAGAGTCGTAAAGAGAAGTGTGATCATAGATAGGACAGGACAAAAAAACATGGTTCAGGTCACAATAATCTTCACCGCATTCGCAAGCTGGACTGGAGACAATTCCAAGCCTATGTAAATGCACCGGAATACAGAGATGTCCAAGGCGCATGCGAATCAAAATGGAAGTAGCAGTTTTACCAAACGAGAGTTTAGCGAACCAGGGCTTCTTGGGAACCAACGACTGCAAACCGTACAGGAAACGACCCTTGATCCGACCACTCTCGCTCCAGCACATGTTCCATGAATCATGGAGGTATGTGCTAGGCAAAGAAGCAAGATCATGGCCAAAATTCCTGTACGGATAAATATCTCCATCCATAGTAGCATCGTTCGCCAAACTATCAGCTCTGACATTTCCACTTATACCGCAGTGACTAGGTATCCAGCAAAAGGTTACTAAATAATTATTAATTTGGCAATGTAACAGCTTTCTCTTACATTCAAATATGACATGAAAATATGGGTTTGATTTTAATGAAAATTTTGCCAAGGCCTGTAAGGAGCTTAGAGCATCAGAGAATATAACAGTTCTGCTTAATTTGAAAGTAATTACATACTCAATGGCTCTTAAAAGACCAAAACATTCTCCAGTAAAGACGGATGTTTCAGGAGGAAATTTAATTTTTTGAACTATATTAAACTGTTTATGGAACACACCGACACCAACACATCCCATAGAATGCTTTGATGCATCGGTATAAATATGATGCCAGTTTTGCCATTTATTGTTAACTATAGAATTAAAAGTGTTGTTGGCATTGGAGTCAGACTTTTTAATGTCAAGTGAAAAGCAAATATCGGGGGTAAGAAGCAAAGATTCGTATGAACCACTAAATAAAGGAAGTAAATGAAATGAGTGTGTAGGTGCTCGTATAGTCTCAAACTTCTGATAGCTTTGAACTAAACATGGTGAAGGTTTACGAGACCAATACTTAGAGGAAGATATTTTATGGGAAAGAAGTTGAAGTTTAGAAACAAGGGGATGGTTAGAAAACTGTATGATTTGAAAGACGAATCTGTCAGAAAGATACTGCCGTCTTAAATGCAAAGGGGGATCGCAGCATTCAATTTGAAGGGCATTGATGGGACTAGACTTCATAGCTCCGGAAATAATTCTTAGAGCTCGTGATTGTACTAGATCTAATTTCTTAAATCCAGCCACACTACCCGGATCCAAGAAATATGTACCAAAATCCAAGACACTTCTAATAACGGCATTGTAAACCCATCTCATTGTAGTCGGGTGCGCACCCCACCAGTCACCACGTAGACATCGAAGTATGTTCAAATTCCGTTCACATTTTGCAGCTACGTAATCGCAATGAGGGAGGCCCGTCAACTTAGTATCAAGTATAGTTCCTAAAAACTTTACTTGATTTTTAGTTGGTATGGGTATATTGTTGTAATTTATACTTACAGGAGGGTGAGCGCGAGATCTAGTAAATACAATGACTGTGCTTTTGGAAGGTGACAGATCTAACCCGTTATCATCCATCCATACTTTAAGTGAGATCAGTGAAGATGAAAGGAGTAGTCCAGCAGTGGTAATACTATTATCTATAGCATAAAGTACCAAGTCATCCGCATATTGTAGAATACTGACAGTATTATCCAGTGATCCCTCTAGGTCATATGTATAGATGTTATATAGCAAGGGGCTCAAAACAGATCCTTGTGGCAAACCTTTCCAAACCAGTCTACTCGGTGTATATGGGTCTCCTACATCTAAAGTAATTTTCCTCTCAGAAAGTAAATGTACAACAAAGTTTGTTAAAAGGTATGGGACATTTAAGTTATCTAACTTTCGTTTGAGGACAGGAATTAAGACATTATCATATGCAGAATTAATGTCTAAGAAAGTGGCAGCTACAGATTTGTTTTCTGAAAAAGCGTTGCGAATATCAGTAACAAGGATTCCTAAATTATCAGCAACACTTTTGCCTTTCCTAAAACCGAATTGAGTCTGGGAGAGAAATCCTTTATTTTCCATATACCACTCAAGACGATTTTTCACCAATGTTCAGCAATTTTAGTAATAACAGACGATAAAACGATTGGGCGATATGATTGAGCGTCAGAAGGTGTTTTATTTGGTTTTAAAAATGGCAACACTATTTGACTTTTCCACGATGCGGGAATGTCACATGTCGTGACGACTTTGTTTATAACATTTAGAAAATAATTTAGACCGTTTTCACCTAGATGAGATAAAAATGAATATGGAATCCCATCTTCGCCAGGGGCGCTATCCTTAACATGAGCGAGGACTCCTTTCAACTCAACTAATGTAAAAGGCTGGTTTAAAGTGGAAGAAGGATTGACAGAAGTAGATACTGAAGGACAAATTAAATCATGCTGTGGGGCAGAAGCGGGGGCCAAACGGTCAAGGAATTGATCAGCTAATACAACAGGAAGGAGTGCTGTGTTCGAATGGTTAGTTGCTGATCGAAATCTTTTGATATTACGCCAAATAACAGTTGAATGAGTTTCAGGTGTCAAAGAACTACAGAATGCTCTCCAACCCTCAAATTTCTTCTTTTTAAATAACTTCCTTGTCTCCTTCTGTATATCCAACAAGGCATCGTAATTCTCTGAAGACATATTACTTCTGTAATTCTTCTCAGCTGTTTTCCGTTTTTTAATAGCACTAGTGCATTCTTCATCCCACCATGGTGGGGATTGCAATTTATTACTATTTGGTGTTTTCTTGGAAAAAACATTATCAGCTGCTTGCAGTAAAATGCATTTAAAAGAATCTGAATTTATATCTGAGCATTGTGCAAGGTTTTCTTCTACTGATAATTTGTATTGCTCCCACTTAGAATCAACTAATTTGTATTTTAATCGAGGATATTTTATGATAGGATTTCTTTTATTTTTGCAGGGCAAGGAAATAAGTATTGGATAATGGTCACTATTAAAAGTAGAACTTAAAGTAGACCAAGACAAAGATGAAGCCAAATCTGAAGTACATATAGACAAATCAACAGCACTGATTGCTTCGTCAGGTTTAGTGAGACGAGTAGGAGTGCCTGAATTTAAAACACATAAATCATATAAGTCCAAAATGTCTAACAGTTCATCCCCAGAACTGTTAGACATTGAACTGCCCCAAGATCTATGATGAGAGTTGAAATCACCGAGAATCAAGAAAGGTTTAGGAAGAAGAGAAATCAAATTTTTTATTTCATTGAAAATTTGTGAAGAAGGATGAGGGATATATATAGAAACATAGCATATATTATTCACAATAGCAGCGATAATAGAAAAAGTATCACTGTGTGGGGGAAGAGGAAAAGGAGATATAAAATAAGTATTCCTGATGAGTAGGCACACACCACCATACCCATCAGCCCTGTCATTCCTTAAACAAGAATAACCAGGGATTTTAAAGGTGTAATTTGGCTTAAGCCAAGTTTCAGATAGTGAAAGAATAAAGGGATTAAATTTATTTATAATGTAAATTAATTCATGTTTTTTATTTATTGCACTTCTGCAATTCCACTGGACTATTTGGTCCATGTTGTCCATTTTTATTGACATTTGTTGAATAAGTATTAATTAATGTAGCTGCGTTGTTCGGTATGCCTAAGTTGGATTGAGATAACAAGTTTATTAAGGACAAAATAATATCTGCAAGTGTTTGATTGGAGTCATTGGAAAGAGATGGTAAAGCACAACCATTGGAGGGGGCAGGCATATTATAATTTTTTGTTAAGGCACCATGGGCCTCATGGTCATAGCCTTTATTTTGTTTAGGAGGTGATCGAGGTTTGACAAAAACTGTTTTTTTATATGAAACAGTTCTTTGGGGTGGTGAGCCAGGAACAATTGTAATTTCATTTTGGGCAGATTTGCTTGGTAAAGAACATAAAACATCGGCATATGGTTTCGTGACTGTGGGATGTAATTTGGAAGCCTCCATATATGATATGCTATTTTCAGCCATAGTAATTTTAATTTGTTTTTGTCTCGAATATTCTGGGCAATTTTTGCTAGAAGCAAAATGCAGCCCAGAACATAAGCAACAAGATCCGCGATCCTCCTCAACATTGCAACTGTCACCAGTGTGGCCCTGACCACACTTGTAACATTTTGGTCTTGAACGGCACTGTGTTTTGGTGTGTCCAAAACGACAGCAGTTGTAGCATTGTATAGTGGGGTAGGTATATAATTCTACTGGTAACGAATTAAAACACATAAAAACACGCTTGGGTAAAACTTGACCATCAAAAGTGAGTACTACAGTTTGTGATGGTTTCCATGTAGGGGAACCCTCAATAATCACTTTGTAGTTTAGGCGCCTAATTTTAATTACGTCACCACAGCCAATTGGTACATTTGTGTTTTCTTTTATTTCATCAGGAGACCAGTCAGCAGGGACTCCTCTAACTAATCCCATTCTAGTAACATTAAATGTAGGTATAAACGCTTTGAGATTATTATTAGTTAAGATATTTGAAGAGACAAAGCTGTTAGCATCAACAAAATTTTGGAAAGATAGAGACATTTTGTTTCTCCCTATTCTTTTCAGACTGCCATTAACTATGTTTTTAAAAGTATTTTTCTTTAAAAATCTTCCAAAGACAATGGGGTTTAAAGAAGTCCCATCATCAGCAGATGTCTGTATTTTTTGTACGTGCACAATAAAAGGCCCATGATCGTTTGATTTGTATTGACATCTGCCGATTTGTGTGGGAGGCTGAGGAATAGCAGTATCAGTGCATTCAGTTGTTGGTAAAACTGGAGAGACTACGACCAAATCATTATTATGGCAGTGGCAATCGGAGTCCTTAGCAGGATTTGCCTCTGAACTATGCTTTTTCTTTCTTTTGTTGCAGTGTTTGCATATTTTATGAAGTCGACTACGCTTTATTGTTCTTTTCTGCACAGAACCGTCCGTATCCATTCCAGACTCACGCTTTAGTGTTCTTTTCGACAAAGAACAGTCTGTATCCATGCCAGACTCATTAGACATTATTGTGACATAAGAACTCGCGGGGCTGAGCCCCCGGGTCCGGTGGTTCGTTCATATACAATTGGAAAAAAAAAACTTACCCTAAAAGAGAACTAGACTAGAAATTAATGAATAGAAATATATAAAAATACAAATATTTACAAAGGATAACTATTCTGACCACTATTAGCTTATGAATTAATTTGTAAAACTAAAATATTGAAAAACTGCGCCCGCCAACTTCGAAGGTTTCCCGCGCTTTTTTCTAGAGTACATTGAATATAATCCAATTCCAAATAATAATAAAATAACTTCTTTTTTTTGTGTGGAGTTCGTCACAAAGGCAGGCAAAGGAATCTTAGTCCATACAGCCAAGTCTGATGTATTTAAATCTTCGTATAGTAAAATATAATAAATTGTATTGTAGGCTACAACCAGTGTTACCAGATGGGGGGAATCCCTGCAAATTCGGGGATTTTTTGACGTCGGGGGGGAGATTTGGGGGTAGAGATTATTTGGGGGGACATTCGGGGGGAAATATTTTGTTGTCAGAAATTTTTGGCGATATTTTAAGTATTAACAATTCATCTACAAACACAATTATCATCACTACAATTATTATATCTAAGTTATAATACGGTATTATTACTTTATCTTAGAATTATACTGTACTAGTAAATCATACTTCAATTGAATAGTTCATTTTAATAATTCAATTCATTCGTTCGTTCATTTACATCATTAATTTTATTTATTATGCCGTCTCTACTCGTATGCGTCGTATCTTATAAGCTACTTTCCGTTAGACTCACAACGACTACGTTCACAACCGCGGTTTTTCCCGTTCCACTTATTTGCTGGCGTCACAATCGTAAACTCAAGTGGAACGGTTATTTAACCCACCTATTTACACGGGTCGTTGTTACCACCCCCCCCCCCCCGTGAGCGAAAATGATGACGTCATTAGTGACGTTTTCGCTACGACGGTAGTTTTGCTTTTTTATTTCTCCTTTAAAATAAGTAAAAACTGTTTTGGGGTATTTTTTGTCAAAAAGCTTATATTTGGGGATTTTTGACGAAAATTTGGGGGTTATTTGACATGGTCATCTGGCAACACTGGCTACAACCCACGCCATTCAACGGAGTTCTTGTGAAAACTCGAAAGGCCACATTTGACTATACAGTTCACATTTCTCACGAAAACACATAATTATTACTCAAAAACTATCAATATCCTACAACTATTTATTGTTCATTTTAGAGTATTTTTACACATTTTTAGAAAATAAAACTGCACAGCGCAACGTCGCCTTTCAGTTCCCGCCAAAAACTCCATAAAATAACTTGGTTCCAGTGTTGCCAGATGACCATGTCAATTAATCCCCAAATTTTTGTCAAAAAGCCCCAAATATAAGCTTTTTGAAAAATACCCAAAACAGTTTTTACTTATTTTAAAGGAGAAATAAAAAAGCAAAACTACCGTCGTAGTCGTAGTAACTAATGACGTCATCATTTTCGTTCACGGGGAGGGGGGAGGGGTGGTAACAACGACCCGTGTCAATAGGTGGGTTAAATAACCGTTCCACTTGAGTTTACGATTGTGACGCCAGCAAATAAGTGGAACGGGAAAAACCGCGGTTGTGAACGTAGTCGTTGTGAGTCTAACGGAAAGTAGCCTATAAGATACGACGCATACGAGTAGAGACGGCATAATAAATAAAATTAATGAACGAACGAATGAATTGAATTATTAAAATGAACTATTCAATTGAAGTATGATTTACCAGTAGAGTATAATTCTTAGATAAAGTAATAATACCGTACCGTATTATAACTTAGATATAATACTTGTAGTGATGATAATTGTGTTTGTAGATGAATTATTAATACTTAAAATATCGCCAGAAATTTCTCACAACAAAATATTTTGCCCCGAATATCCCCCAAAGAATCTTTACCCCTACCCCTAAATCTCCCCCGACGTCAAAAAAGCCCCGAATTTGCAGGGAATCCCCCCATCTGGTAACACTGCTTGGTTCTCAATTCTCATATGACATAACATATAACAATTTTTTTATTTAGGTTTATGGCCTGGCAGCTAGGCCTTTAAGCCAGATATTACTTTACAATATAGTTTCTTCATTTTCGTAAGCCTATGTGTAGCACAACTGAACTGTAGGTCATCAGCTGGTGCCATTCAACGGAGTTCTTGTTCAACTCAAAAGGCCACATTTGAATATACAGTTTACATTTGTACAAAACACATAATTACTACGCAAAAACCATCAATATCCTACAATTATTGTTCAGTTTAAAGTAATATTACACATTTTTAGGAAATAAAACTACACAGCACAACATCTCCTTTCATTTCCCGCCAACAACTCCGACATATCCGACATCAACTCAAAAGTTAATCGCACAGAGTGAGTAAGAACCAAAATTACCAAATTAATAGTAATTACCGTTGCAATATTAATTGTCTGTCACAGACAAGTTAATCTTTTAAGGCTGAAAAAATATTTAAATCACTAGTTTGTTTGACTTTGAGGTATTTTCTGCTATATCTTCGGAAATACTTTGTATTTATTAGTTTTAATCCAATAATAGTAAAAAAGATAGCAACATTGCAATTTTTTTTTAGTATAATGTTTCAAATCGTCTGTAGTAAGAAGCGAAACAATAATGATGAAGGACTGCAGTACAGTACCATGCATGTGTGAGCTACGTCGTGCAAGCCCCGCCCATTCTGCAGGTGAATTTTATAATAAACGATAAACCAAGAATTATTAGTTTAATTTCATTAAAATTTGCAGTACGAATAACAATGTTAAAATTCCTTATAAATTAGTTCTAAATACATCAAATGAAAGTTTCAAAGAAATATATATATACACTACGTGTACGTGATGGTACACCGCAGTAGACTGCATTGCAGGCAGTGTATGTGTTAACATTGATTTTGCCAATACCATGTTTGCAAAGCCAAGACGTAAATATCGGAAAAAGAATAACTAAATTATTGTAGGTATTCTGAAAATATTAATGTAAATTATTAGGGCATGGCTACCACGAAGTACTTTTATATGCTTTATATGTTGCTACGACCTTGTCGCGACCGTTTTAAAAATAATTTTAACGTGTGGACTTCGCTAGCTCCTCGTTGCCAACAAGTTACTAATAAACCCTGGTTTGAAGTACTCTAATACCAGGCTATAAAATTGTTTAAAAAAACTTTTTTTAATGTGTATGTTTCAGTTGTGTTTTATTTGCCAGTGCCAGTTTCAATAATGTCTTTCATTCATATAACGAAATAAAATAAGACAGGAAATCCCTGTTTTAAGCAAGTATTTCTAGTTTTCAATTAAATCAATTAGTTTCAAATGTGTGTTATAACCCTTTAGTGAGTAGTGGGGTGCTTAATAACATTACACTAATTCAATTTGTGGTTGGTTGGGGTCTACATGAATAAAGGAATGTCGGAATTTATGCTCTTCATTTAGTATTCCTCTTGTGTACTTGGGTAAAAGATATTGAAGTTCGACAAATTGTGTTATTATTGTGCGTAGTAGCAAAAAGTTTAATTTATCGAATCTATAGTTGATGTCGTTACGCCTAGTTATTATAAAAGAAAGTGTTGGTATGCTTTCCTTTTTTTTAAATTTACGTTACATAAAAGTTACCAATTTTATGGACATAACTAATTATCTCAGGTAGACTGATTTACTGGTTTATTACAGTGAGCTACAATGTTTTCTAAGAAAAAGAAAAAGCCTTTGATTTCGCCACCTAGTAATTTTGAGCATCGAGTGCACACTGGTTTCGATAAGCGAGAGGGAAAGTTTGTTGGACTTCCTTTGCAATGGGCATCTCTCGTTGGTAACAATCAGGTTTGTATTATATGATCAAAATTATGATTTTTCATAACTATTACATATTGGCTTTAACATGTTAGACACACATGATAGATTCTAGATATTTTGTTTGCACTGCACTGAGAGTGCGAAGTTTAAATTTAGCCCAGTTCAGTGTATAGTTAAGGTCCAATTTGAGCTAAATCATGTATTTATGTGTATAAGTTAGTGTTTTTATCATATATATAGTTACTTGAGAAAAAGTATAATATAAAGCAGATTTAGTAATATCTGATTAAATTATTATTACATCATTAATTGGCTGTTTATATGATGTTTACCTAAAACATCTTACTATCTCATGTACACACATTAATACATATGTTGGGTGCGGTGTAGTTATAGGGTGCATTTGAGATATAACAAATAAAAATATTGAATTTTGGGTGGTTATAAATAAATAACCATGAAGTGTAAGGTGGGAACTCCGCTTCGCTTCCCTCCCAACTTGCATTCTAACCTATATAAAAAAGATCAGATCTGTTCATAATAAATAAATGTGCCCTTTAGTAACCAACCATACCCCACCCAATTTGAATAATTTTTTGATTCAGTTTAATCAGTTTGAAAAATAATTTACTAGTTCTATTGCTAGGGTACCTCTATAAACATAAAATTTTAATAAGTTGCTTATAAAATTAGTATTCAAATGGTAAATTAAATATTTCAGATATTAAAGTCAACAAACAGACCACTGCCTTTAGTAGATCCATCAGAAATCACACCCACCGAAATACTGGACTTGAAAACGATAGTCAGGGGAGACCATCGTATCACATCAGTATCATCAGTTGTCAGGCCATTACCTACCAATCTTCCAGTACAACCACCTGTCCAAAATGGCATGGTATTGCCCAAAACATCAAATGTCGCCAGATCGAATTCATTAAGAAGTAGTAGCCCACCAAGGATACGGAGAGATTTCCGGAACCAACCAAATGTACCTCCAGCAGTTCCGGAAGAGTCTCCACCCGTCCCGCCTGCGCCTCAACAGTATCCTACCTTGAGACGTGAACAAAGCAACTATGCCCTTAATAAACCAATTTCAGAGTCCCCAGTTGAATGGACACTTCATACTCATGAGGCAACTGTCAGGCCTGTGTCAGAAATAAATGACAATCACCATGGAACCATAACATATCAAAACATACAGAATGCAAATGTGCCTTACCAACATAATCATCCACCACAGCCAATGCAGCAAGCAGTGCTTCATGGACTAAATGGGAATAATATAAATAATTTGGGTATGTTCTTGTTTGCTTTTAATATATTTCTGGATAATAATTTAAATTATTTTAATGTTTAAACTTTAGACTCATTTTAAAACAAATATTTTGTGGCTGCTTGTTTGTGTCTAGTAAATTTTTTGATAGAGCATTTATGGTATATTGCTTGTTGACACAATCAGGCAGTGGCAGTATGGGCATAAGTTTGCACTCCGCAGGAAAGTTATAGGCCAGTGTTGTTGGAAAAATAGTAGTTCTTTATTTAAATGCAAACTAAGTTCCACTGAACAATATTTTTTGAAGATTTTATTACTAATTACAAATTAAGTAGAATAGGTTTGACATACATAATTCTGAAAGCAAAAATAAAGAGTGTTTCTGTATGATTATTATCATATTTGGGTGTGACATGTGCCTTATCAATATGTGTTAATTCATACTTCAAGTATTGCTTTGACCTGTTTCTCATGTTTTAATTATTGATAAGGTTTCTTTCAAATTGCAATTGAAAAATGCTTCAAATAGCAATTTCACTGCTTTTCAAATGAACCTTATATTGAACTTTAATATGTAAACTGTATTGTTTACCTAATTAATGTTTTTGAAACAAATTTGCTTTTTACCAAATATAAGATATCTACGTTCTTTTTTAATGTTGGGGAATGGATTATACATTCCCCTGGGCTGTGGGATCCTATAAACCGAGGGGTTTGTGGGGCCTAGGTCTGGTCTGCACACATTTTTAATAAATAGGGACTAGGCTGCATACTAGCTACTAAAACTTCCACCATCCAGGTGGTGCTACTAGCCCTGCTATAGGTTTTTCATTTTGATGAAATATGAGATATCCTATGTTTCTGAGTGCCTGTGAGCTGTAAATCTTATATGAATAAACTCAAACTTTTTCAGATGCAAACCCTCAAATTTATAAGATCTGTTTTTGATGTTAAATTTCTTTATAAACTATTTATTACACAATGACATGAACAGTCCACAACTATTAGAACTGTTTGATTTTAATGTTTCTCACAAGCCTTCTCCTCACTCTTGTCCAATATTTGAAATAAAACTATTTAAAACTAATCTCCGAAAATATTCAATATAGATAGAATATCATGTCTTTACAATTTATATGTTGAAAAATCTAAAAACCTTAATATATTTAATGACAGTCCTCATACATTCTTCAAAATAATAAACATTCCAGATACAAAAAGTATGCTTAATTAGTGCTTTTTCATTCTATAGTTTTAATTGTTTATTAATTCAAATGCAAATCATCCAAATTTAACTTTTCAATTGACATTTTATAAAATATGACATAATGCATGATTTGACCACCAATAACAGTATATTAAGCATGAGCATTGTTCATATTTAAGACAGATTTATATAATGTATCATCTGTTGATCCATAATAAATAAATTAATAAGTGTTGATTACTTTATATGGGATCTATATAAATGGAACATTTTGCATCTTTATTTTTTAGATTACACAAGAATTATTCTTTACTGTACACAAGAAATTAGTTTATGTCAATATTAATAATATTTAAATTAGTACAATCATTGGTGTCCTGTTATAGCATATTTTTTAGGCAACCTTCTGGAGTTTTTAAACACAGGAGTTAGTACTTTGCACCTAAGCAAAGTGGCTATGTTACAGGAGTATAAAATATCTATACAATAAGTCAATTTGTGGTGCCTTTCAGACTCCTAAAAGATAGTAGATTCTTGGTTCCATTTAAATGTTAACTGATTTTTCTTAAGTTTTCGCGATTTGTATACATAATAAAACTATGTTTTAACGGTTTTAAGTGCGGTAATTTATTTGATTTTGGTTAATCCGACATGATGATAGAATATTGTTATGAGCTACACAGGACTCGAATTCAAATTATCTTCGTCAGCATGTAACAATATTTTATAAGTTAGAAAATAGGTTGCTTAGAATACAAGGTCACATGAACACAGCAACAATAACGTCTTTGTGAGTGTAATATTTAACATCTATAGATAAACAGTGCATATTTTTAAGATACTAGTATAGCAATGGGAATGTTGGTTTACATATAGGTGATGCATACTCGATGGGTAGAGTGGGCGCGGGTGCAGGCAGTGCGGCGCCCCATCTGCCCCTCGCCGCCTCCAAACACGAGCTGCGTTTGACACATGAACAGGTATTACACTTGTCATATTACATTACAATGTGGTCCTAAACCTGTGCACACACTAGAGTAGAAATATTCTTTTGTGAACAGATTAGACCCGCAATCTGTAGTAGTAGAAATGAACTCTTCAGCCGCATTACTATTTTGGTGATAACAATATTTCAGTTTTTCCCCTCGGATTTTTTAAATGTTTTATATTCTGAATAAGAAATGCTCATAATAGTAGATTTTGAATAATATGAGTTTAAAAAAAATGCATGGAAAACTTTGTAAAAACTGAATTTTTATACAATTGGTTTAGTAAGATGTAGCCTGTAAAAACCATACAGTATTCACGAATAGTAATGTAAGAATGTTAAGTTCATTTTTTGTATAGTTATGATTGGATTCAAGCATTAATGGAAGGAAGTAGTCTATTACATTGACAGAATGAGTATTTTGTCTTCCCATGAGTATGAGTCATTGTTTTCATATTTATTGCTTCCTTAAAACTATGTTAATCAATTGTGTAATTTAGATTCTGATTATGATAAGGCAATATGAGTCATCTCGTGAGAATCGTTCTCTGACTTTGACATAGATTCAGGCTTGTTACCTTCTAATATTTTTATCGTTGTAGATAAATGAAGCAATTAAAAGTATATTAGACAAGTTTTTCGAGTGCTATATTTTATCATCTAAATGACATTGATCTGATGATTGTTAAATTGCCTCTTAAAAGAAATAAGAGCCCAGTAAAATTACGACGATGTCCAAATTATTCAATAAAAGTTTTGAATTTTTTTTACCTATATATATATATATATATATATATACACACACACACACACACACACACACACACACACACATGACATGTGTATATATTTATTTATATGCGTGTGTGTGTAAAATAAAGTGATATAAAACCACCAAATCCTGAAGCCATAGAATTAAATAAGCATTAGTACTTTAAATGCATTTACTTCCCGGCTTAAGAAGTGGCTTACCGGATACACCTATAACTTTAAGGAATTCATGGATAATAAAGATTGATGACAAATAATGTAAATCTTAATAAATTAAATGCTTTTATTGACTTACACAGCCGCACGTAGTACCTCTCTGCAGGGTTGCCCCTATACGCACGACCAACGATGCACAGTCCCGACGATAAGTTGTCACACCCTCAATACCGTCGCCGATATTGCGTAGACCACCTTCGATATTATCGCGTGTAGCTCGCCTCTGGTCCCTCTCTCGAACTACGCTACACACTTCCTTCACGTATCTGTCCACCAAACTTGTCACTAAATTCACCACTTGATTCGTCTCCGTCCTCTATTAATCTTCTCTAACAACTCTTTAGTATCGCACTTGTTGCTTCACCGTCTTGGACTGAACTCTACTTTAAACTCCCCGGTAGGCGCGCCTTACGCTGTTTATATACCCGGAAGAATTTTCTAGAACCCATCTATCTATCTCCGCCTTTTCTTTCCCGAACCTTCTGTTCGGGAACTTTCGTTTATACATCTATCCCTTTCTAACATCTATCTAACTGTTTCTTTCTTCCGTCGTCTATCTCTTTCTAAATATATTCGTCCTTGTCTTTTCGTTCTAGATTGTTCTGGATATTTCCAAAAGTTCTAAAACTAAATAGATCATTCGCCACAGTATATTGCATCTTCTCTTTAACCTTAGATAAATTAGCTCCACATTTACTTTTTCAATGCTGACTGATCCAATGTGTGAATCAGCTTTGCTGGGAGTATGGATGGATGGATAAGAGAACCAAGGTTACCAACTTAGCTGGCAAAATGAACAAGCTGAGGTGGTAGTGGGGCGGCCACATTTGTCGCAAGACGCGTCTCAGCAAATAGTACAGGACGCCCTCTTCTATCCTTAGATAGATTTTTTATGTCTTCCTTCCGGGATACCCAAGTCTATTGTTTCTCTATTTTTTTATGAATTGAAGTTGGTAGTTCGAGAATAAATGTGATAAGTTTCTAATATGAAAATGGCGCGCATTTGCAAATAGCGCTACGTGTGCGTGGTGAAAATTAAAACTACATCTTTCGTTTCATTTTCCCTATAATGTTAAAGTGAGAGAAATGTACTGCTCAAAAGCTTGTGCAAGAGGTTCGATAATTCAACTTAATTATTTTCGTAATATGAAACTCCTTGGTGGAATTCTTATATATTTCTTTACCTAAGTACCTATTATATGTATGGCGTGCGGTAAAATAAGTGCTTAGGTGAGAGTACCCATTTTCCACACATTCTATTGTATGGTGCTTAATTTTTAACTGTTGGACAATGTATACAGAATGCATCGATGTGCAAACTAAATCACTAATGCGATCAGTGATTTGTAAATCTTTTCCTTGAAAAATTTAAATCACTCTTCTAAATCTTTGGTTTCAAATGACAATTCATTCAGTTGATATGATGCAAATATCTATTGATCCATGTAGGTATTGCTTCTTCCATTCCCTCAATACTTGATAAAATCATCCAATTCACAATATCCTGTATGACCTGTATCTATTTCCTCATACTACATCTACGTATCTGATTTGTTAGTTTTCATCATTCCATGTGACTAAAATCAATGTTAACGTACCTAGTGAGTTAAAGATTTATTTTCCAAACCAAAGATTAGAGTGATTTCGCATTTTGAAAGATTATACATGTTTTAAATCAGTCACTCCTGAGTTACACACATGTTCCGTCGGAGTGCATTGTTTTGAGTAATGCGTGTTGAATGTTGTTAGTTCCGCGCCGCGCTCCGGCTGGTGGTGAGCGAGGGCGACCCGCGCTCGACGCTCACGAACTTCACGAAGATCGGCAAGGGCAGCACGGGCGTGGTGTGCGTCGCCACCGACACGCGCACCCGCCGCCGCGTCGCCGTCAAGATGATGAACCTGCGGAAGCAGCAGCGCCGGGAGCTGCTCTTCAACGAAGTCGTGAGTGTTGCAATGTTTTCACTGTAAATAATGGTCAAATGCATGACGAAACTATTACAGACAGAATTGTATTGTATCTTAGAAATGTGATTTTTTTTAAAGAATTCTTATTCCTTGCTGTTCCTGTTCTATGGTAAAAGATAGAAAGAAAGTTGTACATTCCGCATAACGATCACAACCACCCCGCTCACGATCGTGATTTTTCCCGTCCCACTTGCTTGCAATCGTACTACAATCATAAATCCGAGCGGAATGTATAATGGGGCGTTTTATGCGCTGTTGATGTAAACTATGCAAATGACGACTTTAAAAATAAGTCAAAAGTTTCAGTGCATTAAGTTATAAATTTAAAAACTTAATAATTACTTGGTTAACTTTATTTATAATAAAAAATATATTAAATTTTTGAATCACAAAACATCCTGTTATCGGTAATCACAATAGCTTTCTAGGAACTCAAAAGGCCGAAATGTAATCTAATTTCTTCAAAATTAAATAATATTTCGATTTCTGAAAGTATTTTTTCTGTGTACAGTATTAAATTTTAAGCTTTTACGCCTTTTTTGACGGCCACTTCGACCCGCCTCTTGAGAGGTCATTGTGAGCTCGGCGTAAGCAAAAATTATGACGCCATTGCATGGTCGTCATGTGCAAAAAGCTTGAAGGAGGAGTTTGAGCTTCGAAGGGAACGCGCCCACAATTGTTTCCAGGTGATAATGCGCGACTACCCGCACGCGAACATAGTGGAGATGCACGCGTCGTACCTGGTGGGCGACGAGCTGTGGGTGGTGATGGAGTACATGGCGGGCGGCGCGCTCACCGACATCGTCACCCGGGCCAGGATGGACCCCGAGCAGATCGCAACCGTTTGCAAGCAATGCCTGAAGGTAACTTGATATATTTACGGGATTACCCACATCCAACAACATTAATCAAACATTTATTAAAATTTTATGATTTACACGTAAATTTTTCAAAAGGACTTGCAAAGTTTGAATGTAGCTAAAGGCATTTTCAAGTTTAGACATAGAAGCACACTTGAAAATTTATAATAATAATCCCATAGTAAGGCAAATGAACGGTCGGCTTTCTTTGAGGTGTGTAAGAATAAGCCTGAATGGCGCTCAGTTCCTCGTGTCTACCCCGCAAGGTACCTGGCGTGAAGTTATATATGTATGTATAATTGAATTTTTCCGTAACAGCAGGTTGTCTGAAGTGATTGCTTTAATTAATAAGATCATCCAATGTTCATACGTTTTTTTGTTTTTAATTACTGGTTAACTTTGTGTGGATCCTATATCTTACCGGCAAACGAACTGCCTTACTATGGGATTATTATTATAATTTTTCAAGTGGGCTTCTATGGCTAAACCTGAAAATGCCTTTGGCTAAACTCAAATTTTGCCAAGTCCTCTTGAAAAATTCACCTGTAATTACTGAAATGTATTTTTTAATTCTAGGCATTAGCATTCCTACACAGTCAAGGTGTGATCCACAGGGATATCAAATCTGACTCGATACTCATGACGGCTGACGGTCGTGTCAAACTATCGGACTTCGGATTCTGTGCTCAAGTCTCTCAGGTCAGTGAATTCTGCAAAACTAATCAATATTTTGATTCTCATTTTATCCTGTACTGTATTGTTTCGTACACGTTTCCATAACTATTATTAATGTTGATACTTTTTATTACAATTTATGCCGCGATTTAACAGTGGCTGTGAAATAAGTTGGGACATGAGTCTCATGCATCTAATCGGTTGCATATGGTTTACATAGTTTTTGAATTGGAATTTTGTGAGAGCGGGAAAAATCGTTTCGAAGGCACAAAGAGTACTGTTTTCATCCCTGTGATCAGACAACTGCGTACTTTCAGAAGATTTGAAAAATATATTGTTTGCGTTCTCACTGAAACTATTCCTAGACGAAAAATTCGTCATTACATCGAACACTACGTCATTTCGGCTGATGTGTCATAGGTTAGTTAAAAAACACCACAGGCCAAACTTTCAGTGCCATACTTTTGGCATACTGTTGGTGTTAACCCGCGATATAAGCTACCTCTGTATTAAATTATATTTAAATTTAAATATAATTAGTAGGTTTCATATGATGCCGGAATAAATCTTTTAGGAATCTGTTCATAATGAAAGACTTAATGGATGAATATTGTATACAGGAATTACCGAAAAGGAAATCCCTGGTTGGAACACCTTATTGGATGTCACCAGAAGTGATATCGCGGCTTCCTTATGGGCCAGAAGTGGATGTGTGGTCTCTGGGCATCATGATCGTGGAGATGGTTGATGGTGAACCACCCTTCTTCAATGAACCACCTTTACAGGTAAACTTTAGTTACTTATAAAGTGCAGATTTTATTATACAACTTTATTATTATTATTTTGACGGCCACTGGTTGAGCGGGCTAAGCCTTCGCCGGCCTACCTCACCGCAACGCAGAGGCTCCGGGTTCGATTCCTGGTATAATAAATTTCGGAAACGTATTTTCTCCGTTATTTACCATGGTCTGGGTGTCTGGGATCGGCCCCAGAGTGGTCCGTTGTATATTACCCATAACATAAGTTGTGTGCCGCGTACTATATATTTTTTATTGCTGAAGCGCAGCGGACAGGCTGACGGCCCAATTGTGATGGAAAGTTGTTACCGTCGCCCATGGACAATAGCAATACCAGAGGTGCTGCCAATGTGCTGTCGGCCTTGAAGGGGAACTTGAACCTGGCCTCTGATGCCGCAACACTTGCCAAAGTTGGATTATCGTGGCATACATGTTTCAAAATTGGGAGGGGGCCTTTTTTAAACTTACTTTTAAAGTGATAACTTCTTATGGGAGTTACGGCGCCAGTCTGTCTGGCTTTCCTTTCTCTCACGCATACGGCAGCGGTAGGCAGGCTCATCCTCTCTCACTCTAACTCACAGCAGCACTAGCCGTATTTCGGTAATTAGATTAAATAGTGATACTAATAATGTATATACACAAAATTCTAATACACATATTCAAGAATTGTAACTAAGAATATAATAATCTTTTATTGTAATTTTATTTATAATCAATAAAAGATTTTATTAATAAATAAACTTTCCTTACATTATCATATTAATATACATAAAATTTAAGTAATAACTTAAGCTTTTCTCAAGTTAAACAATTTCAATTTTAAATATTTCAACTTAGATAAGTTTAAGCTGTCACTTCTGTCGGGCGTCCCGAGACGCACACCATCTGTTTTTTTAACTATCCCACGCGGACGAAGTCTCGGTCAGAATCTAGTATTAGATAATTGGAAGTATTATCCCCGCAAATTGCTGCGTTTTGGTGACGTAACCGTAGCCGAACACTCAGTACCGTTAGCATCCCTGGCCGGCGAGTGCGCGTACATATCGAGTTGCGGATGACGTCACGTGAATGTCAATTTGCGGATGGGGATAATAATGTGCGCGGGTGACGTTGTCGTCGCAGGCGATGCGGCGCATCCGCGACATGCCGCCGCCGCGGCCGCGCGGCTCGGCGCGCTGCCCGGCCGACCTGCTCGCGTTCGTGGAGTGCGCGCTGGTGCGCGACCCGGCGCAGCGGCACTCGGCCGCGCGGCTGCTGCACCACGCGTTCCTGCGCCGCGCGGGCCCGCCCGCGCTGCTCGTGCCGCTGATGCCGCCGGCGCCCGCGCCCGCGCCCGCGCACGCCGCGCACGCCGCCGACCACCACTGACCGACGCGACCCACGTGAGATCCCTTCCTCTACTTACGACACATTCAAGTTCCATTTGAAGTTTTTGGAGACGATGTGCTGTGCAGTTTTATTCTCTAAAAATGTGTACAATTACTCTAAAATGAACAATAGTTGTAGGATATTGATAGTTTTTGAGTAGTAGTTATGTGTTTTGTGGGAAATGTGAACTGTATAGTCAAATGTGGCCTTTTGAGTTGTCACCAGAACTCCGTTGAATGGCACTAGCTGATTACCTACAGTTCAGCTGTGCTACACATAGGCTTAAGAAAATGAAGAAACTATATTATAAACTAAGATCTGGCTTAAAGGCCTAGCTGCCAAGCCATAAAACCTAAATAAATAACAAGTTCCATTTATTGCGACCTACGGTATGAAACTACACTTTAGCGGTTTTAATGTAACAATAAAAGATGTCAAGTGTGTATCTGTATTCTGTGATCGTGGCTACTGAAAAATGGCTGAAACGTTGGAATCAAGATCAAATAAAATGCCGCGCTTAAAACCGTTAAAAAGTAGTTTTATTATGTGCACTAGTCGTGAAAACTTAAGAAAATACTGTTTATAAAGATGTTATAAAATACATAAAATGAATTTTTCAAGTGGGCTCAGGGCCAAATTCTAAACTATATGAAAGTATGGATTGTAAGATATAGACAGACTCGCCATTATCTACGTAAATACAATGTAATCCTGGCCCTCAGGCTAGCCACTGTATTACAGCTGTAGAAAGAAATGTCACAAAGTAACAAAGTCAATTAACATACAAAGTGAATAGTCGTATTTTCTAATGCTGATATTAGATGGATCAAGCAAATTGAATCAATTTGGTTGCAAGTCACAAAATTATTAAGACACAATGATATTCCCTCATTTTGAATTATTTAAGTTTATGTTTATTTGGAAATGTTGGTTGATTCAAATTTAAAACATAAATAAACCATCTAATATCGGCCTAACGAGTTCCAAAAGTTGAATCATGAAAGAAGTGCTGAAAAGTGACAGGGATGTTGTATTAAATTTTTAAAATTAAACCATTAATTGTATTTAGAAATTATGAAAAATAAGATTAAGGAAATGCCTTGAAAATATATTCAACTTTAGAAACTCTTCAGGAGTAGTGAGTGATATTTACATACTTGTTGAAGGTACTTTAGTCTTAAGACACACTAAGCCGTGTCTTCGAAGAAGCAATAATACCACCCGAGACTCTGATGGTCATAAAATGAACAATGTTCTGTGTGATATAGACAATATTCTAAAAGCATGTACACTTTCACCACACTGACAGCTTGAAATAAGCATTTTATGGACTGTTTTGAATTTACTCATTCACAGCTATGTGGCATTTATGACGAATCTCAAGATCAATGATGCACAAAAGAGATCAGTGAATGACAAGCTATGCTTATGTATAATAATAATAAAATAAAACGTTCAAATATTAAATTTTAATTGACAGTTTTGGCTGCTCTTATACGCTCAATGGGGAACTAAAGCTTGAAGAATTTGGGTGGTGCATTTTTTTTGCACACACTCATAATAATGAGTCCATACTGGCATTAGGATATTATTTTATTACTGATTGACAAGGAAACATTTCTAAAAACGATAATAAAAGTGTGTTTTATCTCATTGATATTTCCTCCCTAACAATGGCGGTATTAGCATTATAGGCAATTTGGGCGCCTCTTCTTAATTCACACTAGTGAATGTAAAAATATAAAAAGTATACTTTAAAAAAAATATACAAAAACGTCTGAATTGTATCAGGTATTTAATGTATTATTTTTAATCAATAACTTAAACTAATTATAACATTACATACTATTGAATACAATGTAAGAAAACTTAACTTATTTGTATTGTATTCTACCCATAGTCCCTCAAGACTATAAGTAGAATACTGAGCCCAGATCACCGTCTTCTATGGGCAAGGTGCCCAGAAGGCTGGCTATGTTTCCTTTTAATGTATTAACTATAACGTTATTTTAATGACTTGTACGAAAACACAATGTAGTTGAGACATTGAAACAGATTCTGTGTCTCTTCAGGTTTAACGCCTTGGCCAGTCGCCTATCGGCGTCCAACCCCTAACTCCTGTAGTTCATTGGTATCTACTTACTGATCTATTGAGATAATTTATTAATATTCTTTTAACAAGGTCATAATTGGGTATTTGACGTACCTACTAGCAATGTATTTAATTGCTAGATTATTTATTTTATTTTGAATGTCATGTATAATAACAAGGATATGCCCGCGACTTCGTCTACGCTTGACTTGAAATTCACGCGGGATTCCGGGACACAAATAATTGCAGCATTTAAAAGAGTATAAGCTATAGCTTTAGTGACAACTGTGTCGAAAAAAGCTAATTTTATGCATCCGATCAACTATAAAGCGCTCCCGAGAAAATTCCCGCAGGATTCCCATTTTATTAAATAAAATTTACTATCGATCAGTGAAAAAATCACATTTGATTTTTTTTATCTGGCGATTTTAAATAATCCCTACAAAAAATCCCGCGCGATTCCCGAGATAAAAAGTCGATCAGTGAACACCGTATCGAAATCGGCTCATCGTTTTTACGTGAATTCGGTAGTTGACTGATTTGACTTGATTTTAATATATATCGTACATTACGATCTAAATATGACAAAAATAAATTGATTTAACTAAAATATTAAATATTAATTGATATTTTTGAGACATAAAATTGTTATATTGCAGCCATTGGCCACGTGACAATGAACGCCGATCAGAGCGCGTGACGTCATAGTGTTCAAAACACAAGAAGTTATCAATAACTTCTCAGATAACACTTCAATGAAACAGATGTTTGTTTTGCACACTGTGACGTCATGCGAGACGCCATGACAGCTTGACGCGTTTTTGTGACAAAATGTCAAAATATTTATAAAATTGCTAAATTAAATATGTTAATGTTGTTTTTTTGCTGAAATATTAATATTTTGGCTAAAATAGACCATAAGGCTCAAAATAAACCTGTTTCTCAAAAATTGACAACTACCGTATTCCGAACAAACCGACAAACAGAATTCTAAAAATTGCTTCGTATTCTCCATCGCTTATGTGGTCTATTACAGTTGTTTATTTCTTAAATAGCGTATTGACGTACACACACGGCACTTTTGGACTTTTATAGATTTCAGTAACAGTTTCAAGAATTAATCAATAAGTTATTTGTCTCATTAGAACTATGACGTCATAACGCAGTATAAGGCTAATCGGTCTATATATCGTATATCGGTCCGGTCGACATGTAAATAATACTGAACTTTATTCGCAAGCTTAAAAGGAAGAGTATTGCTTGCTATACATTTTTAGCTCTGTCCCGTTTACGTGATTCCAGTGTTGCCAACCCCAAAAAACTAAAAAACAACAGCTCGCCAATAAAACAACAGGAGACAACAGTAGGTAAAATAAAAAAAGGCAGATTTCATACTGTCGTCATATAATCAAAGCAATATCCAATATTAATAGCAATAACCGCCTTCTTAGTTACTAGGACTCACATACATTGTTATATTAATAATCACAATATAATAAATAATATGTAATAAAAAAAAAAACAAATCAAATTAAAATTATTTACCACTTTCATTCTCAATTGCCTCATCTTCAGTATTTTCATACTCATTTGCTTTTTTGCATAGTGTAATAGGTGGCACTGAACGCTAATTGAAAAACAGTAAAAATTAAGAATGAAACAGAAAACAGGGACATCTATGTGAAAACAGCAAATCTACTGTTAAAACAGTAGGGTTGGTAACATTGCGTCATTCCTTTAATGTTGTTGTCTATTAAAATTGGTCTACTGCGCAGGAACATTGAGAGACATTCACAGTTATGTAGACCTGCTGTACGCCTAAAAATTAGGGAGGCTGTGACGTTTTGCATAATGATAAAAATTGTCTCAGCCGATTTGACTGTCGTGTACCGTGTTCTATAATCGATACTATAACTATGTCACAACGTTATAGTCGTATTTTATGGCATTCGACGATTACCTCCGAATATGTTTTAAAATTTGCCGAGAATAAGTTGGCGAATTCACTTCATATGAAAACGGTTAATGATTTAATTTTACCTTATGAATTTTACAGTATGTAGTTATTTAAGACGTTTATTTATACTTGCTTAGTCTAGATATAGTTTTGTAAGATTTGTTCTATTTAAAGAGTACCAAAGTTGTTTTTCACGCAACTTAAATGATATGAATCTATGTATTCTACTAATATATTAAGAGTTCTCATTCCATATAAATATTCTTTTGTTGATATTTTTATGTACTTATATATTTTTATATTTGTCTTAACATTAGATACATTTCTCCAAATAAGGCATCTATACATTCCTTGTTTAGTGACTTTAATATTCATAAATACAATCATTATTTTGTATTATTTTTCAAAAATATAGTTTGGACTTTTATTGCCATAAAATTAATTGTTATTATTCATTTATGTTGGATTTTTAATCTTATTATCCATTCACTTGTCTTACTACTTATTAAATTTTGATATAAAGTCCATATAAGTAGTGTCAATTTTCTACCAATTGTAAGGTAGAAGAATGGATAGTATTGCTTAGAAACTCAGTATTAGGCATAAACAGACTGTAAATTTGAGACTTGTTGTAATTTTATAAAATTGACATTAATCAGTGCCAATTTGACATGTGACTTTAATCACAAGTCAAATTGACATTGACATTTTGGCAGGATATTAAAGTGTTGTTTTGTTGTGCACTCTGTAGACAAGTGACATTAGCGCTAACGAATAGAATAGAAAATGTATGGGAATAATATATCGTTACGATAAGTTTTACGTAATTCCCATAAATTTTCATTCTATTCGTTTAGCGCTAATGCCATTTGTGTTTAGGGCCAGTTTGACTTATAAAAACATGTAGCTTTTTTTAACGAACATCATGATATTAACTGTTATTTATTTAAGCATTATATGTGTCGTCTAGAAAATATAAAAATTGAAAATAATTTCAACTTGTCTGGTCATGGAAATAGAGATATTTTCATTAGTATAGCGTAGACTTTCTGATATTTTCAACCCGTCCAGTTAGTAGAAGTTTATATACAAGTTCTATGAAACAACTACTTAAAATAGTTACTGCTTGTTCAGTAGCGAATGGTGACAACCGTGAAAGCTAATAAGAATCAATAGTGTTGCATTTCTTTAGAGGTTTAATGTATTGTACCAGAAATAATTATTATTTTTTTATATAAAAAGAAATATATGTTCATCACATGCCGTTATTACACACTAAACTGTAATATACTGAAGAAAAATCACTAGATGCTAAATTATTTAAAACTTTTTATTTAAATTTCAATTGGTACAAGCATTGAAATATTTGTTTATCTACTTTCAGACACATGAATAAGTTATTTATTCGCGAGCCGAAATTATTTGGTCGCATGTAATTATACCACAAACTATAAACTTTATAGACGCACGCGAAAAGACTGCCTCAATTTGCATGAAATAATCCAAGTCCAATCCAAGTTTACGTGCGTGAGGATGTGATTTACTAATTTTAATCGTCTGTTTCGCCGTTTTTGTGGATGATATACAGTAGGGGCATATGCATGTAACAACTTGATTCCATTACTTAGATTAGTATTTTTTTATTTTCCCATCTGATGGAAAGCGGTAGTAATAGCCTTCATAAATAAGTAATTTAATATTTAAAAAATACTATTTTTGATCTGCAATGAGATTTCGGCAATTTAAATATCGCATTTTTGGCGCGCCTATAAGCCGGGAATTCTGACGTCACACAAAAACATGGCATAATGCAAACTTTTGAAACACCGCGTTTTGCGATTTTAAAATTCCGCTTATTGAAGTGATAACTTCTTATGGGAGGGTAAACTGCTGCGTTACGTAACGCGTTGTTACGGCGCCAGTCTGTCTGTCTGTCTCCCTTTCTCTCACTTAAGTTACCACTTCTGTCGGGCGTCCCAAAACGCACACGTTTTTTTTAAATTAAATTAAAAATTGCAAATAAAAAAAGAAACCTGAAAATAATTACATGCATATTCTTAAAGTATTATCAAAACAAGATGCAGCACTTAAATAGTTGTCGTTTGCATTTGTCGGGCTTTAGTTAAATCTTCTTACTACTTAATTATACGAGCATTCACGAATCATTGTCATGTAGTGTCGGTTGTAGTGAATTTATTGTTAAGTATTGGTATTGCAAAAACAATGAAAAATTGATTTGCTACAACAAAAGTGCCAGAAATTTTTATATATTAATCAGTATTAAAATTTACATATGTACTTATTGTAACTATTTAATCAGTTAGTTACTATTTTTTATTCAAGACGCTATCGGTCTCCGAAGTCAATGTTTATCAGAGATATTTTTGTTATTTTGATTATATTATTTATTATGGTAAATTGTTAATGTTGTATAATTTAAAAATGATACAGAGGATGCAACTATTTAATAAATAATTGCAGAAGTATAAAAGGAATGATTATAACTATCGCTTAGTAAATAATGTAACTAAAAGTCTAAATCAAGCAAAAAAATTAAGTGTTAACACGTGGTAATTGTAACAATATGCACATTAGGTCAGAAAATTGCCTAAGGTGTGCATGCGTTCCGGCCAGGATCGAACCCGCGCCATTACGCTACTCCCCCATCTAGTTATGTCGAATTTAAAATATTTTAAGGATTAGTTTTTACTGAGCAGTTGTCATTCGTAATCACAACTTCCATAAAATAAAAATAACCGACCAAAAGGTGGAGGATTTTGTTAAGTTTAATATTTATAATGAAGAAGGGATGTTCTACCTTATCATTACATATTTTTAAAAATGTTACTTCGGAAATCTATAGCGTTTTATGTACTCATGTACTTACGTAACTATTAAGGCTATTGACAGCTTAACATTCCCAAAATAAATTATCTCTTACGGCCTTATTCAAAGCGCAATGTTTTATTATTATGAGTGCATAGTACAAGCAAAACTTAAATGTGTCCTTGAAGGTCGTACACGTCCTTGCGTCAACACAGTTATGATATTTAAAGACTGAGCGGAGAAAGGAGTGTTGCTCTCTCATTTGGCTGCTATCGGGACTCGCAGGCCGTCTCTTTCGTACAATACACTGTAAGGTGTAATAAATTCTAACGTTTGACTGGACCTGTGCAAATTCACGTAACTAACTTCACTCAAAGCATATTAAGTTTTGCGCGCACTGGAAACATTAATTTATTCTTATTTTACTTATTGATCAGTCACAAAATACATGCGTTTAATATTTTCACTGAATGGCCTTTTATAGTAATTATAACTGTGATTCCATTTTGTATAATATAATCAATTCTCGACTTTTTGTATTTTGCATGTGAATTTTACATACGTTAGACATTTTCGCTAGTTAGCGTAGTTGATATTAAACAAATTATTGTTATTATTATATTTATTCGTATATTTCAAGACATAGGCAGCTAGATTTGATATTAATCGTTTGTTAATTTTTACTAATATCAAGCCTTAATAGAATTAGTGCCTTAACATAGAATAGGTAAACATTTTTTCATCTGACTTTGTTATGAATTGTGTGGACGTTGGGCGTTTTTCTCCAGTTTGGCTCCCGTAAGACGTATAATTTCTTCATGGTATCATTGTAATATAGATATGTATCCAGAAAGATCGAGCCAGCCTGACAAACGAGTTAGGTAATATTTTCTCAGAACCTCAGAAAAATTACTACAGTTACAGACACCGCAACAAAATATAAGCCGAGGCTTTTTAAACCATATAAAACAATACATGAATTTGTGTAAAAATAATAATAATTAAGTGAGGTATGACGAGTGTACAACCCATATCTCTTCATTACGCTTTCAATATTATCAGAGAAGCGCCCATTCGCATTATGCGGGTAGTCGCATAGTGCGTGTGCGAGCAAATAATTCAGATGCAGGTACATGTATATTTTCTAGTTGTTTTAATAGGGTTTTCTTTTAGTTACTCTTCTGAATATGTTAGTATTTATAATAGCGCAAGTGGAGACAATATTTTTTTTAAGACCCAAAAGGTTAATAACCCTTTATGCAGTGGAATGTGTGCTTCCCATACAGGTCTGTATTTCTGCGGCTCTCGTAACAGTCGTAATATTAACGGTAGTCGATCTGTAGAAAAGCGTCCAATGTAATATTCGCATCACAAGATATTACGTTTATTTCTATGTGACACTCATGTAATTTTATTGTAATTTATTGTTTTGCATGAACATCAATTTTTGTATAAGGTAGTATGCCAAATATATTGTAATATTTTGAAATCACATTGTTAATAAAAACTGTTATAAAATATAGATTTTGAAATATTTGTTCTTTTTATTTAATTACCCTATTACCAATTTTTTCTTTACTCCTGAAGTACAGCACAAAAGCTGACGTCGAGTAGTATATGCTTATCGTTTGGAAATATGATTTAATTTTATTATTAAATTGTGAATTTATTAGATGTCTATCCAAATGATGAAAATTTCTTCACAAGATAACTACTCAACTAATTCAAATGTAATTCTGGCTTTAGGTTACAAGACACCAAATTTATCAAAGTTTAATTATGTTGATTAGAAAGCTACTGATGGAATGCTCTTTTATTAAATTTACGCAAGGACATGAAAATTAAACAATTATATAATTATCATATAATTTTATTCAATACAATTCAAGATAAAGTAGTACATTCCTAATACAATGAAATTATTTATAGAATTCGTATTCACTTTCGTCCTTTTTGATGTTGTTCTTGTAACCCTTCTCAAAGTCTTTTGGCAGAACGATGTACCTGAAGAATTAAAATATTTCTTTTAATGATACCTATTAATTGAATAGAAAACATGTGAGACATGTTTAGAAATATAATAACAATAGACGCATATATCTTATTATACATATTGATAAAAGAGTAGCGCAAGTAAACCTGGGGGCTTTAACGGACGCTTTCGGATAACCGTAGAAGCAACATGCGGCATAGATCTCCATTAGTGTTACCGAACATACTATATATTCTTCGCTAATTCAATGTCCACTTTTTTCAGATTCTTATAATTATTTTGAAAGTAAATAAATAATAGTCTAGCAAATGCAAGAAATATTAATACATGAAAAATTCAATAAATAATGAAAATTTTATGTGTACCTGAAATTTCCCAAAAGTACTCTATATTTTTACAGCTTAAAAACAAAAATAGTATGTTTTCTTCAAAAAAGGTGACAACCCTAGTCACCATGTATTTTGACACTTTTTTTATTAGTTATTTTGTAATACGAACAGGCAAGAGTGCTGTTATTTGAACCCACCTGTTCTCCCTGACGGCGTGCATGCCCGCCTCCTGGCAGATGGCGTTGATGTCGGCGCCGGACACCCGGTCAGGGCGCGCCACGAACTCCTCCAGGTCCACCTCCTCGGACAAGTTCATTTTGGTCGTTATCGTCGAGAAGATCAGACGCTTCTGACGCCTGCACACAATAAAATACCGTTATATTATCCCCGCAAATTGCTATTGCGCCTGGCCGCCATTATGGTGACGTAACCGTAGGCGAACACTCGTATAACTGACTCGTGATTTTTATTATTCCGAGACGTTTCCCGACTAACCTAGAACCGGAAGCCGTCAAAACATATTTTTATTATGAGTAAATCTATTTTTTTGTAAGTAAAAAGCACCTTAAATTAACACTTATACGGTCTCTTGCTCCTGCAAAAAATAGACAATAATAAATCTGTGAATGGTTAGAGTTTGTACAATGCGTTTAAAATGTGAAAAAAATCCCCCCTGACAATGCGGACTAGGAGATTCCGAAAATGCATTTAGAGAATTTTTGTCGTGTCGGTTAGAGCATCACGTGAAAACTACTGATCGGATTTTAATGAAACTAGACACAGTAAGCTCATATATCCCGGGGCATAACTTAGAATACTTTGATCCCGATGATGATGTTGATGTAATTTCCATAGAATGGTGGGATTAGTTAAATAGATAGCGCTGCAATCGCGTTTTTTCATTTACTACTAAAAATACCTATGTTGTCATAAACAACATGTTGCAGCAGTTGTCTAGCTAGACTATACGGACTTATATTTATTTTTTATTATGAAATGAAAAATCAAAAATAAGTTTTCGTGTAAATAAAATATAGGTAACGTGAAGGGTCTAACACGGCGCCGCGGGGAAAACTAGTATATTATAATGTTTATATTTTGTTGTGAAATAAACTATCTTTAACTTTAATCTAGGGCACAGTTAAATCTGATGGTCAAGATATTTTTTGTGATAAAACGTGATTTATTCTTTTTAGAAAAGTATAGCAGGTATATTCAGATTTTCCCATTTTAGCAGAGTGAACCCCTAAAATTGAGAGGCCCGAACCGAGGAGTAGGATGTTTATGGACTGTTATTAAATTATAATAATTAATTTTTTGTTGCAGTTTTAATTAAAATGTAAACAATATGTAAAATAAATTTTAATTTGCCGATTATATTTTTAATTTGCACTAGCATTGCGCAACAGTAAACCTTACCTGTCTGGTAGAGGGAATTCGATCTTCCTATCCAAACGCCCAGGCCTGAGAAGAGCAGGGTCTAAGGTATCTGCACGATTCGTTGCCATAATAACTTTGACATTGGTTGTTTGATCAAAGCCATCCATTTGGTTGAGAAGTTCTAATAGAATTCTTTGCACTTCTCGGTCTGCCCCAGTTTGAGCGTCGAATCTGGGATTGACATTTACAATAGACACATAATTACGACATTTAACATATGCATGTTTTTATTCACATCTACATCGGAGGCTTCCAAACTTTCCAGCTTTGGGTACTGGTTACCCAGTAAGGCCATAATAAAAGGTAACAACGTCACACATTTAAAATTATTATAATATAACTATAGCTACTGAGTCTAGCTCATAATAATTAATAATTTAAAAAACTTAAGTGTATTTAAGACTACGCAACAGAAGTGAAAACTTTATCAAGACAAGTAACACTCATTGAGCGAGTATAGTAGTGACATGCTGACTATATTTATTGCTCCCTTAATAGACTCAAGTAGACTTTATCTGAATGAGCATTACATAGACAAGTGTGTTGGAGTTACATAGCCTAGCGTTACGGCTCACTCTCATTCAAATACAAAAATTGCTCAATGAGCCTAAAGAAGTTTTCATTTCAATAAGGTACTAAACAAAAGCTGGGTCTTAGCTTATTCCCCGTTCACGATAACTTGTCTCGCAGGGTTACCAAAGTCTAAAAATTAACATTACTTAATATAATTTTATAATGTATGTTATAAATAGACATTATTACAAAACGTTAATTATTTTTAATTTTTGTTGGCATTTTCTAGTAACTAGCGCGATTTGAGATCTTTTTGATTGTAGCTTTAAGCGTTAATGTTTTTGATCGTTGGTAACCCTGCGAGACAAGTTATCGTGACCGGAGTATACCTATTGCTGTACTCTTCATTTTTAATTTTGGTGAACAAATATGTAATATCAATATCTCTTTAATTACTATTTAGTATTTACCTCTTTGTAGCAATAGCATCTATCTCATCGATGAAGATGATGGCGGGGCTGTTCTCTTTGGCGAGGCGGAAAACGTCGCGCACCATGCGAGGCCCCTCGCCCAAGTACTTTTGGACGAACTCCGACCCCACCACACGGATAAAAGCAGCTGTATTAAAGAAATTACTACTTAAAATAATAGTTCCAAAAACAGTGACAATTTGCATTGTCATTCATTTGTCCTTTTCATCCATTTTCTCCACAGGTTTACACTATATTGATACATAGTATATATAGATTTAAATCTTTTAGTTGTAATGAATAATAAAACACTACAATAATTGGTCAAGTCATAATAGCTTAGTGGCTACTATGACTTGAATAATAAAATTAATTAATTTGAGTAATAAAAATAAATATTAATGTTCAATGCGCAAGTCAGGAAGCAGGCAGAAAATTAATGCAATATAACATAGTTGGTGGGTGCTTGCCAGGCGCTAGGTATTTTAGGTCACAAAATTATGTCAAACAGAAAGAAAACATTTGTCAGGAAACATGGCACATCCTATCTTACATGTGAATTGGCCAGCAAACCGCCTTTGACAAATGTAGCAGCAGGTATACCATCTTAAAAACGGAGAGGCTCTCACCCCACAGTATGATGTTCATGGGCTGATATTACTATTATACTTTGTTGGATATTGATTTATTATTATATATTAGTTTTCAAATCCCAGTGGCTGGCTCTATTTTACTTAAAACAATTTGGATTTTATATATGACCAGCAAAGCCACGGATAAAAGCTATTAGATATATAAACCGTCCATGAAATATTATCTAACTGATATCACCAGCAACCACTTAAAAATCTGTTGCATAAGAGTTAGTGGATACACAGACAGCGATGCGGAAAGCAACTTTATTTTATACTAGGTAAAGAATTACCTGTAGTGTGATGTGCAACAGCCTTAGCTAGCATAGTTTTGCCACAGCCCGGGGGTCCATACATGAGCACCCCTCTAGGCGGCTCAATACCAATTTGTCGGTACAACTCCACATGTGTCAGTGGAAGTTCAACTGCTTCACGGATTTCTTGCTTCTGTGTATCCATACCACCAATGTCTGAATACTGTACATCTGGTTTCTCATCTGGTAGTGAAGAATTTTCAATATATTACAATGTTAATTTTTTAATATCAAGGAATGTCTCAGTCTTCTGTCCTAACTCTCTTTTTCAGAGGCTGTATAACCTTCTATTTTGTTAGACCAATGATATATTATTATGCTCTTATCATTGCAAGAAATCAACAATGTTAGTTTGGCTCAAATTAAAATATCTCAAAAACCACTTCAATCTTTCTTGTTCTAACCAATTCTCTTTTAAATATACTATATGTCCTTAAGTTTTTACAAATATTTCCACCCACTAGTATAAAACTATTATACTTTTATGACTGCTGGCAAATATCTCACCATATCTTTTTCTCTGAATTTTATCCATACAGACTTATATGTTATCTCTGGTCATCCCTACAGTAATTATTAGGAAAAATAAGTAAATTACATTCCATCAATGTAATTTAGTTGGATGGATAGGCATGCCAATTTTATAAGGGGTCCTTGGTACCACAATAGCTACAGAACCCTATTTTTATGGCATTAAATATTAGAAAATTGTAAATCTTGTCAATTAATTTATACAACACATACATTTAATAGTTACATTTTCAGTTTATTCAATTAGTTTTAAATTTGGACACATTAATTTATATTATTATTGTTAAAACACCTATTAATAATGTCCTTTTTTATATATAGTATATATTATAGCCTTCTGTTTAAAATATAGTAAAAGTATATAATAAAAACTTATAACTTAAAAAATAAAACTTAATTGTTGTATGATTATTTTACCAGCTTGCAACATTGATATAGAGCTGTCGGCTTCTGGTGGAAGAACATCAACTAATGCATTGGAGTGCTTGTGAAGAGCAACAGACGCAGATGGTTTTAACAGTTCACGGTCAATGGTAGACAGAATACGGACATAGTAGTTGGAACCAGTAGTGCTTCCGACTGAAACATGAACAATGTACTACTTAGTTCTAATTATTTTTAATTTGGGATAAATAGATAGAATTATTAGTCTCTACATAAGCATTCTAGCAGAGAAATGTGTATGTATATGTCTATGCTAGTTTTTTAAATATTATGCACTTTGAAAAAGGTTCTAGAAAATATAGTAAAAAAGGTAATATTTAAACAAAAAATAATATTTAGAAGCTTTAATAAAATTTAGGTGATATAAATGCCACCATTTTGGAGTACTTTCATACTATGGATATTGATAACACCTTTTGACAAATTGAGCATGTACTTGCAATATCAGGATTTAACGAACACATTATGCAATTTTCAAATTCCCAATTAGTTTTAGTCAAAATTTATAACATGAATGCAAACAAGCACTCATTTTTGTTTGGAATGAATTGCAGGACCATTTGACACAATGGGCAGATGTGATGGTATCTATAGTTAACTATTCACACTAGAAACACTCCTGCTCCTAGTATATTAATTTTGTTCACTGCATGGTGTGGTTATACCATCATGAGATGCTTATCATAAAAGGCAAAATGCACCAAAGACAGGTGAACTGGATTGCTATATTTCTTACTACTCTAACCTCATAAAACAAATTTTACAAAGATAATAGTCAAAACATAAATAATACCTATGCCAGTATTTTGATCAACAGCTTCAAGAAACTGTCCAATGACTAAAGGAACTGATTGTATGCGCTTGACTTCCTCTTGGGCATGTAAATATTCCTTCTTCAAGTTTCTTTGTTCATCTTTAATGTATTCTTCTTGTACTTCCAAGAATTCTAGCATGCGTTGTAGTTTCTGTAAAAATACAATTAATCTGTAATTTTTTTAACATGGTCTTTGCATGGTTTATGGTTTGGGATAGTTTTGAACAATGATTATAAAATATATAAGCATGTTTCTTCAAAATAAAATTGGACAAAAAAATATCAATCTTCGCTACTAAGATTGCTTAAATAGTATAGTCACAAATAAAGGTTATAATTATGAAAACTTGATAAATTATTGGGATAAGCGATTTAAACAAAGCGTGCTCTTTTCATGGTTTCTTTATTACAGCAATGTCAAGTCAGTGTCAACATTAGAAGTAAAATACAAATAATACAAAAGAGGTTCTAACGCCTAACACCCCCCTTCAATATTAAATTCCTTTTAATATTGCACTTATAAACATAACATAATAGCTTTCCCTTGTAACACGTAATATTTAAAACATAACTCTCTGTACTTTCTTTTAACATATTTACAGTAATTATTTATTCTATAATTAGGTATTAATTCATATATTAATATTTACACAAGTCCCAAACTTTTAACAAAACTGTGTTCTACCCATATCAAAATCCATACATCTTTATTGACATATAAACAGTAATCGTAATACGACTGTTCAAATCCTTGCTTGACAATAAAATAAAACCAGCTTTTAGGCTTTATTCTCAGGTCAACTAAGGAATTTAAAACTTCTCGTTCTGTATTGTATCTATTTTTTTCACTTGTAAGAAGTTTATTGGAATATGCGACGCCTGTTTGGTCCCCGTTTTATGGTGTTCATATAGATGAGATTGAAAGAGTACAGAAAAAGTGTCTTAGAATTCTAACATATAGGCTTAAGGCCGGACGTAATAAACTTAACTATGAAGACAGGCTAGCTGTCTTTCAAATTAAATCATTATCATTCCGCCGCAAATATTTTGACTTAATCTATTTATATAAAATTATACACTCGATAATAGACTGTCCTGATTTAATTTCTCAAATATCTTTCAACATAAGATTTACTGCCCGAAGATCACACAGTACTAATATTTTCGCTTTAGAAGTCCATAAAAACAATATATCTTACTTCAATCCCATTGTCAGAATGGCTCGTTATTACAATGAGGTGGCAGGTAACAGTAAAGATATTGATATATTCGAACCAAATTTCAATAAATATTGTAAAATTTTAAAAAATATCCTCGACGACTCTTAGTATATTTATAAAACAGATAATAGTAATACAGACAACAGTAATAGTAGTTATAATCCATTTAAGATAAACTTGTCAACAAACACTCATAATATTTAGTTATAAGTAAGTCAGTCTATATATAGTATTTTATGTATGCACTTATTTGTGGATTGCAATCCAGATTGTTGTTTATATTTTAGTTTAGTATGGTTTTGTAATGATTGTAATTTGTTCAGTGCATCAATAAATTTAAAAAAAAAAAAAAAAAAAACATTAAATCTTTCGTTCCAGCACTTTGGAGCTTCACACAGACCATATAAAGATCTCCTTAGTTTCAATACATGGCCTTCTTTAACTCTTATACCCTCAGGAGGTTTTATATATACTGCTTCGCTTAAATAACTATTTAAAAATGCCGTTGGTACATCTAGTTGCCTAATAGGTAGATCTTCTTGTACAGCTTACTTAGCTAGACTTAGCATCATTCTGATAGTTGACACTCTAGCAACAGGTGAGTAAACATTATATTTAGAATCTGTCTGAAAACCTTTCGCTACCAACCTAGCCTTCTTCTTACCGTTTTGCTTTGTTCTGAATATCCATTTAGTATCAATCGCCTTCTTGTCATCTGGTAATTTTGCTTCTTCCCACGTGTTCATCTCTTCTAATGAGCTTATTTCGCTATCTATCGCTGTTTTCCACTCTTCACCTTTGCTAATTGCTTCTTGAAATGTTTCAGGATCTTCACTATTGTTAAATAGTCAAAATGCTATGTTAGCATCATAAGAATTATCTTGACCTTCATTCTCCATTTGATAATCTTTTAAATAAGTAGGTAATCTTCTCTCTCTTACTGGTCTTTCATACATATGTGTTTCTCTCGTTACTTCTTCCCTTTCTTCAAACTGTTGTTCTGTCTCTCTATTTTGATATTCTTCTTTTTCTTCCTCTTCAAAGTATCTCCGTTGAGTTTCTTCTTGTTTGTTTTCTATGTATTTTATATCATTTTCGTCAAATTTTAAATCTCTTGAAATTACTATTTTGTTATTACTCGGATCCCACAAGCGGTACCCGTTTGGAGCATATCCTGTCATTCTTATTTCCTTAGCTCTTTCGTCTAACTTATCCCCTTTTGGCATTGTTAATACCCACACTTTACTTCCGAAAGCTTTTAGTTTTGATAAATCTCTATCTCCAAACATAATCTCTGCTGGTGTTTTGAATTGGATTGCTGAAGATGGGCACCTATTCAGCTGGTAAGTTGCACACGTAATCGCTTCAGTCCATAAGTTCTTTGGTAGTCCAGTTTCTATCAACAAAGTTCTCGCTCGATTGTATAAGGTTCTATTCATTCTCTCTGACACACCATTTTGCTGAGGAGAATACGGTCGTGTATATTGAATTTCAATTCCTTTCTCATAACAAAAATTTTGGAAAAATCAGTTTTTAAATTCTCCACCATTGTCGCATCTAACTTTATTTACTCTGGTCTGTTTGTTATTCTCTAATCTTCTTATATAATTAATCAAATTTGTAGCAGCTTCATTTTTATGTTTTAAAAGATATGTGTTACAAAAATGTGAAAAATCATCAATTATTACCTGGTAATAAATTTCTCCATTTATTCCAGCAGTTCTCATCGGACCTGCTATGTCAGAATAAATGATCTCGCCGATCTTTCGAGATCTTGGTCTGGGAACAGAATTAAAAGGAAGTCTGGTTGCCTTACCCATCATACATGGACCACATGGTTTCTCACTTGTAGGCAAATTCATCAAGCGGAGGCTTCTTCTGTTAAGATGTCCCAATCGTCTATGCCACAGATCATCAGAGCTTGCTGCATTACACACGTTTGCTTTGACATTAGTATTTAAAATATATAACTTTCCTACACAAGTGCCTTTTATTGATCTATTTGTATGACAGCAGAATATTCTAACATAATCTTTATTAAAATTGACCTCAAAGTTGTTTTGAACAATTTTCTTTACTGACAAAAGATTAAAATTGATATTATCTATTAATAGCGCTTCTAATTTTATATTCCTACCTTGGCAAATCACATCTATGATACCCTTCTTTTTAGCTATAAGACAATCCCCATTAGCAATATAGATTTTTATTGGTTCAGTCAAAATATTTACGTTAGTCATATATTGTTCAAAATTTGAATTAATTAAATGTTCCGTACATCCTGAATCTATGACCCATTCAATTTTCTCGCTTATTTTATAGTTTACATTATTACAATAGCCTGTACTTAAAAATAAAAAGCTACTAGGATCTTCTGCGTAATTTACAGCATTGTTATACTGATTTTGGTATTCATATCTACCATTGAAATACTGTTGTCCTGCTCCTCTACCTCTTCTTGGGTAAGTCCTACCTCGTCCTTGAAATGCTCGACCTCGTCCTGATGAGCCACTTCCTCGGTTACAATTTCTCGCAATATGTCCCTTCTTGTGACATTTAAAGCACGTAATAAATGCTGTTTCAGGTTCATGATATTCATCATTGTTCTTTATTTTTAATTCCGTATCTAATAGTCTCGCCTTCACGAAGTTCATTGAAATATTTAAATCATTCATAGTTTCTATTGCCGTTATCACATTCTCGTATTGTTTGGGTAATGTGGTTAAAAGATTACAAACTGTCCATTTCTGTAAATTTACATCCTACTGCCTCTAATTCATTTATAATTTGTTCGAATCTCATAAAAAATTCTTGTAATTTTTCGTTCGGCTGACATTTTATAGTTAGTAATTTCTTCTTTAGATGCATTTTATTTTGTATACTATTTCTTTGAAAAGTTTCTTGTAATACGTTTACCATTTCTTCCGATGTCTGACATTTTGATATGATATCGAGATATTTATCTTCTAAACATTGAACAATAATAGCACGAGCTTTTGTATCTAATATGCGTTTTTGTTTATCATCCTTAATCTCCTCTTTTAAATTAATACCTTTTTCCTCTAATAATAGGTCTATTCGATATTTCCAATGGGCAAAATTACAGTTTTCTTTTAGTAGGGGAAATTTTCCTTCCGACATTTTCTTTTGTTTCTTTTTTCGTATATCAGAATTTTTATATATATTACTATAGTTTTCTAATAATATTACTCTCTACATTTTACTTATACATTTCCCTACAACCTATAGGGCGTCTGGGCCCATAACCTATGAAAACTTGATAAATTATTGGGATAAGCGATTTAAACAAAGCGTGCTCTTTTCATGGTTTCTTTATTACAGCAATGTCAAGTCAGTGTCAACATTAGAAGTAAAATACAAATAATACAAAAGAGGTTCTAACGCCTAACAATAATAAAGTCCAACTCAAAATAATGTTTTGTTTTGAAATATATGAGGCCTGAAGTTTCAATGTTATTATTAAAAATCATTTTTAATCTAGAGGGCCGAATCTATAACTTATTAGGTTTTCAGAGATGTTTATTAGTACTGTACCTTGTACTTGGTATACAAATCTTCAGACTCCAGCTCTTCAAAACATTGGGGTCCAGTAAAAGCAAGTCCCTTTGTATCGGTAATTTGGTCATCCTAAAAAATAAGTAAATGCAACTTTTGAAATTCAATTTTCAACTAATTATAAATGAGGCAAAGGTTATAAGTAAAACAGAATGCACAGTATACCTTCTCGGGTAAAATGATTCCGATTTCTTCCATGTTAACAATAAGTAACTTTTCTTCACAATCACGAAAACCAAATTAGAAAATGCAACTCAGTCTATTTGACGTTTTTAAGTTTTACTGACAATTTGACAGCTGGTGAGCAGATGACATTCACAGTGATTGATTGCGTTCATGCAGGGCGTTCTAGCTGTAGCTCACAACGCCCAAAATGTTAACCGTTCTACATGGCAAACGCGGTCGCAGTGGGCGTGGCAATAACGTCACTGATGACGTTATCATTTTCGATCATACAACGCTCCCAACGACCTATGTCAAGAGGTGGGTCGAATAGCCCTTCCACTTGGGTTTACGATTGTTACGACGGCAAGCAAGTGGAACGGGAAAATCGCGGTCGTGAACGAGGTCATTGACCGTCATTGTAAGTGTCCAGTGGAACGTAGACACAGAACTTTGTATACTATAAATTTTAAATAACCTCTGTCTTTATTCTTTATAAGTTTACAGCTAATTTCTGGATATCTTCAGGATTTCCTTACTGTTATTTTCAAAACGCAATCTAAATAACATATATCTAAATTGTAAAATAAGATCTAGTCAATTTGAAAATGGCAGCAGCACCTGAAATGACAGAAGTTGATCAAATCAAAACGGTAATAGATCCATTGTTAAATTATTAAGTATTATAGTTTTTCAATAACACTAGAATATGTCCGCGACTTTGTCCACGCTTGACTTGAAATTCCTGCGGTATTTCCGGACACAAAGTACCGCAGCATTATAAAATAATGTGAACTAATGTTTTAGTTACTTTCGAAATAACTTTTATGTACCTGAACAACCACAAACCTCTTTTGGGAAAATTCCCGCGGGATTCCCCGGATAAAATTGTCACACTTTTTATAACATCAATTTGCTATCGATCAGTGAAAAATCGCATTTTAATTGGATTTTTTTTCAATCCGGCCATTTTAAATCATTCCCAGAAAATACCCGCGAGATTCCTGGGATAAAAAGTAGCGCAAATTTTGGATCTAGGTATTTGTGGTGGACTAGCAATAACGACATCAATATCAGCCGAGTAGTTTTTATGTGAATCTCAGTCAAACAAATTAACCGACAAACAATAAAAAAATGCATTGTCGTTCACGCCCGTCGTTTATATAGTGTATAGCAGTTGTTTTTTAAATAACAATCAATGTACAGACAGGTGCTAACAATGGTGAAGGAAAATGTCGTGGTGTAACCTGCATCGAGATAACAGATGTTTCAAACCTGCCAAGCCACTCTGGACAAGCATATGCTGTCCATATCCCCTATAATGAGAGGCCAAAACCCAGCAGTGGGACATTTATGCGATGATATTAGTATATTTTTTATTATACAGACAGGGCATGTATAGAATTTTATAAATTATAGATTAAATATCGTAGTTATGTTTATTCTACTTGTGTCTTAAATACTTCTGGCTTACAAATGTTGAACTGGTTATATCTCATTAAATAATTAAGATTTGAATTTGTATTCTTTAATATTCTTAACTGAAATAAGTTATTTTTGTATGAATTAAATAATAATATGATAAAATCTGATCAATTTTATTGAAAGTGAATTGTAAATGTATTTTTTCAGTTTAAAGATTTCCTGGTCCAGTATAACAAGTTGTCAGAGTTGTGTTTTAATGATTGTGTACATGATTTCACATCCAGAACACTGAAGTCTTCAGAGGTATGTTGGTATAATAACTTTAAAATTTATACTATGTATGCTATGGTGGGCCACTAAGCCTTACCTTAAAACTGAAAAGTGCTGGCTGCTTATGCTGAGTTTTTATAATAATAAAACTGTGTTTTAACGGTTCTGAGTGTGGTAATTTATTAATAAATGGAATAATTAAAATCAAGTAAATTACTGTGCTTAAAACCGTTAAAACATAGTTTTATAATGTATACATTTCCCAAAAACTTAAGAAAGTATTACCGAGTTTATGTTTCAATATTTATTTAATTATCTTACCATTTGTAGAAAATTGTCAATATACTTAGTTTGTGAAATTTAACTAATAGTAAGGTGAATGAATGAATAATATGATATAAAAACCCTGAGTTATAAGCATCACTGTCTTGCTTGTATGCCATTATAAAAAATATCAGCCCTAAATAGTCCATCATAAGGCTCCAGTCCAATAATGATTTTAAGTTTTATTTTAAGTTTTAGGATGATATAATTTTCCAGGCAGCATATTAAAAATAATAAAAACTGATATAATATTATTCTTGTAAAATAAAATATTCTAATAAAAATGATTCTATATATAAAAAGAGAGAGAAAAAAAAAAATTAAAGTTACAAATGTTTAAAGCTTAATTTAATTATAATATATAATAATGATGGCTTCTGTGGTTGAGCGGGCTAAGTCTTAGCAGGCCGAACTCGTTGGAACGCAGAGGTTCTGGGTTTGATTCCTGGCATGGTTAATTTGGGAAACAAACTTTCTGTTATTTACTATGGACCGGGTGTCTGGGATCGGCCCCAGAGTGGTCCGTTGTATATTACCTATAACACAAGAGTAACTTGCTTAGCTTGGAGATATATGTGTGTTAGTCTGACAATTATTATTATTATATTTTAATTATTTTTAAATGTTAATGTCTATCCATTCTTAATAATCTATTTTTTATTTACAGGACAAATGTATTTTGAATTGCATGGAGAAATACCTAAGGACAAACCAAAGAGTTTCACAGAGATTCCATGAATTCCAAATGATAGCTAATGAGAACATGCTTGCTTTAGCACAAAAGTCTGGTAATCCCAGCTAAGTTCCTCCATGTTAATCATACATAGCGTATTTATTTTTTTGTTAGTATTTTGCTGTAAATGTTGACTAATAAAGTATTGTTCAAAAAACATTTTTTGTTACTCATTCTGTTATTAATACAAGAGATATTAAAGTATAAACAGACAAAGTTGTCCCTGTGTAAAGTCAAGATTCAAGTATCCCAGGAACTCTGTTAATTTGTATAAAACACATTTCACAGTAGGTAAAGAGCTTAATTTATGTCTTAACCTAAATTAACATTCTTTAACTTTCATTTTAATCTAAGTTAAAGAATGTTCCTACTGCAATCTGGGATCCATATGGTTTTTCTTTTCTAATTAAGTATAATAATTTATAATAATCACAAACTATTTATATGCAGTACCTATTTAGTTTTTCTTTTTACTGTTGAATGAATAAATAAATTTATTGCACATACAGTAAAGTACAATAGTCCATCTTCTCGCCATAGGTGATCTCCAGACTACTTAATACAATTATTATCGATACCGACTACAATATTTAGTGACTTCATAATGATTAAATGGAAGATTACAATATTCATTTATTTGCATTCGTCATGATTATATTATTAAGGTTATCATTCTCTTTCTTTTCTTTCACCATATCCCAATTAATTGGGGTCGGCACAATATGTCGTCCTTCCACACTCCTCTAATCTGACATTCATCTTCTGTCACACCACAAATCATCATATCATCCTTCACGCAGTCCATCCATCTTTTTTGGTCTACCTTTACATCTGTACCCATCTATCTTGTGGTTTAACATTCTTTTGTCACGTGACTTCATCCCTCCTCATTATACGCCCATACCAACCTGGTCTTCTTCCTCTCAATTTTTCAGTCACGGGTGCAACTTTCAAAGATCCCCTTAAGTACTCATTTCTCACCTTATCCATTCTCGTAACACCACACATCCATCTCAACATTCTCATCTCGGCTGAGTGGAGACGTTTGTGGTTTATCACTTTAGTGGTCCAATATTCGGACCCGTAAAGCATGACTGGTCGCATGACATATTTATATATTTGACCTTTTAGTTTAAGGTTATCATTATTATTATTGTTATTATTTATATTTTTTATATGTTACACATTCTACATTACTACATTTTATTTACACTATCCTAATTGTTATTGTAAAAAAATCTTGAATTGAATAGAATGTCATGTTTGCCAAATAACGAAATAAAATTATAAATAATAATAGCCCTATAAATTTTAAATGTATTACATTTCCTAATTTCAAGGATCCTATACTAATACTAGCTGTCCCGGCAGACGTCGTCCTGCCCGGAAAAGCTTCAATCGATATGCCGACAGCATTAAGTTTATAATTAATCGTAGAGTTAAAAATTTAGGGTTGTATGTATTTTTTAATGCTGTAAAGTAATAAAAATGTATCAAAAATTTTAAAAAAAATTAGGGGTGGACTTCCCTCAACATTTAGGGAGATGAAAAATAGATGTTGTCCGATTCTGAGACCTACCCAATATGCAAACAAAATTCATGAGAACCGGTCAAGCCGTTTCGGAGGAGTTTAGCTACAAACACGAGAATTTTATATATAAGATATATAGGAAGAAGGCTATAGGCTATATATCATCACACTAAGACCAATAGAAGTGGAGCACCAATGAAGAATGTTTCAAAATCGAGTTTCTTTTAAGTATTCTACGCGGACGAAGTCGCGGGCAGAAGCTACTTTATTATAAATTTTTATTGACATAGCAAATAGGCTCCGTGAGAATAACGTTGTGTTAAAGTTTTTATTAAATTTTAATGTGTCGCATCGGCGTGTGCTTAGAAGGTTTTTAGGTTTATAATTTGAGGCTTAAAGAATGGTCTACAATCTACATCAATGGCTCGTATACATCTTTTTGTGCTATAAACAAACGTTCTATATTGGTCGCGTTAACTCAAAAAATGATGTCATATGTACTATAAAATTATATTATTTCAATATGAATCAATAGAGTTAAATATTAGAAAATCTACTAAAATTGAAATGTGCCTGGCACTGTGACCCTATCTAGTCAAAAGTATTTTTACATTGGATAAATTATTACCAATATCAAAATGGTTTTGTGAATCACTTTTGTACTAAATTCTAAAACAAGCCTTACATAGGATTAATAAAAAAAAACACTCAGTAAATTAATTGGGAATAGTAAAATAAAACTACAAGGTTATTTTCAAAATTATAATCTTAATTACGGCGCGTTTTGTTGATTAATTATACTCTGTTACGAGGTTGGAAGCAGTTCTTATCTTCTTGAGTTTCCTCAAAATTTGTAAAATATTGCCTTGCATGTTAAGTATAATATTAAAATGATACAATTTTACTATGTCTGGCACATCATAGACAGAATGCTTTTCTTTGGGCAAGGCTTATAACATTTCTGTTCTGGTGGTGAAAAATCAAGAATGAAAGATGTTTGTGAGCTTGTGTAGTCAAAATGATAGTCATTGAATTTGGCTTCAACACTAAATTTTGTTTTGCCATTTGGAGTCTCTTTTTCATCTGTGTTCAGGACGTATTTTAAAGGGTAAGGTCCAGACGGCGCGTTAGTCACGTTTGAGGGTTTGGTTACAATAGTATACTGGCCCGCATGTCGGATGACTCTTATAAGTGGCTGTTCGCAACAGAGCGGTGGTTTGCAGCATGATGACGTTGATGATGGACATACTGCAAGGCATTTTGGAGGCATGCAACAAGGTTTAGAACATGGTGGACGGCTGCAGGTGGAAGAACAAGGGTTACATTCCCCGGCTTTCAAGCAGTTGTGCTGCTCGATCCTTTTCAATACTGGACAGGAAATGTGGCCTGGGCGCCAGCCGCATCTTAACTAAAAAAAAATCAAAAACTCAAGTGAACTGTCTTGTTTGCTTGTTTCTACGCGGCCTTAAAAATTTTCAATTGTCATGAAGCTTGGTCTTGAAAGAATTCTTCTTCAATTAAATAATTAGATATAATAGATGGCAAGCTATACATTTCCAAAGTAAAAAAAAAGTGACTCCCTTGACTTTTGAACTATGGGATGAAAAATTGTGAAAAATAAAATACAACATTCATTTGGTAAAAAAACTTGACTAGTTTTTGATTTAGGTCTTGGGTATTTTCCATCAAATCTGTCTTATATATAAAATGTCCCAAGCCAAATGACTTTAACAGCGGATGTTTTATTTTTTGGGTTTTCACTTAATTTTTTTAAATACATTTATCAAAACAAAGAAAAAAAATTTACAATAATAACTGATAAATGTATATGTGAACTTTTCTGGAGGTTATTACAATGGCGGTGGTAGACGTACGACCATATACGGCTAAATACGCGAACTTACGGTTCGGAGACTTATTTCACTCGTTTGTAAGTGCATGAATTTTCAGAAGCAACGAATGTCATCGAGTCATAAGTACGTGTACTTGCTCGTACGTCTATCATCCGCTGAATGATATGTTTTAGGTCCGTTATGAATCAATGAAAGAATTTCTACAATTAAGAGTGATTTCATTAACAATTAAATTAAATTAAATTTCGTGAACACAGTTTTGCCAGGAAGCCATTTTTACACGAGACAGTAGTGATGTCAACGTATAACAGTAATGTGCATTGTACTGCATTTATTACAACTTTGAATACCGAATTACAAATAGATATTTCGAAAATGCACCTACTTGGTGTTCAGGAGCGTCCCGAGCTGTGTAAAGCCATCCCATATGTTTGGGAACAGGCCCTGGTTTTATTTCTCCTTTTTCCAGACACCTGTGCTTGGGCAGATCACATCGTCCTAAGCAGCTTGCCGATGATTTGTTAGCTAAAACATAAGAGCACCATAGGTACTTATGTAGTGTGGGCGTACTTTAAATACATACTTTTTAAGTATTAGGTACCAGATTTTATTTTAAGTATTATTGCTCTGCTAAGGGACATTATATATTAGTATATATCCTCACTGGGGCAAAAAATTGTGTAAAAAGATGCTAAATTAATTGTAGTTCCCGTCATCCCGTTTTTCGCACTCAGTAGTCGTTGCTTTTGACTCTTTTCTACTCCACTCACGGGAACCAGATAAATGTAGATTACAGGTTATGGAGGTACACTCGATTTGTTGACTACTTATTACTTTGCACCGGAGCTCTTATCTGTGCAGGAACGGAGAAATAATACAATTTCCTGTGGCTGGGCGGCCTGTCGTAAGAGGCGACAAAACAATCCACAGTCAGGTGGTAGGGCATTTGCTCGACTGGATGGCTACCACCCCTGGTCTAAAGTATGTCGCCATAATAACCTTCAGTTGTGTTCCGGCATTAGTGACCAGGTTTCGGTCTCTCTTAAGAGTGCATCAGCGCATTTGTAGCCCATCTGGTGTTGCAAATATCCATAGGCGATGGTAACCACTTTCCATCAAGTGGGCCTTCGGCCTATCTGCTGGACTTATCCAATAAAAAAATAAAAAAGCTCGAGGACATCACAAGGCATTTGTATTTGTAATTATAGGTCCTACAAATGCGCTGCTGCTCTCTTAAGGGAGACTGGAACCTGGTCACTAATGCCGGAACACAACTCAAGGTTGTTATGGCGACATACTTTAATACCAGGGGTGGTAGCCATCCAGTCGGGCAAATGCCCTACCACCTGGCTGTGGGTTGTTTGGTCGCCTCTTACGACAGGTCGCCCGGCCGCAGGAAATTGTATTCTTTCTCCGTTCCTGCACGGATAATACATCTTACTTAACTTACATCGGCCGCCTGGCTTACAGCAACAAGCCATGTCTAATGACAGTGACGACCTGAAACGTGTGAAAGTTTAGAGTTAAGAGCACACAGAAATAGGAGATTATTAGAGATAGACAATTGTAACCATATTGTGAAGTTTCAGGAAAAAGGTGGACGAAGTCGCAAGTTGAGGCTACTTCTTTATAAATTTGATGATTGAAATTGTTTCTTTGTATCCAATTTTGTCATGATAACCTGCTTCGGGAATTTAACACCTATTGATAGACGGACTAAAAATCCCTTCAAGTTAAGCTGATTTTCATACTGATATTACTGGTCAAACGTTGATGATACATATCTGAATTAAAATTTATAGTCCTATTGTTTTTATGACCATGTCGAATAACATTTACCTTGATTGGAAATGTTATGTATATAATGTCATTTCGTCCTCGTTTTGTTGCTCGAAGAGTACATTGTATATATAAAGATTGCCCATTAGGAGGCTGTGTTTGTGAACTCAGTTTTTAATCATTTTGACTTGAATTTCAAGTATATAATAGAAACCCAAATTAATTTTATAGAATTACATGTCTTTAGAAACCAGACGTGAGTGACAGAATAATTGTTTCGTCTTAATTTTTTGTTATTAGAACTGATTACTTTGTATCGGCTAAGTTTATATATTAGGTATATTATAGAACCTTAAACTTTTTATCCTGCAGGAATGATCGTGCATGTTGAAGTCCGATTGGTCGGTAGCTACTATATTCTTTTATAACATTTTTGTACTTATTTTTGGGAAAACCGAAGCTTTGTCATTTATATTTTTATCTTGCCCATTTGCCCGTCTGTTAGTTTGTCTTTGTGTATCGTTGTCGTTTTGCTCAGAAACTGCTGGGTATTACGAGTGAGATAAAAATGTGTAGGCTATATCTACACAATTTTTTTACTGCTTGATGTAGGCAAAAGAGCAGACGGCCTACCCGCAAAGTGGTTACCGTCGCTTATGGACGTTTGCAACACCAGGGGTGTCGCCAACGCGTTGCCAACCTCTAAGAAATCTTATAAAGAAATCTTAAAGAACATGTCATAGCGCAAACGGAAAACGCCGGCGGGAAGTTCCCTCCAGATCATTGTTGTACGTGGAATAAATGTTCTAGAGAACCGTTGCGCAGTTGAGCGTGGGAGCTCAAGGAAGTGGGGGTATATCTCGTTGCTGGCGAGTGGTGCGGTTGTAAAAATGAGGCATTGGTACCAGATCAAACTGTGTAAACTTTACATTATTATGTTATTATCTAACGGTCTTATTCATAGAGAGTTAGAGTAAGTGTAAACGCTTCTTTATGGTTATTAAAGAAGCATTCAAACGTACTCAGGAATGTTAAGTACTACATCAGACTCTCCATTGCGAAGTACCTATTGTCAGTATTCCATTATTTGGTGATCAATTTGCTAATGCTGCTTCAGCTGTGGAAAAATGATTAGGTGTTACTGTAGATACCGGGGCTATTGTTCACTCCACCCTTGAATATGCACTATTAGAAGTTTTGCAGGAATCGTAAGTACATTGTAGTATTAATAGACGATAGAAGTAACTTAAAGAAGTACTTCTTAAATCTGTGCATGTAGTATGATGGCCACCTTTAATTGTATTGTACTAGAACTTTTTTCAAATTTCATCTGTATGGTACCAACTCTGAGACTGATTAAAACAACTTTTGATGTACACAAGACACACAGACAGACAGAAACAGAAACTACCAGACGAATATATGACATAAAGTAACATATGACAAAACTGTTAGGGCTCTGTTGCTTAATCAAGAAATTTGGTATCATTTAGATTATATTGAATTTATAAAATTGGTCATTTTTTGTGGTTACAGTAATCAAAGGAGAGTAAAATGTTTATCAGAAATATGGAGAGACAGGCCTTTATCTCAAATAGATGCGGCAGTTAATTGGATTGAATATGTAGCGAAATACAAGGCGATGTTCACATGAAACCTCCAAAGGTCAATTTACCTATGTATCAATATATGTTCGATATCTATTTTTCGTTACTGGTAATAATAACAGTATATTTAGTCATAAAACTAATTCAACTTTTAATTCATATCAACAGTCAACTGGCAAAGAAAAATACAATAGAATAAAAGTAAAACAATTGTATAAAAATATTTTTATTTAAGTAACGTTTATGTGCTTTTGCCTTAATTATACATATCACTGACGTTTTGTTTTCTTCTTTGTTGTAACAGGCTTATTACTTCTTCCCATACAACAAATACTTTTTAAACCTTCAAAAACTAAATAAATAATAATAAATACTGTTAAGAAAACAGCTGCTATATCTAGATTCAAGTATTGGTATAGGGGAACATTAGCTGCTGCCGTTCGGAACGTGAAGTTAGGATATCTTGCAACAAATTCGGTCCAGTATATGGCAGTATCCAAGGGTGTCATTGGACGATCGTGCCAGGCTTGTGAGACCATCTTCACCTTTGCGCGAAACCTGTAAAATATATTTGCTTCTCAATTTTATGTACCTTTCGTCATGAAAAATTTTCAAATAAGATTTCTAACATATTAACGATAAGAAAATTTGTGATATAACATAATTTTTTTTTTTGAATTTTTATCATTCAGTAAGGTATATGAACCCTTCTTAATTTTTATTTTTTCATATTTTTAGCATGTTATTGTACATCACGGAAAAGTTGTGATAGCGCAGTGGCTAATAAAATTGTGATTCATTCCAATCACATAGGTTTGAATTCTGTTGGGGAACCTTGCACCGTTTAATCAATTTTTCTAACAGAATGTAAATATTTTTACGATTAATATGTGCTGATGGTGAAAAAAGTGTGAAACCCGCCAATTCATTTTAGATAAGCGTGGCCGTATACTGTCTGATCCCTTAAAAATGAGAACACCCGAACCCAGCACTCCCAGCAGTAGAATGTTTGTGGGTTGGTGTTAGTTACTTCATCTTGTAGCGGCATGTAGAATATAATTATCTCTAACAAATTTCATCATTTCATTTCATCATCATTTCATGAATAGCATATAGAAATCTAAATAGTGAGTTATTCTGGATGTTGGTATTGAGGTGGTGGTGATGATGTGATGGTGATGAGATGATGGTTGCGGCCGTTGAGCGGTGTACGGGTTAATGAAAGAGAAGTTGCGTCGTACACGTTTAATCACACACTCACTCTCAATGTTTTACATTACAGTTCAGAAGGATTTTGTATGAAGGCAAACAGCAAGCAAGCGCGAAAACTAACGTTGTACCCGAGCACGTATATCGTGCGTTCGTGTTGAAGGCGAAAGTCGGACTGTGCCGAGATGTCCCGAAATGAACTTCGGTTCTCGACTGTTTCGCGCCAAGTGAATGCCGCGAAACATTGGGCGCGCGCTTGTGATAAACGGCGCGATGTTTTGCTTGCCACATAAATATTGGTTTCGCGCTCACATGCTTGCTTATGATATTCATAGATATTTTTTATTGGACACCTGTACAAAATAGACTTACAAACTAAAATTATGTTTGATTGCGCACAAAAGGCTTTGCTAATCAGCAATCGAACCCATATATCCCATGGAATAAATAAGACTAATAACAGTGACATATAAAACAGTTCACTTAGTTTGTTCCTTCGTCATGGTCTAGATAATATACCGACCGTGAAGTTTAGTTTATTTTTGTTCTAGAAAATTTAATAACTTCCACAAAATTTTAATCAAAATTTACGCCAGTGAAGTTGCTTAAAACGTTACATGTATATAATAATATGTTTCATAGGGACTTTTATACACGTATCTATCTTATTAAATTTAACTCATAATTCATCTTCTATCTTCATCATTACGTAATTCCTCTCGGCATCTAAAACAATCTTTGTAATATCGCACAAAAACAATCTACAAAGTCAAGGCCAGATAATGATATACTTAATATTTAAATGATAATTACTTGGCTGAATTTATATGGGGTCTGGTTGTATTAGGCGCGTAAAAAAATAATTACTAACATTTACGAACATTATGCAAAGAGTATGATCATGATTCCAAAATTTAGTACTTACTGTTTTTATGCTAAAATTAAAATTGATTAATTCTATGTAAAATGTGTACATCCATACGAATATGTGTGTAGGTGACTTGGGTTTGATTGATGTAATTTATATAAAACACATATTAATAATTGCACTTTTGAGAACGCAGATGAACGTAAGTATGATACTTTTATATCGGAGAATGGAATGGCTTCTTTCTATAAGTGTGTATAGTTTAAAGAGGCAAAACGAAACTAGTTGATTAATTTATTACTTGGTATACAGCTAATTGTTTGATAAAAGAAAGTAAGCACCATAATATAGGTATTTTATTGAAAAATATTATAATGTAGGAGACTATGGTACTGCACATTTGCTTTTAGATTTAAGTTATAAGACACTATACGTACTTTGGATCTAGTATAGTTTTGAAAGCAGAGAGTAAATTGTTCTTTGTTAAATCATGTATTTGCAATTGTAGCCCTAGTCCGCTTTCTTCTATGGCTGCAGCATTTGCTGGTTGATCTCCTACTATAGGTACAGCTACAACGGGTACAGCATTATGTATTGCTTCGGTTGTTCCTCCCATACCAGCATGAGATAAAAATCCTACTGTTTTTGGATGACCTGTAGCAAAAGAGATATATTGTATATGTTGTTATTATTTAGAGTAAGACCCTCGTTAAGGCAGTCCCTTTGTGAAATCGAAAATGAAATAAATTGTATGTTCTCCGTTGATTTTGGTATAGGTGAAATTCGTATTCATAAAATTGATTAACAAATATAGTTGACTTAATTGCTCGCCAAACTAGGAAAATTGTATTAAAAAATTACAATAGTTTTTTTACAGCATATCCAGCCTAAAGGGGAATAGTTATTTTTCAGTAAAACACTAAAAGTAGATCAAAACATACCTAAAATGTCAACTTGCGGTAACCAATCAGCTATGTAAAGTTTATTCTTATTAAAGTTCATGCTCTTGTTTTCCCATTTCCATATAAACCTTTGTGGTAGTTCATTCATGGCCCCTAAAATAGCCTGTACCTTATCTTCAGGCATAGTAGAGCACTGCACGACTGAACCAAAGCTAATGTAAATAACACCATGTTTTGCTGCATCAACGAACTTTTTGAGGTCCTGGAATAATTTATAATGGTTATTAATATTGATCAAAGTGTCATCGTATATTATTTCTGTTGACTATGCTTATAGGATAATAGGATCTGCCACGTCTTTGTCCACGCTTCCACAGGTGACGTAGTTTACAGCTATTTTGCCAGCATTTAAAATCGAGGGGTATTTTTAGCAGGGCCATGGATTTTCTAGTATGAAAATATATGAATTCCGAAGATTCCCGAAAACCTGGTATAATTAATGCTCCTAAATGCATATAGGTACTATCGAGCCCTTACCATTTTATGGTAAGTGAGATTTGCACCTAAGTAAGTATTTTCTTTTGTACAGGTGTTTCAAACTATTATTAATCAAAGTAATAGTTCGAAACACCTGTACAAGCAAAAATAATTATACTTAGGTGCAAATGTCGCTTACCATAAAATGGCGGCAAAGGCTCGATATGTACATGTTTTACTAAACATGTCCAATAAACATAGCAACTGTCCTATCAAACAAGTCTTTATATCACGTGGTTTCGACGTAAGGAAATCCCGAGGAATACAAAAAGTTCCCAATTATATTGTTTTAGTATCAATCGGATCCAAATTCAGTAAAATTTCCCGGGATAAAAATTAGCGCAGATTAAAGTCTAAAAATTTGCTCTCGCATTGAACTCGGCTCTGTAGTTTTTACATAAAACCCGTACATGAAATCTAAAAAATGCATCGTATTCTCTATTTTTTATATTGTATTCTAGTTGTTTTTTTTCTAATCGTTTCAATGTACAGACACGGCTAATTAGAATGTTATAATATTATAGGTAGATATTAATAATATGTCTAATTAAACTTACACCTGTTAATGGTTTAGCTTTAGGGACGTGATATCCACCAACTTCGATGACATTTGATGGAAATAGTCTCGAACCAGTTAACACAAAGTTATGGTATAGAAGTAAGAATTTGATTTCACGAGCTAGGTCTTCTAGTGGTGGTATATCATGGTAATATTCAGCAAGAGTATTTTGATCACTTCTCTGTGAAAGCAAGTAATAAAATGTCCTGAAGTAAGCATCGAATAAAACTCTTTCAACTCTTTGATACAGCGTTGGTTTCGTTCCTCCTTCAAGAAAATGGAAAGGTACAAATGCTGGGTTGTAAGGTATTCCAAATCTTTTGTAATGGTACGGCATAAGTATATGAGAAGTCATGCCCACTACTGGAGCTCCTAATTTATACGCCAGTCCCAAAGCACAGTCACTATTGAATTGTTCCACCACAATCACATCGAATTTAGGTTTACTATCAATCAAATCTCGCACTTGTTTATTTGCCACCATCACTTTACAGTTTTCTTTTCCTGAAGACGTGAGAAATAAGCATATACCTAAAATAATTTTGTATGACCTTTCAACTGGTAAATCATTTTCTACAACCTTAATACTTCCTGCAAGGCTTATGTCGTGGTAATTGGCTGGTGCATCCTTTTCGGGGAAGTGCGATATAACAGTAACATTGTGACCTCTGTTTGCTAATTCCAGCAAATATATTCTGAACACGAAGAAATGGCTCTTTCCTTGGTACGGGAATATTCCGAGTATATTTAAAGCATTTGTATGATTGATTAACACTAGTACTGATAATAGACCAGTTAGCGATGTGCATTTCATTTTGAAGCAATTTACTATTATGGTTGGAACTTGCGGTCGTCCGCCACCTAAAGGCCCAGAAATTAAACTGGTCGACGGTCGCCCTACGCTTTGTATGTATTCCAATAACGTTTGGCCTTCATCTTACATAGTCAGTGACGACATCATGCCGACAAAATTAAGCGTAGTCTTTCGAACAGTAACGTTCATTTTTTTATATCAACCTATAGAATTTGTGCTGATTACTAGCAAGTACATTTTAGGTGCAACTATAGTCTTAAAAACGATGTTAATGGATATTATGCTTTAATTGATATCTTAGTACCTTAGTAGACATTGCCATTCAAACAGTCAGGACCAGTGAGCTTAAGATCATTGGCCAGGACAAACGTGCTCACAAAATGATGTAACGCATATTGTGAGTAAGTTCAATGAACTATTTATTCAACGATAGATTATAGATTGCAATAATAAGTAACAGTAATATATACCCTGCCATGTAGAATATATATTATATGCAACCAGTACAAATATTGAATTCGACCTGTGAAAAAGCATATTGCACAATAATTAATCAAATCTCCTTACGTTTTTTGAAGTAAAACTTTTTTAGAATCGTTGTGATTTGAAACGAAAAACCGACGCTAAAGGAGATAAACACATAAATCTTTAGGACTAAGCCTGCGAGTGAGATATAATACATTATATTTAACAATTTAAACATGCTATGAATGTCAAAGAAGCAAGTGAGGTGTGTAAGAATAAGCCTATGGCGCTCTGTTGTTCGTGCCTACCCCGCAAGGGACCTGGCGTGAAGTTATGTATGTATGTCATTTAAACATTATATTCATACAGATAGAGTTGGAAATGTTTTGAAGTTTTTTGTTAATACTTTAAACCTTAATTAAATATATAATATGTGACGAATATTTAGAATTCCTTCCACCCTGGTCATGCTTTGTTTCACTTTTGCTGCATGTGAACTGCACACACACACACACACCCATACACACACATAATTTTTTATACGTTAAACTGCTATCCTGTATGGTGTACACTTATTCTGGGTTTCTGTATTTAATTAATTAGAAAAATTAAATGCTCCGTATATCATTATACAGAGTGGCCAGAACAGTGACGTTCCAAAGAAAAGAAAAGTAAATTACCCCTCCATGTATGTGTCAAAAAAATGACATGTATGTGTATTCGAGTTTTTATGATTGAAAATCGTTAAAACGTACTTTTAATTATGTGTACTAGTCGAGTTCACCTGTATTAAATTTTTACCAGTAGTAAAACAAATGAATGAAATTATAATAATTAAAACAAAATTCTAGATATAAATAACAGCAACAAAATGATATATAAAACAATTCTTCCACTACTTTTTGTGTGTTCATTAATAGCTTAAGATTTATTTCATGGCTTTGCTGTCAAAGACTTGGGTTTCGTATCCTATTTATTATATGGCCCAATAGAATGCTAATATCATACTATATAAAGTCCTGTACTAAGTACAGTGACGGAAATAAATGAAAGAGATATTGTTTGTAATTTTTTATTTAATAATAACATTTTAGTGTTAGATTTTAATCAAAAGTAAAAGCGCTGTTCTCTGGTTGTATATGCATTTTTGAGTCAATTTGCACTTCATCCGCAAAATACTACTATTGCAGACGCGGAGGCAGGTGTAATAATTAATATAGATGCGAATACATCTTACAATAAATTCTAATATTTTTACATATAAAATAACAAAGTTAAAATAACATCATATTATTTTAGTTTTAAAATATCAGGATAGAAATAATTTTAATTATGCTCAAACAATAATTAATGCCCTATTTGGCTCTTTCTACTTCTACCTATTTGTGACGTCATAAGTACTCGTAACAAATCTACGAGGCTGCGACTTTTTGTAAGTACCTATATAAAAAGTATGTCAGTTGATTTGACTGTCCGCTCCTCTATGCTGCTGTTGCTAATTTGCAATATTCTCAATAGACAACATACAATCTATGATTTGGCTATCAAATCCTATAAAGTATATAATCGAAAAGACCCAAATTAATTTAACTGGGTGAATCCTCTGCGCGCCACTACCAGTATTGTATTCTAATTTTCTTAAGAATTTACCATTTAAAGTGCCCTGTAATAAAAATAACGAGCATTAAACAGCGATGCTGTAGCAGTTTTTATTTATTTAAGTTTATGGCTTGGCAGCTAGACCTTTAAGCCAGATGTTAGATTACGATATAGTTTCTTCATTTTCTGAAGTCTATGTATAGTTCAGCTGAAGTGTAGGTTATCAACTGACTGAGTTCTTGTGACAACTCAAAAGGCCACATTTTACTATACAATTCACATTTCTCACAAAAACACATAATTACTTCTCAAAAATTATCAATATCCTACAACTATTGTTCATTTTAGAGTAATTTTACATATTTTTAGAAAATAAAATTGCACAACACAACATCTTCTTTCCGTTTCCGCCAAAAACTCTAGCAGGAGAGTTTTTTTAAATTTTAACTTAGCCAAACATTCTAAGGACCAGCCTTAGAATGTTTGGCTGAGTTAAAACTTTGCACCGACTTTTAACCGATGATTAAAATAAAATAATCGCTAAAAATGTATGCATAAACAGTGGTTATTTTATTTTAATCGTTGGTTAAATGTCGGTGCACACCAGTATAATAGTGTGGATTTATATGGATACTCAAATAAAATGTTTTTTTAAGCACATTACTTTGCTAACTAAGACAAGTTTGTACGCGATTGATAGCGTATTTAATTTTAGAAGCATAATAAACTTGTTTCCGTCGTTTGATTATATTATTTTTTTATTGCTAAGCTTCCATACAGGCAGACTGCCCAGGACATTGAAAGTGTTTACCGTCGCCTAATTTTTATATTTAAGTGTAGATATTTTTTGTTACATATTTACATAAAACAAAAAATATCTACACTTAAATAACTAAAAAATCTAAACACAAAACTAACGACGGAAGACGTCTGAGAGTAGCCTAATGTTTGGCTTGGACTTTATTTTTAATTTGTTTTCTTTTCCGTTAATGTATTATTTCGTTCTTTGATCTTATTGAGTAATTTTGAAAATAATACTTTGCTGACAAAAAATATTACTATAGTAGACACACTAAACGTAGAAATGATGTCTAAATAAAGGTATTGGTAAAGAGGAACGTCTGCAGCGCGAACTCGAAATGTGAAGTTTTTGTAACGTGCTGCGTATTCGGTCCAATAGATGGCGGTGTCCATGGCCGATGTCGGACGGTCGTGCCAAGCTTTAGACAGAAATTTCACTTTGCTCCTAAACCTGAAAATTTACAATTATTTATGTTGTAAACTGTAAAGCGGCGAGAACAAAAGTGGTGGCATGTGCACCAACGGCCACATGTGTGTGACGAGTCCCTATAAAATGTATGATAATGCGTGTGAACTGCTTGTCGTTGGCCATCGCTGGCTTTGGTCGGGAGCCTGTTTGCAACCAGCCTTAGTAGCGTTAAATCTGAATAATAATAATACAACTACGTTTTACTACGACCCGCAGGGGGGATTTGTGGTTTGTGGCCTTAGGTGAGTAGCGACAACTCGTACCTGACTCCGGGGGGCAAGGCGAGGCTCCCGCCTCCGTGCTTGCCTTAACCAGCCGGTACGGAGTGGAGATCGCTAGAGCTAAGACTCAAGCTCCAGGGGTGGAAGTGATAAATGGCATCACGTCAGAAGTAGTTTCGGTGAACCTGCAGCCCACCTCTCTACACCCCTTAGCCACTCACACCCATGTTGCCCCTGTCTTTTATGGCATTTTTGGGGCCCATGCAGGGAGTGGCGAGTCACCATCTGCCCATTTTTCCATGTTCCACGAACATTGCGACGGGCAGACGCCATAGTCCCCATATTCCCAGACCCCTAGTACCACTAGTAGTTCACCTCAATAGACCGGTACTTTTTGTCCTCATTTCCCACAATAGTCCTACACTGGCCGGGGCTTGTCCTTGGGTGCATTATAATAATGGTGTAGACAGGGATAATCGCCACATTTACATTAAATTTGTCAAAGGGCCTCTACGTGTTGGCCTTTCAATGGCCCCGCGCAAGCCCTTCAAATGTCCGGGCCATTCTCGTGGCCCGTGGTCTTGAAAGACATACAATAAATAAACTACTTTTAACAGTTTTAAGCTTGCTATTTTATTAGATTTTTATTCCAACATTTCGGCCGCTTTTCAGTAGTTTAGCTTTTCTTCGTTTTTTACGCTAATAAATTGTATATCCCCAAATTAAGCATTTACGTTAGTGTTATGGGTAATATAAAACCGGATTACTCTGGAGCCGATCCCAGACACCCAGACCATAGTAAATAACGGAAAATGCGTTACCGGAATTTATCATGTGAGCCATCGTTACACTTACATAAAAACTTAATTAGAATGTATATATCGCGGGGAAGAAGCTTGTATGTAGTTATATATAAACTTTTCTTGAAAAAATATCTAGCTCATGGTAAAAACCGCTTAAAAATCCGTTGCGCAGTTTAGGAGGAGTCTGGAGGAGTTTGCGGATACACAGACTGACCACAGAGTATCTACGCTAATATAATAGGAAAAACTGACAGATACACAGACAAACGCGGAAAGTGAAGTGAAGTAAGTTTCTTGTACTAGGTTGTTAACGATGCCAAAATAGTTTGTAGATAGTTTTTAGAAAGTTGTTTCCCACGAAGGCAATGCAGATGCTAGGATATGGAATAATTTATGATGTCCCCCGTAATGTCCTTCATCGTTTTATATTTTCGAGAATTTCGGTAATAGTTTAAAATAAGACCATTTGCGTCAAAGAAAGATGATCCTGACATCTGCCATTGCCATTGTAGGTACATATTTTAGAAAATAGTTTTGTTATTTAACTGCATGCTTTGTTTTATTTTAGTGAGGAAACAATTTATTAGTGTATAGACACAGGGGTCGCATCTTCCCAGAAGGGTTGGGTTCAGCCCAGAGAAATCGTGGGAAGCTTTCTCAAAATGTTAGTATTTTTTTAAATGTATTTGTTAGTATAAGTAGACGTTGATTTGCTAGAGTTAAGTTAGTGTATTAAGTGTATTGAAAGTGTTAGTGTTAGTTGGAGTATATTAATGAGTTGGTTTGTGTGTATAAGACAATGTGTAGTAGTAGTCAGCAAGCAAGTGTATAAACTTAGTCAGTGTACGGATATACCGATTACGGATTTAATATAGCCAATGGTTTTTTATGACTCAGTAGCGAAATTCGATACATTTTAATATTTTACTACAAAAAAGGTAAAAATGCAACACAAGATGCGGAAAAAAATTGTGACGTTTATGGACCTAATGCAGTATCTGTGAGAGTAGCGCAAATTTGGTTTAAGCGTTTTCAATCCGGAAATTTTGATATCCAAGATGCACGTCGCTCTGGTCGCCCTGTTACGGACAAAATTGATGCCATTTCTGAAAAAGTGGAGCAAGATCGGCATTAAAGTAGTTACGATGTATCTGGAGAACTGGGAATTGACCACAAAACGGTTTTGGCGCATTTGAAAAAAGCTGGGTACACAAAAAAGCTCGATATTTGGGTGCCTCATGAGCTCACTGAAAGAAACCTAATGAACCGTGTACTCATTTGTGATTCTTTATTACACAGTAATGAAACCGAACCATTTTTGAAGAAGCTGATAACTGGTGATGTGATGAAAAGTGGATCACGTACGACAAGAACGTCCGAAAAAGATCGTGGTCAAAGGCCGGTCAGGCTTCACAGACTGTGGGGAAACCCGGGTTAACTCGCAATAAGGTGATGCTGTGTGTATGGTGGGATTGGAAGGACATTATTCATTATGAGCTGTTACCGCTAGGCAGGACCATCGATTCTGAACTGTACTGCGAACAACTGATGAGATTAAAGCAAAAAGTTGAGAGAAAGCGGCCGGAATTAATCAACAGAAGGGGTGTGGTTTTTCACTATGATAACGCTAGACTCCACACATCTTTAGCCACTCAGCAAAAATTACGAGAGTTTGGCTGGGAGGTGTTAATGCATTCGCCGTATAGTCCTGACCTTGCACTTACAGATTTTCACCTGTTTTGGTCTCTGCAGAATTCCTTAGGCAGCATCAGGTTGACATCACGAGAGGACTGCCAAAACCACTTGTCGCAGTTTTTTGATCAGAAGCCGCAAAAATTTTATAGTAATGGGATCACGTCCCTACCTACAATATGGCGAAAAGTTATCTAACAAAATGGCACCTACATACTTTAGTCAAATGTAAATAATCTTTATAAAAAAATCTTTTGAATTTTTATATAAAATGCGAAGAAACTTTTTCCCCAACCTAATATATGACCGTCAAAAAGTGTTCTCCAGTGGAATTTATTTGAAATAAACTTTAGAACTTGATAAACCAAAAAAGAGATGGGTGTATTTTGTGAAGGGTGAAATGATGTTTCATGGTGTGAGTGAGGATGTATGTCAGAGTTGAGGTGTTTGGAGTTTGAAGTTGGAGACGATCAACATACGCCTTCACTGAGCCTATCTACTTTTAATTAAACTGAGTTATAATTTTAAAAATATTCCAACTTACTCCGGGTTCAGGACTGTCTTAAATTTTTCCAGTAATCTTTCTTTCGTCAAATCGCTCACTTGTATCTGCACTCCTAGTCCACTTTCTTCTACTGCCGCAGCATTACCTGGCTGGTCTCCAAATACTGGCATTCCGACTACAGGTACGCCATGGTGCAAGGCTTCAGTTGTCCCGAGAAGACCACAGTGCGAGTAAAATGCTAATACTTTAGGATGTCCTGGAATTTGCAAATAGAGTCAATAGTTTAGATAAGGAAATCCGAAAATTATCAATAACCACTCGCTTTTAAAGTCGTGGTAGGCACTTAGGCAGTTTTCTGACCTAATGTGCATATTGTAACGATTACCACGTGCTAACAACGGTGAAGGAATACATCGTGATGCAACCTGCACATCGAGATAACCGATGTGTCAAACCTACCAAGTCGCCTTGTACATGCGTGGCGGGTAGACTGTCCGTCCCCCTATAGTGGGAGGCCCGACCCCAGCAGTGGAACATTTTTGGGCTGCTATTATTATTATATATACTCACTATTATGATAGATTACTAGTATTACAAATAGAACATTGTAGTGTATGCAATAAATTACACGAAACAGACTCAGATACAACGCAAAAAGTAATACCTATAGAATATGATTACTCATGTCATAAAACTTTGTTGTTCTTAATTGATAATTCCCTAAAGTTAAGTATTTTTTTAGGTATAATCATTACATTGCATTTTTGTTAAGGTATTTATTTATCTGCGTTAATTAATCCGCTAGTCTTTCATATGCAGATATCTTTGTTGTCAGTGTAGGATCTTGTAACTACATATTAGGGTGACATTATTTTTTTGTCAAAATTGTTACATGGACTTATTACAATTTTGTCGAAAAAAATAATGTCATCCAAGATGTACTCACAGGTTCTTCACTGACGCCGACATTATGCTATTTCTATATAATACTACCTCTAGGGTGCACTTCTATTATGAATATATCAACATTGTCCTGTAATGGCACAAATTAGGGTTCTGCACATGACCAAGTAATTATGCCGCCTATTATAGACCCCGAGAATGACAGAGTATCTAAGAATACATTCTGATAATTAAGTACTTGAGTGGTAGCCTAATTACGTAAGCTAATAAATAATAATAACTATATAATTACCCAATATATCGTTCTGTGGTAACCAACTCGATATGTAAAAGTTCTTTGGATTCCCAGGTAATGATTTTTCTTCCCATTTCCAAATAACTCTTTGCGGCAGTTCCGATAGTGCTCCGACTATAGCCTCAACTTTGTCTATAGGAGTTGTAGCGGCTTTTAACATAGACCCAAAGCTGATATAGATCACTCCATGTTCCGCTTCCTCGATGAACTTTTTCAGGTCCTAAAAAAGAAGAGAAGAGATATATGTATAATATCTTAGTAATTGTTATCTTAGTAATTATGGAGAAACATCAGTGGTTTACAGGCTAATCAAGGATTTTTGTTCAAAATTATAAGAAAACGTACTTAAATTTTTTAAACTATACTATTTTCAAATCTTAAATTAATAATACTTGTAAATAAAATCAATATAAAAAATGTAATTAGGTAATATAATGACAGGATGATGACCAAGCTTCTGGAAAGAAATAATTATATAATTGGCCCCAAATCAATGTCAGTTGGGCACGTTCCCAAAATACGGGCCACGTTTCCACGTCGTATGGCAATAACAATAAGTACATTCGGTAATATATTAGTGACGGACTTTGCGCGTTTTATTGAATTTCGACCTGCAGTATTACGTTTAGATTTGTTGTGTTCGGTTATATTTATACCTGTGTTATACGTGTTTGTATAGTTCTAATAAACTCTATAGTGATTCTAACGGCATTTTAATTCGAGTCCCGCTAAACTCGTAACATTATGTTATATTCAGCTACAAGATTACCTATGGTGTACTGTAGTTGATATAAACTTTTTGGAATACAAATGTTCGTGAAGTATGATCAAAAATTATACTAAAACTAGAACTTTCCGCGCGGCTATGCTTACATTAATTTCGGTTTCGTTACTCCCAGAAACTGGTTACCCTATTTTTGTGATATCATATTACATATTTATCCATGTTATAAAAAATGAATATATGATATTGCGACAATAAAGTCTTCATCACTGGTGTAAACTCAAAATTACATAAGCAGGGGGTCTACGCAAAGTCGATAAACATAGTAAGGGGTCTACGAGTCATAAATCTTTGGAGACTTGGTAATTTAAAACCTTTTCTACTTTAATATCTAGGTTTAGATGTTCTTCAAGTTGACTAAGACATTTAAACTTCATTAGATCGTGTAATTGCTAGCAAAATCGTGTTTGTGATATACCAAAATTATCTTCCAAGGAAAAACATTTTATACGTAAGTAGCACTATAATTGTTTTATTTCACAATAAAATATTTTACTGCATAATTATGTATATTCAAAAGTAGACTCATAAGTCAAGTCATAAGTCGTGATTTATTTGACATACAGACTCATACAGTAGTTTGTGAGACAGGATATGCTTTGAAATAACAAGAGGTATCGCTTGGTTTCACCGCTATTAAATATTCATTGGTGCTCTAGTTCATGGTTGCTCGTCTTTGTCTTAGCCTCATGTTTTCCTATATTTTTTTTTATTAATTCTTATTTAACTGGTATTTTTAATATTAAAATGAATTTGTTTAGATATTTCTCTGTCATTTTTCATGGCTTTGGGAATGAATTAATAAATACCTACTTTGGATGACAGGGATAAACACGATATATTTTTTATCGTAAAACTGAACAATTTCTACGGGATACCGGGATACATTAACAGCAGGGATGTGATATGAATAATAATATACCATTTTCAGTTACTGTTGCCGATATTAAATTATTTCGGATTGTTCGAAAGTTTCAGATAGTTTCAGTTATGAATATTTGATTTTTTTAGGAATTGTCAAAGGAAAATACAAACAATTACTAGGCGAGTGAAAACCAAACCAATTACGTATCGCATTTAATGTTTAAACTTTAATAATAATAATAAACTGAAAACACGTATAGTAATTTGTTAATTTAAATATTTGTTAAATTTAAATATTCAATACTTGTTAAGTTTAAATATTTGTTAAATTATATATTATTATCAAATTACCCGCATAGGGGGCTTTGTGGCGAAGCTGTACATGAGTAGCGACATCTGGGACCTGACTCCGGGGGCCAAGGTAAGGCCCTAGCCTCCGTACTTGCCTTAGTCAGCCGGCACGGAGTGGAGATCGCTAGAGCTCAGACTCAAGCTCCAGAGGTGGAAGAGATAAATGGCATAACGTTGAACGTAGCTTGGGTGATACTGCAGCTCACGTCTCCACACCCCTTAGCCACTCACACCCACGTTCCTTTCGTTAATCTTAGCATTTTTAGGGGCCCATGTAGTAAGTGGTATGTCACCGTCTGGCCTTTTTTTCCATGTTCCTTGAACAGTGCGACGGGCTGACGCCATAGTCCCCATAGCCTCATATTCCTAGTTTCACTAGCTCTCTCCTTTCTTTCACCATATCCCAATTAATTGGGGTCGGCACAATATGCCTTTTCCTTCCACACTCCTCTATTTTGACATACATCTTCTGTCACACCACAAATCATTATATCATCCTTCACACAGTCCAACCATCTTTTTTGGTCTACCTTTACACCTGTTTTTCTACCTGTACCCATCCATCTTGTAGTTTAACATTCTTTTGTCACGTGACTTCATCCTTCCTCATTATATGCCCATAGCAACTTAGTCTTCTTCCTCTCAATTTTTCAGTCACGGGTGCAACTTTCAAAGATCCCCTTAAGTACTCATTTCTCACCTTATCCATTCTCGTAACACCACACATCCATCTCAACATTCTCATCTCAGCTGAGTGGAGACGTTTGTGGTTTATCACTTTAGTGGCCCAACATTCGGACCCGTAGAGCATGACTGGTCGTATGACAGATTTACATATTTGACTTTTCAGTTTCAGTGGCATTAGTTTGTCGCACGTCACACCGGTTACCTGTCTACACTTTAGCCATGCTACATTTATTCTTCTCCTTACATCTCTCTCTATAACTCAATTACTCTGCAGTAGTGAACCAAGGTATCTGAATTCGGGGTTGCATGGTAGTGTGGCTGATTCTAGTTTAAGAGGCACAGCACTAGAGGTCCCGCCAAAATCACAAAACAGGTATTCAGTTTTGGTTCTGCTTAATTTTAATCCAACGTTCTCTAGTGCTTGCCGCCACCTCTCTAGTTTATTCTGAAGTGTCGCCCCGTCTTCATCCACCAATACAATATCGTCTGCGAAGAGCATGCACCAGGGGGCCTCATCCTGTACCTCTGCGGTCAGTGCATCCACGAGCAGCAGGAACAGGTAAGGACTTAAGGCGGATCCCTGGTGCAAACGTACCTTCACAGGAAACGTGTTCGTCGTTCCTACTGCAGAGCGGACTTGTGTACTAGCATTCTCATACATGCTTTCTATCAATCTTACGTACTTCTCTGGCACACCTTTCGCTCTGAGGACCCACCACAGAACTTCTCGGGGGACACGATCGTATGCTTTTTCAAGATCTACGAATACCATATGGAGATTTTTATGTACCTGTCTATATTTTTCCATTAGTTGGCGTATTGAAAATATGACATCTGTTGTGCTACGGCCAGGCATAAACCCGAACTGGGATAGCGTCACCTCCGTTTCCTTCCGTAGTCGGTCCTCAATAACTTTCTCCCATGCTTTCATAGTATGTGACAGCAGCTTTATTCCTCTATAGTTATTACAGTCTTGGATGTCTCCTTTCTGCTTGAATATGGGCACCAGGTATGATTGGTACCACTCCTGGGGTATAGTCTCTTCGATCATCAACTTATTGAAGAATAAAGCTAGCCACTTCCTCCCATCCTCACCTAACATCTTCCATACTTCGATAGGGATACCATCTGGTCCCACTGCTTTACCATTCTTCATCTTTTGCAATACATCTTGCACTTCATCCACACTTATTGCATTCACTAGCCCCATATTTCCTTTCATATCTTCTAGTTCATGTTGCCACACATTTTCTTCATTCGGCAACTTATTAAAATATTTCATCCATCTCGCTTTTATACTGCAATCATTCGTCAAAACCTTTCCATCTTCATCTTTTATACACCTGATGTGAGTCATGTCCTTGCTTTGATGATCTCTTTCCTTGGCAAGTCGGTACAACAGCTTTTGTCCTATGCTATTTCTTATGTTTTCATATAACTTTTTCTGAACCCTGGCTTTTGCCGTAGCCACCGCCTGTTTTACTTCCTTTTTTATTTGTTTGTACTTTTCTTTGGAGGACACCTGGGACTCAATATCAGTTCCGCATAGATCTCGCTGCCATTCCTTAAAAGCATTCTTCTATTCTTTTATTCTTCCCTGGATTTCCTCATTCCACCACCAAGTTTCTTTGATAATCTTGGTAGCACCTTTCGTAACCCCAACCACTAGTTTATAGTGGAGTTTCACTAGCTGTTCACCCCAATAGCCCTGCATTTTTTGTTTTTGAGACAGGGATAATCGTCGGTCAGTTTTATGGTCCGTGGTTTACAATGATAATAAGCTGAAAGCGCGTGTAGCAATTTTGAATATAATAAAATATAATATTTGTCAACTTACATATTATTATTATAAAATATATTAAACTATCATTGCTATATACTAAGTGTGTGTTTTATTTGAAAAGATAAGAGGTATTTTTTAAAATGTAGATTAATGTTTCAAACATGTTTTTCTTATCCATTATTTATACTCTTAAAGCACTTTTGGCTGTAGTCTTTGTTTAATACGAGTATGTTGAATTTTATATTATTGTTACTAATATTTAAGATTGTTTTTCCAGGGTACAGGACATGGGACAGAGATCAGAACAAAAATTACTTAGTGCCATATTCAGAGCCATGGTAGCTTAGTGGTTATCACAATCGCGACCTAAACCCAAAGGTTCTGGTTCGAATTCTGACAGTAGGCAGTTAAACAGTTTTCTGATCTAAAGTGCGTAATTTACAATTACCACGCGTTAACAGTAAAGGAAAACATTTTGATGAAACCTGTTCGCCGAGATAACTGACATGTGAAACCCGTCGCTTTGGTCAAGCGTGGCAGTGAACAATCCATTCCCTAATGTAAATAGGAGGCCGGAGCCCAGCATTGGGACGTTTATGGGCTGTTATTATAAATGCACTCAGAACCGGATAATGTTCTATTAATATATCATTTCTCATTTTATTTTTAAATAGGTATTATATAACTATTTTGACATAAATGAACGAGGTATGCTTCCTTATAGACAAATCATAAAAATCGTACCTAACAGTATTTCCTAGTGATTTTATTATTTCTGTCAGTTAGTGAGATATTCAGTTGTTAAAACTGCTACCCCACCCTTAATATTTCAATCATAGCATAAAAATATCTGTAATTCACGCCAGGTCGTAGAAGCATAACGGTTATGTTTTGGACATTGCTCCCATCATTAAAAAGGTAAAGTAATAAGTTGTAAAGGCTTTTCTAGTTAAATTTCCTTTAAGCTTATGCGTGCAGGAACAGAGAAAGAATACGATTTTCTGCGGCCGGGGGCCTGTCGAAAGAGGCGACAAAATAACCCACAGCCAGGTGGTAGGGTATTTACCAGTTTGTATGGCTACCACCCCTGGTCTGGAGTATGCCGCCATAACAACCTTGAGTTGCGTTCCGGTATTGGTGGCTAGATTCCAGTCGCCCTTTAAAGAGCGGCAGCAAATTGGCAGCATCTTTGGTGTTACAAATATCAATAGGTAACCGCTTTCCATCTTTCTGCTAAAGTCATGCAATAAAAAAGCTATTTTGTGAGGTAATTTTAATATCACTTACGTCAGGTAGTTCCTTAGGTTTCGCCACGTGGTAGCCGTTGACTTCAATGATGTTACTTGCAAATAGGTTAGGTCCGAACAGTAGCGGATGGGAGTATAAAAGGAAGAATTTAATTTCACGAGCTAATTCTTCAAGAGGTGGTACGTCATCAAAGTATTGCGCCAAAGTCTGGTCATCGATTCTATGGGAGAAATATTTGTACAAAGTATTAAAATAGGCCTGGAAAAGTATTCTTTCTACGCGTTGATAGAAAGTTGGTTGAGTGCCTCCTCCGAAGAATTCCATGGATACATATGATGGGTTGAATACTATACCAAATCTTTCGTAATGCCATGGCATTAAGACATGGGTTGTCATACCCACAACGGGCGCACCCAGCTTATAAGCCAGGCCCAACGAGCAATCGCTGTTGAACTGTTCAGTGACTACCACATCGAATGTGGCTTTTGTCTTCCAAAGATTTTGTACTCTTTCATCAGCTAGTAACGTTCTACAATTGTCTGTACCATAATGCACTAAAAATAAACTAATAGCTATAAGAGTCATATATGAACTTTTCATAGGAAAAACATCTTCTAAAATTTTTGATTTTCCAGCCAAACTGATATCCTGATAATTATCAATCGGTTCCTTCTGAGGGAAATGCGATATAACGGTGACATGGTGACCTCTCCTCGCTAACTCCTTTAAAAATGTCTCGAAAACAAAGAAATGACTCTTGCCCTGGTAGGGAAATACCCCTAATATGTTTAAACTGAACACTTGATTAAGCAAAAAAAGTAATGTAATTAATATATTAAAATGTACGCTTGGTTTCATTTTTCATGCGTTCTAAAGTATTGGTTACACTACACTTGTTCAACACAGACTGATACTAAAAATAAGGTTACAGTATTATTTTATACGGTGATAAGATTATGTGATGGTCGTTCAGCATGACACCGTATTTGTACCGGTGTAGTTTAAAAGATTACCCAATTTTATATTTAGAATTCCGTTGATGACCAACAACATCGAATTATTTATTATGAAGTAAGTTTGCGTTTAAACACTATCTCGTTTGATGTCCATCGAATATGAAGTTTAGGATGGAAGAAGCTCATTTAGAAGGTGCCTGTTTCCACATGATTTCAGGACATTTGTATCAGGAAACAAGCAGTTTTACTCTTGTACGGCGCCCGTAATATAAATATAAGTGAAGCGCTTCGTTCATTTAGATGGTAGGCCCATTATATACCGGTGTCGAATGCCAGCGCATCAGGTTACCCGATGTTGAACGGGAGACGGTGGTATTAAATTAAATAGCTCCATTGCACACTCTCCAATGTATATCCAATAGATTTCTTCCTTTGAAGTTGAATTTAAACGTCCCATGTCGGTGTATGGCTGGAGCCGGCTACAAGATGAAAAGCAAAAAGATGTCTAGGATCTGCCTCGAAGTTTTCTGTTGTAAAGCTGTTATGCATAAGATAAGCGTGACTTGCTTGTGTCTCTTTACTCTACGCGGTCTTCAGCATACCTTATTTTGAGACCATTGGTACTACGTATCCTTCCTGACGTCAAGACAGCATTTCTTGGGCCAAATCCTTCTACTGAGACCTGGTGGAGGCCGCATGGATACATTTTCAGTTTTATTCGTTTCACAATAAGCAATTTGTTATTATGTATATAAACAAACTATCTATATTATAAAAATCTGTAAATGATACGAGTTTAAATAATGCGTTTAAAAGTATGAAAAAATTAGGGGGGCTAATTCGGACCAGCAAATTCCGAAAATGCAATTTTTAGAATTTATCTCTGTCTGCTGGGCTGTCAGGGGATTATGTGAAAACTACCGAACGGATTCAAATGAAACTCGACAAAGAGCTAACTTATATCCCGGGGCGTAACTTAGAATACTTTTGTCCCGATAAATGACGTCGTTTCCATGGGATAGACGAAAAAAAAATATGGCGCGGCGATCGCATCTTCTTTGGAAACTACTGAACGTATATGAATGGAATTCTACATAGTGCTGGCTTATAACCCGAATTAAAATTTAAGATATGTTATATCCCGATAAAAGGCGATTTCCTTAAAATAGACGGATTAGCAAAATAGATGCCGCTGCAATCGAATGTTTTCAATTCACCAACAAATATGTAAGTTTTTTAATTTTTTTAATTGCAGGAGTTCAACAGACCGGCAGACGGCCTACTTGATGGAAAGCGGTTACCATCGCCTATGGCCATTTGCAACGCCAAAGGTGCTACAAATGCGCTGCTGCTCTCTTAAAGGAGACTGAAACCTGGTCACTAATGCCGGACCACAATTAAAGGTTGTTATGGGTACATACTCTAGACCAGGGGTGGCAGCCATCCAGTCTGGCAAATGCCCTACCATCTGGATGTGGGTTGTTTTGTCGCCTCTTACGACAGGCTGCCCGGTCGCAGGAAATTGTATTCTTTCTCCTTTCCTGCACCGATAAACAGATAGTTGTCATAAACCACATGTTATTCGTTGTTTTCCTTCCAATCAGGTTGATTCGACTAATCTCTATGTTTCGATGTGATGATGTTGTGTAGACTTTAAGGACTAAGTTTCTTTGTTATTATATTTTATATGTAAAAACCGAATTGATTTTTTATGCAAGTAACATAAACCTGCTGCCCTGGGCTTGACACGCGGCGTAGCTTAGTGACAAACTCGAGTCACTAAATATATTGCTACGGAACCTATTAGTACAAAATACCAATTCCGATTATAATCAAACTAAAAAGTTTGACGTATCAGTTTATCAACGAATCTGTATTTATGAATAAAAATAGCATCGTTTTAGAACGATTTTAACCAAATACAGGAAATATTTATAATTGAAACTGTTTTATTGTGTAATAAAATAATCTAGCAGATATTTTAATTTTTTGTTCGTAATAATTTATGTCATTTCGCATTAAACTTAGCGAGCAACTTACGAATTAAACTTTTACTCATGTAGATTTAGATTCTTTAATCCCGCGGACGCTATTTCATTTCCCGGGATTTAAGGTATTTTCTTTATATCCCCGTTTTAAAAAATATATTTTATATGTATATATATATATATATATATATATATATATACTTATTAAAGTATTCATTTCATACTGTTTAATCAGTCGGCTTCACTCGAGTAATATTTATATCCTTACTGCACGGAACCTATTCTATGGGATAAATTTATCCTCTGTTCAATCACGTCATTGATTAGGTATAGGTACACCTATTGCTATATCAAATTTCATGCAAATCACTTCATTTCTAAGGTCATAAGGAAGAAAGAAAGAAACATGTAAACAAAATGGCTAGTTTTTTTAATGAAATTCAATCACAAAATTTGAAAAATATTGATTTTTGAAGTAAAACTTGTTCAGAATCGTTGTGATTTGAAATTCGATGAAACGTAAAAAAGAGACACTAAAAACAGATAAACATATAAATGCACGACTAAGCCTGCTAGAGAATGAGATAGAATAGGTACATATTATATATTTAATCATTTAAAGAGTATTCTCATACAAACAGATTTGGAAATGTTTTGAAGTTTTTTTGTTAATACTTCAAATTTCGTGTCTTAAAGGTTAAATATATCATAGCAATATAATATGTAAAATATTATGTCACGAAATTTAGAATCTCTCCCACCCCTTGGCATACTTTGTTTCACTTCTAATACGTGTGTACTGCACACACTCACAATTTTTTTTATACAGTTTGGTAGATATTATTTGAATTTAGATATAGCAAAAAGTGATAACTTGAAACGGTACGTGCAAAGTTATATCTGATATAAAATATCTGGAAAGTTACGTAATGTTCAAGTTTTAATAATGAATTCATATTGATTTTATATATAACTATAACGATATGCTCGCGACTTCATCCATGCTTGACTTGGAATTCCTGTCGGATTCCCGGAATAAATGATCACACATTATATTACATATAAAATTTTCTATCGATCAGAGAAAAAAATCGTATTGGAATTTGATATTTTTAATCAGGTAATTAAATAATTCTCAGAAAAATTCCGACGGGATTCCTCGTGCAAAAAGTAGTGCAAATTACAAGTCTAAAAATTTGCTGTTGATCAACGAAAACCTCATCGAAATCGGTCCAGTAGTTTTACGTGGATCCCGAAGAAACAGTCAAGAAATCTAAAAAAATTGCGTCGTGTTCTGCATCGTTTTTTTAAGCTACTCCAGTTGTTTTTTTAATAGCTTCAATGTACAGACACGGAATTTTATAATATTATAGTAGCTTTTGCGGTTTAACAGGATAATGGGTGAATGACTTCACGAGACAAGGGGGTCAGTTTTTAACTATGAAACTGTTTGCGTAATAGAAATAGTGTGTTTTCACTACCTGATTATGATGACCCAATAGAAGGATATTTTAATGTGTTTCGTATAAAATATATAAAACATTTCCATTTACAAAATAGTATATTAAAGAGGAAATTATTAAAACATTAAAAGTGACACATACAAACAAGTAAGTATATATATAAAAGTGAATGGGGTTCCGAACCATATCCCTGGCATTGAGACCCATCAAAACGCTTTATGAAAGTTTCAAATGCCCAAAGTGCTGGTCCGTAACTGGGCCAATGTGCCAGCATTATCATTGAAAAAAGGAAATGAGTCTAGCGGTTTAGGAACGTTTCCATCTATTTATCGTTGTTCTGAAAACACTGCGGTTCGGGATACACACACAGAAACACACATATTTTAGTAAAAAACGTATTTAGTTTAGTAAAAAAATTACCATGTAAGGTTTTTATGAAACCAAAATATTATTGACTAATACAACAGAGAAAATTTAGCCTTATCTAAAGCTAATTTATTCATATTAGTTATAATACTCTGTGAAAAGTACCAGGAAAAGGTCCATAATACACAAAATGTTAGTTATTCATTCAAATTTATTTTATCACCTACAAAGTATAGCCTACTTTAGATACGGTACACTTACGCCAAAGAATAATCCAATAATCAAAACATGTTTTAAACGCTTTTTCCGGAATTGAATTTAGTTCTCGTCGCAAATTCTCCTTTATGTCTTCTACTGAATGAAAAGATGTGCCACGAAGTGGTAATTTGAGTTTAGGAAAAAAAAGTCGGCTGGAACCATATCTGGCGAATAAAGTGGTTATCGAGTAACCAGTATTTGTTGAGTTTAGTTAATTCGTTCAAAATGATGGCCTTGTGCGCAGGCGCATTTTCGTGGTGCAAAATCCAAGAATTTTCTTTCACAAATCTGGCCTTTTTCGTCGAATTTGCTCTCTTAAACGCCACATATCGCTTAAATAATACATTTTATTTACCGTTTGACCTTCGGGCAAGAATTCTGAGTACATAACACCGCGATAGTCAAAAACAATAGTCAACATGACTTTGAGTTTTGATCGACTTTGGCGTGGTTTTTTTTTCGGCTCAGTTGGAAAGTGCCACTCCCAAGCTTGTTGACTAGTTTGCATGTCAAACACGTAAGCCCACTTCTCGTCACCAGTTACAATGCGTTTCATGAATATTGGGTCGGAATTAATTAACTAATGATACGGATAGACTCCTGAGAAACAAAAAGTTCAGCGGCTATTTCTCTCAAATTCGAATGAGGATTTTCGGTCATTATTTCCTTTACTTTTGCGATGTTAACTTCTGTTGCAGACGTTGATGGCCTACCAGGCCGAGGAAAATCTTCCAGCATATCTCGACCGCTTTAGAACGCTTTGTACCACTCAAATGCACGTGTTTTTGTAAAGTCGATTCATCGTAAACCTTCTGTAACATTTTTGGTGTTTCCGAACACGAAGTTCCATTGGCGATGCATAATTTAAGACAAACTCTTTGTGCAATGTTTTTGTCTATTATGAAATTCGCAATACTAGATATGATCTAACTAAAAACAGCACTGTATTTAGTCTAAATGACATACATACATTTACAGTTACATATTTATACCGCTGTAGCCAATGAAGTAAATAAAATAAAGAGAATATTTATTTCTAATTGCGACACATACAATAAAAACAGATTAGAAAATGTAATTACAGACAAATTGAATGCCGCAATTTAAGAAATGAAGTTGTTACTCAGAGTCACTCAGTATAAATATATAAAATAAAAAGTCTGATGTTTACGCTTGAAGGAACTTAAGATATGAAATAATGTATGACCAGGGTCCTAAATATGAAGGGTTTCTTATAAGCAGAATATAATGGATTTTTACATTTAACTATTAAACAAATTACAAGTATTGCCTTTAAAGCATGTATCTTAGAATGGAGTAGTTGACATATATATCACAATAAGTTTTGAAACAAGATTCATATAAATGATATCGAGGCCTTCATAACAAATGGGCGTATACGCAAAAATGCCATGTTTTTGTTGTTAACTAAAATATATGCATGTTAAAATTTAGAAAGACTTACAAGTATGCAAGTGTACGTAAATAGAAGGGTATTCCAAATTTCAGCCTTATACAACCAGTTTTGTTTTTGTCACAATTTTGTCTCTTGTGTAAAACTGCACTTTTGTCTGTACGCCCATTTGTTATAAAGCCCTCGATATGTCACCCTATCATCAACATAACTTTAAAATATCATAATAGAAATAGTTTTAGGTACTGTTTAAACTATAACTAATACGCTATTTGATGCGTTATAGAAATGACATCTTAATTTGCAATGTTCGTACAAAATCTTGGTGGCCTTGGCGATTTGTAAGTTGATAAAAATATCTCACTCATCTCATACTTTGACTGTCACCTTCCTTATTTCTAGATTAATACTCAAGGGCAAATCGTGTATTTAAAAGTATGTACATTTGAATTCAGACGGATTTAGTGTTTTTATATATAATAAATACTATTAATGTCGGACGATGATGCGGTCGAAGATGGAGCACGTTTTCCTGGATAGTACCTATTCACACGAGACTTGAAGATTCCCGGATTGTACTTTTCGGGAAACAGGGACTTTGGTAGTGCATTACACAGCTCTGTCGTACACAGACGAAACGTGGAGGCGAAACGTTTCGTTCGCACTGGTGGTGTTTCCACTGTGAAACGATGGTGTTGACCAGAGTTCCCTGTCGTTTGAAGATGCATGGAATGGTAAAGGGGAAACCCAGTCAAACAGTTCAACCACGCACTATAAAAAAAGTAAAACTTTGATCATGAGTATTGTTCTGGAATACGTACGTGCCTTAGTTATCACGTCTATCTATAAATTAATGTTCATTGAGTTTAGGCGAGCACTTGAAGGATAATAGTTAGATTATTGTGTTATAATAGGGATAGACAGAGAATACTTTTGATGATATATATATCTGAAATTCCAGGCAGCAAAACTGTCTGTAAAGCTCCAGTAGATATTCTTTAAAAACATATTTGTTTAGCAACTTGATAGTTCAGTTTTTCGTATATTAATACAAATAATGCTCACCAACACTTAAATAATGCACTAAACTATAACTTGTTTTGTAACGAGGTTAACTACGTGTTTCAATTGTTTTCATTTTACTTTGACATTTGGAAGATTTTTCAAACTCTTCACTTTCCGGTATTATTGAAGGCGCTAATTCTAAGCAGCTTATTCAAGCCCTAATTCTACGATCCACAGCCAGGTGGTAGGGTATTTGCCCGTCTGGATAGCTGCCACCCCTGGTTTAGAGTATGTCCCCACAACCACCTTGAGTTGTGTTCCAGCATTAGTGGCCAGGTTCCAGTCTCACTTTATTGAGCGGTAGCACACTGGTAGCTAGCATCTTTGATGTTACAAATGTCCATAGGTGGTAGCCGCTTTCCATCAAGTGGGCCGTCTGTCTTTCTGCTGAACACATGTAATAAAATAAAATAAAAATTAAAATGGACAGGATACTCACCGCATTTGTTCAAGACACATTGGCAGGTTTTAGAGATGGGTAATCTTCACGCCCAGGTTACCATGTTATTAAAAAAAAAACTACAAAATAAAAAAAAAAACAATTTATTTAGATTATAATAACAACTTTTAACACCAGTCAAGTAAATTATCATCTCACATTGAGTTAAGCTAAATGCTTTAAAGTGGCGCCAAAACACTTTTTCATAATATTTTTCCAAAAAATATTTCAAAAGTTACTATTCAAATTTCACTCTTTTCGTTCTCCTTTCTTCTGTAATTTCAGCTGTCTCACTTTTGCAGCAAGAACAGCAGATGGCTGACAATAGTTTGTAGACTACGTATAGTAGAATATAGGCGATTAAAGCTAAAGAGCCTAGGACATCTAGTTGTAATTGTTGGTAAAAAGGTGCTTTGGCAGATGTTGCTTGCAGATTGGGAGCTCCGCGATACCTGGCTACGTATTCTGTCCAGTAGATGGCGTTTTCTAATGGGGAAATAGGACGGTCGTGCCACAACTTGGAAACTAGTTTTGCGCGCTGTTGCCTCCTGGAAAGTAAGAAAAAAGGTTTATTATCAAACTAATTCGGTAGATGAGATATATTACAATAAATTTAGCCAGAGATAGTTAAATACTGTTCTGTTCACACTCTAGTATATTAAACTTAACACTTTTGTATGTAGATAGATACTCTTTATCGCATCGCGGGTAAATTGTATTGACATGAATACGAAAATTATGTTGATGTAAAATAGCAGGCGCTAAAATACAATACTATTGATCTCACTTTGAAAATATCATGATATAAACAATTTTGATTCCAGTTTAAACAACAGTTTTGCAACGCGACTCTTTTATGTGATGACGTCAAAACTAGCTACTCTCGTAAAGAAAATAGTGAAATCTAGGAGGCTTTGGCGTTATGCAAGGTGACAAAGTCTCAGTTGATTTTGACTGTGGTGTAAACTTGGTGAAATAGTTATAATATTTTAATGCGTTGGTATATTTGTATGACTACAAACAAACACACTATATAGTCAAGGTGGATAAGTGCGAGTTAGTAAGTAAGATTTTGTCCGTACAGGATCGGATAAAGAATATTATTTCTTGCGGCCGTGCGGACTGTCGTAAGAGGCGACAAAACAACCCACTGCCAGGTGGTAGGGCATTTGCCCGACTGGATGGCTACCACCCCTGGTCTAAAGTATGTCGCCATAACAACCTTGACTTGTTTACCGGCATTAGTGACCAGGTTCCAGTCTCCCTTAAGAGAGCAGCAGCGCATCTGTAGCACCTTTGGTGTTGCAAATGTCTATTGGGGACGGTAACCGCTTTCCATCAAGTGGGATGTCTGCCTGTCTGATAAACTCCTGCAATAAAAAAAACCGTCCGTGGGGTAAGTTTGTACACCTCTCATTTCTTACCTTTGTTAGACGGAATTTAACGCCAACTGGACGTAGTTACGCAAAAAGGATCCAACCCCCAAAATATTACTTTTCAATTATTAAAGATTAAAGTTTTAGCTGTATTTCCGCATTGATGCAGTTAAACTTATTTGTATAAAAAATGATACATTTACGCTTATATTTTCCTAAGAACCCATAGACACAAACAAGTACACCAATGCGGAAATACAGCTAACACTTTAATCTTTAATAATTCAAAAATTCAAAAGTAACATTTTGTGGGTTGGATCCTTTTTGCGTAACTACGTCCAACTATAATTCGAACATACAATTAAAATGTGTCTCAGCTTTACCGACAGATTTCCTGTCGGCATAGCTATTCAAACACGGAATTATCTTGAGACGTACAGAGTTCCCCCACCGACGGACTGCCTCACCATGACATACATGATTAAGTAATCCTATTTTCTTTCAAATAATTCGATCATTTACACGAGTGTACAGAAAAGAATAAGTGTACTTTAAGGTAGAAATATTTGATGCACGGTGTACACACACACCGTGCAGGAACGGAGAAAGAATACAATTTCCTGCGGCCGAGCGGCCTGTCATAAGAGGCGACAAAACAGTCCATAGCCACGTGGTTGGGTATTTGCCTGTCTGGATGGCTATCACCCGTGGTCTAGAACATGCCGCTATAATAACCTAGAATTGTGTTCCGGCATTAGTGGTCAGGCTCTAGTCTCCCTTCAGAGAGCGGCAGCACATTAGTAACACCTTCGTTGTGACAAATGTCTACCCAACGTCACGGACCCTAGCAGACTCTAGGTGTTTCGCACTAGTGGGGGTACCTAGTTATGTTCAATTACAGTTATTTACTCTAATTTAAGGAGTTATCTTTACAGAAGTATTGGCAACATAATGCAGTTTTCTATCATTTGCTTTAAAGTGCTCTCTCACCGCGAGCATTTGCTGTAATGTATGTAACAATTATGATTCGATTTCGAGCATTACGTTACAATTCTGTGTCCCTGACTGACGAGCATTCGCCTGTAACGAAACATTTATAAATCGATATTGAGATTGTTTGATTCCATAATGTCAGACGAAGCGTTCGGTGCGAACTTATAACGATAATTTGTACCAAAATAGTACAGATTGCAAAATTCCAGGTTATTCTGCCTCACCGATGTAATGCTCGATTCTTTAAAGTGACATTCGGTGAATGCTCGTGGTGAGGCAGCACCTTTATTAGATAGAATATAATCTATATTTTATAATTGTGTAAAATAAAATATGTATAGGCAAAATAGTTATTTTAAACATTTTGACTTACTTAGGGTCCAAAACTTCGTTAATAGCATCAAGTAGATATTTCTTTTTAAATTCGTCGTACTGAACGGTAGTAGCAATGCCAGCATCTTGCAATGCTGCAGCGCTTCCGTATTGGTCGCCGAAGAGAGGTATTGCTACAACTGGTACTCCAGCGTCGATTGCCTCAATTGTACTCAAGATACCAGCGTGAGATACAAATGCCTTCACATTGTCATGTTCTGTAACATAACAAAATTAAACTGGAATAAGCAGTGATATTAAGAATTTGGGTTTACTTTATTTCGCCAATCAAACATGCCTTGTTTCTGGTATTTGATAAGACCCAATAAGAAAATAAATTATTTGTTTACAACTTGTTAAAATAATATTGCAAATATATGTTAACGATTTAATAGCATCTGGAAACATATAATCAAACGAATATCTGTTGTAAACAAATATTGCAGTAAGATCCTTTTTAACCGAATTCCTAAAGGAGGAGGTTGCCAATTCGATTGTATATTTCTTTTTAAATATTTTTGTTACTCGATTTCACCGCCAATTGTGAACCGATTTTCATTTTTTTTTCTTTATTCAAAAGAGTATACTCTTCAAGTCCAAGTCGGGATTTAATAAGTAGATCCTAGGGAAATCGAAAGCAACCCTTGTTGTCTGTCTGTTGCAAATCTGTTTTGTTTTAACCAACAGAATACGTCACATAACGTCATCACATGTTTTAGTTATGGAGAATAAATCAAAATTAAAGTTACTTAAATTTCAAGTTTTCGTTTTCATAATATGTTCAGATACCTATATCGCTTCAAAACGAATTGACGGATTTGGAGAACCTTCTTTCTATTCTTTTTCATTTTCAGTTAAGTACATATTAATTTGCCTTACTATTGATTATTATATTCGACATGTACACATGTAACATGTATATTCGACATTATATTCGATATTATATTCGACATGAATTCCATAAAAGTTTGATCAATTTTGTACCAATGGTAATGTAAATCGTAAAATAATGAACAGAAAGATTATAGAAAGAAAGTCGGCATTAGGCATGTGAATTGTTGCCATTATAAATTTTTACTTACCACACTTTTTATACTTATATTTGAAATCGATTGAAACTACTATTTTTTCCACAACTAATGTATGTACACATATTAGAAATACAAAAAAATGACAATCTAATATAGGAAATAAGACTAATGTGGTTTGAATCTCACTTAAAATAAATAGAAATCTTTTAAAGTAAGATGTATCCAATAACACGTTTTATTATCTTTATTAAGGAAAAGACACTGTTCGTGTGTTTTTTGTAAACGTTTTATACGTAGCATATTTTTAAATAAAAATATTAAAATTTGAGTTACTACTGGTTTTGATAATAGAGTATAGATATTATAATTCTCACGATTATTTTTCGTTCTCTTGTAATAAAACGAGTAGAATTGTATGCTTACTAGTATAATCCAACAGTGAACATATTTCATTAGTAATATTATATTTTATGTTTATTATATAATAAAACAGGAAAGAGTGTCGTGCGAGGCAAACATAAAATAATAAAGCAGAACACTTACTCAAAATATCATATTGTGGCAACCATCTCATAGTCATAACGTTTCTTGGCAGATCGTGAAGCTCGCCTCCGTCCCATTTCCAGAGGACCCTCAGAGGCAATTTACGGAAGGTTGATAACAGTTCAGCTAATTTATCACCGGGCAATGTCGAGTCTTTCACAGTCGAACCCAAATTCACGTAAATAACTCCATGCTCCGCCTCGTTTATGAATCTCTCGATTTCCTGCAATTTATAGACGGATTCTTTTGCAAAAAAATTGTAACATTAACTGCATAAATAGTTCTTGTCTTATTTTTGGGTGTTTTATCCTTGTGTTGTATTTTAAACCTATTATTTACATGGAAATGAAAGACAACACCGAGAAAGGGGCGATAATTATGGTCACTTTAGTATTAAGGTTTTGACGTAGTTAATATGTCTAAAGTACCTGCTAAGCTTATATATGTAGAATACACTTTATTGCTTAACATTAAGGTACAATGCAAGAAGTTTATGTATAGATGAGAATATAATGTACATGTATGTATAAATGTAATAATGATTGTTTGAATCTATTTAGTTCTAGATATAATATAATATAAAAATATTACCGTTGGAAGTATTTTAGGAGGTCTCACGTGTATTCCGCCGATATCTATTACATTATCAGCCCTGGCAACACCGCCGAATACGGACTGATGTGTGTTTACAAACACAAGGCTTGCGTTGGCCGCAATACTTTCTAATGAGGGCAAATTATCTCCCAAATACTTATATAAGTAAACATGATCTGTAACTTGAGATCCGACGTAATAGACCCAGTTTGCGACATGATATAACACGTAATTCTTTAACCGGTCAAGGAACCATGGCTCTTTGCCGTACGGTAACACGGATTGGCTTACATACGCCGAATTGAAATTAATACCCAATCTATTATACTGCCATGGTTGAATGGGTTGTGGGCTAAAAGCTATATAGGGTGCACTCAAATTTGCAGCCAATGCCAGGCCGCAATCACTGTTATACGATTCCACTAGTACAACATCGAATCGAGGTCGTGTCGCGAGCAAGTGCAGCACTCTGTGATTATTCATAAGCGTCTTGCAGTCATCATTGCCGGCTTTAGTTGCGACCAAAGTCTCGAAGGGAACACGCGATACTTCACTGCTTATCACTGATTCGAAAGATAATCCTCTGTACACTTGTGATTCACTTAATAATATGTCTTTATAGGACGCCGGCGCGTCCGGCATTCGAAAGTGGCTAATTAATGTCACCTCATGATTTCGATTCGCGAGTTCTCGAAACAATCCGCGGTAAGTGAGATAATTGTTCCGGTCCAAAGAGGGAAATATACCGAGTATTTTGTAACAGTCCGTGGCGAATATTGTAGCGATGAAATAAAACGCGATGATCGCGTGTTTTGTCATTATGATGTCGACGCGTATGAATCGATGCACAGTTTGTTGGTTACTAGGGCGCAGTGGAAACCACCTTACGTAGCTATCTAATAATAGGTAGAATTTGTGAGGTAATCGTTCCGATTACGTCACCAGCTCGCTTTCGTAAGGTTCCGAAATATTCTGTGACTACACAAGATGGCATTGATCGTGACCTCGATTTGTAAATATTTTGTAGAAGGATCAAAATAATGTATATTTATGCTTCTACAACATAAATATTTGTTATATTTGTATCAAATTAATATCTATCTGATAAAATGATAACATTTAAGATATAATAACTGTTTCACAAGTAATTAAATTTATATAAAGATAAATACTAAATAACTTTTTTATGTGTATTTTCTGGCTAAAGCAAATTTATTTGTCGTAGTTTCGTTATATTGTGTAGTATAACGAATACATCCACATATAATATTATGCATCGGTATTAGGAGTTGGTAGACTAGAAACTGTTCTCGGGCGGCCATGCGCGACCTTCCACGTTGCGACACAACACAAAACAACACTTGCTATTGTTCAATGTTTATAGCTACTTAATTAACAAACAATGCGTATGTACAATGCAAGCATATTCTGCGCACTATTCGATTGAACTTTGTTTCGAGCGAGGATATGCAGGAAGAATGAAAATAAATGATACGCGCCGCCGGGTAGCGTTGGCGACGGACGGCCAATCAATGGTGACCTAGAATAAATGCATATTTGCGTACTTATCTAAATAATGTAAACATTATTGTTTTATTTTTAGATATACTTTCTAAATAATGTAAACATTATTGTTTTATTTTTAGATATATAAATGTCTGACTGTAGCTTGCTGTCTGTTTATTCGAATTTAATAATTATTCAAACAATTACATATTCATGAATAAAGGGCAATAATTTATTTAAATTCATTTGTTAAATTGTTTTGTATTAAATGGTGTATGGAAATTATTTTATTACCTACAAGCTGACCTGATAGCCACCTAGATAAGTGGTATTAACACTTAAAGAGTAGAATAGAAAAAGTATAGGAATGACATTTTGTTTCGAAATTTAATAAACTTGTTATTGGTTGTTTTTATACATTTTTGAAAATAAGTTAGTTTATTCCTAGTGGGTATCTTTCTTATATATTAATACACATAAGTTATTCTTCAAGTTCCTGTTTGCTGAATCATAATATACACATAATGTTAAGAATACAAGAACGTTAGTTGTCTTCATTTAAATTAAGTACGCCATTATACGATTCTGTGTACGACATGTAATTTTAATAGGCTAAATCTTTTACATATTAATGCAGTAAACTAAATGAAAGGTATGTTATATATATACTATACCATCAGTTTTAAACAACGGAAAGAGTCAGCACAATAAAATAAATGAATGTTAGATGCATACGTTGCGAGTGTCGTCAACGTATTGTATTGTCACACCACGACGAGACACTCTCGTAGGGTTTCACACTAGAGCTGCTTTCATTAACTACTAGGTAAACTTAGTTTGATTTACATAACATTCAGTTTAATTTTCCTCTTCATATATTTCGTATGATCTCATGCTAAAGGTAAGTAATGTTGAGATTTAAAATAGGGTATTGCAGTCGAATCAATTCAGATACTTTTTGAAGTGAAACTTCTATATAGAGGGGTCTTACGATTTTTCGCTCACGAAAAAGCGTCACAGTCACGTGGTCTAATTCTTACATTTTTAAACTCGTGATATCTTTCGAATGGGATGTCCGAATTGAATAATTCAAAAAGTTATATAAAGGTATTGAAGCAGTCTTGAATATGAAGTAATTTATTTTGATAAGGATTAATACCAAGATATAAATAAAGAGCCTTTTCTAGCGGCGGCATTTTAATTAAATTATTAAAATAAAAGAACACTTATTGTGGCATAACTATAATAGTTAGACATATGCTGTCGCGACACTTTTTGTAAATAATGATGTGTTCTACAAAGTTGTAGTACATTATTTTATTCTATCATCAATAGTTTTCGCAGCGCAAGCGATTTAAGGAAAAAAATCACCTTGGGTTACATTATTGGAGTTTTAGTAAGGATTCCCAATTTTGTTGTTAATATAATATAGCCTATGCCGCCCGGGAATAGCGTAGCTTGCCAACAGTGAAAGAAATTTTCAAATCGTTTGAGTTGTTTCGGAGCCTCTTCATCAAAACTGAGCAAACGAAATATTTTTGAATTATTTTTTTAGAAATATTTTTCTATTAACATAATTTGAGGTTCGAATGAAGATTGATGACGAAAGATGTGCATTTGTTAACGTTCCGTTGTATGTGTATAATTTTAGAGTAGACTATGGATGTTTTTTTGGTTCCGGATCGAATCCAGTTTTTTGTTTGATAAAATAAGATATGTTTACATAAAAAATGCATTAATTAAAATGTACCTATATAATATCAGCCCATAAATGTCCCACTGCTGGGCTCGGGCCTCCTATTATAGGGGAAAAATCGAAATCGACACAATGAATCGCAACAAAAGTTTAACTTGAAGTTCTACGGGCAGGTTTTCAAATTGGACAAGTACATTAACAATGTGCCCGTAACACTTCAAGATAAAATTTTGTTGCGATTCATTTTGTCACTTGTCAGTTGAAGTTTTTCCACTTGTACGTTGCGATTCGTTTGTCCACTTGTCCGTTGCAATTCTTTTTCCCACTTATCCGTTGCCATTCGTTTTTCCACTTGTCCGTTGCGATTCGTTTTTCCACTTGTCCGTTGAAGTTTTTATTTTCTTTAAAAACGTCGAAGTTGCCTAGATTCTGCACGAGCATAGCAAGTTATGATGTCATATATGTAAAAAGTCATACAGTGTATTAGTTATTGTTTATTTGCTAATTATAATTATTTTTACCATGATCTTTTAAAAGTATGATAACAAAAATATATTTCTTCGTTCTTTTGTATATACATTGTTTTAAACTTTATTGTAAAATGTGTCACCTCATTGTTTAATGTAATTTAGGGCACAAATATAATTATTTAAATTTACACAGATCGAGTATATAGAGCCAGAATTATTTGTTCTTATAAAAAATACTACAGGACCAACAGTACCAATTGTTACGCAGGTGAAACTCAAATCATGAGAACTAGTTTATAGTACAAAAAATGAAAAATGATATTTATTTTGCGAATAGCCTTGACGCATGTAAGCAAAAAATTGTTACACAGAACCCCCAAATTATTGTTAAGCGTAAAGTATAAATATCTTATATGATCTACGTTGTTGAGCGTTTCTTAATGAGCGTCCGTAAAAATAGAAAATCGTTTTCAGCTTAAATAAGTTTGCTAAATAAGCAAGAAAACTATTAAAAAACTAGCTAGCAGCAGCAGCATATCTAGTCCATAATTTGATTGACTCTGACCTCTGTGTTTAGGCGGGTTAAAGCTATGCCGGGGTTGATTCTTGGTATGATACATTTCGGAAAGATAATTTTCGTTATTACTATGGTCTGGGTGCCTGGGATCGGCCCCAGAGTAATCCATTGTATTTATATATTACCCCATGATACAAGCGTAACTTGCTTATTTTAGGGATATACAATGCCTGTTTGTCTGCCGATTATATTTATTTTTTATAACGCTAAAGATTTTGACGACTTATGAGTTTTGAATGCCGCCGGAGCAGAGGTCAGTCTATAAATATTTTGTTTAAAAATCATCAACCCTAGAAGTGGATGAAAAGAACACCAGACTCGGGGATTAACAGGATTTAAGCTTAGTTGTTTACATGGAAACACAGTTGTTCTGCAACAGCTTAGGAACTACATTAAAAATAACTATATGTTTTTTTTGTTATTTAGCTTGACACACCTTTAGTAAATGGTAAATTTACTAAATATGTATATGAATAGAAATATATCAGGTTTTTTAACTTTTATTATTATGACTAGATTGAAATGGTAGGTGGATAGGTGTATTAACATTTAATTTACAACTTCGGCCCTCGGGAGCTCTCGGAGAACGCTTTAAGGAAATGGGAATTATGACGGTCACCTGCCAATATATTTTTCATAATATAATTTACATTTGTGATAATATGAGTGCCTACAAACAATATAAGGATTTCCATAATTTCAACACCAGCCATAATAATAGACTGATAGAAGACTGCCATCTTTCGGATTACATAAAGTACTGTCTTTTTCCTTGGGGGTTGGTATACGCTTCTTCAGTAAAACTCCGAATGAAGTGTTCGATTTGCCCTTCATTAAATTTAAAGCTAAATTGAAAAGTACCTTGCTTAAAATGAGATATTATACTATTGAAGAATATTTAAATGACAAAACTGCATTTACGTAGCGGCTCGTTGCAGCCTATTATACTATTTTCTGTATAACGTTTATATTTTCCATAACATGTAATAGTAGAGGAGACGTGGGAGATCGACCTTCACCGATCTGATAACCAGATGAGACGTATCTTTTATCAAATATGCCTATAATTACTTGCCTATCCAAAAGTGCTCAAGGCTATTTTTAATTAAATTAACTTTAATCGATTTTTTTCATCACTTTCATTCTATTGATAACCAAATGAATTTTATTTTACTGATAGTTTTTAACACACAGAATATGCCTAGGTAGGCTTGCCTACTCATTTCTGTGTATGGCTACCTGGCAAGCAGATGTAAACAGGTAAGTCAATATAGGTGACTCCATCGATCTGCTAACTTATCGAAAGTTATATCAAATTTTAGATTATTTTATTACAAAATCAGTCACATATACTTGCCTGCAAAAAATCGTATTTAAAGTACTATTGCCAAGCTAAAAACTTTTAGAGTTTTAGCCACTTGATAGGTGCGGGAGAGAAAGTAGAGCGTCCGAGGTCCGTGTGGTAGAACAGAACACAGCATAACAGCTGCACGCTACCTGACCGTTGAATGTATCTGAGTGCGCATGCTCGTGTACATGTGAGTGACAGAGACAGCATTTATTTACACTTGTCAGTAAGTTTGAACTCCAATTTATTATAACTAATTTCGAACACAATTTTTATATTATTTCACACTAAACATACTTACAGCTATGCAATAATCAAAAATAAATAAGTTAATATATTATTATATTAATAAATAAAAATAAAAACTAATTACATATACAAGTTATGCATCATGTTGGAGAAGTATACCAGCAATGAGAATATTTTTAGTGGATTCCTGTAGTGTTTATGTAACATCTATATAAATTTCGAGTGAATATAATTTATGAAAACAATTATAAAATTACATACTGTTGAATACAGTTCAATGACTCATTGACTCTTCAGGTGATCAGAAGGCTGGTGCCTACCTCGGCCAACGGATCAGTATGGCGATCCAGCGAGGAAACGTAGCCAGCCTTCTGGGCACCTTACCTATAGAAGACGGTGATCTGGGCTCAGTATTCTACTTATAGTCTTGAAGGACTATGGGTAGAATATAATACAAATAAGTTAAGTTTTCTTATTTCAAGTTAAAGAACTTTATTTCACAATAAAAATTTACAATTCACTTAAACAATGAGAATATTCATTTATAATTTATTCAAAATAAGCTGTAATTTGTAACGAGATAAAATTTAATTATTTTATTCTGGTACTTTAATAATATTGAAAAAAAAATTAAACTCTAAATTGTTCATTTATTTGATTTTAAAATATGTTATACAGTTGAGTTTTTCATGTGGGTGGGCCTTGATGGCTCAAGCCAAAATTGTACAAGAAATTAATGAAAAATACTCTAAGAAGCCTCGACGTTGGTTTCGAACAAAACTGAAGAAATATATAAGATAAAAAAACCAATAATACATGTTTTATAACTGGTTGAAAGTTAGCTGTGTTTTTCTATATCAATAGAATGATATGTGGCGCCCTCTGATCAAAAACAAAACTTGATTTTTGGTTCACGATAACTTGACGCTACAGAATTACCAAACTCCAAAAAATAACATCACTTAATGTCATGTTATGAAATCGGTTAAAAATACAGAAAATGATTAAAAGTAAACTATTCTTAATTTTTGTTGGAATTTTCTATTAATTATCGCGATTTTAGGTGACTTTAACTCTAGCTCTAGGTATTAATAGTTTTGATTGTTGGTAACCTTGCGCGTCGAGTTATTGTGAACAAGGTATACTTACGGTTTTTGCTTGGTTATTCCTATTTCTTATTTGTTCTTTGATATGCCTACGTAAATATTCAATAAATGTTTACTAATTCATTGCATGCATTTGTTTATAGTTTGGATAATATTCCCCTCAAACGAGTGACTGAAGTGAGAGATTTGGTGGTGTAGTTAGACTGTAAACTTGTATTTTCGTCCCACATTGCTCACAAAGGCGTATCAAATGCTTGGGTTTATTCTAAGGGTTGGAAGAGACTTTAGGTTAGCTTCTACTCTAATTTTACTTTATAATTCGTATGTTAGATCTATATTGGAATACGCGTCCCCAATTTGGAATCCACAGTATCATATTTACATTAAAAGTATCGAGTCAATACAAAATAAGTTTTTAAAGCACTTAAATTATAAATGCACACATTTAAAGCCACTACCAGCTGACATTACTCCACTATCAATTCGATGAACTGAAAGATACCAAGTTTATCTCTACAAAATTATAAATAATGGCGTTGATTCCCCTTTTCTTATCAATAATTTACTCCTGAAGTGTCCCCGTTTAAGCTCACGTGATAAATCCCTATTCTCCATACCATTTCTAAAAACAAACTATACTAAAAACACGTTCTTAAACCGCACTTGTCAGCAATACAATGCACTATTTAGAAGTATTGATCCTTTTATAGGTAACTTATATCAATTTAAAACCCAAATTAAAAAATGTTGTAATTTAGAATGATCCAATTACTTTTTAGAATAATGACATACAACTTTTTTTTATATAATTTCCTTTTTTTTGACATACTCTTTTTATTTTATTCAATTTTGACCTAATGTAAATTAAATAGACATTTTATGTAATTTTCGTATAACTGTATTTCTTTTTTTTTCTTTTTTGTAATTAACTGTTTGAGCCAATTTTTATTTTTATTACCTAAATTATTTTAAAGTGGAAACTTGATTGATATATGTATTCATTTTGTGTTTTATATTTAAGAATATTAATTATTGTATGTTTCCCAAACAAATTAAATAAATAAATAAATACTGTAAGCATGCTAAGCAAAAAAAAACATTCCCTATATACCACTATTGTTATTACAAAGAAGTGCATACATAAGAGTATTTTATGTAGGTATATGACATATTTAATCTGTAATTTTTCGACTAAGGCAAATAAACATTTACAGGCTGTTTTACAGTTATCATATGAAAGGAAACTCATTATTAAATAAATACATATTATTATTTCAATGCCTGTACATAAAGAATTTCAGCAGAGTAGTCGTGAATAAGAGCTCGACCAGTTAAACCGCCCTACTGGTCTATTATATTCGCATTTGTAAGAGCATTAGTACCGAGTCAAGCCCTTCACAACATAAAAACGTAATTACAAGTTTGTGGGAAGTTTGCGAGCCACTTAAATATAGATTTACACTGTGAAGAGCGATTTGATGGGCCCGTGAGGTGAGAGATCCATCATATCCCGATTGAGCACCGTTCTCAATTATTCCCGTATCACCTCTGATAACTTTATTCATTTTTCAAAGGGATATATTGGTTGTTCGTACGAATCGTATTAGGGTTATGCTTTGATATATCAATGTGGGAAATACATTTACTTCGTGTTCGAAATACAAACAGCGATTTGACCATTGAGGTATAACGTACTACGTATAACACATTAGTTATATGTATATAACTCAATGGTTTTAACTTATACATTCGTTTACTTGTTTCGTTTAAAAATTACTGATACAGCAATTATGAGACAGTTTTATCAACAAGTATTAGTTTTAGTTCAATGTTAGTTAAAGCTCCATATAGTTTTTTTTTTAATTAAACTTTTTTTTATTGTTAGTAAGCCCCTGGTTACTTGGTCTACCGACTAGCGTTAATAAGTGTTGCTAGCCATGTCACTCTATAATATGAACATGGTTCAACGTTACTGAACCTACCGAATTGTTTTAAGCGACTCAGACCTTTTAATTACTTTCCTTTAATTAACGTTCAAGTTTATAAATTTTGTTAAGCTTTTTCTATTTTTGATAGGAATCAATTATATTTAAGGTATTAACTATTGCCGCCAGGAATTTTTTCGTCGCAAGGTTTATTTTCAATAATAATTAAGATTAGTTACGATATTAATTTGAGAGAATCCAAGACATGAGGGAAGTTATTCGGGAATATTCGGCAGGAAGACCGGCTTAGCATCCACTCGATGATGTGAAGGAACTGACAACAATCTGTAAATGAGAACGTATTCTGAATTATTATGTAAAGCAAATGTTCCGATGCGCTACGTGTATGATTTTTTATGTAGGCGTTTTAATATTGGAAAATTTACTATGACGTATGGAGAGTAGAGGTAAAGAGAACCGTCTCATATGGGTAGAAAGTTGAAAAAGTGTCCTGCTACCAGGCCACTCAGAAAGTATTGCGAAAAAAGCTTTTATATTTGAGAGACTGGCCAGTTATAATCTATTTTGAATATATGATTATTTATAACTAAAAATAGGTACGTTCCAATTTCAAAATTTCCCTCCACATTGTTTGCGAGCTAATTTAAAATTGAAAAATTGATCTGTGCTGGGAACATTGGCGGGTTATGATTTTTTCGTCGCCTGAAACCGGACGAATCGTACGATAGACTTCAAATGGCATTGATGGATTTAATTGATTTATTTATTAATAATGTTCCATTAAATTTATGTTCAATTTGTTTTTAGGTTTGCACTTAGATGAGCTGTTCCAGTGTAATAGTAAAACCAAAACGGTTCCAAATATAATTTTATTAAGGAAATAACTTCTAAGTACTTATTTTAATTCCCAAATCTTAGTTGGAGTATTTAACAGAAAATTACCTGGTATGGTACAGATAGAGAACAGTTGTCGTTGAACCACCGGCAACTCTTTCAATCTCCGAGACCTCATCCTCGAGTTTCTTTATTCACAGAGTATGGTATAGTCACCATATTGAGATAGTCATAAAAGCCATGTGTAAGTGGACGTTTTTCAAGAGGAATTTCAAATCAATTGGCCAAATCAGCAGAAAATAAGATCATAATAGGAGCCTTCATTCATGTTGTTGACGCTGTATTTCTTATAATGCGCTGATTCATAGAATGCTTGGATTAAATCCACAGTTGGAGTTTGGTAAGAGGATTCTGACGTAGTTAATTACATATATTCAGATGTGAATGCTACTAAATCTATACACATGCATAGGTGACTGATAACAATAATCACTGTATTGTTGATTTTTGTTGTCAGTTCAAAGGTTTCACGATTAAAGGACCATTTACATGGAGAGAGTTTCTTGTCTCAAAGATAAGATTGTCTTACAACATTATGTATCAAAACTTGTTGATTATCGTTTTACGGTTCCGGTTGTAGATATTATAAGGAGTTACAGGTATCAGCACAGAAACTTCTCGCTGCTGAGCTTGTATTTTAAACCCAGTGATCTTAGTATATTATTGATTAATTATTATCTTATAGTGTTTGTAAACTCACTGAGTAAGTCTTAGCCCAAAGAACACTGGCAGTTTCACATATTGGTATTCTAACTTGTAACTAATTGTTCACAAGTTTTGTAATGATTTTTCCTTTTATCGTAAGCACATGTTGTAGTATGATTATGGTACACTCAGTGGCGCCTTTCTAAGTCTCACGCTCTTCCTGCCATAAGCGCGGGGCACATGGGAAGAGGGTGGTTTTAGTGGAGTATTAAATTGAGTATTCGAGTCTCCACACAAGCCGGCGATTTGACTCTGGTGCCCCATTCATGGTCTCACCTCTTTTCGCTTTGGTCTTATCCCTAGTAAGGGACCTGGTAGTGTGCAAAAGGCACTTCCCCCGCCTTAAAAAAATGATAATGCACACTAGGTCAGAAAAATTGACTAAGAGGAGCATGGCTAAAGGACCAACCATTCTAATCCTTGCCAGAGGATAAGTTTTCGAATGCCCGGCAATGAAATAAGACGTCAGTGTCATAGCTTTACAAGATTAATTTTTGTAATATAATTATTTATCGAACCATTTTTATTTTTGATTTATAGATACAAGCATATTATGACATATACATACTGTAGTATAAACAATTCTGTTACATAAAAATTAAATCAGTCAGAAAATTATCACTCTCGTAAAATCTTTGTGTTGCAGTAACACAGTACTGTATTACTGTACCTTGCTTGTGTTAGATCTAGTTAGATATATAGATTTGTAATACGATTCTGCAAAAGTGGTCATTATGAAGTTTTTTACTGGTTTCAAATCGCTCTTCTTTGGGAATATTAGAAAACGGAAATCAATTTATTTGTAACAAACAGTTAACGTGTATCACATCTACGTATCTCTTCATTTTGGGCGCACTGACACGAACTTGGCTTATTTTATTAGCGAATTACTATTCCACATTATCTTAATATTATAATAGTGTGAGTACTTACAAAATTGTGATCGTGCTTCCCTTTACCGATATGTGTATCTGGTAGTTTCATACCCACTATTAGTGGGATCTTAGTTAATTGGCGCACGTACGCTGTGGCTTTAAGAGAGCGGAGTAAGGCTCGAATCACACTATTATGCCATTCACAGTTCAATCTCGCTTCGGTCGCAGTCCGATCAAATATCGCTGCGTCTACACTATTAGTCCGCAGTTGAAACAAAGGCGTATTCATATTGTCGGTACAAGTCATGATAGGTCTAATCTCCAGTCAAGTTTTGTATTTTCAACCAACTGATACCGGCGCGATATCGAATCGGAACTAGAGCGATACGAAAGTGAGAGTTCTCTGACCCTTTTTGTTTAAGAATATATGACCGGACATGCAATCGCCCGAGACGGGAGCGAGATTGAACGGTAAATGGCATCATAGTGTGAACCGAGCCTAATAGTAATGCTAAGTGCAGGTTGCGGCGGCTGCTTTTAGTGCCATTTATTATGTACGAAAACTAAGTTTCGTCTCTCCAAACAGTCTCCAGTATGCGGCAAACTAAGACTTATGTATTTAATAACCACTGATAACCTTGTTGGGAGATTTCAAAGGACTTTTTTAAAGCTATTATCAACTTTTTTATATTGGTAGGCAGCACTACTGGTGTTGTAATGTTTATAGAGGATATAAATCATATTCGATCAAGTAGGTGGTAAACATATTAGCTGATCTACAGCTATAAAAAAGTTAAGTAAAATACGAAATGGATTTCTGGAATTAATCAGTGAAAACTATAATTGCAGTGTTTAACTTTTTATATTTGTAATAAAAAATAAAAACTTCGTTTAAAAAAACCGACTTCAAAAACTAAAATAACTTATTTCTAAAGCTATATATTATCTAAACCTACGAATGGTGCCGCGCTTCTTATAAAATATAGGTCCCAAGAAACAAAACAAAAACATGTTCGTAAAATAAAAACTACTGGGCCAAACTATGTCAAATATTTAGGGGACCAATTGGAAGCTATTCCGCGTCGAACAAAAAAAGAATCACGTAAATCGGATCATAAATCACGGAGTTTCGGCGAGCATACATAAAAAAAAAGATACAAAAAAAAAGATACCGACGAATTGAGAACCTCCTCCTTTTTTTCAAGTCGGTTAAAAAATGTCACATAATATAATGTGAGATTTATTGAGCAAGATACCAGGAGGTGTAGGATGTGACTATTGCATAAGCAGCAGGTAAGCCAACCGAGCAACCGGCTACAGCACTGAAGGAGGTAACACCAATCTAAAAATCAAAGTTAATTTAAAATTAATAATAATCAATGATTTGATAAGTAAGTCTAACTTAGTGCGTCTGGTTTTAGGTTTTTTACTTGGTACGGATTTCTTGTTCTGATTTTCGGGTGTACAAACTTCTATACTGACTTGCTCAATATTTGAGCTGGTAGCTTGATATGCTTGTTCTTCGCTTGTTCTTCAGTGATTTTAACGAAACGAAATATTTAGATTAGAGATATATTTTTTGTTTTCTATAAAATATATCACAAGTAACTCTCAGATAACATTAATCAATTTCCTCCAATAATTAAACACAACCGTGTTAAAAATATCACACATCAAGTAAGCTGATGTTGTTTTGTTAATATTGTAATTTAAACACATCTGGTTTCAGTTCTATTTTGGTAATAAATATGTATTACCAATGTAAGCCAATTTTTAACCCACTTCAAAAAAAGGAGGAGGTTCTCAATTCGTCAGAATCTTTTTTTTAAATTTTTTATGTATGTTCACCGATTACGCTAAGATTTATGATCCGATTTACCTACGTGATTCTTGTTTAGTTTGATGCGGAATAGTTGCCATTTGGTCCCCTAAAAATTTAACATAGTTTGGCCCAGTAGTTTTACGGACATTTTTTTGTTCTCGTTTCTTGGGACCAATATTTTTTAAGGAGCGCGGTACCTTTCGTAGGTCTGCCCATACATAGCTAGACACTAAAAAGTAACAAATAAAATAAAAAAAACTTCGTTAAAAAAAACCGACTTCAAAAACTAAAAAGTATAAAATAACTTATTTCTAAAGCTATTTTTAATTATAATGTCTTATTTTTAATATATATTATCTAAAACATCTTGAAGTCGACGCAAAGTAAAACATAAAAATTACTATATTTTGAAAATTACTAAGCACCGACTTAAATCTTCCAAGCAACCCGGTGTGTTGCCTGGAAGAGATCGCTATAAGCGATAAAGCCGCCCATTGCTCTAATGGAAATGTATGCATATTAAATTGTCTAGGTTTAAGTTAAGATGAACAATAAAGAGTTTTCATTCCTTCATTCATTAATTTCTTCATTGTAGTAAAAACTCGAATATAACAATTATAAACAAGTTAAATAATTTATTTATTTGGTTATAAATAAAAAGTTAGCGAAGATTTGTAACTTGATTAAAGAATTAATAAAACATATTTTATGAAATATATACTCCTGCAACTTACTCAGATTTCCGATCTGTATAAAAATGACTTGGAAATCCAAGAGAACCCACGGTGGGTTCTCTTCGATTTCCAAGTCATTTTTAACCAGTATCTAATGTACCTGCGTATATACACGTACTCATCACACACAAGGGGTTTATCATTGAACAGATGGAAATTATCTAAGTGCATCTTAATCTGAGGATAGAGAAAGGTTTCATAATGGCAAAGAAAGTCTTCACTTTTTTTCATTTGGCTACAGAATTATGAGTGAAAATATCACAATTTTAGAGCAGTATATAAGAAGGCTTGTGTATACAGTGCTGATATAATAATAATATGCGAATAAACTGCCTGCAACACAACACAGAATGACAATTTATAAAATTGATACCTCCTTATTTTACTCCAATACAAAATGAACTTACGAACTAAAACTATATATAATTATACAAAAATAATAATTCACAAAGGTTCTGCTTTAGCAAATTGGCTAGGACATCTCAAAACATACAAACCTCAACACAAGCGGGAGCTTGTGCTTGGAAGGGATTCCATATTAATAATTATAATATTCATCAATTTGATTATCGACTCAGAAAACTTTCGAAATTATGTGATTTTTTCTAAAATATGCAGTTCTACTCTAGTATTATATGGTAAAAAAATATTAATATTTCTATAGATAACCTGGTATGGAGCTTCGGAGATGTCAGTGATGGTACCACCAACAATTCCACTAGCGTCACCAGCTTTCGCTGCTTCTTCTTCTAGCTTCTTGATTCTACGCGCTTCGGGAATACCGATTCTCGTGTGATAGTTATAGGCTGATAAATCTTCTACAGAGGATAGCTGGGCCGTGGCGGCAACGGCCAAAGCAAGAACCACTCCAAGAATTACCTTCATTTTTGTTGAAGCTTTCACTAACTGCAATAACGCACTAATATTGTATATATTAAATTTTATCTTATCTTATAGCCAAGATCTGAATTTTAACAATCATGATATGATATAATGATTATGATTTATTTAAATATATCTGTAGGCCTAAGTAGATAATAAGCGTTAACGGGAACATAGAAGCGGACCCTGGACTTTGAAGCGGATGCCTTAAGGCTTCTAATAATGCTAACAACCTTGACAGTTTGGGAGGAGCCTCTGTACTGCTCTCCGTGCCCGGGGGTTACACGCGGGGAGCGAGCAAGCGCTCGTAGTCTTGTATCGGAGTATTTATTATAGAGCCTTATTAAGTGAAAAATAAAGATGTGATTTCTTTTACACCAAACATTTGAAACTACAACTACTGCTAAAGACCGAACTCAAACTGATAAACCGAATTCAAAAAAGGAGGATGTTTTCAATTCGACTTGTAACTATTGAAGTGAAACTTCTTTAGAATCGTGATTTCAAACAAAATTTTAACTTGAAGTTTTACGGGCAGGTTTTCAAATTGGACAAGTACATTAACAATCTGCCCGTTAAACATCAAGTTAAAATTTTGTGGCCATTCATTTTGTCACTTGTCAGTTGAAGATTTTCCACTTGTCCGTTGCGATTCGTTTTTCACTTGTCCGTTGCGATTCATTTTTCCACTTGTCCGTTGCGATTCGTTTTTCCATTTGTCCGTTTAACACTTGTCCTTTGCTATTCGGTTTTCCACTTGTCCGTTGAAATTTCACTTCTGTTCCCATGTATCCCAGTACACATTTCGATTTAAAAAAAATATATTTTCAGCCATAACTTTGTTGTTGATAAACTTATTTTGATAATTATTTTTGTGTTTAATTTAGCAAAGCTTTCCCTGAAGCGGTCCAGTAAATTAATATTGCTATCGGACTTTACGTTCGTGTGTGTGTATTGTAGTATAGCAGAAAATTCCTTGAAATCAGGTCGAAATGTGAAACATTTGCGGGGTTTCAGCCAACTTTTTTTATTTCTGAAACCATTTTAGTCATTCATTCTTGCGTTAAATTCAGTATAGTTTCAGAATAATTCCATATAAATTTCATTGGTATTATGTATTAGATCTTGAGTTCTGGAGATATAGCAATAAATCCTTAAAATCAAGTAGAAAACATTGTAGTAATTGACTTCTGTAAATTTTTGTTTTTAATTTTGTATGGTGGTAGCTTATATCCCTGGTCAACATATGGAATACTTTTGATCCCGAAAAATTAAAGAGTTCCCGTAGGATAGTTAACCTTTAATTACGCGGACGAAGTCGCGGGCATCAGCTAGTACTAAATATATACGTTTGTAAGAAAAAGCAATGAAAATCATAATTACAAGTAATATTGAATGTACATTTTTATTTGTAAAATATATCACATAATTTTCATCAGATTTATTGAGCAAGCAACCAGGAGACGTAGGACGTGACTCTTGCAAAAGCAGCAGGGAAGCCAGCCGCGCAACCGGCTGCAGCACCGTATGAGGTAACGCCGATCTGAAAATTAAGTTCAAGTAAAAAAAATGTACATTTTAGGGAACTAAACATGTAGGCTGATGTGGTATAGTTTTTCAACGTTTTCTCTCTGGACAAGATTTAAGTGAATAAAAAAAACCAGAAAACGCATCCATAGTCTGATCTAAACTTATGCCGCCGCTCACCATGTCTAGTCTAAATTTATGCCGCTCTTCCACGTGGCCTTAACGCTTTTTCGTGAGAGAAAAATACTAAGACCCCGTATATATCGAAGTTTCACTTCAATAAGCAAGAAATTCTTACTAAAAATGGAGAAGGGTCAAAATGGTTTTATTTTAGATCGAACAAATGTCTCTATCTTTCTTTATAATTCCGTGCAGTAGTTTACGGAGTAGAATTATAACAATAAAAATGCTAGTGTATATCGATTTTCTTTCAGAGAAATAAATTAAAAATATGGTTTTCGTCTAACATATTATATATTACATCTAACTCACAAATAGCTCAGTTAATGTTTTTTTGAAATCTATTTGTTCTTTATTGAATATATTTACTTCCCAAAAAAAATCATAAATATTGTAAGATTATGGTGACATAGTAATTTGTGTATAATATCTTTCATAGTTTAGGTCTAATTTCAGAAAAACTTTTCTAATGTAAACCAGTTTTGCTAATAGAGTTTGGAAAGTTATCTAACCGTACTAGTTCTATAAGATACAATTTAATCATTAATTTTGAATTTTATTATAACTTTTGGCCACTATCTATCGAGTCTTTAAATAATGACGCGGTTCACAAAGAAATTTTAGGCATTGTACCTATTTACCTGGAACATCAATTTTGTAAAAGCATAAAAATGTTGCTTACCAAGATACGCCTGTTGTTACTAGTGACAACAAGAGGACCACCAGAGTCGCCGCTGCATGTTCCCCTGCCACCAGCTCCACTGGTGCAGACATTAGAGGCATGGACGAAGTTCGCGCCGTACACAGCAGCACACTCAGCATTTGTAATAACTGGTAGACTGACCGAGCTTAGACGCTGGCTTGTAGGAATGCTGCCACCTAGATAGAGAGACAATTTTTTTATTCTTTGCTAGTTTAATGATACTTTAAAGCTTTTGTCTATCGTTTAGGTTGTATAATTAGTATGACTTAATTTTACTACTTCAATTTTATTAGTTAATTATTTTTCATTTTATACTTGGTTATTTCATGTATTTATTTATTTAAAGAAAAAATACATTTATAGTAATATATACATATTAACAAAGGAATCACAATGTTTCCTTATTTATAATATTAATGAAAAACATAATTTAAATATTGGAGCATACCAGCAAAAGGGTTTTAGGGCGTAAGGTACCATTGTAACCATTGTTTAAGATTATAACTATTATATTAAAAGCATCTCACAATTCGTGCTATGTCTAGTATTTCCGTCCTTGGTTTTCATAAATAAATAAACATGCAAATTCAGTGTAGCTGTCATTCACTAACCATTAAAATTGGTCAATTAAATACTTATGCAATAAAATAAAAAAAATTGTACAAAGAATCGAAATGTGTTCTAGGACAGATAGTAGAAGTAAAACTTCAATGGACAAGGGAAAAAACGTTTAGCCTATCTATCTCATATATCCTGAGAATATTCCTCAAGATTTTGATAGTATACTGATGATCGTTTAATTTAAATCAAATTTTACACGGTTCAAATATGTCAGTATTTTTTTTTATTGCACGAGTTCAGCTGACAGGCAGACATCCCACTTGATGGAAAGTGGTTACCATCGCCTATGGATATTTGCAACACTAAAGGTGCAACAAACGGGCTGCTGCTCTCTTAAGGGAATTTGGAACCTGGTCACTAATGCCGGAACACAACTCAAGGTTGTTATTGCGACATAATTTACCACCTGGCTGTGGGTTGTTTTGTCGCCTCTTACGATAGTCCGCCTGGCCGCAGGAAATAGTATTCTTTCCCCGTTCCTGCACGGATAAATGTAATTGTTATAATAGCATTAATTTTTGCGCCGTAAGTTTTCACTTTGAAGCACGACCCTCGTGGTTCATGGAGGTAACTTTTCTATTGACCATCGAAACCTATAAGAAATATAAACATACGAACCATCAGCAGTAAGGCCGTAACCAGAAGCTAAAGCGGTCCAGCCAACAAAGTTCTGATTGATTTCATTTCCGCTGGGCAGAGCGATGGGCTGGATAACATCTGAAACATACTGCTTTATTAACCTTTTCATTACTCGGCAAGTACGCTTGAATTTACTTGATCGGAGGTATGAAAGTCGTGGTAGCGTAATGTCTAGCGCACGCGTCTCAAACTCAAAGGGCGCGGATTCGATTCTGTCCGGAACGCATGCACCACTTAGGCAGTTTTCTGACCTAATGTGCATATTGTTAGATTTAGCACGTGCTAATAACGGTGAAGGAAAACATCGTGATGCAACCTAGACATCGAGATAACCGATGTGTCAAATCTGCCAAGCCGCCTTGGACAAGCGTGGCGGGTATACTGCCTATTCCCCTATAATGAGAGGTCCGAGCCCAGGAATGGGATATTTGTGGGCTGATATATTATTATATAGGTATGAAAACTGTGCAAGGCATATCTGAATTTTTTATACAGCCACTGTTAAATCGCGAAATAAAATCAATGACAAAAAAATACTGGTTTGTAGCATGCCACAGTAAAAGAAATTTATTCGACGTATCATACAAAATGTGACGTATTAAATGAGTTCATCAGATATAGATATGGATTTAAAATACCAGTATATATAAAGTACTCTGTGATTTAAAACATTATTTCATTAAAGAATTAGTTGTTTATTAAATTAATCAGTTTTTATTTACTTTCCTCATATTCCAAATGAGAAGTAGAGTGTTAGCCTCGGATGCAAGACCTATTTAGGGCACTCCGTCTATTAATGCCCTCGCTACACTCGTGCGCGAAACCAATTCGTGCCTAAATATATAATTTTTATCTTTCGTGTAACAATTTACTATCCTTAAATCAAGATATTTATCGCGCGTTTTAAGTATATTGATTGAGCGTAAATTGGATTAAATGATACGGAGCGAAGCCTAAAGGCTGGTTTGTGTTCGGGATTCATCTGGGACAATGTTATAGTTAGTTGACTATGTAATAAAACTACGTTTTAACGGTTTTAAGCGCGGTAATTTATTTGCTTTTATTATTCCGACGTCACGGTAAATTTTCAATAGCCGCGATCACCTGGAATGTTTGTCTTCCGTAGTCACGGCTACTGAAAAGTGGCCGTAACGTCGGAATAATTAAAACCAAATAAATTATCGCGTTTGATACCGTTAAAATGTAGTTTTATTATGTATACTAGTCGCGAAAACTTAAGAAAATATTAGTTGACTATGGCCAGATATGTCCTCAAAATAACATTGTTAACAGCTATATTAGTAATATTAACATCGCGTCCCAAATTATGTATTAAATCCATCGTTACATCTGTGTGAAACGATCAATAACTATAACATTATCCCATATGAAACAGTAGCATTAGGAATAAAAATTAACTTGTATATTTTATAACAAACTTATCTATATATTTTGAAAAATTTATAACAGAAAAATAACTTACTGGTGTAAGCCACAGAGTTGATGCGGAGGATGGCAATATCGTTCGCAGCGGTACTAGGATTCCACTGTGGGTGCATTACAACATTGGTTGTGGCGATACGGGTGCCGCCGCTGAAGATAGTGTTGGAACCAAGAACGGCGGTGAAGGAATTAGCGCTAATGCCGCTTCCATCGTTGTTGCAGTGAGCGGCGGTTACTACTCGAGTGTTCGAGATTAAAGAGCCACCGCAAACTGAAGTGAAGATCCACAAGATTTGGATAACTAGTCCAACCTACAAATGGCAGAAAAAAATCACTATTTAAAGCTGCTCCGTGTAATAGTTTTATTTAACTACATAATCGAGTTGACAGTCAAAGCAACTGAGATTCTTTTTATCACTGACCAAAACCTCATAGCCTATATTTGTATGAGAAAACTGCGTCACAATTTTAACTAATCAAATAGCTAATTAATTATTGTTTAAACTATAATTAAAATTATTGCTATAATGAAATGTTGAACGTAAGATGGTGGAAAGATTTTGACGCCTGCTTTTTTATATACTATTTTAGAACTCATCGCAATATGCGTCAAATACCCAATTCATTACGTATTATTAAGTCCACGCACGAACGCTCGCACCTATTTTCACACACACGTACACACAGAGGCGCGCACAAATAGAGCTCGAACGCATACAAACTCATGGGTTCTATGATAGCGACGAAAATAGACTAGTTTTTACATTTGACTGCGTTTAGTCTACGATTGACTGCTATACACGTAATAAAATATTATAGCAGTCTGAAAAGAAAACCTTAATACTAAATGATAATAATACATCTATGTAGTTTAAATAATCTTACAGACTTTCTCCGTAAAAAAGTTTGTGGCGTAGATATAGACATAGACAGGCAAATGGATGGAACTATTTCTTATTACCTACATTTACTTATTACTCATAGTCTCATATTATAATACACTAAAATATATACATATATTTTCTAATAAATACCTGGTATGGAGTTTGAGAGATGTCAGTGATTGAGCCACCGACGATTCTACTAGCGTCACCAAATTTAGCTCCTTCTTCTTCTAACCTCTTAATTCTACGCGCTTCAGGGATACCGATTCTCGCGTGATAGTTATAAATTGACAAATCCTCCACAGTAGTTAACTGGGCCGTGGCGGCAACAGCCAGAGCAAGAATCACTCCAAGAGTAACTTTCATCTTTTTTGGAGTTTAAAAAACTACAATCATTCACGAATATTGTCTTTATATATTAATTTTAATCTTATCTTCATTTAAAAAAAGTGCTATGTTATACTTAGTCAGTGATTACTTACATCAATTTACGGATTAGCAATAATTACTCTGACAGTATTAGTACGGCGTCTGTACGACTTCTTTCATAGCGGGGAATCCATAATACCATTGGTATTTTGTGTACTTTCATCTGACATAATTTTATTTAAAAAATAAATAAAACCACAATACTTTTACGTAAATTCACTAATGTGTACTTAAGTACAATAATAATAAAATTCACGTTATGGCTCTTTCCATTGATTTTAGCAAAGCCTTTGATATACTGTGTGACAAATTAGCTCGTAATGGCATGCAAGGTCCATTGGTCTTGAAACTTCCTAAACATTATCACACAAATAGATTCACAACAGTAAAATTCCAAAATCAATTCAGTGCACAAAAAATGACTTTCAAAGGTACGGCCCAGGAGTCAATAATTAGTCCATTAGAATACTTGAATTATGATAATGACATGTATAAACTTATAACGGAAGTTTCCGTATACCAATTTGCCGACGACGCGTGTTTAGTTGTAGCTAATAAAAAAAATCTAAGCGCCCAAAGTTACTGCAACACAACTTTGACCAACTATGTAAATGGGCACACGACGTGCGTGGCTTCGCCATAAACGCCAAAAAATCGAAAATTGTTTATATTCACTCCAGTCACAACAAAAATTTGTCTAAGCCTTGTATGGCTCATATCAATGCTTGTATATAGGTCTCGTAATTGACAGCCGATTCTGCTGGTGCACGTAGATCATGTTTGTAACAAGTTGAGATCAGTAATTTGCTCTATAAAACATTACTAGCTCTAGCAGCTTTGGTTGTTAATTACGATCCAAGTAGTTGAACATACAAAACATATTTAATGGATATTTACAATCTTCAGTTACGTTGGTTAAAAACTATAGTACCCAAGAATATAAAATCTAAACAAAGACAATTATAAACATTTATTTAAATATTGTTATGTTATGAGTATATTTTACAAGGTTACATTTTTAATACTAACTGAATGTAACAAACCAGAACTTTTGGTTAAGAAGACTAGACCTTAAAATATGAGACCGAGACCTGACGCATGTAAATATATTATTCCTAAATATAATAACGTGTATGGGACAATGCGCGAGGAATATCAATGACACCAATCATTGCAAATGATCTCCCAGAGGACCTGCAATCAAAGTATAAAAACAACCATAAATCGATCAAATGTAATCTGAAAGGGTTCTACATTGATTCCCAAAGCGGACCATCAGGCTTACATGTGCAGACCTGGGACTAAAACAGAACCATATACTAGAATTATGATAGCCCCGCTTTTATTATCAAATCAAACTAAATATTAGAATGATGATAACAATTACTCGCCTCTGCTCCTATTTTTGATATAACAATATTATGTACACGACTCTCTGCGGCACGAATAAGCCCATGAGGTTTGTATGCCCCAGTCAAATGTGTTTTTGAATGTATATGAATGTAAAGCATATTGGACAATCAATGAAAAAAAAAACACTATTGTATTTTGATGTAAAAAATATCAAATTAGTGCATTTTGCAGTTTTAAATTACCCGCGAGTTTAAAAAAAATCATTACTTGTTTGTAGGACAAACAAATTAGCTTCGAGACTTTTTTTGCCTTTGTAGTTATAAAGAACTATAGCGGGTCTCAGACAGAGCTTTCGGTGGAAGCCTGTATGTAGGTGGTGCTGGCGGGATATGCCGGTGGAAATAATACCCCAGTCACTCTTACGGGTCACGTCGTTTATTGGAACGCTACTGAGGTATGTATGATTACAATTAAACTAGCATTGGCTTGATTAAAGCCGTAATCGGTATCTAATCAAATGTAACTCTACCACGTGACTTATACACTGTTTAACACACATTGACTATTACATACACATTTTATCCCGCTGGTTCTATCCATACATTGACTTGTTTTTGGCAGGTCACTCACTACTTAACTAACAAATACATAAAAAAACTTGAAGAAACTTCCTATGATTTCTCTCAACCCGACCCAACCCTTCTGGGAATATGCGATCCCTGTCTATAAACTAATAAATTGTTTCATCAATAAATTGAAACAAAGCATGCAGATAAATTACAAAACTATTTTCTAAAATATATACAATGGCAATGACAGATGTCAGGATCATCTTTCTTTGACTCGAATGGTCTCGCAAAGGGCGTTATTTTAAAGTAATATCGAAATTCTTAAAAATATAAAATAATGTTAGACATTACGGGGGATGTCTTAAATTTTCTAAAAATTATCTATAAACTAGCATCGTTAACAGTAGTAGTATTTGTATATTTACAGGACTTTTAAGCTTGAAATTTAAATATCCTAAAAATGAAGTATTAAAATTATGTTTTATAGAGAGAGATAAATAGATAGATAACACTTTATTGCACACCAAAATATAGAATTACAGAAACAGACCATATTTACAATATTTTCTAGACAATACAACAGGCGGCCTTATCGCTCAAAGCGATCTTTTCCAGGCAACCTAAATGAGAAAAATTTGAATCAGGCGAAATAGGTGGTGCAGAAAAATGGCAATAGAAACATAAATATTCATAACTAATATAATACACACACACACACACACACACACACACACACACACACATACACACACACACACACACACACACACACACACACACACACACACACACACACACACACACACACACACACACACACACACATATATATATATATATATATATATATATGCACACACGAATACATACATATGTACACAATTATATATACAATAATACATAAGTTATTATAATAAAAGTATTAGCATGATTATATTCTGTTAATCAGACATAGCTATTTGTGGACAAATAGTGTTTTCTGAGCAAATTTCTAAATATTGGCTTTATATTATTATTTCTTATTTTAATATTGTTTAATATTATTAATTTTATATTAAGAACCCGCCTATAAAAACATATAAAAGTATTTATTTACGTGCTGACAGTATACTACTACAAACGCAAAAACGTCTAGAAGCTAATTTATCTGTACTAACAGATATATTATTTGTTAGTAACAACTGGATGTAATATCTGAGAGAAAGAAATTATTATAACCATTGCGTGCTTTTTATATACCCATAAATAAAAAGCACGCAAGTAAGTCTAACGTCATAAAGATTTCAAATAGAAATATTTGACCTAACATATTAAGCATATTTCCCATTAAATTATGTCACAATTTTATGGCAGTCAAATGACTTATTTTGTGTAATTCAATTTTAAATGACAATGGATAGCAAGGTGTTATCTAATGGTCTAAGAGCCCGTGAATGGCTACGTGTATGTGTTTGACCAGACCTGAGTTTGTACATTCAGGCTCCTATACCTACCGTGCATGATGTGGGGACTCACTAAGTTCAAAGTGGTGGACGCGACGAGCGCTGAGGTATGGTATCAATTTTTGACGAATTCTAAATCCATTTGACCGCGTCTGCCGTTTTAAAATTTGAAAATAAATGATTATTATTATCGGAAAATAAGAATGGCAGACCATTATCGCGCGTTTTACTTTGTGGTAGACAATTTAGAAAATACTAAAAAAAAATGAAAGCATTTGACCAGATCTGCCATTGATATATTTTATTTATCATAGTCTGAAAAACTCATATTGATCACAGCAGACGTCTACATTGCGTACACACATCAATAAATAATAAAATCTTAGCTACTACCCGGTCAGATGTATATGTTTTCCGTTTGCTGTTTTACATCAATATAATTTACTTTATCATTGTATTTACAGAAATTAATATTTTTTTATATGCTATATACTAAACTTCTTATATTATTATATTATATATTTTATTTGGACAAAAGAATATAATATACTTTATAAAAACTTGAGAGGTGTCAAGGGACACCCGGATGGAACGAAGTTCCTTTCGATTAATTAGTGAAGGAATTGTATTTTTTTTAAAAGTTATAATAATATTTTTATTATTATTAACAAATATAATATAATACTACAACGACCACAACTAATCAAACTACCTAAACTACCGATAGTACTAAAACTACCACAACTACCAAAACTACCACAACTATCAACCAAAACTTCCGCAACTACCAAAACTACCACAACGCTCAAAACTACCGCAACTACCAAAACTACCACAACTACCAAAACTACCACATCTACCAAAACTACCACAACTACCAAAACTTCCACAACTACCAAACAAATCTACCAAAACTACTAACCATATCTACCACAACGCCCAAAACTACCAAAACTGCCACAACGCCCAAAACTACCGCAACTACCAAAACTACCACAACTACCAAAACTACCAAATCCACCAAACTACCACAACTACCAAAACTACTAACCGTATCTACCACAACGCCCAAAACTATCGCAACTACCAAAACTACCACAACTACCATTCAAATCTACCACAACTACCAAAACTACCACAACTGCCACAATTACCAAAACTACTAATCAAATCTACCACAACTACTAAAACTACTAACTATATCTACCACAACTACCAAAACTATCACATCTACCTATTCTACCACAACTACCAACCAAATCTACCAATTCTACCACAACTACTAACCACATCTACCAATTCTACCACAACTACTAACCAAATCTACCAAAACTACTAACTATATCTACCACAACGCCCATATCTATCACAACGCCCAAAACTACCACAACTACCACAATTACCATCCAAATCTACCACAACTACCAAAACTACCACTACTACCAAAACTACCACAACTACCAAAATGATCAAAACTACTAATACTATCAAAACTACCAACCGAAACTACCAAAACTACCACAACCACCACAACTACCAAATTGACCAAAATAAACAAAATGACGAAGATGGCAAATCACAAATAAAAAACCTATTCTATTTCTGGGATAACCTTTACATAAATCTATCCCAAAAGCTATCCCATTATCCGGGATGAAAAGTATCCCGTGTCCACCCTCGGTATAAAATTTACATATATACCGAATTTCAGCCAGATCGGTCCATTAGTTCTTCCGTAAAAGCATAACAAACAAAAAGACAAATATATTTTTATCCCGGAAACTATCCCATTTTTCGGCATAAAAATTATCCTATGTTCATTCTCGGGATCGAAAATATATATATTTACTGAGTTTCAGCCAAATCGGCCCAGTAGTTTTTCCGTGAAAACGGAACAGACAGACAGAGTGAAAAGTGAGTGAACGCATTGACAAAGCACATTATACACGTATATAGCTGTCATTGTGTTGAAATCTTAAAGCTACATATTCCTTAACATTTTAGATAGTCTTTATTCACTATCGTAACTCCGTTAGCCGTTCCTCAAGGCGACTGCGGTCGTTGTGGTCGTGGCGAAGACGACACTAATGACGTCAACATTTTCGATCATTCTTAGAATTTTGGGAGCACCTGTATTTTTACTTTATGACTTAAACACTATTAATTGGGCATTGGATACATATGACAATAAAATCTAAAGTAGTATTCATATAAAAGAGCAAGTAAAATATCTTGTTATTATCTAACTTTCAACAGTTCATTACATAAATAATTTTAATAACAGTTTAAACAATAATGATTACCTACTTTTAGAAATCATTCACCAACCTCTTGGAACTTATTTGGAAATTACTATTTATCCTTAAATAAATATGTTTACTACAATAAACATTTACTTCTATTGTGATATATGTTAATTTAATAATATACTATGCTTGTTTTATATAATGATAATATATTTATTTAAATAATTTTATATATAAGTATGCTATAAAGGTTTATATATTCTTAATTACAAATTAAACTATACAATCCAAACACATTTATTTTGTAATTATATGTAACTATATAATTACAAAATAAATGTGTTTGGATTTATTTACTTATTGATTTTATAAATTAGTTTAATACATTTCATTTGTGCAATTCTAACTTATTTTCTGCACCATCTACATAGCCAGATTAGTAGGGAATTTATTTTATGCTATGTTTAGTTTAGGAGATTTCGGGTATTTTTGTTTATTTTATTTATAATTGAGACAACATCTTAGTAATATATCTAATTTGTGTTCATACATATGTAAATAGTTCTACAGTTTTATTCATCGGGTATTAGGCCATTAATGGGCAACAGATAAGGAATCCTATTCATAGTGAAATGTCGATGGAGGCTCGCTACCTTTGCGGAAATCTACATTGTACACAGCCAAACACAAACTAGGCCAATAAAATTATTATTAGGGTATCGTTGAGATTCATAAGTTATAAGCTGCTTCCGATGTGATTTAATGTTTAACATCAAAATATTTCATGATATGTTTTTGCCAAAGTTTACCACGTTCGTTTTGCTGACAGTTCCCGACCCATTATTTTGTTTGTCATATGGCTGCGATTTGAATACAAAGCGTGAACTGTTCTAGTTGTCGTCCAAACGTATAAGCGTTCATATACCACATGCCTTCACGGGCACACGAGTCATTCGCTCTTCACACCCTTCAGAAAGGGCGCCTAGATGCCTTCGTGACCTACTTCCAAGTTCGCACTTACTGTTCACATCTTAACATTTCCATTCATATATTTATGTCGTAGAGAATGACACTGTTTTATTGAAACGTCAGAGAGGGTATAATATGGAAGTTACATTACTTTTTATGTTTGCGAAACGTCTTATTTCGCTTACGAAAGATCCCCATAAAATGAACAACCGTTATTCTGGTCCCGCCTTTTTGGTGTTGTGGCCGTTTCATGGAATTTCCAGCTGTGATCGAGAGGTGTTCAAGTCATAGAAAGAATTTTATTGTAATAGTAATGTCATCCAACTCGGAAAGGGGTGTCGTCAACGGTCGATCTTTAGGATTCCGATCCTAAATATAATTGGTTTTAATTTAACTATGTGTAATATAAATCAGTGCAGGAACGGAGAAAGAATACAATTTCCTGCGGCCGGGCGGCCTGTCGTAAGAGGCGACAAAACAACCCACAGTCAGGTGGTAGGGCATTTGCCCGACTGGATGGCTACCACCCCTGCTCTAAAGTATGTCGCCATAACAACCTTGAGTTGTGTTCCGGCATTGGTGACCAGGTTCCAGTCTCCCTTAAGAGAGCAGCAGCGCATTTGTAGCACCTTTGGTGTTGCAAGTGTCCATAGGCGATGGTAACCACTTTCCATCAAGTGGGCCGTCTGTCTGCTGAACTCCTGCAAAAAAAAAAAAAATAGTTCGCAAATCATGCATTGATCATGACCTATATATACCCACGTATTAGGGGAGGACGAGCCATTCGCGTTACTATAAAGCTGGGTTATGATTAGCATTGCCAGGAGTCCCGACTTGCGCCCGATGTCCCGATTTTCAGGAGTCTGCGGACGCGTCCCAATTTGCGCTTGATCAGGACACTAAATGTCCTGATAAATCCATAAAATTATTAAAAAGCAGTATTAAAAAAATAGGAATTTTACTGGAGTAAAAATTCTTTAGAATCGTGATTTGTTACTCGATGACACTAAAATGAGATAAACACATAAACCTATAGGACTAAGCCTGCGAAAAAATGAGATAGAATGCATTATATTTAATAATTTAAACAAAGTGTTTAAATGATTAAATATAATGCTTTGAAAATATTTTGCTCATGCAGATAATAGTTGAAAATATTTTGAAGTTTTTCGTTAAAACTTTAAATTTAGTGTTTTAAAGTTTAAATATATTATATACGATATAATATATAAATTTGACGTCACAAAAGTTAGAATCCCTCCCACCCCTTGTTGAAAAAAAAAGTGATAAACCTTAATGTAAAAAAAATCTTGTTTTTTATTTGCCCGATCTACACTCTAAATTCCGATTTGTCTTGTCCCGATTAAAAACAAATCTGATCTGGTAACACTAGTTACGACGAATGTTGCTACGCAGCCGCGGTACCTACACTCTTCGAGTTACAACGTTAATCCTATCTGTATTCACAGACCATGAACTCAGACTAAACTGCAACACTAATGAACTCCCTTTGATTTCAAGACTGTAAGTATAATATGCACTGAGCGCAGTCTAGACTTACAGTATACAATTACAAACGTTATAATTTAAAATACTTTAAAATACTTTATTGTGAAACTATGTACATAAATGTGTTATAAATAGAACGAAGCAACAGTTTGCCCAATAAGAACGTACAATAACATTTGTTACCTACATAATTACAATTAATAATTATGTCATAGGTTAATTAATCACTACACTTTCATTAATTTTATACAAGCATATAATTTTCACAGATTTTTATAGAATGTAAATAATATGTAATTTAATCATTTGTAACATAATTTACACTACAGGTATATTCTAATAATATACTTTAATTAATTTAGCCAGTTTTAAGGAATTAGAATTGAATGGCGATACGAATATGTCATATGTAGTATTTTGCAGTCAAAATTAGACAATTATAGAGTCAATCTCACATTGTGTTGTCTTATTATCTATATATACGTGAAGGAAAAACTCTGTACCTCTTTTTACGCAAATTGCGCGGACGGAGGAGCATGACATTTCGCACACTTTTTGAAGGGAAATTTTGAAATGAGAACGTACCTATTTTTAGTTATAATAATCTATATTTTAAAATTAGATTATAATTGGCCATTTTTTTGGTAGCGATACCTTCCGAGTGGCCTGGTAGCTGTTTTAGGCTTGCCATACCTAAAGTTAAAAAATAATTCTTTTTCTTCTCTTTAACTATTACAGCTGGCTACTTATGACTTATTATTACAAGTATTATCACAAGATTAAAATTTCGGGTTATTTATTGCCCACTTTTAGAGGAAAGGGCAATAGCATCTATGCCTATCCAAGGCGGAGTGGCGGGGGTGTTTCGGGGTTATCTCGTGCAAGTTTCATCATGATGTTTCTCTTCATTGCTAGCACGTGATAAATATAATAAGCACAATAATTCTCAGAAAATTACTTTTAGTGAATGTAAGCTTTCCGGTCAAGATTTGCGTCCATGTCAACTGATCCGCTTGTTTGAGATGTGAATGCGTTAAACACTGCTACCACGACTTATAAACATTAATTAGGGATGGGCCGACATTCGTTTTACATTCGGCTTGACCGAATTTCGGCATCTTGAGCCGAACTTCGGCATTCGGCCGAAATAAGTAAAGTAAAGTAGTGCAACTGCTTAATTATAATAGGTAACTTGAATAATAAAAAAACACGTCTAAAGGAAATCAGAAATTATAATTTAATTTTTTTGAAATCACTTTACGAATTAATTGTGAATTTAGAATTAAGAAATGGTGGGTTTTTTTCAATCAAAGCTCTAAAAATGTATCCTTTTATACATTATTATTTATTTAATTTATTATTATTATACCAACCTACTCATACTTAAAATGTACCAGAGGCAGGTCATGGTGTAAAAAAGCCGAAAATTCGATGTTATCAAGTCAACAGGTCAGGATGTGTTGCTCTTGAGAAAGCGTGGCTAAATCAAACCGAATATTTTGTTTTAACCGAATGTTCGGCTGAAGTTCGTATTCGGTTCTAATAACATTCGGTCTAGCTCTAACATTAATAAATTTTACTTCAGCTGTATAAAAATACTTAGCACTTTATGTGTTGTCTCTGACATCAGGTAAATTCCTCCCGTGAGACATGTTACCACTATATGTCTTTGGACTGCGAGTGTTTTATCGCTGTAAACTAAATTTATCGCTCTGCAGGACCGTTCCACGTCGTAGATTACGACCTACTATGGTCAAAGGTATAATTAACATAATTAAACCACAATTATAAGCTGAATACTAGGAATGAAAATTGCTTTTTTAGAAACATAATTTGGAAAAGCTTCTGAATTCTATCTATCACATTATAAATTTTATTATTAAGGGCCGATTTTTCAATTATCAGATAAAAGTTATCAGTCGCATAAATTATAACCTGAGTGAAATCAAATGCGAAACCTTATATTTTTAATTTTTCCATGTTATTCTATGAATAACTTTTATCTGCTAATTGAAAATAGCCTTCGGCTTTCAGCCCTAAATGGAATATTCTACCTTAAAATTGTAATCATGTGCATTAATTAATTGATTTGTGTTTCTAAATTAGAATTATATTATTTTTTAGATTGACCTGTACGTACCCAAACATTTCTGTTGAAGTTTTTTGTAGATCTATGGATTTTGATTCCAACATGTTTAGAACTATTAACTATAAATAAAAGATTAATTAATTCCTTTTTCTTATTTCGTGGACGATATAATCCAAAATTTTCGGTCCAAAATAAAAAAATAAAAGAAATAAGCGTACATAGTGCCTATTTTATTATTCATTATTGCTTGTTTACTCCAAATTTTACGTACATTTTGCAGTGCTTTCCACTTTGGAGACATCTAAATATTTTATACAATGTAGACAACATTATTCGATAAACTTTAACCTCCATTATAAAAATACCTTTGGAAAATCCATTGTAGTCCTTCATCCTTACCAATACACTTAGGAGGCTTGGGTATACGCAAAATTTCTGACATAGCACTACCTGCCTTTCTGTCCTCAGTTTATAGTACTGTGAACCTCATAGAACCAATATTAAATCCGTCACTTAGAGGCTTTGAGATCCCATACTTGACTGAGACCAGAAATGCGCTGTCGTTGGCTTGCCCAACGCAAAATTTACTCGTGGAACCGAAATCGCAGAAGCTATGGATCGGGCCGCTCGGCAAGCTAATACATGAGAACCCTTTGTCTTCCTGTATTGGCGAAACTGACCGAAATGTTCTTTAAGCCGTGTCTAAATGGGAGTCAGTTTTGTGGCTCCAAGTTCTGCCCTCGGCGAATCTAGGCACTCTCTTGGATGAAACTTCATTCAGGATTGCTGCCTGCGTTCGTCCGGGGGCAGGTGTTGTAGTTGCAGCTATATCGCTGTCGATACGGAGATAGAGTTTATAAGTTAGGCCACAATGGCTTGTCATGCGCAAGAAGCGCTGGCAGGATGTCACGGCATGCTACACTTAATGACATTTTCCGTCAGTCTCTTGTCACCGCCGGGGCACCAGCTGTTCTTGAACCAAATCGGCTGTGCCGCGTCGATGGTAAGAGACCAGACGGAATATCGTTGGTGCCATGGAATTTGGGACGCCCCCTAGTATGGGACGTAACTTGTATCGATACTTTGGCGGCGTCCCATCTTCCACACACAGCCGTGATGGCGGGGGCTGTTGCCGCACACCAGGAGGCCCTGACACGTTGCAAATATGTGTCCATTGGTAGTGGGTACGTATTTGTAGCTTTTGAGGTCCAGACCCTGCAGCCTTGGGGGCTCATCACGATCGAGATCTCTTAAAGCGTGTAATTGAGGTCTGGCGTGACCAAAAGGCTGGCTTGGCAACCTAGGGCAACGAATCACCATTGCCACCCAACGCGGAAATGCGGCCAGTATTTTGTGCACGTTTTAAGTCAATTTTTTACTTATAGATTGATGTTATGTTGTAAATATAGTTTTATTTAAAGTATAGTTTAGTTTATATATTTGATTAATTGCCTTAAGTATATACAGATAGAGCTAAAATTCATTTGAAATCTTTTAAGTTTTATTTATTCATTTATGTTTCAAAATATTAATGTGTACATTAAGTATAATAGTTGAACTAAATTGATCAATAGCTCAAATTGAAATCAATTCTAAATATAATCTTTATGATAGTTAAATCTTTAAGGAAAATTGAAAACACCAAATGTTGTTTCTTTGATTGTATAAGGAAAAATATATAAATCCCGCAATTACGTAAATTAATATGATGATAACAGCGAATACAGATCACTTTGAACTGTCAGATTATGTAAACGATATCTGTAGCTAAAATCTATAAATATCATATAATTACAATTAACAGTAACAGTATACCATAGATAATAATATACAAAGAAACTAAGAATCCACACTAAACACGTAAATACCAAAGCAACGTTGTCTTTTGTTGGGCACTCGTCGCTAAATTTATCTATGAAATCATTATTAAATTAATGAAGTCCCAGTGTTCGTCTATGTAAATCTAATTTAAACCTACAGTTACCTGAAAGAGTTCACTCTTAAGCCATTACATCGCTCTTTTTGCACATTTAAATATAGTTATAATTACTCGTAGTAGTAAGTAACAAAAATGCCTCGTTTGAGCTTCCAGGGCTCATAATAAAAGTTATAGACGCTAACTCACTGGAGAATTCTATAATTTATCTTTAGATTACAAGTAATTACTTGTAATCTAACAATCAACTGGTTGAAGTCGTATGTAAAATCGATATCAATATATCGTTTTAATTGATAATAACATTTTAGGCCGTGAACGGCATACATATAATGCCGTTCACGGTTGAAACTTGCTCCGGCCTTGGTCCGTTTCTGGTCTGATCAAATATTTTTAAATAAGAAAGAATCAGAGCATTCTCGATATATTATCGTTTTAGTTGCGAACCCATGGCAGTCGGTACCGGTTCGTCGAAAATAATATATGACTGGTGCAACACGAATTGACAGTAAATTAATAGCAGCGTGCACGTAGAGAAATTTGATCGGACCGAGACCGGAACGAAATTGAACCGTGAATAGCATCATAGTGTGTTTACAGCCTTAGACGTTAATATTAGGTCGCGTTCGCGGCATGCTTTGTTAATATTGCAGTATAATGCCAGAACTTTTTGAAGCCCAGTTAATCAACAAATTTAATACAATTAATCGTTTAGAGACCATTTCCACGGGTCGAGTAATCGTGGATTAGTGAAGGTCTCGTGTCATCGTGCGTCGGTCCCACGATCCTTAGGACCTAATCCTGGCCGTAATCAAAATGAATCTCGGCGAAATCCCTCTCATACCCTACTCCTGTTCTATAGGTAGTTAGTCGCCTTTATTAAATAACTTAGTACCTAAATTTCAATATGGCTAGGTTTATAATATATAACAGGAGATTAATTGTGAATATTTGGACGTGCTGAACAGATCCAAGATAAATTCAATAGGTATTTATTAACCGACTTGGATTGGCGGGTTTCACACATCGGCACCATACATGTGCAGGTGTTCGAAATTTTGCTGCTACTATCAGCACGTGGTAATCTTTCTAATATATAAAATTCTCGTGTCACAGTTTTCGTTGCCATACTCCTCCGAAACGGCTTGACCGATTTTGATGAATTTTTTTGTGCTTATCCGGTATCTATGAGAATCGGCCAACATCTATTTTTCATCCCCCTAAATGTTAGGGGTAGTCCACACCTAAATTTTTTTTTTTTTTTTAGACAAAATTTTTAATTTCTATTTTTTTATGATACAACATACAAAAATACATACAACCCTAAATTTTCAACCCTCTACGATCAACCCCTATTTTTTAATAGCGATATTAGTATTTTTATAATTTTCAACTGGGTTGAATTAGATTTTAATTTGAACGATTCTCATGAAATTTTGTGTACATATTGGGTAGGTTTGAGAATCAGACATCTATTTTTCATCCCCCTAAATGTTAAGGGTAGTCCATCCCTAAATAATTTTTTTTAATTTTTTGATATTTTTATTTTTTTATGATAGCTTTAAAAATACATACAACCCTAAATTTTCAACCTTCTACGATCAACCCCTATTTTTTACCGGGCAGGACGACGTCTGCCGGGACAGCTATATCTATATATATAAAAGAAAGTCGTGTTAGTTACACTATTTATAACTTAAGAACGCCTGTACCAATTTGGCTGAAAATTGGTGGGGAACCAGGAGACAGACATAGGATACTTTTTATCCCGTTGGTAGGTGGCGCTGAGATCGGGTTCTAGAATCCTCCTTATCACCTGGAGCGACTTTGGTGATTTTGTTTTTGTGTATTTGAGTGGGTTCCCGGATGGTTTAGATTAGCAAAAAGAACCGGTAGGTGGCGCTGAGATCGGGTTCTAGAATCCTCCTAATCACCGGGAACGCTTTTGGTGATTTTGTTTTTGTGTGTTTGAGTGGGTTCCCGGATGGTTTAGATTTGCAATTAGAACCGGTAGGTGGCGCTGAGATCGAGGTCTAGAATCCTCCTAATCACCGGGAGCGATTTTGGTGATTTTGTTTTTGTGTGTTTGAGTGGGTTCCCGGATGGTTTATATTCGCAATTAGAACCGGTAGGTGGCGCTGAGATCGAGTTCTAAAATCCTCCTAATCACCTGGACCGATTATGGTGATTTTGTTTTTGTGTCATGAAACATAGTCTTTTAGGAATTCAGAAAATATGGCGGTACGAAGTTCGCCGAGTCAGCTAGTAATCTATAATATTATAAAATTGTAAAAGTTGTTGTTTTTTAGAATTTTTGTTTTGTTTTTCTGTTTGTTCGGGATTCACGTAAAGGCTACTGTGCTGATTTCGATGCGGTTTTCACTGATCGATAACCAAATTTCGGGCTTAAAATATTTTGTATCCCGGGAATACCAGGGGAATTTTCTTGGAACCGGTTTAAAGTGGCCCAGTTGAAAGTAAAAGATATGGTATGTACATACATCTCCAACAACGAAAATATATATAAATACTAGCTGCGACCACGAAACTTCGTTCGCGTTGTCATGGCGATGTTTATTAGTGAATTGCGAACGCGTCACCAAAAAACGCAATCGTAACGCTAGATTTTTGGCTGTATCCTATGGTAACGACGTCGATTATTAAATTCAACAGTTTTATTCAAATGAAGTTCCACTGGAGGAAATTATTTAAGGCCGGGACAAAAATCGAGATAAAAAGCATCTTAAATTAACCCGGTAGTTAACCCGGGATATAATTAAGCTCTGTGGCGAGTTTCATTTAAATCCGTTCTGGAATTTTCATGTGATGCTGTAACAAACAGACTGACGGACAGAAATTCTAAATAAAGCATTTTCGCAATATACTGAGGCATTACTCTCAAAAGCCTTTCGTTGTTCGTTATCGTCCAATCACCCCAAAAGAGTCAATAAAATTTTGGCTTAAAAACTACCGAACTACAGAAAATTCTTAGACTTGAAATCTGCTCTAATTTTAAGTCTGGGAAAGACGCAGGATTTTTTTCGGGAATACTTTATAGAATATAGAATATAAAAAAATATTAATTTCTGTTAATACAGTAATAAAGTAAATCGCAAGTAAATTATATTGATGTCAAACAGCGAACGGAAAACATATACATCTGACTGGCTAGTAGCTAAGATTTTATTATTTATTGATGTGTATACGCAAAGTAAACGTCTGCTGCGATCAATATAAGTTTTTAAGACGATAATAAACAAAATATATCAATGGCAGATCTGGTCAATTAATTTCATTTTTTTTTAGTATATTCAAAACGCGCGATAATGGTCTGCCATTCTTAATTTCCGATAGTAATAAGCCCATATATTTTCAAATTACAAAACGGCAGACGTGGTCAAATGGATTTAAAATTTGTCAAAAATCGATACCTGTCTTACCTCGGCGCTCGTCGCGTCCACCACTTTGAGCTTAGTGAGTCCCCGTATCATGCATGGTTGGTATAGGGGCCTCAATGTACAAAACCTCAGGTCTGGTCAAATACATACAGGTATCCGTTCACTGGCTCTTAAACTATAAGTCTTGAGTTACATGTTTCGCCTTGACAGGCATACAAACTTTTTGTAGTTTCGGTTACAAGCCATTTGTTGTCCTTACGACTACACAGATTTTATGATTATATTTATTATTGATTATAATGAACAAGACAAGTGTGTAAGTAATAAAATGTGTGATACTTTTTATCCCCGGATCCCGCGAGAAGTTTCCAGGAGCGACTTGTAGTTGTTTGGTACATAAAAATTAGCTTATTCCGACACAGTTTCACTAAAACAATAGTTTACATTCTTTTTTTAATGCTGAGGTACTTTTTGTTCTCGGAATCGCGCGGGAATATCAAGTCAAGCTTGGACGAAGTCGCGGGCATACCCTAGTAATATTATATAAAAATAAATTGATATAGGTAAACCACAAACGTCTCCACTCAGCTGAGATGAGAATGTTGAGATGGATTGAGAAAATTGAGAGGAAGAAGACTAAGTTGGCATGGGTATCTAATGAGGAGGGATGAAAGTTACATGACAAAAAGTATGTTAAACTACATGATGGAAAGGTAGACCAAAAAAAAGATGGATGGATTGCGTGAAGGATGATATGATGATTTGTGGTGTGACAGAAGATATATGTCAGAATAGAAGACTGTGGAAGGAAAATACATATTGTGCCGATCCCAATTAATTGGGATATGGCGAAAGAAAAGAGAGAGATAAATTGATACAGGTTACAAAGACATCATACAAAGAACATCGGGGATGAACAGGTGCCAAAAAAACTACAGATTCATACAATACAATTAGTATTCATAGCAAATGCTTTGAATTTGTGGGTATCAAAAGGCAAAGGAAATAAAATATTTATTTCAACCGTGGAAATTAAGCAGGGTACACAAGTTGTCCTAAATGACTCCGTTTCTTTATACTCCTGAATACGTATTCAGCTTGTTATACTTCCCCTCGTAGAATGGTGTTCATTTATAATGTTATTTGTAGAGGCAATTAGTACAAAAGTTGAGTTTAAACTGTTTCAAATCTCGTTCTAAAAGCACTGTCACCAGGGAATGTGCTCAAGGTAAATGCTTTAATGTTTCAACTTTTTCATTTGGTTGTTTGCACAAACGAGTGTGGCAAGAGGATATTTTGTTATTAGGGTTTTGTAGGGTTGTAATAATCTACATACATCATTATGCGAAACTTATACAATTTGTTATTTCGAGAAGTATGAACGTCTCTTCACCGGATTTCTTTGGTTTTTAGCTGACGCTTGATAAGTATATTATAGGGTTCTGTGACATATTATGTATTTAAAATACGTTTCAATTCAGGCTAATAATAAAACAGCCCATAAATGTCCCACTGCTGGGCTCGGGCCTCCCATTATAGGAGAATATGGACAGTATACTCGCGACGTTTGTCTAAGGCGGCTTAACAGGTTTTCACATCGGTTATTTCGGTTGCAGGTTTCATCACGATGTTTTCCTTCACCGTTGTAAGCACATGGTAATTGTAACAATATGCACATTAGGTCATGCATGCGTTTCTGTTTCTGCCAGGATCGAATCCACGACCTCGGCATTACGCTACCACGACTTTAGACTACTTATTATCTTTGTCGGCTTATGTATGGGTTTGATTTAGAATTTAGCTCAATCAGGATTTTAATTTTAATTTCTTTGTTCTTCCGTCGTGCAACCTGGCCTTACAAAAAAAAATCTAATTTTATGGGTGTAAAAATATTTAATAATTTGCCTGCTGCCATAAAAAGTGCTAATTTGAATTTATTTAAAGTCAGTCTTCACAATTGGTTATTGGAGAGGTGTTTTTACTCGGTGCATGATTATTTTAATTAGAACAAGATCTAGATGAGGCTGTATGACATTTATATGAATTTAATTATTTGACATTATTATCTTTTGACATCAATACTTTAATTTAATTTTCCATGGTTAACGTAAATAATATTTTAATTTAAGACTATGTAATATTTGTACACCCTATGGGTAATGACATGTGAACTCATATATGTAAAACTTAAAACCTGTATTTTTATGTACCATTTCATATGCAAATAAATTTCATTTCATTTCATAAATTTCATTTTATTTCAAATACGGAATTGTTAAATACTCGCAAGGATGACTGAATGAAAAATATTTTGAAACTTGCTATTTTAATATGAAAACTTTGAAAAAGTTTATAAATGATTTAGTTAAATCGTAGCTATGAGTACATTTTTTATAATTTAATTCTTTTTTTTTAATTAATGATAAGTTTTATCAACCAGTCTTTATGAAATATGTTATTATGGACATACAATTATTATTAGAATAAGACTAAACTAAACCAATAAAACTGATCAAAATATAATTTTCTATACTAGCAACCCTAAAAGCAATGTTGCTTATATCCATACATGTCTAAGCTGAGTAGGAGTGTTATACTAGCATTTAGAGGTTGGTTTTGCACGTGTGCTGTGAATTCAACAGCCGTGTAATGACCCTTCCATGTATTATAAAGTCTTTTACTCCTTTTACAACACAAATTACGTTCTTTTACTTTCACTTGGAGCGAAAAAGCGAGGTTGGTTGAGACTTAATTTTTAATTACACAAAAGTGTTTCATGATTATATCCGTTCCGTAAAAATAAACAAACAATAGTTAAGGATAAATATGCTTGCTGTGTGTTACATAAGCACAAAGCAGAAACTATAGATTGGAGTATAGTTTTATGGTCGTTTCCTATACCTTACCGACCGTTCATTGGCCTGACTCTTGGTTAAAATTTCACATACAAGTGATGTCACAATTCAACCGATGGTAAGGTATGTAAATGAATAATAAGGTATAGAAACTGGTCATTAATAATGTAGTGATCTTTCCTGACGATTTGCAGAAAGCTCTTACTGCCGCTAACGTATTCAGTTTGTAGGGGTTTAGACGAGGAGGTGGTGACACGTGGCTGGAGACGGTATCGAATGACGCAGAAGAAAGGAAACCGCGAAACATCGGTACAGTACTGGCGTTCATCACGATTGCCGCGGCCCCGGGGCTTGCGAGCGCAGCCGCACGTACAAGCAAAGCGTATTACTGCTGACAAATGCTGATTAATTGTGTCCCTACAAGTTTATTCAAGTTGTGGAAAAAGATTACTAAGAATGACTGGCAGGCAGGATTAACTTAATGCTAGAGATCTTATATTGCAGATTCTATGTTCAGCGTGTGCATTGTTTTACTCACACGCCTGCAAACTTTAATTTGAATTCCCACAGTGCGAATCCCTAAATCATTGTTTTTGTGAACAGCCTAACATAAAGGGATAACACGAAATTTGATTACACGGCTTGCATGTCATGACGCGGTGAATTACTACAGTGCGACACTGTTTCGGGTTTTTGCACGTTTTCAGGTACGTTGTACAAAATGGAATAAAAAGTTTTGTGCACACACTGCCAGACTGTGCAACTGTAAACGTTTGCACTTCCACGTTGTAAATATGTTGCACATATGTTAGACTTGTTAGGACAAGAATAAGCTTTAGAGGTGGATAGAAAACACTTTAACTTTCATACTTTAGAAAGAATACAAGTCGTGACTGACGACTAAACAACCCACAGCCAGGTGGTAGGGTATTTGCCTGTCTAGATGGCTACCACCCCCGATCTAAAGTATGCTGCCATAACAAGCTTGAGTTGACTGGTTTATAAATAGGCGTCTTCGAATGTGTAACAACACACTGTTGAGTGCTATAGAAATTTTATAAATGCTATGTTTGAGATTCGGTAGACTAACACATTGTATTGTACATAAAAGTATATTCTATTTTATTGTATTGTACAACGGGCCACACTAGGACCGATTCCGGACACACAGACCATATAAGAAAACAGAAAGTTCGTTAATGAAATTTACTATGGGAATCGAACCCGTATTTTCTGCGGTCCAGTATATTCAACCAGTACGGGCTTAGCACACTTAAGCATGGAGGTCGAAATCAAAGGTAAATGAAAAGTATAAAAATCTTTTTTTTTTTAGAATATTTAGATATTTCGCCATTGTCTTTTCCTGTTTTAATATAAAAAAACTATTTTTTGTTTATATGTATTTGAGATAAATGTGGATCTGGATTCATACTCAATATCTATGGCGACAGCTGATATCATGGCTTTTCAATTCAAATTGGATATAAAAAATAAATATCCAATATGCGTACATTTATATACACGCACTATACATAAAAACGTCTTCAACTGTGGCACAGAAACCTCATATTCGTGCCTCAGAGAGTCGTGTAGAGTACATTAGGTTATGACTTAAAATACACTGAATGAATTTTCACAATATTAATGTTATATCAAAAATAGGAGGAGAGGCGAAGAATCGTTATCATCATTCAAGTATATGGGAAATGTTACCTAAATTCATGCGCATACTTAGTGTGTATAAAGGACTAGCTGTTGCCAGCGGCTTCGCTCACTTAGATTAAAAACAGTCATAGTTTTACTAGTCAAAAAATGTTACAAGCCCCTTTGAATTTCTAAAAACGCCAATGCACGTATACATTTTTTTCTAACCTAAACAGGTATATAAAATTTAGAGCTTCTTACTTTAAAAATTATGGATTTTCATACATTTTTCATCACTCTTTTCACCCCTTTAGGGATTTATTATTCAAAAGTCCTTTCTTATTGCGCATCTATAGTATATAAGTAACCCGTTTTCAATTTTTTACGGTCCTATTCCCGTAGTTTAAGCTATGCTTTAATATGCCAGTCAGTCAGTGAGGCCAACCACCACATGTATAATTAATATTGTATAATAAATTGAATCGCAACAACAAACAAGACTTGGTTTATTGTGGTTTAGCAAGGGAATTTTTACTAGTTTTTTTACACTGAAGCTGGCGATATCGATCTTAATTAAACAATTATATAATTAACATTGACGAATAAAGATAATATTGTATATGTTGAGTATTCTGTGATAACCATTAACATTCAAACCACAAGAAGAAAATAGATGAGTGGCAGTTAGTATATTTTACACATTAATTAAGTAATAATTCTAGTTCCTCCTTGTTGGTGTTGATTACGTATTTTTGGAATAAAAGAATATAAATTTTATAGAAATAGTGACGAAATCTGAAAATCAGAGCTAGTCAATATAAATCAACCAAATCGTTTCGAATATAACTTATAAAAATGATACGCTAGTGTAAACATTCGATTTACTTTTCACCTAAGAAAATACTTTTATCTAGTTTAGTTTTCTTAGGTACCCTTCACTCGTTCAAGTAACCGTCGGTGCACGTAGAAAGGTTGGGGTGGACAGGGGTGAGCACTAAATTCTTTACTCGGCCAACAAATCCACGCCGGTGACGGCAGATAGCTGGATGTTTTATTTGGGTCAGGGTTCGGAACACCAAGTGTGCTCTCATCGCATAGGTACCGCTCCCATATGTTGCCAGTTCTATTACATTAGTGTACTCCCTTAAATAGTTTTTATTTGTAGACATATTCGATGTTAGGTTTTAATATGCTTGACTAAAATTATATATTACCATTATAAAATTATATAGAATACCTACCATAGCAAAAGAATAGTTGGAATAACTATCGGCCGTTAAAAAAGTCTGAAAATTTGAAACTAATACAAATTCTCCAAAATCCTTATATACCAAATGGCACCATAAGTCATTCAATTGTTGTTTAGCAATACTTTTTTAAATGCGATATAAATACTTATTAAAAAGTGTTATTATTCTGATTAGTTCTGTATTTTTAATATAAGCATCTCTTTTATTGTCTTTGATCTGGAGGGAACTTTCCGCCACGGTTTTCCCTTTGCACTATGACATGGGGTTCTTTAAGAAGGGAATTATAATATTTCTTAGAGGTCAGCAACGCGTTGACGACACTCCTGGTGTTGCAAGCGTTCACAGGCGACAGTAAGTATTTTCCATCAGGTGAGCCGTCTGCCTGTTTGCCTGCGACAGGCAATAGAAAAATACTTTCGAAATTAAATGACGCTGCTCTGATTTCGAAAGCGACCTAACTTAGCTATTGATAATTTAATCACAAACTACCTGGGTGCATCACCCGCACGCAATATTTGCAGCAAGCAGGTTTTTATCTTCTTAAGAATTTTTTCGTTTCAAGTGACTAATTACAACCGATGATGAGAATTAATGAGATATGTTGCAAAAAAAAAAAAAAAAAACGTTACGTCTTTATATTTATAACTATAATTATTTTCTATCCTTTTATTGCGCTTTTGTCTTATTGAATATGCACTGTTTGCTACAACTCCATTAATTCTTCAAAAGTTATTCTGTAACATAATTCTGTATAAAATCTTTTTAAAAAAAGTACTTAAATATAAAAAATAGAACAACAAATATAAAGAAAAAATTTTTTTTAGCTAGACGTGTTGCTGGGGAGTTTCTTGCCGCTTCTTCTCCTTAACAGCAATAACACGTTGCGAAGCGGTGTACATAGACTAGGAAGTAAAATTAAATTTTAACCTATATGTATGACCTTCAAAAAGTGTTCTCCAGTGGAACTTATTTTGAATAAAAACTTTTGAATTTGAATTTGAATTTGAATTTAATCAGTGATATCGAGGCCAAAAATAACTGATCTAGGTGTGTTTAGACGATTCGGCCATCCCCATATTCCTCAACATTTTAATATATTTTTAATAAACTATATAGGTACCTATATTTATTTTAAATATCAGTATCTAAGTCTCCATTTATTTTCCTGTGATCAAGTAAATATTAAGTTGTCGTAGTGTAATAAATTGAACGAACGAATCCTGGCCGAAACGCATGCACGAAACCAGTTCTCTAACCTAATGTGCATATTGTTACAATTTCCACGTGCTAACAACTAACGGTGCTAACGGTGAAGGAAAACATCGTGATGAAACCTGCACATCGAGATAACCGATGTGCCACACCCGCCAAGCCGCCTTGGACAAGTGAGGCGGGTATACTGTCCGTTCCCCTATAACTTCAGGCCCGAGCCTAGCAGTGGTACGTTTATAGGCTGTTATTATTCATTATCAAATAAATATTTATGCTCAAGTCTTCATAAATAATAATGAAGTATTGTTAACGTGGCTCTGTGTTTGAAGTTACTATTAAATGTTTCTCTTATATCTCGTAAAGGGAATGTTATACGAACGTTTAATTTTGATTTATGTTTCTTTATACTTCGGCAGTGTAGTCAGCTTGCTCGGGGTGAATATAAATGGCATGGAGTCGATTTTGTATAAATATTTTGTTTTATTTTATTCATAATCATCAACATGCACGACTATTCAGAAAGCTAGCTCTGTTAAGTACCTTGGAATTATTGTGGACCAAAAGTTAAGCTGGTACCCACACCTTGAACTGACCATAGGGAGGGTAAGGAAGCTAATATGGGTTTTCAAATCTCTGAGACACGTTATGAGTACCGAGCTACTGAATAAAATATACATTGCACTAGCCCAGTCTGTAATCATATATTGTATATCTGTGTGGGGAGTTTACCCTGCGGCTCTGCCGCGGGTCAAACTCTAGTGCGTACCTCTTGTTAAACAGCCGGCGTTAAAACAAGTTAAATTGTTTTATATTTGTATATTGGTGCTAATTGCCCTCATAAGATTTACTTTTTTATATATATTTATATCGCAAACTATCCCATCTCCTGGGATGAAAAGTATCTATGTCCATTTTCGGTATTCAGACAGACAGATCGAGTTACTATCGCACTTTTCTCTATAGATTATGAATTTTTATATCTATGAACTTGAGAAACGATTAGTCTCTCACTCAAACTTTCATCTATTTTAGTTTTATTTTTGCTATAAAAAGTATGACCAAAATGGTCAAAATGACCGAATTGGCCAAATGACCGACATGGCCAAAATGACCAAAAAGGCCAAAATTACTGAAATAGCAAAAATGACCAAAAAGGCCAAAATGATCAAAATAGTCAAAATGACCAAAAAGGCCGGAATGACCGACATGGCCAAAATGACCAAAAAGGCCACAGTGACCGACATGGCCAAAATGACGGAATAGACAAAAACGACCATAAAGACCAAAATAATCAAAATGACCAAAATGACCAAAATGACCGACATGACCAAAATGACCAAAAAGACCAGTGCCAAAATGACGGAATAGGCAAAAACGACCAAAAAGGCCAAAATGACCAAAAAGGCCAAAATGATCAAAATGGTCAAAATGACCAAATAGGCCAAAATGACCGACATGGCAAAAATGACCAAAAAGGTCACCGTGACCGACATGGTCTAAATGACCAAAAAGACCACAGTGATCGACATGGCCAAAATGACGGAATAGGCAAAAACGAACAAAAAGGCCAAAATGACCAAAAAGGCCAAAATGATCAAAATGGTCAAAATGACCCAATAGGCCAAAATGACCGACATGCCCATAATGACCAAAAAGGCCAAAATGACCAAAAAGGCCAAAATGACCAAAAAGGCCAAAATGACCAAAATGACCAAATAGGCCAAAATGGCCAAAATGACAAAAATGACCAAAAAGGCCAAAATAGTCAAAATGACCAAATAGGCCAAAATGACCAACATGGCCAAAATGACCGAAAAGGCCAAAGTGGCCGACATGGTCAAAATGAGTAAAAAGGCTAAAATAGCCAAAATTACCAAAAAGGCCAAAATTACCAAAAAGGCCAAAATGAAAATTATCCCTTGTCCACCCTCAGTATTTAATTTACATACGTACCGAATTTCAGCCAAATCGGCCCATTAGTTCTTCCGTAAAAGCATAACAAACAGAAAGACAAATATATTTTATCCCGGAAACTATCCCACTTTTCGGGATAAAAAGTATCCTATGTTCATTCTCGGTATCGAAAACATATATATATATATATATATATATATATATATATATATATATATATATATATATATATATATATATATATATATATATACTGAGTTTCAGCCAAATCGGTCCAGTAGTTTTTACGTGAAAACGGAACAGACAGACAGAGTTACTTTCGCATTTATAATATTAATAGGGATTATAATAATTATAATTATAATAAATAATAGGGAAAGAGTAAAAATTAGCCAATCCTTAAACTACACTGTTTGGACTCAGGTTTCTTTTATTTGAAGGAATATACAGTATTTCTGGGCATATTTGTTCACGGTGAACTCAAGAGTTTTACGAATTATACAATTCCAAGCACGCCGTGTCTACATTAAAGCTATTAAAAAACTACTGGAATAGACTATACATATTATAAACAATGGAGAACACGATGCATTTTTTTTCGTTTGTTCGGAATTCACGGTCAATCTACTGGGCCGATTTCGATGCGGTTTTCACTGCTCGACAGCAAATTCTTAGACTTAAAATCTGCGCTACTTTTTATCTTGGGAATCCCGCGGAACTTTCCCGGGAGCGGAAGTTGTGAGTTGTTCGGATGCATAAAAATTTGCTTGTTCCGACACAGTTTCCACTAAAACGATAGCTTACAGTCTTTTAAATGCTGCTATACTTTGTGTCCCGGAAATCCCGCGGGAATTTCAAAAAAAGCGTACTTGAAGTCGCCAGCATATCCTAGTATGTTATATAAACGAGAAGGATTCCTTACTATGTTTCCTTTCGTCGATAGCAAGTTAAAATAGGGTTGGGTCGTATATACATCAACTGTTACAATTTTTAACAACTTACAAAATAATCCCGCCTCCTTGTATGAGTTAATTAATTAATTAATTATTATTTAAACTTATTATTGTTTAAACAGCAATTATTATAAAATTATTTTGTGATGTTATTTTACAGGTATAATAATATTATTATCATAGTATTTAAGAGCTTATCTCTTGTCGGTGGAGCTTCTTTCACTCTTCTCTATTCTCAGCCATCTGTTTTACTATATAGTTATAACAAGTATAAGAAATTAGTATAAGAACATAGCCAGGTATTTTAACGCCCGCTTTCACTATGTCAATTGTATAAGAGTTTATTCTAAAACTCGTCAGAATTTAAGTCATAACACTAGACTGTCTAAACAGTATACAGGTACATGTAGGTATATACTGTCGGGAAAATTAATAAAATCCACATAGACGTTGATAATTATAACATCACTGCGTTGGTACTAAATACCTATTGGAATCGAATATAGCCGGTGGGAGTTTACGTATAATATTAAATTAACGTTTTCTATGATAAGTTAACTCTTATTTAATTAATGAATCACTTTAAGATTCTGCCAAAACGGATAAACGATTTTACTGATTACGTATATAGATCGATTATACTTTATTGTTACCAAGCTAAGAGTCGTAACAGTAAGCAACCTTGTCGTTCAAAGCTATTTCCTCCAGGCAACCTAACTTAATAGATAATCGTTATAAAAATAATCATAATTATGTATGCATGAATAAAAATTAAGTAACACATTTTGGTGAAGTTAGTACAGTACATTTTATACTAATTACTACGTTTCATTTGAAAGTTAATAATTTCCATTGTGGAGAATATTACGGCAATTAAGTAGATAAAGACGATGAATAAACACGGGACTAATGAGAACATATTCTATTTATATTGCCAAACAATCTTACAGAACTTACTTAATTATCAAGCGTAACATTGTTAAATTTCGCTCTGGATAAATTTTGTCTGCGTAAGATACTTCAAATATACTATATCTTAATCTCCTGCCTCGAAAGATATGGCGAAGTTCAACTAAAAGTTAAGATTTAAATTGGGCTGCGGCGAGTCCCCTCTTGGCTTGAAAACTTATTTTAAAGGGCTCTAAATCAAAGTAATACGTTGCTAGTCAATTAACCCAGCGTATTTTAGATAAATTGCGTATTCCAACACTTTATGGTTCACAATTTTGTTTCTACAACCTTTCAAAGTGTATTTGTCTGTTCTGATCTTTTCTGGTTTGAAAACTGGAGGTGAGTTCAGTAGAACGTTTTATAATAATATGAATGAAAGTGCCCTCCCTATATTTAATAATTCTATAATGTGTATTCTTAAAATTTTTGTTACAGGTTTGCATTTGACTACTGTCTGGTCTGATGTTAAATTGGCGGGCGGTAGGGGGAGGTTTGCCCGTCTGGATGGCTACCACCCCTAGTCTGGAGCACGCCGCCATAACCACCTTGAGTTGTGTTACAGCATTAGTGGCCAGGTTCTAGTCCCATGTACGAGTCCAGTAGCACACGGTAGCGTCTTTGGTGTTGCAAATTATTCATAGGCGAAGGTAACCACTTTCCATCGGAGTGGGAACGTCAGCATGTCTGCTGTACTCCAGCAATAATAAAAGCAAATATACGTGTATGGTTCAGGATGGACCACGCTTACATACAAATGTACCTATTCACATGAAACTGGAAGATGATGGTAGATACCGAGATTGCAGTCATCGGGATATACACACTCCAGTGGAGTTATAGTCTTTTGAGGTTTTAAATATCAAAGGATACACAGCTTGTACATTTTGCTCAACTTTAAAAAAATTACGGCTATTTTTAATATATAATTTATATCGATAGACAGTATAATAATTATTATTTATGTGCCAAATTTCGTAACTCTAGCCTCAGTCAGCTCTGCTGTGATATACACACACACACACACACACCGAAGTGAAACCATAAGAGTTATTTTTACCTGTATGCGGCGGAACCGTGAAAATATGGTGAATAAGATAAATAATTAACCAATTTAAAAAAAGATGAGACTGCGTTGCGAAAATAGTTTAAAAAGTTGTTTCCCAGGTAGGCAATGCAGATATGACGACCCCCGAAATGTCCTTCATTGTTTTATATTTTCGAGAGCTTGGATATTAATTAAAATGACACCCTTTGTGTCATCTGCCATTGCCATTGTACGAGTACTTATCAATAGTTTCGTAGTTCATCTGAATGCTTTGTTTTAATACAAGTTTTACAGAGAGTTATACAGTTTGTTCCGCCGTTTTTTCTCTACTAGCTATGACACGTTGCGAGGGGGTAGTAAAGATAAACTAGGATCGGCTCCGCAGGTGCAGTCGATGACTCGTTCCTATTTGCATCAAGTCAGGTTGTTGGGTTAGCTCATTCAGCCCTTTACGATAGAGTCTTTCCGCCGTAGCGGTTGAACGTCACAGGACGCGCCTCTTCGAGCGCGTTGCTCCCGGGCTGAACGCCTCCGCTCCCACGGAGTCGGGAAGCTCACCAAGTCTGGTATCGTTGAAACAGCCATCTGCCGAATCTGCGGAATAATCAGCTATTCAGCTGGCTCCTGCACAAAAAAAAATAGAGTCAGTGTGTGCATGTAATACTCAATCAGTGTATGGATAGAATCAGCGGGTTTAAGTGTATTGATAAAAAGTGTGTGATAAGTCACGTGTTAGAGCTGTTATACAGTTACGGCCTTAACACAGCCGATAGTCTTTTAATTATAATTATAATTCATTAGCGTATAAAGGACGTGAACCGTAAGAGCGACTTGTGTATTATTTCCCCCGGCATATCCCGCCAGCGCCTCCTACAGGCTTCTCCCGAGAGCCCAGACGGAGACCCACTACAGTTTTTTATAATGAAGTTCAAGTTTCAAGTTCAATTTGTCTTGTAAATATTTACATTATCTATGTTCAGGCATAGATTATTTTGTTACTTTGCTGGTTTTAATCATTCTTTTAGCGTTGGATTCAGTACAGCTTCAGGATGGTTTTATTATGGTTATTGTACAATATAATTATATATATGTAACTTAAAAGAGAAAAATAAAAAATCTAATAAAGAAGAACCCGACTTTAAGAGTAACTAAAAAGCAATAATGAATATTTTCTAAAGTCGGTGCTAATTAAAATATAAAAAACAGCAATTTTGCAACAAATAGTAGAAAATATTTATTAATGGCCTTCAAGCTACCCTTTGAGTACAAATGTAAATATAAAGGTAGACCAAAAAAGAAATGGATGGATTGTGTAAAGGATGATATGCTGATTTGTGCTGTGACAGAGGATGTATGCCAGAATAGAGGAGTGTGGAAATAAAAGAAATATTGTCCCGATCCCAAATAAATGGGTGAAGTTCAAAGAACAGAGAGAGTTACCATTGAAATCGGTTTCTATTTTGCTAATTTTTTTTATGCGCACAGCATAATTCTGAGTCCTTGGCCTCATTGCCGTGAATTTTGTGAATGTCTATATGTTCTACGTGCGAATCCTGTTAGTTTTACGTTTTTTTAGTTTGATGTAGGTACATTTATCCTCCCCAGTAAATATTACTTTATTTCTTATGTCAAGACATCATGCTACATTTTTACTAAAATTCTCATGAAATAATAATATATATACCTCACTATTCCATAAAATAAAATATTGCATTTCATTCATCATCAAAACTGTTTATCGCCAATTCAAAGCAAATTTCTCTCTAGTCCTTTCATAAAAGCACAAAAAACGTAAAAAAATTCACATAAAAGAAAAACGTGTAAAAATGTTGGCCATGTCCCTTTGGGTGGTATACAAATCCGGATTAAACGCTTCTCTTCTCTAATTGAGCCTTCACGTAGAGTGTTGGAGCAAATTTGAAAAACATCGTTCAAACGTATGCTATGTTGCTTATAATTCCTTTAAAACACGAACAGACTGAATTTTACCAATTAATTTTGTAGATAATTTTATTTTAAATACATTTCGGTCTTAATAATCTATCTATCTATGTATAATAAGTCTATGTGTGACGAATATTTGTTTCCTGTCTGTCGCTCTGTTAGAGTATCACGTGAGACTACTGAACGAATTGAAATAAAATTCGACACAGAGCTTAGTTATACTCCGGGTCAACATTTGGATATTTTTACTATTAAGCTATATGTATTAGTAAAGCTATTCACAACAAACTATTAAGACGATACGAGTTAAAATGGATAAAATGTAACTAAAATAAGATGTTTTATCTAGAACGCTAGAAACTTACCGGTGAAAAGTCACCCCTTAACTTTTTTTTCGAGTGTTTTGAACAGTACCTTAGTTCCTTGATTGTAGCTTGTTTTATTGTAGGTTGAACCAATACAAAAAATAGTACCTAGTTTTAACCACATAGGATTGGCTTCATCTAGTTGTAGCCAGCATAAAGAAGGCTATACCTAGTTTTAACCAAATGACATCGGCTACACCTAATATTAGCCGTGAACAAATCTGTTACACCTAGGTTTAAAAACCGAAGTACGGCTACACCTAGTTTTAGCCGGCTAGAACTAGGTGTAGCCGCACTTTGGGTATTAGCCATAACATATATATGTAACGGAATGGATTTTTTTTTTCTCAAAAAATGTTCATAAAATGAAAATTACTGGGCCAAAGTATATTAAATTACTAATAACTAACTAAAAAAGAATCACGTAAATCGGATCACAAATCTCAGAGTAATCGGTGTACATACATAAAAATAAATAAAAAAACACACCGGCCAAGCTGAGAACCTCCTCCCTTTGGAAGTCGGTTAAAAATAAATTTGCTTAAAATTTTATAATAGTATAGAAATAAGTAATTTCCCTTTGGTACATACAGCAAAAAATGACTTTTCCGTTAATATCAAAATCATTGCTAAGTTGACAAAGGCCAGATTTATTTAGGAAATAAGCAAATAATAAAATGCAATGTTGACCCAGAAATCCTCGCTGATCCTTCGGGAGCGGACTCTTGTCGCTTTGTTACACGTCTCCATTCTCTTAATATGAAAGTCGAGTTTCTTTCTAAGCATTTTCCATGTAATTTCATTAAGTACCAAGTTTGTTTTACTCGTGAGTTTTGTTTGACCTACTTTTTTAATCTTTTATGAATTGAACGAATGTTTATGAAGAATCTATTAGCTTTATGTTCGATTGATAATACTTTTAAAACGATTGTTGTTAAATTTATTTTATAAATGTCTATACAATAATTGACATTCAAAGCTACTGATGCCCAATGTATATTTCTGTAAGAAGGTAAATGAAAGCTATTGTTTGGGTCCATCATTCATAAGTTAATAAAGGCTGGAACTGAAAATCAGCGCTGCGTCACCTCTTGTCGCAGCATAACGCTGAGCTCCGGCCTAGTTGCTGTAAATGTGTTGTACGTTTTTCTTATAATTATTATGTATTCATTTATTCATGTATTCACATCACAGCTTCCTTACATTTTGTTGGATGTATCAAGCTATGATGTCATATTTGTAAAGAGACAAACAACTCAAAATTATTGATTAAACCATAATTAAAATTAAGGGTATAATATTTCGACGTATTTAAAAATAATAATTCAATATAATTTTCTACATCACCTACAACGTCATATTATTATAGAATGACCTACATATTAAGTTCTCTAGGTTGTTAGGTAGAGAGCTCTGTAAGCATAGTATGACGTATGCACATTTGTAATCGCTTATTTTGGTGAGCAACAAAGTAATATTTATCGGAAATTATTTTTATCACCATACCTATTTTAGGAGTATGTTGATAATTAAGTATTTGAAGGTTAACTGTTTGTACATCAATTATTATTTTAATATTTTGTGTTTATGTGCCTTTCTTCACTCCAATCTAATAAATCTTAGGTGGTACTTAATTAGTATATTTTAAGTTTATTCCTAATAACTTTATTGAAACGGCATTGTTGGCGAGGGAATAAAATATTAAACTGTGTTTATTTGGATCTTTATTCCCAAAAAAACATTATAGAACAATGAGGAAAATAATAATAATAAGATAACATTTCAAAAATATCTTTGGTACATACAAATGTTTAAATATTAAGTTCATAAAATAAAAAGTAATAATTTCCTTTTATATGAATTTATATTTTTACATTCCTTCAATTCATTTGGTAATTCGTTGTAAAATAAAGAAAGAAATAAAGCTTTCTGTATTAGTGTATAATTTTTGAATAATTTGATATATCTATATTAAAATAATTAAATTAAAAGTAAAATCAAATAAACCTTTAACGATACAACTGCGAAAAGTTCGGCGACAGAAAGATCTGCACTAATCTGAACTCAGCAGATTCTCCGCTGATGTATCAATAACTTAAAATACATTGGGAGCGTATTTAGCCGAACTTTCCACGCGGAGCGCTCCCCAGGTGTGTCGTTAGTCTAATTGTTGTTTGCCAAGTCGTAGGGCATTTTCCCAATTGGATGTCTACCACCCCTGGTCTAAAGAATGTCGCCATAACAACCTTGAGTTCTGTTCCGGCATTAGTGACCAGGTTCCAGTCTCCCTTAAAAGAGCAGCAGCGCATTTGTAGTACCTTCGGTGTTGCAAATGTACATAGGTGATGGTAACCGCTTTCCATTAAGTGGGCCGTCTGCCTGCCTGCTGAACTACTGCAATAAAAAAAACAGTCACTTCTTAGGTACATATACAATACTATGATGTTTTCAGTTTAAATATATCTGTAAATCGATATACTTCAGTTAGATTTTAAACATAAACACTGATTTAGAAATCCTTCCGAATGGCCAGATAATGCTACAACTACGTCGGGACTACCGTAATAATCGGTGCCTGTACGTGTGAAGGAGCCAATAACGTGTGAAAACATCTCGCCGCCGCGTGTGGATATCAAAGCGATCAGATTCCATTAAGGCACAGTCCGTGAGCTTTGCTCGAGGACTCTATAAAAGTCAACGGAATGGTCCCCCTATTTCTTTTGTTCAACAATCACTTTATTGGGATCCTTATAATAGGTATGGAGTAATAAAATCACAAATTTGGTTAGTCCATAAGTAAATTAATTTAGACACTTCTTCTTATGACATCTATGTATGGTTTTGCACGGTGCGCCTAGGCAATGTTAATTACTTAGAATTTTTTTAGAATAATTTTTACGCAAGCGATCACCAGATGAAAACCGAATCCATAAATAGTCTCTACCTCAACCAGCCGAAGTAACAACCCAATATTTTATTTATTGTTAATTAATTAAAATTAAGGTCTTTCATGGACGCCAAACAACCTAATTATGGCAATTAATGCCATATTTCACTGAACAGTTGAGTTCACTGAAGAATTGAGTGTTTGTATGGAAAATCTATCATCATCAACAATAGTGTTGTAGCTTTGTGTATACTAGACGATAGAATATATTCTACGACTATATATATAAATGATTGAAATATATTTTATTTATTCCAAAAATAATAATTGATTGAAAACTAAAGTGAGCAAAGTATTACTCTTCAAAAATTCTGAGACACATTTCATAATTTTCAACATGTCACGATTTCCTTGATTTTGTACGTTGATGTTAAAAACTTCAATCTAAATGGAACAATATGGAAGAAATTATGTAAATAGAGAAATAAACTTAGTGTTTTTAAGAGATTATTATTATAACAGGGTTATTATTGTTGAAGGAACATTATAGTAACATGATTAAATATATTTTTATATTAAAATTAATATTATTTTCTAGGAAAGTTGATGGTAACGTTACGTGCCATTTGAACTAGACTTTACGATGTCACAATTTAAAAAAAACAATTGATTTATTAATTAAGTACATATAGATTGTTTAAACAGTTCTTTTTCAGTTTCATTTGTATAGTGAAATTTTAAAACTAAGATGCTAGCAAGAGCCACTTATAACGCCCATTCTGTTAGGTAGTATGTAAATAGTTTTAGAATTTCATTTAATACATGCGTTATTTACAGAAGTTGACAAATATTAAACATAGCGATGGCGACAGGTGTCATTTGTGATCCCAAAATGCCGGGTAAATTAAAAGGACAGGTCTATAAATCCATCATTAAACTTGTCCTGTTTTATGTCAGTGATACAAGCAAGAGTTGCTTTTCACGGAAATGAATATGTTGCGATAGGTGTGTGGAGTCACGCGGAAAGACCGTGTCAGGAACGGGTCATTTTAAGGAGATCGGCTAATTTCGTGGGGAACAAAACAAAACAATGCTGGCTTAACGTTGTGAAGGATGACATGCGTACTAACGGTCTCAAAATGGGGAATGCTGAAGACCGCGTGAATTTGAGTAGAGAAAGTAGGAAAGCGCATCCTGGGCGTCGGAGCATACACTCTGAACGCAACCGGGATTTAACGCTCGGATGATGATGATGATTTATAGAAGTCGACGTAACTCAGATATAATGCATCTTGGGAGGCGTTTTTTAACAGTGGACATCCTATATATCCATATATATATGGCCTAAGTGGTGCATGCGTTCCGGCCAGGATTAAACCCGCGACCTCTGAGTTTGGGACGCGTGCGCTAGCCATTACGCTTCCACGACTATATATCCATATCTCCATACTGCTGACGAATTAAATAAATTATACAAGAAAGCGATTCCGTAGACATATAGTAGAAAGCATACATTTAATTTCATTGTTACAGTAGGATAGTAAACTTTTTGTTATAAAAACCATTTTAATATAAAGCGTTTGTTGTCATCTTTTTATTCTACATAAAATGTATGATTTTTTTATGTTTCCACGTCACAACTCATAAAGTGACGACAATATGTTTATGGCTCATAAACTCGGCAATATTTCGTAAATTTTGTTTTATTGTTTTTCCCACCATAATTTCTGTTTACGTGCATAGTGTGAAGGGTAAACTGGAAAAGTTTTACCTTTATTTGGACTTGAATGAAATTTCCATTGCATATATTTACTTTATATTTGACCGTTTAAATATAAATTAAAAATATATTTTAGTATTATATTTTATACTGAATTAAATTTACTAATAATGTACGCAGCTATCTGCATCAGTATCTTTATACCAGCCAGGTCCTAAAGCTTTACTCGTGTCAAATAAATACGCCGCTTCCTTGGATGGTAGCGTATATATATGTTATTCCGCTCGTATTATTTATCAATATATGGTTAAAAAAAATAAAAACATTTTTTTCCAATCTAAGCCAATAAAAGAAGCAAGCGATCTGATTGCGATATTTTAATATAAAAATATTAAAAAAAGTACATAGATCACAAGTGAAGCCAAAACATTAAAAGAAGCGACGTAAGCTACATTGAATGTTGGAGGCACGGTGACGTAATAAGGCCATAGATGCCACGCAAATTAAACGTTAAACTTTGTGCGGTGCGGGAATAGAAAACGTCAGACAACCCGCAGAAAGGCTATTAATTATGAGAAAGGAAATTGAAACCCCAGTGGAAATGGAAAAGTAATAAAATGCAACAGCAATTGCAAGATGAGTACTGTGCCGAGATTGCGGGCCCATTTCAAACTGGCGCAATCTCAAAGCCCCGCCTTTACATTCCATCAGAATCTATTTTATTTAGCTTTAAAATATTGTCCGCATTTTGCTTTGGTACCTCCTTCAATTATATTTGCAAGCCTTTAACTAACAATATTGAATAGAAATAGATCGTATTTTGTTTCTAATTTTGGATTTACTTTGGACGAATACGGCTACAACTTTTACAACCGCATCGTTCGCCAGCGACGGGATTTTTGTGCTCCCACGCTCAACTACGCAACGGTTCTCTAGAACATTTATACCGCGTACAACAATGATCTGGAGGGAACTTCCCGCCGCGGTTTTCCCTTTGCGCTATGACATGGGGTTCTTTAAGAAGGGGGTTATAAAATTTCTTAGAGGTCAGCAACGCGTTGGCGACAACTCTCCTCAACCAACCTCTGGTGTTGCAAACGTTCATAGGCGACGGTAATCACTTTCCATCAGGTGGGCCGTCTGCCTGTTTGCCTGCTTCAGGCTATAAAAAAAACTAAGCAGTTCACAGAATAGCGCCGTGCGCCGGGCGCTTGAACCAATCACGATTTGTATGGTGAATGAGATTTTCGGTGGCCCCTTTTCCCTTCTCTCCTATCTCATCTTTTATCTCATTTTCATCCATCGAGCCATAGCCCATTTCCTTTACTGTTCCATCTCAATCTTATTCCTTTTTTTAGCCAGTTAAAATCCGACTGAGGACCATTGGCCGCGTCAAGGGCAGTACCTTGGTGGGATGATTCGCGGCCCGTGTGTGGGATTCGCCAGATCAAGGGTGGCACTGGCACCCTTGGGCAAATTGAAATTTCAACGGTTTTTATTCAAAATAAGTTTCACTGGAGAACTCTTTTAGAAGAAGGTCATACTTATAAGTTAAAATTTAATTTTACTTCCTATTCTATGTACACCGCTTCGCAAGGTGCAGGACTTCATCCGTGCAGGAACGGAGCAAGAATACAATTTCCTATGGTCTGGCGCCTGTCGTAAGAGGTAACAAAACAACCAACAGCCAGGTGGTAGGGTATTTGCTCGACTGGATGGCGACCACCCCTGGTCTAGAGTATGCCGCCATAACAACCTTATGTTGTGTTCCAGCATTAGTGATTAGGTTCAAGTGTCCCTTAAGAGAGCAGCAGCGCATTTGTAGCACCTTTGGTGTTGTAAATGTCCATAGGCGATGGTAACTGCTTTCCATCAAGTGGGCCGTCTGCCTGTCTGCTGAACTCCTGCAATAAAAAAAACTTATACATATTGCTTATAAGTATAAATGTCTAAACTGGTTATTCATATAAAAAAATATAAATCTATGATCAATTACATATCTATATAAAAACATACTTTCATAAATAATTGAATAAACGTTCTCAAGCCCCTAGCATATCGAGTTCACGTTCTGTAGACAAATTTAAGTTATATAGATATTTAACAAGTTGCTTCATTGACAATTTGGAACTACCTTTAAAAATTTGGATGTAATTTTTATGTGTTGTTATTTGTTTGTGTGGTTGTCGTCAGTATTTAATTTGTTACATAAATTTAGTTATTAAATCACTGGAAGAAACTGACACCTAAGATACAGGCTTGGCCTAATTTAGGTATTGGTACGTAATTTTTAATGATAGTAAAATTATTAATATTTTTATAATGAGTAACGAATACGGGATTGAAATTAAGACACGAGAAGAGAGAAGAATATATGAAAATACGCGGGGACAAAAAAATGCAAATAATTATAAAGACTTCTTATACACGAAATCGGTTTAAACACAATCATTATAAAATATATCACAATTTTTTTTGACTATCCGTAATACTTATATAAAAATATGAACGCGGTTGTCCTGTTAACGATGTTGAAAATGGAGATTGACATATTCTCTATAGGTAAGTCTTATTACGAAAATTTTTCGTTACATACAGAAAATGGTAATAAATGAATCCACTTGAAAACGTCTTGTATTTGTATACGCGTATACAAAGTACAAATTTGGAAGGAGGATTGTTTCTTTTTGTGATTGTTCATATAAAGAAAACGTTGTTCTAAGCCGTTCCTAATGACCAAAAATGTTGCCATATTCTTGTATATTTTTAACGAATAATGTCATATTATCATCATCAATAATGACAACAAAGTCGCTGAAAATTGAACATCAACTTCTTAATGAGGCCAAGAAAATTCGTGCGCCGAGTAGTAGGACTTAAGAGGCGTGTAAACTTCCATTCGTCGTCATTAAAAGTTTCGAGTTTTGAAGATTTGTGCCAACACTAATTACCTAGACATTTCTGCATTTTTTAAAGGCTTTCCTCTTAAGTACTCACTACAAAGACGATATCGATGGTACCATTCGAAGTAGTCATTACAGTTAGGCCAATTAGACTACTTGTATACCTAAGTGCTAAAGGAAAAAGACTCTTAGGGCTAATTAAAAGAGTTTCGTTATAATCGTGATTTGAAACTCGATGCAACGAAAAAGTGACACTAAAAAGTGATAAACATAAATCTATAGGACTAAGCCTGTGAGAGAATGTCGTTATACATTATGCAACACAGATTGACTCCCTATCAATAAGTCGATGATTAAACATAGGTCCAATTTGGACCGAAATAAAACTGATAATAATATTTTTTTGACTAAAACAGTGAAAAATTGAAAGGGATACCTCAGAAATGTATTTTGAATTATCATAGGTTTAACGGATGTAGGCTAAAGGAATTATATTTATATGTATATTAATAAAAGTTAGAGAAGATTTATCTGTGAGTATATATTCTCTGAAATTTCGCTTCTACTGCGTATAAACTGCACCATGCTATATATTTTCAAAAGATATATAAATATTAGAAATTTAAGATTATCTCCAGAAGGTTGTCTGGAAGAAATCGTTGTTAGCGATAAGACCGCCGATTGTACTAGTTATTAGATTCTTAATTCATGTGTATTACTATTTTCTTGTGTGCAATAAATAATATTCTATTCTAATCTATTTTATTCTATGTACATTGTACATTATGTATAATTCCAAAATTTTAAATGAAAACTATATGTTTACTGTAAATTGTATTTCAGTTATGTAATCGGTAGTAAGATTTAAAATGAAAAAAGTTATTTGTTACTTGTTTATGATTTTTATAGTGAGGTAAATTTTTTGTACCTATATAGAAACAACACAGGCGATACGTTTGCTTTAGGTGTAGTGCAGCGTATATGCCCAGGCGCTTATTTTAAAGTCTGACTATAGGAAATCTCAAAAACCCATTGATTGTCCATTGTTTCACGCACATTAAAAAGTTTCGTAGTAGTGACCAATTTGAATACTGATTGATGTTTGGCACCGAAACCCCAAGAAACCGTCTAATTTCTGTAGAAATTAAAAATAGTTTTTACAAAATAAGTCTTCAATAAAACGTATTTTTGTTGAATAAAACCGACTTCAAAAACTAAAAAGTATAAAATAACATATTTCTAAAGCTATTATTATTAATATATATTATCTAAAACATCTTAAAGTCGGTGCTTAGTAATTTTCAAAATATACCTAGTAATTTTTATGTTTTACTTTGCACCGACTTCAAGATGTTTTAGATAATATATATTAATAATAATAGCTTTCGAAATAAGTTATTTTATATATTTTAGTTTATGAAGTCGGTTTTTTTAAACGAAGTTTTTTTTTTTGTTACTTTTTAGTGTCTAGCTATGTATGACCTACGAATGGTGCCGCGCTTCTTAAAAGATATAGGTCCCAAGAAACGGGAACAAAAAAATGTTCGTAAAATGAAAACTACTGGGCCAAACTATGTCAAATTTTTAGGGGACCGAATGGCAGCTATTCCGCGTCGAACAAAAAAAGAATCACGTAAATAGAATCATAAATCTCAGAGTAATCGGTGTACATATGGAACGAAAAGGAATTTTTTTTTATAAAAAATGTTCATAAAATGAAAACTACTGGACCAAACTATGTAAAAATTTTAGGGAACTAATTGGAAGCTATTCCGCGTCGAACAAGAAAAGAATCACGTACATCGGATCATAAATCACGGAGTAACTACAGAGTAGTTTGTAAAAAAAAAACTATATTTTATGTAATAATATTTTTTTTCTTTTAAGGGGCGATATTTAGTATGTAAGCATTTGTATTGTTTATTGTTAGGGGGGCCAGCGCACAATAATTAAATATTTGCACACGTAGCAATAATGTAATATATAAGGTTTTGATTTTATTAGACGGGATCAGAATAAACAGAATAAAGACATCATACACATGCGGACAATGTAGTTTTAATACTGCAACCACCTAAGTCCGCCGCAGCCACCGCTCCATACCACAAAATCAATTTCGTTAGGGTTTTTTCAAGTACTTGATCAGGGTTCCATGGTAGCTAATTGCGACTGGAACCCAAAAAGCATTAAAACAATTTTACAAACTAGAGTAGTACCTATCCGATGAATAATGAGTGGTAGGTTAATAATATTTTAAGAAATTCATTTTAATGGTTTTTTTAATAAAACAATTTTTTTTTAAAGACAATTCATTTTATTCGCTATAATATTAATAAAAGTAGGACATCGCAACTAAAATACACTATGTAGGAGATCATCGCCGACGGGGAGCGTGCCCAGAATGCTGCATTGCCGCGCTGTATAGCAATACTTATTTGTTGTGCGAAATATAAGCCAGCCTTCTGATCACGGGTAGTGTCAAAGAGTTTCTTACATGTCTTTAAAGAAACTCTTTGCCGACGGACCCCACGAGCCTAAGGTTTCAATTGTTTATTCCAAAATCAGAACTAAAGGTAAGTCATTATTCTAAGATGAATTCGGCAGTAAACAGTAAAGTGGTTGGGTACTGGTGTTTGTGGTGCAGAGTGGTAGTCACGAACGTGTCGTAGCTTCAAGACGTGCCCAGGCTGCATCGGTACACAGCGGTACAAAAACTTTAATTTTGCCAAGCCTACGAGTACTTCCAGCGTTTGCTTCCCTGGCAAATAATGCAAATTAATTAGTACTTTAACACTTTTTATGCTTCGCTACTTTTTATTGCATTAGTCTTTTGTCTATATTTGCTTGACAGTTTGGCGGTATAATTTCAGCTACGAGTATGTTTCTGCTTATGTATATATATCTATACATACAAATAAAATTGGAGTGTCTGTTTGTAATCTTGAAATAACCGCTTTTTACTACATGCATATGAATATATATACGGTACATAGACCAAAATATTTTTCTTTTTTTAATTTTTGTCTGTCTGTCTGTTTGTTCCAGCTAATGTCTGAAATGGCTTGACCGATTTTGACGAGACTTTTATTGGCAGGTAGCTGATGTAATAAGGAGTAAGTTAGGCTACTTTTATTTTAGAAAAAAACTTTTATTTTGGAATTATGACGATTTTCAATCACCACGCGGGAGAGACCGCGGGTCGCAGCTAGTATAATAATAAATGTATATGTACTTAATTGTAACATTGTATCGGTAACAATATACACTCCGCACAAGAAGCTCGGTTTCTATATTAAGTTTATGAAAACTTTATATACATATGTTTTATAATGAAGACAATTATTTATGTTATTATATATGCTAGTAGAGTAGAAATGTATGTATGTGATATAAGTTAAACAAAATTAATATGGAATAGCATATTTATACAATACTAGGATATTCCCGAGACTTTGTCCACGCTTGAAATTCCAGCGGGATTTATAAAAGAATGTAAGCTGTCGTTTTAGTGAAAATTGTGCAGGAATAAGTTTTTAATTTTTATGCACCCTAACAACTATAAACCGCTCCCGGGATAATAGCCGCGGGATACCCGGGATAAAAATATCACACATTTTATTACATAAAATTTGCAGTAAAAATATAACAGATGAATTAGATTTTTTAATCTGGACATTTTAAATAATTCCCGGAAAAATTCTCCTATTCCAAATCGGCCTAGTAGTTTTTACGTGTATCTCGAACAAACAGGGCAAGAAGTTTAAAAAAAAATAAAAGTGCTCCATCGTTTATATCGTCTATTCTAGTTGTTTTTTTTTATAGCTTCAATGTACAGATACAGCAAGTTTATAATATTATAGGTATATATAGATATAACTTTGAACATAGATATACAGTGAGCGATATCCTAGACCGCGGGTTATGGAACAGGAAAATAAGAAAATGGACCTCGGATTGCTGTGCAGAAATTTAGAACGCACCCAGACTTTATTCAGGATGATGATAAAAACTATTTGTATCATTTTCAAGTACCTTGTTAGTGGTCTAATTTCTAGTTTCTGAATTTTGCTCTTGTAAAGTTGTCCTTTTATTGAAAAAGATCTGCCAGGTCTAATTTTGCTCATTAGTACGTGCGGCAACAGTATAAGAAAACAATTTAGTGTAGCCATGTGTGTGCGAAGCGAAGAGGGTGTTTTCCTCACGAGGGTATGTATAAAGGTGCAAAAACGTTCTGCGAATACGACAGCTGACCATGCATTCCCAGGGTCGGATTAAGGGTGCTAAAAATTAACCTCATGGTAGTGTACCTGTTTTTGGTTAGTGATAAATAAATTAAATGAAAAGATTAGGGCTTAAAAGTGTTGTTGTTAATATTGCACTCGAATAGTAATATGGGAAGGCACTAGTAAAACCATAAGAGTTTTATGAATACTTTATTTCGCAAAACAGTTCGTCTTAACACAATGAACGACACACAGTGGAGAAGGGAAAGGGGCGAACGCAGCGCCACGGGCAAATAATGTATCATATTTTCTTTTTTCTATCTAAACAGGCTAGGGTGTGAAATTCCTAATACCAACAGTGAACCACTAATACAGATATGTTGCCTATACTTCACTTGACACTGACACCTCAGATGCCAAGTTGTTTTTGAGTTTTTTGACAAGATTCATATTTATATTATTTTGTCCTTAACCCTACTTAACCTTAACCCTCCATTTTTGTAGGTTTCTTTGAAGTACCTACAAAAGTGACACTTATACAATTTCAAGGAGATTGTGAAATTTTTGAAGATGAAAGTGTCTCAGTTGATTTGATTGTCAATTATGTTGTCTTTAATTAGGACAATTACGAATTATTCGTTTTCTGTACTAATTAAATTGAAATTTCTAATATAGTTTCAAAATAAATATCAAAATTTAATCAAAATCTGATATTTTTACGATCCTTACTCATACTAGACCATTTTTAGAACTAAATCTATTGACCTGTCTGAAAGTTTACCTTGAAAAAGCTCTGAAACGTTTGATTCCGAATTCGAATTAAATTAATCTTATTTTTTCATGTATATTTCGATTTCTTTCGTTCGTTTTCGGTTTACAGAGTTTAGAAGATATGCGTCTAAAGTTCCACGCAAAAGATGTCGAGGACACAGCTGATCCATTATATATTTTTATCAGACTACAGAAAATCAAAAAGGAGAGTTATAATTGTGCATGAAATTTTTCTTAGAAATTTCTACTGTTTTTATTCATTCTGTGTAATATGTTGAATTAGCAATAACAAATACGTAAGTATGGCCCCCAGATGACAGGGATTAATGGCTAAAGCAATTAAAGTCGTAAACAGCAGGTGCATTGCCGAGCCCGAAGTCCCGTGTTTTTACCCTCCGGAGCAAACAGAATAGTGTGGGAAAACAACCGCGTTTGCTCACAAAGTAAATGATGTCACACATGGCTAAGGCGGTGATATAATGTTATATCCGAGTGATCCCGCTAAGAAAATTCGAATGAATGAAAGTAGCGTTGGAAATTAAATGATCAAATTACTTAACAACGACACATCATCAGGTGCAATCTTGGACAAAGTGAACCTTTCTTTATCTTTATATAAAAAAAATCTTCAGTTCGTATGTACATCACTGAGCACCTCCTTATTTTAAACCTTTTTTAAATGCTTATGCATTCCCCGTGCGTTATAAAAAACCAGAGTATGAGATTTGTCCCGGAGTATAAGATTGCTTCCACAAGATACAAATACGAAGTAGCTACAATACGCTTATAGCTGTCAAAAAAACGTCCTTAACCCTGAATTTGTTATGACACATACACATGTAAGATTTATATTATAGACACCTCTATTTGGGTCAAAAGTCAAAAATCATATTTGTCCTATCTTAAGGACAGTAAGTCACAGGCCACAGCGATAAGAAAGCAAATGTAAACGAAAACTTAGACTGTTTTCGAACTATGTGTGCGTGGGCCGTAACGCGATACTGTTTGAGCAAGGAAATAATCTCTTAGAGTAAACAAGCATTGCAGTTTATTTGAACTCATGTTTACTTGCACTGTCTGCAATTGCGGAATAAGACTGCACAACTAACTCTATCTTGGCTAGATTGCTGTTTAAGAAGTAGGTTAATGTGCTTTCTACATTATTTGCTTGTTTGCTTTAAGAAAATCTACAATATTATAAAATTCTAAATATGTCGTGCAATGCACAGCATTGAAGCTATTAAGGAAACAACAACTGGAATAGACTGTATAAACGATGGCATTTTTTTAGATTTCTTGTCTGTTTGTTCGGGAATCACGTAAAAATATTGGGCGAATTTCTATGCGGTTTTGGCTGATCAACAGCAAAATCCTAGACTTAAAAGTCTGCGCTACTTTTTGTCCTGGGAATTTTTCTGGCAATGATTTAAAATGATCAGATAAGAAAAAAATGGAATTTCAATGTGATTTTTTCACAGATCGATAGCAAATTTTATGTAGTAAAATGTGATTTTTTTTCCCGGGAGTTGTTTGAAGTTTTTCGGATGCATAAAAATTAGCTTATTCCGACACAGTTTCCGCTAAAACGATGACTTACATTCTTTTCTTAAACTCTGCGATACTTTGTGTCCTGGGAATCCCGTGGGAATTTCAAGTCAAGCGTTGTGGTAGCTTAGTGAATAAGGTGCATCTCATTCAATGTCGGGAATTCAGATCTTGCCGGAGAATACTGCTTAAACAGTTTTTCGTACGTAATGTGGACGTTGTTTGGTTTTTAGGAACGTCAATATCCTTAAGGATTTTCCAATACTGATTTTTCTGTGGCTAGCAGAAATTTCATAGACGCGGTCATTGTTCAGATGCATCATTATTTTAGAGAGAGATAGAGAGATAACACTTTATTGCGCACTAAAATACACAATTACAAAAACAGACCATATTTACAATATTTTCTAGGCAATGCAATTGGCGGCCTTATAGCTCAAAAATCTCTTCTAGGCAACCTTCTAGGCAACCAAAGGCAGGAAAAAGGCAATATAAATATACAAATACATACATATATACATAGTCATAATATAATGTACAATAATACATAAGTTATTATAATAAATGTATTAGCATGATTATATTAAGTAAATCAGACATAGCTTTTTGTGGATAAATAGTGTTTTCTGAGCAATTTTCTAAATATTGGTAAAGATTTGGCCTCTCCGACAGTAAGAGGCAGCATATTCCAAAGTTTGATAGCCTGCACCGTAAAAGATTTATCATAAAAGGATGAAGTGTGTTATTTTATTGTCAATAAAATGTATAGAATATAAAAAAAAAATCTCTCTTTTATAAGGATGTAGATTACTATCCTGTTTGGATAAAAATTGAAGGAGTAAAATAGTTTCATGTCAATAATTTGGAGATGTTTTGGTATTTTTTTTCTTACCTTAAAATAACTGAATTTAATATTGTTTACTATGGTGTGGGTGTCTATGATCGGCCCCAGAGTGTATTACTCATAACACAAGAGTAATTTACTTAGCTTGTGAATATATGAGGCTTGTTTGTCAATCTAATAAAAAAAATACCATGACAGCTATGACGTCACTTCGTTCGAGTCGGGCTTGGATTTTATATTCATATGTTTTGAAATCTGCTAATATCCAAGGCTGTGAAGTAGATCTAAAAAAACTCACTTTCAAATTTAAATATTAGCATAAGTGAATGGTTATAAATAACTGCTATTCATATTTTAGATAATGTAGCATTAATTAGCAATGATCTCATATTTTAAGTGAATTGTAAATTCTTTTATAAGAAGTAATGTAAAATGTTTTCCTTATTGGACTACAGATCCATATAAAAATTAATTCTAAATACATTATAAAAAACTACTATACAAATATTGTTCAGAATAATTTTAGTTGGAAGTATTTTTTTTGTCTTTTGTTCCCTTTCTTATACTCCATCCAAAGGTTATAAAAGGTTATCTGGAAGAAATCGCCATGTGTGATAACACCGTAGATTGTACTTATATATTAATGTTCTTCTCGTTTAGACTGTCCTACTCTCACCTCATCTGTATCCCTCGCAGTGCCAAATCTCAAAACACGGTCTAGCCACAACAAATTGTTTCACGTGCCCTATAGAAGAACTAATTATGGCTTAAATGAAGTGCTTGCTCGTCTTACTGCCACTTATAATAACAAATTTAATGATGTAGATATTTTCTACCATTCAAAATTAATTTATAAATCAAAGATATTCGAAAAATTAGGCTGATAGTTTAAGTGGCTTTTAGGTATCATAAAATATATCCACACATTTGTCTGTATATTTTTTATTTTTATTAGTGAATCATATATACGTATATTATAAATATATATAATATGAATATCTATGTATTTATTATATATTATTTTCGTTTAACTTATATACTATATATATAACATATACTATATAGGGGATAATTCAGCAGGCCCTATTTAACATTATTTTATTATATTAAATATACTACATTCATATAGAGCTTAACATAAGCAAACTGTTTATTGCGGTCTTGGTTTTGCACAAATATACTGTAAAGTGTGAAGTATCCTGTAATTGGCAACATTCATATTAAACAGAGTTGATTGTTTTAAGTTATAAGTAAGCTGTTGGATATGTAATAAATAAATAAATAAATAAATTAATTTTATTAAGCAGTTTTTGTACAATAAAGTACAATACTCTTCTCTACTTTTTAAGCTTGCTATCGAAAATTTTTTGAGTTTTGCACTTCGTACTTTTTAAGTTAGAGGGGTGCACAATCTCGCCATCTTATAAGTCGTGCTAAATTGCCTTGCCTTAACCTTAAAAAAATATCCGTTTACTTATACTTACTTAGCAGAAGGTGATGTCAGGAGCCTTAAGAACAGACGAGCGTGCATGACAAGAACTATGAATGTCAAAGAAGCAAGTGAGGTGTGTAAGAATAAGCCTAAATGGCGCTCTGTTGTTCGTGCCTACCCCGCAAGGGACCTGGCGTGAAGTTATGTATGTATGTATGTATGTACTTATTTAAGTAAACAGATATTTTATGTCCGCTCATCTGAAAAATCCGCTGTTATTTAACAACGGATTTTTCAGATGAGCGGACAGTGGACCAGTATGGCGATCCAATGAAGTAACGCATCCAGTTCTACTGTGCAATTTAATATTGTTGCAAGCCGATTCTAATCCTTTGCAGGTTATTACTCCCTTTGAATTTGAGTGATCTATTATTCGCGCTTATCTATTTGTTCACGTCGCCGTAAGACGTCATAAAACCTTCTTTCTTCTGTTGGTATTTCGTACGAATTCTGGAAGCCATTAAGCTGACCATTTGACGATTTCAAGAACCAGTGGGCGGCATGTTGCTAGATGGCTATGTCTAATTTACAAATGGATGAGGGAATCGGGAAATACGCCAGTCGTGTTCCGACTCTGAACGAGGTTACCTAGTGCACTTTCGGAGGAGTATCTTATAACGACGAACTCTGCGCGATTTATGTGACAACGATTTTCTGCCCTTCCGTTCGGTTTTGTTGCTCTCAGCTATACTCGTAAGAACTGTGAATACTTGTGTGTACTTCTATAATAAACTTTGTGATAATTCCAACAGCATTTTCGAATTTACATACTACAAATCCCCTACGAATTCATAACAATATTCTACTTATAGTCATAAGAGAGTATAGGTAAAAGGCAACTAGAATTGAATTAAATATTTTTTTCGATGCGTTATTTTACTAGCAGTGCCTCGTCGTTCGCGCAAGGTTGATACATCGGGTAATTTAAACAATATCTTTATAAATTGTACTTTACTTGTTATTGCGATGAATGAGCTATATTGCTGTTAAATTTTATGAAAATCCTCTCAGTAGTTTTTACTTGATAGAATAACGAATATCCATACTCACAGACTTGTTTATAATACAATATATTTGATTTAATATAATTGTATACATTTAATACATATAAATATTTATTTATTAGCATATTAAACGTAACAAAAGACACCATTTAATTCTAGGCGGCTTATGTGGTAACATTTATAAATTAAGTTCTGTGTACTATTTACGAGTAGGGTAAGCACGTTAATTTTCCTTTACCCTGTAAATATGCCCGGTTCCCGGATATATGTCGGAGATCGTGACCGCAACCTGCTAGATATCCATACCTCCATACAAATAGATAAAAGGGAAATAAAGTTTGTATGTTTTGTCTTTATAATATAGGAAATAACGGACTCTACTTGAATCTGTATATATATATATGAATATAGGTCACTTATTATTTATTATGGAAAATGATTCTCTTCTAACTGATTGATGAAGAGCTCTGTGTAAAAATTGTTTAAGTAATGCAGTATAGTATTGTTTACAAAGTACTATTGCTGGGCTCGGGCCTCCTTAGTTCTCGACAAAAAACTTTTTACACTTATCTAAGATTACTTGTTGGAATCTTGATATCAAGGGTTTCTTTATGATAATAGTCTTTGCTTCTTGAAGTAGTTGTAACAGTATGGGCATTATGTGTATGAAAGAAATTCTGTAGCGCTCATGTAGACGGCACTGTCGACATGCCGCAACCACGTTGCCACTGTGCCATCGTCTGTATATTCGTATATACACAGATATTCTATGAATTTCTGTGTATATGCGATGTTCTTAGCATCGTGCATATCGAAGCCACACCGCAGATACTACATTGACAACGAAAGTGCGGTGGCAGTCGGCCAGAGGCTCGGTAACGGCCCGACGGTGGTGTCGTGTACACGCGCGCTTAAACTTTTTTTTTGCGTTTAATTTTCTTCGAAGTAATGGATGCACTTTAGTTCAGAACAAAACTGCGCTGAAAACTGTCAGGTGATGTGTAAATTGTTTCATAGATATGTATATTTTTGTACGTTATTATTAGCTGATCAATGAATCGGTTCATTATCGGCCAGGTGCAATATGAGTCATCTTTCATTCACTTCCAATATAGTCAACGTGGAACATAATTCAGGAATATAATAAAAAGTTACAACGGTTTAACTTTGCACCAGTAAAAAGTAGTCTCACGACTCACATTCCATAAGAAGTGAATATTGTATAAAGTTCATTATTGTGTCGGAACCGCAATAAAAACGCGACATTGCCCAGAGTTAATTTTTCGTGTGGCGTAGCACGTGCCGTCCGGATTTATTCCCGGTCCGTGCCGTTCGCTGCTCGGCTACCTACAATAAAAACGTCTCACTGACCGTCGTTACATACTAACTTTTAAGTGGTAGCGATTTACCCCATTGATCTGTATGGACTATGAACTTGATCTAATGCTAAGCGAAAAGGCTCGTATAGAAATGGTCATGTCATTTTATTAACCGGTTTTCTTACACAAAGGCTTTAGTCATATTTCCCTTGGTCTTTTCTCGATAGGTAATTTTTGGTCACCATAATAATCGTTTCATACAGCATATTTCTATTATGGAGTAGTAACTACTTAACTACTTAATCACCAGATATTTAAATACCAATAATACAAAAAGATTTTAGGATGATTTTTATAATGATTTAATTATTATTTAATTGCACTAAGTTTTGTAATACTAATAACAGAGATATGAATAATTTCTACTATGGACTACGAGTGCGGGACACGAATTAAAAATGCTGTTGGAATTACTATAAAATTCATTAGAACTATACAAACACGTATAACACAGGTACAAATATAACTGGACACAACCAGTACAAACTGCACGATTCAATAACACGCGCAAAGTCCGTCACTATACAGCTTATCGAATGTACATGTCTTGCTCGTATCGTAATCCTCGCTTGACTGCCTCACCCCTCCGTTTGGGCATTGTTTTATACTAAACTATACAATATAACAATCGACTGCGTGGACTGAAGTTTCCAAGAAAACGTAATCTGCACACCTGCGGCCATAAACGAGTACAATAACAATAGGATGTTTTTCTTAATTACAAATTTTAAACACAAAGTAAACAAAATAAGTCAAAATGCGGTAAAGGTAATAAACTACAGGTGTGCATTCACTTTGTCGGCATGTAACTATATGTACTATTTGTTACGCGGTTCATATAGATTATTAGATAGTAGACAGTGTACATTCAGGAGTAAAATGCAATTTTCAAATCTTCAAAATGTTCCCCTAAAGATTACTTTGTACGATACAATCGCACCCCTCAGAAGAACCATTCAAATTGTAATATCTGAGTATACCTGTGTAGACCCTGCAAACAATTTAAAGGAGGGAAAATATATCTAACACTATCGTGGAGTAGTGTGTCTGTAATGAAGTTAGACAGTTATGCCCTCAAGGAGCGCCCCTTTTACGGCCTACGCGTTTACGGCCACTAAACTTGACTTCCACTGGTTCCACTTAACTGTTGCTAAACGATTCCCAACTGTATTCACTTCAATAATGTGCACTCTGCAGTACTTCACACGCACGAATGCTACCTACAATAATAATAAACGTTTCGCTACACTTTTACTCACTGAGAGAAAGACGTCGTAGAATTCTGGGGAATATATATTTATTGCTTCTCAATTTCATTTCTAAATTTTTAAGGTCTTATTCGATTCGATTATAGCTGTGGTTAAAATAGCATTCTCAGTATCGTGTTGAAAATGTAATAAATGTAAGTTCTTTATTTTATATATGTACGAGCTAATATTGCTCGTACAGCGTATTTTTACATATAAATACGCAACAAATAATATACTAAAACAGACGTATTAACATCACCATCACGTGCGGCACTTGTGCACTGCAAGTTGTGCGTCTCAGGTCATCAAACGACCTTAATAAACAACATACAATATCTCAACGTGGTTTGGCTTGCAAACACCCTACAAACGGGGTCTATCGTTAACGACTATTAAGCCCAGCATCTTTGGAAGTGTACAAACCGTACAATATATGATAGATATGTCTACGACTTCGTCCACGTTTGACTTGAAATTCCCGTGGGAATCTCGGGACACAAAGGACCGTAGCATTTAAAAAAGAACATTAGTTATCGATTTAGTGAAAACTGTGTCTGAATAAGTTGAACAATTACAAACCGCTCTTGGGAAAATTCCCGCGAGATTCTCGTGAAAAAATCACGTTGGTATTCCAATTTTAATAATCAGGCTATTTTAAATTAGTCCCAGAAAAAAATCCGATTCCCAGGATAAAAGGTAGCGCAGATTTCGATTTCAAAAACCGCTTCCAAATCGGCTAAGTAGTTTTTACGTGAATCCTAATCAAACAAACAAGAAATTGAAAAAAATTGCACCGTCTTCTCCATCGTTTATATAGTGTATTCCAGTTGTTTTTTAATAGCTTCAATTTACAGATCAGCATGTTTAAAACTTAATAATATTATAAAATATGTCTTAATATAAACTACGCTACATTCTGTCGTCAGCCAATCGCAGTCTACTGCTAGTCATAGGCCGCCCGAAGTCAGCGCCACTCCAGCCCTCTGACATTCTCATCCAGCGCTTATCGGCGACTTTGAACAGTAGTCAGCCCATCGGGCTTGAGGACGTCGACCAGTACGTTTACCGAGACTCTGTCTCCACACCAGGACTCCATCGGCCACGGTCTCGCGGCAGATGTCAACGGCCCACTGTCGGTCTATGCTACATTAAATTTTCTGATTTTGAGAATGTTTTACCATTCAGGCAAATTTTTCAACCAGTTTTATGTATTGTTCTTTTGAGAGGGTCAAATTAGTGTTAGTCATTAATTAATTACATAGATATTTATAAGGAAAAAACACTACTAACATTATATGTTTATCTGTGTGTAATTATTAGAATGTTGTCTTTTAGTAAATAAATAATTATTATTAATTTGAATTTTAATTATTAAACCCAGTTTCGTCCAAATAATAGAAAGCAAACTACGAAAATCTTGTGGCAGCTTGAAACGTCACATTTTACTAACTAGATGAGATTTTTCACATATATACATAATTTTTGGTACTTTTTAATCAATCTTAATCATTCATTTTTGATAAAAAAAAATGTATTAGAAATTCGTTTCATTCCGTTTTCCGTCAGTTCATTCCGTGCAGGAACGTAAAAAGAATACGAATTCCCGCGGCCTGGCGGTCTGTTGTAGGAGGCCACAAAACAACCCACAGCCAGGTGGTAGGGCATTTGCCTGACTGGATAGCTCCCACCCTTGGTCTACAGTATGCCGCCATAACAACTCAGTTATGTTCCGGCATCAGTGGCCAGGTTCCAGTTTCTCCATCAAGGCTGGCTGCACATTAGCAGCATCTCTGGTATTGCTAATGTCCATAGGCGACGGTGACCACTTTCCATCACAGTTGGGCTATCAGCCTGTCTGCTGTGCTTCAGCAACAAAAAAATACATTTTTATGAAATAACAAGGCCAGAGAGATTTGTAATATAATCTTGAAAATTCTACCAGTTTTCTCTTCGTTCTTTTTGCTCATTACTCATTGAGTGAATGACTCAATGCCATGGGCATACTAGCTTTGCACTTCAAGACTGCTTCGGACGCGCAAAAATAATTCCAAACTTCATTTTCTACAGACAGCAAATAAAAATGTTGGGTCAGAATATGTGATAGGGGTGTGGTAACCGCCCTTTATCAGTAATAATTCATTTCCCAAGCATTAAACTGAAGACTTATGATCACATAACTTTTATTGTTCGAGCTTTGTTAGTAGCAGATTATATTTTCATGAGAAAGCTACGTTAGTTGCTTTAAAACTATTTATCAAACCTCTTCTTTAAGAATACAGATTAGCAAAGCTTCAAGGAAAGTAAAAAGTAGTTTTTTAACCGACTTCGAAAAAAGGAGGAGGTTCTCAATTCGTCGGGATCTTTTTTTTTTTGTGTTGCTTTTTTTATGTATGTTCGCCGATTACTCGGTGATTTATGATCCGATTTACGTGATTCTTTTTGTTCGACGCGGAATAGCTTCCAATTGGTCCCCTAAAAATTTTACATAGTTTGGTCCAGTAGTTTTCATTTTACGTACATTTTTTGTTCCCGGTTCTTGGAACCTATATTTTTTAAGAAGCGCGGCACCATTCGTAGTTCCTCCCATACATAGCTAGACACTAAAAAGTAACAAATAAAATTTAAAAACTTCGTTTAAAAAAACCGACTTCAAAAACTAAAAAACTAAAATGTATAAAATAACTTATTTCTAAAGCTATTATTATTAATATATATTATCTAAAACATCTTGAAGTCGGTGCAAAGTAAAACATAAAAATTACTATATTTTGAAAATTACTAAGCACCGACTTTAAGATGTTTTAGATAATATATATTAATAATAATAGCTTTAGAAATAAGTTATTTTATACATTTTAGTTTTTTAGTTTATGAAGTCGGTTTTTTTAAACGTAGTTTTTAAATTTTATTATTAGTCTGTATCTTGTGATACAGGTTACCGCATTTCTATTTGATTTTTTTTCACTAAGTTCCTTTCACTCTAGAGTATCATTATTTACATTTTTCTATGTATTATAATATAGTATATTCTTATTATATATTTTATGTTTTCTTTGTAAGTATTATTTATTTTTACATAGTGTAAAGCAAGGTTTCCTGTCTGTCTGTTTGTAAATCTGCTAACAGCTCTTAAAGCACGCAACGGATTTTTAAGCGGTTTTCTCCATTACGATTAGTAAGATAATTTTCATTTCATATATAATAAAGCTAATTAAATTTTTATTAAAGTAAAATAAACCTACTTCCTAGGGTTTAAGCCGCGGGGAAAACTCTAGCATACTTATTAATAAAAAAGTCTTAATCCTAGGAGTAACCGCCTTTACACCGGACTAATTACTATTGGAGTAACTAAGCATTAACTTCGTCGTAAGAGTGTTATTAATAAACAAGGAGTATCCTCGGAGTAACAATACCTTCCTTACACCATAGATTAGTGAATAAATTATGGCAACACTTATCATTTAAAAGTAAAAAGACCGATTTGGTGAGTGGAAATGACAAGTTATGTTGACAATTGACATTTATAGTGTCTAATTGATAAATGATTTCTAATTTCCGACACAAACGTTACCTTAAATTTATCTGAATTTTTTTCGTTGTGCCTAGTTTTTCTTTCATTTACAAAGTTAGTGTCACGCATAAACCACTAAAACATGAGTCAAAAACGTAACCACTCCATCAATTGGGATGAGGAGGAAAGGATAAGTACAATTACTTAGGATGGATAAGAAAAAAAATTGTGTATCCTGTGGCTTTTGCATAATTAAAATAAAAAAGTATACATGTATAATATATCGAAGGCAAAGTGGAAGCAAGGAGAGGGAAGGGAAGACCAAGGCGAGCATTTATGGATCAAATAAAAGAAAAAGTGGGTTTCGTGTCTTACAAAGAAGTAAAACAACTGGCCCATAATAGAGAAGATTGGAAGAGGCTCCACCGACAAAAACGTGCTCTTAAATGATAAATGCAATGAATAAAATATATAAGATAATAATTTTAAAATAAAATTTTATTTAGTCACACTATTGTAGTATTTTCTTAAGTAATCTATGTTACCACACCGCTTAGCAAACATGTCGCTTGAAGAGAAGGGCGCAAGAAAGTCATCAACAACATGCTTATCTATGTGGCATTTGTATGAATTTAAGCTCTCTTTTGTAGTAGTGCCAAAGGCAACTTGTTTCCATATAACAGATATTGTTGACTGACTCATTCCACTAAGATCTCCTGCATCATCTAGAACCTGTTAAGTAAAATGTTTGTATAATACTGAATTTAATGGATTTATACTGAAAGATGATCATTATTTCACTTACTTCTTCACGAACCTATATTCTTATGGCTGCTAAAACTTTAATATGAGGAGGTATACAACCTTATTTCCTATGTTATTTAATTATGTTAATGTCAGTTTATTTGTCAAAATGTCAATTGACAGCGTTATTAGGGCTTACTCTATGCTTAATCCATCGTAAAACTATCCAGCAGCTTCGAGTAACTTTTACTCTGAGACTAACGTCGAATTAGTCTACTCCTTGTTTACTCCACGTTTATTAATACTGGTAGTGGTTACTACTGAGATAATACTAGGGGTAAAGTTAATCTAGGTTTACTCCATGTTTATTAATAAGACGGTAGTAGTTTATAATTAAACATTTAAATATACGTGTACGTATTGCTAGTAGTTGGTACGCGTCCATTTAGCTTCCCGTAGAATCTGTCCTGGCTAGAGGTGAATGCTCGAGCGAGCCCAGGGGTTTTAGCGGGTGTCCCCAACCATGGCGTAGCAATAGGATTCGTGCGGGGATGTTAGGCCACTCCGACGAGGTGAATCCCACACGCTCCACCGCGTTCCCCCGCGGTGTTTTGCTCTCAAGCGGATCTCCTCTGGTAAAAAGCCTTGTAGAAAGGCGCTCAGTGGAAAATCCCAGGAGATTTGGTGTTGGCATATAGGATAGCATGCGATGTGTTTATCCACTTTATACTCTCTTTTATAAAATAACCTTTTAATTAGCTAATTGGTTTTACCGGAAAACGGAAGCGGTGTTAATAATTTTGGGAACTATAAAATTTTGGATAAGTACTCGTATCTACTTCCTTTATTTTTGCTAGAGGTTATAGATATCCTAAAATGGTTAATGTCAGGGTCAATGTTTGTTTGTATATGTTTAATACATTTTATTTCATCATAGCTTGTACCGATTTGGGAGCGTCGCCAAAATCTTTACATTACGTAGATTCATGTAGCTTGGGTAAAATGTTAATTGTATTTGATTACGTAGTGCTATATGGGGCTCAAAAGAAAAAACAAAGACATTTAAAATTTATGCAACGACAAATTAGTCATCTTAGTTTATCTAAGGACAAAATATTTCTTTGTATAATCTATAGTAATATTATAAAGAGGTAAAGTTTGTGACGTTGTAGGGGGTATTCTCTGGATCTACGGGTCTGATTTGAAAAATTCTTTCAGTGTTAGATAGCCCATTTATCGAGGACGGCTATAGGCTGTATATCATCACGCTAAGGTCAATAGGAGCGGAGAATCAATGAAGAATGTTACAAAATCGGGGTTTTTTTTTAACTTACTTTTAACTATTCCACGCGGACGAAGTCGCGGGCAGAAGCTAGTATCATATAAACAGAGTGCTATATCGATCTTCTAACAAGGCTATTAATTAAAGTGCAACATTTGCAAACGGAATTGTACCTTTCAATTACATTTTTTGTCTTTCTCGGTAATAAACTCAGTAGGAAAGGTAAAACAAATTCAGGAGCCGAGAGTTTGAAATTGGCGAGTGTTTGCAGTATTGGTGCGGAGTGTATGCACTCGGTCGCCGTGATCTGCACTCGAATGTACAGAAAGAGATGCACAATGCATACAAAGTGAACTGTAGATCCAGTCGCCCGTTATTTTTCCTTCCTTCGGTATATCCTGCCTTCAGAATGTTAGGCCAACTGTACGAATGTGACAAAGACTGATTCATTTCAACATTTGAATAAGGTTAAAACGTGATTCGATTTTGATTTTACGTACAATTTAAATTGGAAATAAACTTCCTAGAACTTTCAGTGCTAGTCCATTTGCAGTCGTTTTGAACATGTAGATGACACAAGAAATTATCTCATAGGTTCCGTGATTATCTGAAAGGTGTAATGAATGGTGTATTTCATTTACCGGCACTGAAAGAAAGAAAAAGCATTTATACACATGTAATGAAATTAAATATAAAATTGGAAATTGATTGGGAACAAGGGAACGCATTAAACTATTAATGTGAAAAAGGTTCTTACCTAGTTTTCAGTGTCGAAGCCCTCACACATTAGTTTTAGTGCAACATTATTGTCCTTTTTATACTTTGTTACTTTTACATGTTTTAACCGAACAAATTATTCTATTCTAAATAAAATGTACGTTCAAAATAAAACAGTTTGTGACAATGTAAGTGCAACGCGACCTAAGTTACAGTAAAATCTGCGAATAACGGTAGATACAAAAATAGTTTTTCGATAAGTGATAGATAGATAGATAACACTTTATTGTACACCAATACAAACTTGAACTTAAAGACTAAAATTATATCTATTTATGTACAAAGGGCGGTCTTATCGCTAAAAAGCTATCTCTTCCAGACAACCCGAGGAATAAATTGAGATGATAATGGCGATGGTAATAAATACATAAATGATATATATATGAAGAAATATAATAAGTGATTAGCATTAAATAACAGATTTGAATATTATTTAAATAGGATTTTATGTGAATTGACTTTGAATGTCGTTTCTTTGTCTTTTCAGAGAGACACATCATTTTTATTCCATAAATTTCTAAATTAATAAAAAGTTGTCTTATACATATATGGATACATTGCGAGATATTAAACATTAGAAGAAAAAAATAAATAATAGTTTAAAAAAACTAAAAAAAACACGCTTTTATAAAAAATCCAACTAAAAAAACAAAAAATAAAATTTAATATAATATAAAAAAGCGTGGGGTGTATTCAAAGCGCTTTTTAAGATATTATATTATTAATTGAATACACCCCACGCTTTTTTATATTGTATTAAATTTTATTTTTTGTTTTTTTAGTTGGATTTTTTATAAAAGCGTGTTTTTTTTAGTTTTTTTAAACTATTATTTATTTTTCATTTTTTAGTTGATTTTTGTTTAAATGTTTTTAAATACAAGCTTTTGAGATCCTGCATATCATGTAGCAGCAGAGTGCTAGCCAAGACAAGTAAAACGAGCCCAAACACGACGGGTCTATCTTGTTTAGTACAGGAGTTCCTATGGCCACCTTCCGACTCCATCATCAGATCAGCTCCATGGTACCATATTATTGCATTTTCACGCGATATAAACATACTGGCCCAAACACGAAGGGTCTATCTTGTTTAGTACAGGAGTTCCTATGGCCACCTTCCGACTCCATCATCAGATCAGCTCCATGGTACCATATTATTGCATTGTCACGCGATATAAACATACGGGCCCAAACACGAAGGGTCTATCTTGTTTAGTACAGGAGTTCCTATGGCCACCTTCCGTCTCCATCATCAGATCAGCTCCATGGTACCATATTATTGCACTGTCACGCGATATAAACATACGGGCCCAAACACGAAGGGTCTATCTTGTTTAGTACAGGAGTTCCTATGGCCACCTTCCCACTCCATCATCAGATCAGCTCCATGATACTATATTATTGCATTGTCATCGACCTTTGACAGGTGTGCAAAGTATGAATTAAATCTGATCGTTCAAAGTAGGACAAAATCGAGCTCAAGTTACATACTGACATACTGACATACAAGTGAAGCTAATATAAAGCGTGTAAAAAATGTAATGCACTCATAAATAATATGTCACACGATTGTACCAAATAGGTGCAGTTCGGCAAATGCAAGACACAAGTGCTTGTTGCCGGTTTTGAGTGTGGCGGACGGAAAGAAAACAGTCAGCTTAGATTAATAATCATAACTGTGATTTTAATTCAAAACTGTTTGTTTAATGCACTAAATCTTCTTATATTTTATCATATCATTATACAATAAAGAATATTTTGTTATATTAAGCTATGTTACGTTAAACGGGAATACTATTTTTCTTCTTTTGCAAATCATCTTATAAACAAGATAAGTAACTATTCAGCCAAGTAAAAGAAAAAGATCGCTTTAGTTAAACGAAGTATAAACTTGCCTTGAATAACTGCAGTGCTTTAAAATTAAATTTTGCTTCGATGGTTCACTTAGCACGAATAAACTTGTTTCCGTTACAATTCTTGCGGAGTACTCAATAAAAACTTGCAGTTATATATAGTATATATATATATATATATATATATATATATATATATATATATATATATGTATATAGTATTATAATTATATGAATGAATTTGATTCTTTTATTCGGCCTTGAGGGTATTACGAAGACTTACGAAATACCATCAAAATATCTTGAATTCTTAAGCACATGTCAAATAACAGAGTATTAATGCTGAAATACACAAAGAAGTAACTAAAAATAATCCGAAAGAAGTCTGTTTATAGACTAGTAAACAAGTGCCTTTTGGACCAACTTTTTTCAGCAGTCTCCGAAAATTATTAATGAGGTGTCATTCGATTCGGAATGGCATCTAGATGATTTAAAAAAAAATGAAGTTCCGCTTGCAAAAATTTAAAAAGTTATTAACAATTAACAAAAAAAAGGGGGGTTTAGTTTTTTGAAAATATCTCAAAAAGCAATAAAGATTTTTGAAATTTGAAAAAAGATTCGAAAAGAGGAGGAAATTTCCTAAAAAATGTCTTGACTCCCGAAACTGTAAGATCAATATTTATAATTTTCCCAGAGGGATGAAAATACGGCCGAAAACGGGTACTCTGGCTTACGCAAGCCACACCCACATCGGCCCTTTAATGAATAAATATTATTTAAACATACTAAATATGAAAATAAAAAATTGAAAAAATTCAGGCTCTAACTGAATAGATGAATGAACAATAATCTGCTAGAAATTTTTTTTATACCAATTTTTCATTTAGTTATTCAATAATTAATTAATATATCTTTTTTGCTTGAACATGAACATTGCAAGTGTGATAATTGTTAAACTATAAATTTAAGATTTATTTCCTTTCTTGGAGCAATTCTTGAAAGGCTTTAGAATAGAACCCCGTTGGAAAAATTAGAAATTGTTTATTATTCATTTTTTTATTAATAATTTTCGTTGTTACAAATTATTTTTGTTTTGCTTGAACATAAACATTGCAAGTGTGATAATTGTTAAACAATAAATTTAAGATTTTTTTTCTTTCTTGGAGCAATTCTTGAAAGGCTTTAGAATAAAACCCCGTTGGAAAAATTAGAAAATGTTTTTTTTATTTTTTTTTATTAATAATTTTCGTTGTTACAAAATTAAAAGTTTAAAACAACGAAAATTTTTAATAAAAAAATGAAAAATAAACATTTCCTAATTTTTCCAACGGGGTTCTATTCTAAAGCCTTTCAAGAATTGCTCCAAGAAAGGAAAAAAAATCTTAAATTTATAGTTTAACAATTATCACACTTGCAATGTTCATGTTCAAGCAAAAAAGATATATTAATTAATTATTGAATAACTAAATGAAAAATTGTTATAATTTTTTTTTATAGCAGATTATTGTTCATTCATCTATTCAGTTAGTGCCTGAATTTTTTCAATTTTTTATTTTCATATTTAGTATGTTTAAATAATATTTATTCATTAAAGGGCCGATGTGTGTGTGTGTGTGTGTGTGTGTGTGTGTGTGTGTGTGTGTGGCTTGCGTAAGCCAGAGTACCCGTTTTCGGCCGTATTTTCATCCCTCTGGGAAAATTATAAATATTGAACTTACAGTTTCGGGAGTCAAGACCTTTTTTTAGGATATTTCCTCCTCTTTTCGAATCTTTTTTCAAATTTGAAAACTCTTTATTACTTTTTGAGATATTTGCAAAAAACTAAACCCGCCTTGTTTTAGTTAATTGTTCATAACTTTTACAATTTTCGCAAGCGGAATTTCATTTTTTTCAAAAATCATCTAGATGCCATTCCGAATCGAATGACACCTCATTTATAATTTTTGGAGACTGCTGAAAAAAGTTGGTCCAAAAGGCACTTGTTTATTGGTCTATTACATTTGGTAACAATAATGATTTCTTACGTTTAAGATGTGCTTTTCCGTCAGGTTTTTCATCACAATGTTTCTTTCGTAAGTACTTCGAGTTTTCATTATGTTTTCAAAGAATGAAATGAATAAAATATTCTGTTGAATACTCCGAGTAATGTTATTTGTAAATTGATACAATCAAATAAACGTAACAAGTATTTTAAAGTGAATATTAATTAATAAAAGGAATGTGTATGCGGAAGTAATGAATGGCCTAGCACTTAAAATTGTGGCCTTACCAATTTATCATTCAAGTTTTTTTTTAAATTCATAATTATGTGTATTATATATTTCAAATACTAGCTCGCTTGTAACTTGGTGGCTTTGAAATATGCCTATTTAAGCTTTAAAGTAATGGTTAGATAAGGTAAAAAGTAATGTAAATATATTGCATTCTCTAGATACCATGGGCCATAAAAATGGCCCGGACTTTTGGAGGGCTTGCGTGGGGCCATGGGAAGGCCAACACATAGAGGCCATTTAGACAAATTTAATCTAAATGTGGTGTGAAACTGACGGGCGATTATCCCTGTCTATACCATATTATAATGCGCCCAAGGACAAGCCCCGGCCAGGGTAGGGCTATTGTGGGAAATGAGGACAAAAAGTACTGGGCTATTAGGGTGAACTGCTAGTGGTACTAGGGGTCTGGGAATATGGGGACTATGGCGTCTGCCCGTCGCAATGTTCGGGGAACATGCGAAAATGGGCAGAAATATATTGTATTTTTGTATGTTTTTCAAGACCACGGGCCATAAAAATGGGCCGGACATTTGAAGGGCTTGCGTGGGGCCATGGGAAGACCAACACGTAGAGGCCCTTAAACAAATTTAATGCAATCGTGGCGTAAAACTGACCGGCGATTATCCCTGTCTATACTATATAATAATGCACTCAAGGACAAGCCCTGGCTAGTGTAGGACCATTGTGGGAAATGAGAACAAAAAGTACCAGGCCATTGTGGTGAACTGCTCATGGTACTAGAGGTCTGGGCATAAAGGGAATGAGGCGTCTGCCCGTTGCAATGTTCAGGGAACATGGAAAAATGGGCAGACGGTGACTCGCCACTCCCTAGATGGGCCCCTAAAAATGCCATAGAAGATAGGGGCAATATGGGTGTGAGTGGCTAAGGGGTGTGGAGAGGTGGGCTGCAGATTCACCAAAGCTACTTCTGACGTGATCACATTTATCACTTCCACCCCTGGAGCTTGAGTCTTAGCTCTAGCGATCTCCAATCCGTGCCGGCTGGTTAAGGCAAGCACAGAGGTGGGGGCCTTGCCTTGACCCCCGGAGTCGGGACCGAGGTGTCGCTACTCACCTAACGCTTCGCCATAAAGCCCCTCCGCGGGTTGCATTTATTTATATTACTTATTATTAGCAAGGACGTGGCTTCATTTTGCCTATCTTCTATCTCGCAGCACGCCTTGGGACCTAGCTAGCTTTTATTTAAGAAACTGAAGTTAGTAACAAAATTCTAAATTTTCAGTCAAAGATAGAAAACTTAAAAAGTATAAGTTTACATAGTGCATATTGTTCCTATATGGCAAAAGCAAAATATTCTAAAAACTTTGGATAATGTTATTCGGTACTCGCTCTCATCGATTTTCAACATTCCCTTTGATGACCGTACATGGACCCAAGCCCCCCTACCCCCCTACCAATAAGGTATGGAGGTTTGGGTATACGCAAAATTTCTGCAGTTTCTTTACCCGCCTTTCTGTCCTCAGTGTACAGTACAAAGGACCTCATTGGTGAAATATTAAATCCGTCACTCGGTGACTTTGAGGTCCTGTATTTGACTGAGGCCAGAAATGCTTGGTCTATGGCCTGCCCATATCAAAATTTACCCATAAATCTAAAGTCACAGAAGCTATGGGACGGCCCGCTTTGCTCATTGGTGCATAAAAATCTTTTGGATACGTGTGCCAATGAGACGGAGCGTGCTCGTCTCCTAGCTGTCTCGCGTTGGGAGTCTGGCTTGTGGCTACAGGCACTCCCCTCGGCGAATTTAGGCACTTTTCTAGACGATAACACGTTTAGAATAAGTGCTTGCATTCGCCTAGGGGCGGCCTGTGTTGTCCCACACCTCTGTCAGTGCGGAGATAAGGTCGAGCGCCTCGGTCACCATGGGTTATCGTGCATCAGGAGTGCCGGTAGAATTTCACGTCATGCAACACTTAATGACATAATCCGTCGGGCTCTTGTCACCGCCGGGGTACCTGCCGTCCTAGAACCGAACGGCCTGTGCCGCGACGATGGCAAGAGACCCGATGGTATGTCATTGGTGCCCTGGAAGATGGGTCGCCCCTTAGTATGGGACGCGTCTTGCGTTGATACTTTGGCAGCGTCCCATCTTCCAGCTACTAGCATGTCTGCCGGTGCAGCTGCTGCACAACAGGAGGCACTAAAACGCCGCAAATACTCAGCCATCGGAAATGGCTACATATTTGCGGTTTTCGTCGGTTTGGTCGAGACCCTGGGACCATGGGGGCCTGAGGCTCACAGACTTTATCGAGACATAGCCAAACGTCTGGTGGATGTCTCACGTGACCAAAAGACTGGCTTATACCTTGGACAACGCATCAGAATTGCCATTCAGCGAGGCAATGTGGCCAGTCTTTTGGGCACGTTTCCGACTGACAGCGGTCTGGAACTAGATTTTATGGTTTAATTTTAGTTTGTATATATAGCTTATTTTTAGTTTAATTTATTTATAATTTAGTTTATTTTTAATTAGGAGTTGAGGGGAAATTTTCTTATTTTAATTTATTATAATTTCGTTGATTTGATTGATATAAGTATAATATAGTATAATATCAGAAACTGAAAATAAAAATCAATATTTATAAAGAAAAAACTTGGTTCCTTAAGAGTGGGTGCATTTGATTTAAAGTTAATACCAGTTATCGAAGAAGTAAATTAGTTTAGAGATTGCCCCACTTTCCACTTTCCACTTTCAACGTCGGGTCGTAGCAAGCCAAGATTGATATTGCATTTTATTTCTTGCCAGTGCTGCTTTTAAATTCCCATTTTTTATTGTAATTAAATAGAGGCAGTTAGAAGTAGCCGAGAGCACTAAGCTGCGATGCAAAACCTTCAGAGTTCCTTAACAATTTTTTCCCTCTGCGCAAATTAAATCAGGATTAAACAAGATTATGTTATCCAGCAGTTTTAATCTTGAGAGTGGCTTAATTATCTACTTTTGTTGTTCTTTCCCAAGTAAAAACAATTTTCTTTAACGTCTCGCTTGTACAGTTTTCTTTAGTTTTGTTTTTCTGAATTTTAAAATAACAAGGGGGGGGGGGGCGGTGTAAGTATACTAGAATATAAAAGTTACAGTTTATAAAATTTTAATGTTCTTCCCAAGGATGTAATTAAATATCTATATGGTTCTTTCGTTAACGAGTACTTTATGTTGGAAAATGGGACATTTTCCTGGATGCCTATTGGAAATTTTATTACACCAAGGCGAAGAAGGCGATAAATTTAACTTCATTTGTCTCAAAATATGTTTTTATTAAATGGAAGAATAATACTATTAACGGCTTTGATGTTAGTTTAAACACATTTATGACTGATAAAACATAAACATAAAATTGACATTAATTAATATATACAATTAGTATATCCTACAGCTTTGAAAACATATTACAATTAATTTATTTAACGTTAAAAAGCAAGAGGAGTCTAGTCAGTTGTATGGATATAACATAATTTGATGTGAATTATCGAATTATAATCTATACAACGAGTCTTGTAAAATTTTATAGACACAATTAAATGCACAAAACAAAAGCCTCTTTAAATTTATAAAATGTGCAAATAAAATTAGCAGTAAATGTTCCGAAGTCTTTATCAAGCTACTTCTCGACTGAGGGGGAATAAATTTAAAATAAATACAAAATCTATAAAAGATTAGTCTGAATAAGACACAAATTGAGATATTATGTCGTCTATGAAAATAGGGACACCTCTTTAACATGCCTCAGGTGACTGTATAATGGCTAGAAAAATAATAGATTATTTGTAACGAATTGCTTTAACATGCCGTCTTATAAAACCTTTGTAATTATATAAGTGCAGTTAATAGTTATATTTTATGATTGTTGTGATATAAGTGGTTTTGTTGTTAGCCGTAAAGATATTTGATGGGAAAGAAAGTTGAGTTCCGCCTTCTCATTTTGTTAGCGTCTATCAATAAGTATTAACGTAGTCTCTTATATAATATCCTAACCCTTCAGTTCCAGAGCATAAATGGGTATTTTTTCCATGGTAGTAGTGGCAAGATTAGCATTACCAGCCAATAGCCCAGTTCTTACTGCTTCTATTTTTTCAATACTCCTTTTTCTAAGCTCGTAACTTGCAATTAATCATGGGTAGAATCTTTCCTTCGGCTTACAAACTAAGCTATGAGTTGGTGTTAAAATACAGTGCCTATATTTTTTTCAATATTAGCTGATTCGATTTCTAACTAGGGTAATCGATTTTACAAAAATGTAACGCTAAGTTTTCATCGAAATCGGCCGCGAGATTCCTTTGCGTGTTTTTCGCTATATCTTTTAGCTTCGGATTTGGGCATAGAGGCCCATTTCCAAAATTAAAACTGTTATTATCTATTAACAGCCTTGAACAAATATAAGTAGATCACTTTTTATTTTTGGAAATTAGCTAACAGGATAAGATCACCTGGCGTGAGGTAGTTTACTCGCATAAGAAAATTTGTTACACCCGAGGTGTAACCAATATTTGAAGTATGCAAGAAATACTTTTTTGAAAACCCTTACGTGTATGAGCTTAAAAATCTATCTGCGCAAGGATGTGAGTATGAACGTCCACATAGTTAATCTCGAGGAATGATGGTATAAGGACGATGGGACCATTGTGAACAGTTCCTCGGAGCACGTCTGTACAGATGGTAGAAAACATAGAGGGCCTAATAACTTCATGTACCTATCTGCGTTAAATAACCTTTTATAATATGTTTCATTTTAAATTATGCACTTAGTAATACATAAATTTGAAAACAATTTAAATTATAACAATATATAAATGCAAAGGTTTCTTAATTTTTTACAAACATTAATTTCATAAAATTTATAATTACGAAAATTCTTTAAACTTTATGTATTACATCAAATTATGATTGTTTCTATTTCAAAAGTTACTCAAGAACCACATTATGTTTTAACAAATGCTGTTTAGTTATACACAGCTTATAAAACTAAAATATTGCAATTTTCCCTCGCTGTCTACTAAAAAGCATTGTCAAAATTAATTGTGTACAAATTACAAGGTTTATTATTGTAATTTTTAACAATAGTTAGTCATGGGAATCTATTGACGCTTAATTTGTCTAAAGAAAAATGTTAGCAACAATTTAATGTCAATGGTTAATTAAGTGTATAAAAATCGTCATAGAAAATACGCAAGCGTTGCTTATTCTTATTCAATCTTTTTGGGAATTTCTTTATTATTTCAAAACGAAAATCAAAGATCTGTACTACATACGTACATATAGTTATTTATATACATGTTCTCATATTCACTCCCTCTTAGGGTGCAAGTGCTGAAAGATGAAAACTAATTTGTATCTCCACTTGGTCTACCAAGTTGTTTCGAAAAGTTGTTTAATGAAAACTTTGAAAAATCTATACATAAGAAATGTAATAACAGGCTTTATTATAGACTATCTATTTTTATACTGAATGGAGAAATAAATAATATTTAGGATCATAGACGGGTTACTTACTCGCCACAATTGTCTAGGGTGGATTGGCGGGTATCATAGGGTCGATATATTCCTCTCCCCAGAATCGGTGGCGGTGACAGAGAGTAGTCCATAACGACCTCTAGCTGCCGTTGGGTACGGTCGTGCGGGCGAATCGCAGTGAAACCAGATCCACCTGTATAGAAAGGCCGGAGAGGAGGCACCCCTGGTGATTTACGCGCCCCACCTCAGCTTGTGGTGAGACCTGAGGTAGCCGGAGAGCTTGGCCTCTCCGCCTACCTCAACCTCAACAAATGGTGGGATCAGCCCGTAAGGGCCGGGCTTCGTCCGTCCGGGCTTCGTCCGTCCGGGCTGGAGATGAATGTGTAAGGGAGCCTACAACTCGAACCAGGGACGGTCTAGGATCGGACAAGGGTTTTAGTAGGTATCCATAACTGCGGTGTGGCAATAGCAATTCACGCGTGAGGTACTAGTGCCATCCGATCTGGCGAAATTCACACACGGGCCGCGACCTTTCCTCCTGGCTTAGTTTATGGTCCGTAATCGGATTTCCCCTCTACAAAAAAGGGATCGATACATATAGATTTTCTAACGATGCTTTCCTTCAGTTAGCGTGTTCAAATTGGAATGATATCGCTTTTCAGTGAGAACAATGTAATCTTATTTTTTTAAACCATAATGCAAACGGCCTCGATCGAATTGATTTTTTCACAACAATGTGGTATTATTAAAGCTAGTACACCAAATCCGTGTGCGAAAGGAACACCACAACATTGTTTTTAAATGTTTAAAGGACAGATCTTCTTGTATTTGTTAAATGTAATTTCATTTTTCAGGATAACTCGTTTATCTACAAAGAGGTGATATTCATATTAGACTAAAAAAGCTAAGAGGTTCATATTCTCGTCAGGATTTTAACCTGAATCACTGGCATTACTCGTGGATACCTAAACTACTGAGCCAGATCATGACACCAAGAAAACAACGTTACGTTTATCTTGCATAATTAAAGCGTAAGAGTTAAATTCTATTAAAACAACTGCATACATTAGCGAAATAGGAAATTGCTTAAATTAATCCAACACAGTTTATGCAAGAGCACTTTAATACGTACTATACTCGAGTTTAAATTAGTGTTTGTAAGCTACGAATTTAGTTTTAACAATTTCGTGATTAAAGACAATGACGGTGGATTCGCCTCGGTCAATTTGACAAATTGATCGAATTCACATTTCCCCTCCAATAACATGCTATTGTGATTGTTTCGAGTACCACATAGCTTGCAACATTGATTTTATAGATTGTATACCTGGTGGTAGAACAATGCAATTATTGACACAACATTATGAAAATCCAAAGCACTTTGTGTTTATCAGTTTATAGTAATCAATACTTGATTGTCAGGTTTCTATTTCTCCAACAAAGATAACAAGTATTTTAATTAAAATTTGATAGTATCACAAATTTGTAACAGGATATTCTTAATTAGTTTCTAAATGTTTCCGAAGTTATTTTGGAAAATATTTTAATTTGTATCCATTTGACAATTTCTCATTAAAGCTCTGTTAGACTTTGTGTTTAATTTGATCAGAGTCAATTAGTACATTTTTTGTATGATATTACCTTCCTACGAACCATACTCTTATTAAGCAGAATTGTATATTTATGAGCAACGTGCTTCGGCCCGGTCGGAGCAGCGAGAATAAAGTTCATATTCCATGCACTGATAATTGTATATTGTATGTTTTATTGCACCGTTGGTATCTGACCTAATAGTAGTGCGGGTAAATGGAAGGTAAGGCGTGGCGGCGGCGCCGGACCGGTTTCGTGGCAAAATATCCTTGTGTTAGCGGTGAGGTGATCTAGTTGCTCGAGGCATGAAGTACTTTATGAGTACAGCACAAGTAGAATGCGGACGTAGTCCACAGACAAGGAAATAAACGAAATAAAGTTTCATATTAAAAATTCAAGTTTAATAAGATTTCTACAGGCTGTTGTAGCTTCATATATAAGTGTAATGAAAGGACTATAATTATGGCTTTATTTAGGCATGAATAAAAATAATACTATGACTTAATTATGTGTATTTCTAAATTTATTTACAAGTTCAGTTTATGTAACTGAGTCTTTCAGTCCACTAATCATACTATACATGTAACAAAAGCAACAATCTATACCTGTCCATAAACTCACAATATCACAGCAAACAATTAGAAATGCTTTAGAAGCGACCGAGTACGCTCACCGCGACCGCCCCTAGATGACTCGGCGAGTTGCTTATTGATGCGTGCTTTTTAAATGCTTGGGGCTTACTAATCGCCGAAGCCGCGTTGAATTAAAAAGATTTACACTTTGTGGAATGAATAAGTATAGCCGTCGGGCGCTCTGTTCAGGCTAAATTTGCCTGGAGGGAAGAAGCGCGACGGGGGCGGCGTCGTCGGTTCGTCGTAGTACTGTTGGCGGGGTTCAGGTGCGGAATATTGCTGTGGTGCTGTGTATTGCTGTGGTGCTGTGTATTGCTGGGTGTTTAATCCACTGTACTGCGCCCGGGTAGTACCAGGGTAAATGTTGTTTGTCTGGTATTGAGCCTGGGGCTGAGGCTGAGGCTGATACTGAGGCTGAGGTGCCTGATATTGTGGTTGAGGCTGGTACTGTTGCTGGGGAGCATCGTATGTCTGCTGTTCGTACAACTCCGGGTAATATTGACCGTCGTCTACATTAGGTTTTCCTGCGTAGTTCCTGGGTGCAGAGGGCGCTGTATACTGCTGGGGAGCTGTGTATTGTGTCGACTTATAGTCAGGTGAATTGTATCTTGGGTCTGGTGTGTAACCAGGGGTAGGAGCAGCTGCTTGGGGTGCCGTAGGGATGTGGTCACCAATTGCTTGGAATCCGTTCTTTCCAGCGATGTAGCTCACTGTTTTCCTTTGACCACTAGGATCGAGGTATGAGTAGCTTCCTCTTCTGTTTCCATCGGCGTCGGTCTCTTCTTTGAAGTTAATGCCATCCTCCTGTTGGTAGGCGGAGCCAAAAGCTCCACTTCCGCTCAGATAACGGGCTTCCTGAAGGATTGCTGCTGTTTTCGGATCACCTGCGTACTTTGGGACGCGGCGGGCACCTTCCTGTTGCTGGCAAGTCGCGGTCGCGATCACAAAGGCTATTATGAGCCTGTACATTCTGTCGTTCAAAATGTGCACTGCTCGCGTGAAAGTAACGTAGTGTGTCGTTTCGGGCGGGTGAACTTATTATATATGGCTAGTAAAGGCCTTGAGGTATATTGGAAGGGCTCGCGGGTGCGACCGCGAAAATCTCACACGCACAAGCTGTAGGCGGCTTCGGATGCAAACCACACTTCAAGGAAGTAAGGAAGATTGCACGTGTCGTCGGCTGATCCAGTATGACGGTCTAGTTTAAATGCCAACCAGTGGAAAATATTATGGCAAGTATGTTATACAACATAATTGTAATTTAAATCCGTACTAATAACTCCAATACTTGTCTTGTGATTTGCTGTAAGCTGTGTTAAAAAAGATAAAGACTTCTATAATCAAAAATTGGAATATGGAACCGAAAATAATTTAAGTAAAATATAGACAGCAGAACTAATATGATTAAAAGAAATATATACTTTTGCTTCAGTGTACGATGTTTTTCATCGAATAAATTATTTCCTAATCTTTCTTACGTGGAAATTTATTCTGCGCTATATTTTGTATTGTGTCTTCAACTAACAAGTAGTATTGGGCCTCAATTAGGATATTTACAGACGGATTAAAAAAATATTATCACTCGAGGCTTCAGAGCCCCACTTTGGCCGTGCTTTAACTGCAAACTGTAAGAACGATTAACTCATATTGATAGTAGCATACAATTATTTATAATTAATTAGCTGACCCGGCGAACTTCGTACCGCCATATTTTCTGAATTCCTAAAAGACTTTGTTTCATGACACAAAAACAAAATCACCAAAATCGCTCCCGGTGATTAGGAGGATTCTAGAACCCGATCTCAGCGCCACCTACCGGTTCTAATTGCGAATCTAAACCATCCGGGAACACACTCAAACACACAAAAACAAAATCACCAAAATCGCTCCCGGTGATTAGGAGGATTCTAGAACCCGATCTCAGCGCCACCTATCGGCTCCAATTGTGGAAATAAACCATCCCGGGACCCACTCAAACACACACACAAAATTTCATCAAAATCGGTAATGTCGTTCTCAAGTTATGCGCTTACCAACACATTTTGCGATTCATTTTTTTATATATATAAGATAAAATGAAAAGAATGCGGTCAGAGCTTTGGTTGCAATGAGGCCTTAAGCGTGAAATTTTGATTAGGTTTTATTCGCGATATTTTAGTCTTATGCAATGTTAATAAGTTAACACTTTTGTTGTGCTAAAATATTATAACAATCCGTATAAGTATCTATGCGTTATGGTTCATTCTTACAATGCATTAATGTTTACGTAACAAAATATAGTTGGCGTCAATTTTGTCAGAATTTTTCATAATGCTTTGTTTGGCCGTTAATTTGCTGGTTAGTAAGTAGAGCGCAGTGGTTACAATATGGTTAGAACTATTATTTATATATGAATTTGAACATAATGATGATATAGTTATCATACGTAACCGAACTAGAAACAATAAGTAGACGAAGCAGAATTATTGTTGTGTTCATTCATCTGATAATTTCGTTTGTTTGGCTTACCAGTTTTTTGGTTTCAGCTCGTTCCTGAAGTTTACATTTTAAAGATTTACGAGTACTTGTTAATAATTTGATAATAGACAAAAAAAACGAGGTTAAATAATATTTAAATTGATAGAGTACTGATTCGTTGCTACATTTGAGACTTCTAATTTTAATCAATAATAATATCAGCTCATAACATTTTACATTTGGGAACAGGCCTCCATATGTCAGGGAATAGGAACTGTCCTACCCTCTAACCCTATGTACCTATGCTTAAATATACACGCTTAGTCAAGAAGGATTGGCCGATTTCACATTGTACAATAAGCATGATGTTTTTATTGACAAATCAACTTTTGTTTATTATTTAATGTTAAACTATGATTTTTAAGTCATGGTACCGCCATCTTTTGTTCAAACCACAATACATATTATTGATACATACATATTCCTACTCTTTTTGTATAATAGTACATACATACATACATAACTTCATGCCAGGTCCCTTGCGGGGTAGGCACGAACAACAGAGCGCCATTCAGGCTTATTCTTACACACCTCACTTGCTTCTTTGACATTCATAGGTCTTGTCATGCACGCTCGTCTGTTCTTAAAGCTCCTGACATCACCTTGTATAATAGTATGTATGTATATTTATCTCTGTTCTCCCAATTTTGCCTTGGTACATGTATAATAATATTTTTGGCAAGTGCAGTGAATTGTTGAAACAAACTAAACGCCGACCGTCCTGACATGTGATTTTTATTGTTTGAATGATTAGTTAAGGGGTTTCAGTTTCCGGGTATGTGTGATATCCACTTCTGAAACCAAGGTGGACCTTCTTAGTCGACGGGGTTTTGGGTAAGTCTATATAATCTATTCTATTTATTTATTGTTATTTGACAAACATTTACACAACAAATAAAGGCAGCTAAATTATTCTATTCTCTTAAGCGGCTTATTCGGTTTTTTTTTACTTTCGGATTTCACATATGATATTAGGCAAAAACCTGCTTAATCAATGCCTACTCTCTATCAAGACATACTTGGATGCAAACATACTTTATTTGATTGAGTTTCTGGTGATTTATCTATTGACCAATCACGATTCTACAGCTACAATAAGAACAAGGAAAATCTCACAAAAAGTTATTTCTTAGTAAATAGCCTACGTACTTTACTAAGACTTCTAATTATCTAATTTTCATTAAGCTGATTGGATTTCTTTAATGAATTGTCTAAGTTGAGCCCGTGTTTATAAAGAGGCTATCTGTAGTCAAACAAAATGTCTAGACCAGGGTTATTTTAAGTAGGTGAATACCTTTCCTTTATTAGAAGTCTATGTGCCTGCCCTGAATACCAGGCTATTTGCATAACAAATTTCGGTAAGTATTATCCAAGACATAACGAAGAACGTGTGATTAGAAATAAAAAATGTAAATGCGCGTGAATTTAATTACTTCGGATTCACTCTATGTTCTATGGAGGTGGAGCAGTCGAGTATGACGTCACAACTTGCTGATTAGAATTAATTACTGTATTGCGTCGTCATAATCCGATTATGGCCGATCCGGTTCCAGAGGCATTTTGGCAATAGTTACTGTCTTTACCCTCTGTTTGTTTATATATGTCACATACACTTCTCAAAAACGATTAGATCTATATGGATAGATTTTGGCAGCGGTTATATTTTTTATTTTATTGCATGACTTCAACAGACAGGCAGACGGCCCACCTGATGGGAAGCGGTTACAATTGCCTTTTGTAACTCCGGCCAATAATGCCGGGACACAACTCATGGTAGTTATGGCAACATGCTCTAGAATAGGGGTGGTAGCCATTCAGACGGGTAAATACCCTACCACCAAGCTGTGGGTTGTTTTGTGACCTCTTACGACAGGCCACCTGGCTGAAGGAAATTGTATTTTTTCTCCGTTCCTGCATGTACAAAATGCATTACGTGTAGCTGCGAAAAAATTACAATAATTAGACATGTTCGTTTACAATGTCCCACTCCTACCACTACTTGAGCTACTAAGTGAAAAATGGTAAAAAAATAAAGCGGTAGTGTTTAAAGAATACTATTAGTGAATTTTATTTTGAAGAATATTCATTAAATATCTTTTAAGATATACGATATATTTTTACGATTCTGTAGCCTAACGTCAAAATTGAATATGTTCTTCAGCTCTATCATAAAAGTCTGTATGGCGATTATCATTTCTCAGCATTCTTGTTCCATGCTTCTGCGTCACCCGCTAGTGTGTTTGGAGTAACATTCACTTGGCTATATGTTAAAAAAAAGAATAATTATAGTTCAACAATTCAAGGTCAAGTTTAACAATATGAAAAGGAAAGTGGTTCTTACATACATATCTCATTACTACGTCATTAAATTTTGAGATTTTAAATTTTTCACAGAAATCACAAGTTTGATAAAGTTTTTCAAGTCTGTGTTAAAACTAATTCCAAAACGATTTCAAAATGTGAAACTACGTATTTTGGATATTGTCTATTAAGACCTTATGGTTTTATGTACTGTCTATAACTAAATTGAACATAGAAAAAATATTTCCTGGAAAATGGGATAGACACATTCGTATTTTACACGAGAAAAATCGCGGACACAGTTCCAAATTACTATATTATTGATTAGTTTATTACACAACTGGTATCCCGTAGAGCAGCTGGAGGTATATAACAGAATTATTCTCCATATTTTAGATACCTATTATTTTTTGCATAAGATTGTACATACATGAGATATTTGCATAAAAGCTACCTACTACACATAAATTATGACTAATACTTGTAGTTTTCATAATTCTAATGATAGTAACTCTCTTACAGTTGTAATGACGAATATACTCGTACTAAGTATAAACTTTTGTATACATATATAGATTCAATGAAATACGCCATAACAGCTAAAAAAACCCATCCAGGCAGTCCCCCTGATTTAGGGCAAACACTTTTTCTTGGTTTAGGTATATTATTTACCATAAGAGTGTAATAAAGTAAATAAGCTAGTGAAGAATTGATATCTAATCTGTTCTGATTTTGAGTGATTTAAAACTAGATACTGTATATAGTTTATAAGAAGTTTTAAGCAACAGGACCGCTCTTTATATAACGTCACGAAGTAAGGCTTTACTGCAGAAAGCCTTACTTCTAGTTAGTCCCCAGAAAAACTGACCTCTTAGGATACTTATCTTAATATGTGTAATGTACCATGAATGATGAATTTCTAAGTACATAAGTAAGTGTTAATGATTTAGGTGCTAGTACTGTTGATACGTATATCTGTTCTGTATCTCGTTATTTTATTATGCCCTGATTAATATCTCAGAATATATCTTAGAATAAAGCCTATTATGTTTCCAGCACGTGGTGGCTACATGATGCGACCTTGTTCTCCTTGCTTGTACGTACTGCTTGCTTATGTAACTGGTGTAATGTTCGAATAAAATTACTTGCCTAATGCATTAATTTAGTACAATTTAGTAATATGCTTAATTATATTATAAATTATTCATTATTGTTACAAACTGAAGAAAGCATAGTAAAACAAGTAGCATAATATCGGTTTAAAGGCTACAGATTTATTGATTTAATCATGTTTGAAGAAATAAGTTATTAATGTAGATGAAACCAAAATGTTTTTATCACGATTTTAGTAAATAGACATTAGTCTCTGGTTACTCTTATAGGGAACAGGCGTGATCATAATGAGGATATAATTATGTATTATTATTCATTGGTTTCAAAAATTCAGTAAGTTTCTCTTTCTAATATATTTTTACCCTTAATAATTAAGAAATGAAGATTTATATCGCGTAAAAATATACAAAAAAATTATAAATAACTTAAATATTAAAAACCAAAGGAAGTTTTAAATATGGCCTAGCTTGTCTTTAATAAATAAAGTTGAAAAATATAAAATAGAATATTCTTTATTACACAGAAGAAAATACACATTAGTTAACAATAATTTAAATAGTATAATCGACGGTCTTAACGCTAACAGCTATTTCTTCCAGACAACCTTCTGGAGATAATTTCACATTTCTAATAGTGTGTTGGTATTCAGTGCGCATTGATTAAAATATGTATCTTACTAGCTGTCCCGGCAGATGTCGCCCTGCGCGAAAAAATAGGAGTTGGTCGTAGAGGGTTGAAAATTTAGGGTTGTATGTATTTTTTGATGCTGTATCATAAAAAAAAATATTTAAAGAATAAAAATAAATTAGGGGTGGACTGGACTACCCTTAACATTTAGGGGTATGAAAAATAGATGTTGTCCGATTCTCAGACCTACCCAATATGCACACATAATTTCATGAAAATCGGCCAAGCCATTTCGGAGGAGTACGGTAACTAACATTGTGACACGAGAATTTTATATATAAGATCATCATATAATATATTATAATCATATACATATATAATAAAACTACGTTTTAACGGTTTTAAGCGCGGTAATTTATTTGATTTAGGTTTATCCGACGTAATATCCATAAACAAAATTTAAAACTAAATAATTAAAATGAACAAGTTGGCGGTAGGCTGAATAAAAACTTTGACAATACACGTTTGACAAATGTCATCTCTGTCTTCCGTGACCACGGCCACTGAAAAGCGGCCGAAACGTCGGATAAACCTAAATCAAATAAATTAGCGCGCTTAAAACCGTTAAAACGTAGTTTTATTATGTGTACAAGTCGCGAAAACTTAAGAAAATATTACATATACATATAAGCAAGAAAAAACTACACACATAAATTAATATACAAATAAAGTTATATGCACATACATAAATTTCTGTTTTTCAAATTTAGATAGCGACCTTTGAGGAGTTTATTAAAAGATGTAAGTGACTTTGCACTTCTGATGCTAATTGATAATGCATTCCACAACCTTATAGCCTACACGGTAAAAGATTTCTGAGAAAATTGCGTAGGATGTATTGGTGTCATTAGTTGCAGATTTGCTGATGCACTTAAGAGCCTTCTTCCTTGAAAAAACTTAAATCTTTCCTTCAGATAGGTGTGCGTTTTTGGGCTAAAGAGTACATTATACAAAAGGGATAACACACGAGCATACCGCCAAAGGCGCGTAAGCCATTCGAGCTTAATATAAAATTCAGAAATGTGATCATATTTGCGCATACCAAAGATGAAACGAATGCAAAGGTTTTTTCAAAGCCAATTTTTATCTAATTGGCTTCGGTGATATCTAGGTAGCTGATGGTGCCATAGTCCAGGATAGGGAGGAGAAGAGATTGGGCAACTGCAATTTTAGTACGAAATAAAGGAAGTTTTCAGCCTACATTCCAACATACCTATTGCTTAAAGACGCAAAACAATTTACATACACATTTGTTTGAACTAATATATATATATATATATATATATATATATATATATATATATATATATATATATATATATATATGAGTTTACAGCAACGTTGGGAACCTCGAACTTCCATAACAGTGCTGGAACTAATGTTTTGTAATTAATATAAATCTAAGTGAGCGACAAATGAATTACTGTTGGTCTCGTAGGTATTCCGCAAAGGTCACTGGTCGCCCGCTGCCAAGGCCTTGGTACCGATTCGGTAAACGCACAGACACCTTCGTCAGCCTGCGATATTGTACAAGACCGGGGTTGCCATTTTTTGATTTGCTATAAAAATAATTAAATTGAATGTAACAATATTTTTATTTTAGCAATAAAAATTTAATAACAAACTGCTTACTTTATGGGGGCCACGTATTATTGCCGTAAGTGTTCGAGCCTATTGCCGTTAAAATAGCTAATTGTATTCTATGATAAAATTCCCACAGAATTTTTAATGCTGTGATTTTGTTTGTGATAAAATTTTGCAGGAAGAAACCTTTAATGTAATGAAATCTTGTTGCCTGCGACTGAGAATATAATCATGGAGCTAGCCAAATTACATGGACTGTTATATCTATACAGTTTACCGGACATTCGATTAATCGTGCAATGTAGTCTTAGGTGTATCAGTTTTCCTTCCGTTATTGTCCATTGTCATTTCACCAAAATCTTGGAATGGACGGTCTCAGGTATTTGCAATCTAATTGCATGTAGAAATCTAAGTAATAAATCTTCTTATATATGAAAATGAACGTTTTGTGTGTGTGTGTTTGTCCTTTATAGTAACGTAAACTATACATTTGATCATCTTAAGCAAAGTTGTTGTGCATGAGCCAAAGAAGGTTTCTGAGTTGGTTCACAATTGGACCCGGTAGGTGGCGCTGCTCTCGGCATCGATTGAAGCTTTTCCGGGCAGGAAGACGCCTGCCTGTGTGTGTGTGTTTGTGTGTGTGTGTGTGTGTGTGTGTGTGTGTGTGTTTGTGTGTGTGTGTGTTTGTGTGTGTGTGTGTGTGTGTGTGTGTGTGTGTGTGTGTGTGTGTGTGTGCGCGCCTGTGTGTGTGTGTATGTGTGTTTGTGTTCGTTGTATGTGCCTAGTGTTATAGTCGTATTGGTAGTATACATTCTGTGTCGCTGTAATTTAAAGTTTTCAACCATTTACTAACTTGGTGTTTAAACTTTGATGCTGACATTTCTTTAGCAGAGGGTGTGTTTTGGCATACTTTATTATAAATGGATATATGGACGTATAGGGGAAGGCCCTTGGCAAAGGATGTATGTATTTTTGGTAAGGGTATACTATAAATTGAGGTATTGGTAGTTAGGGGCATTTAGATTTTCTTTATGAATTGCTGTGGCTACCTTGCAAATATAGAGTTGTCGGACTGTCAAAACGTCATTTTCTATGTATAGTGTATGGGTGGGATATATGTAAGGTTTTTTATGCATAACTTTAAGTACTGCTCGCTGTGCTCGTTCTACCTCTATAATGTTTGTTTTTGGGATTCCTCCCCAAGCAGCAAGACAGTATAGAAGTAGAGACTTTAAAAATGGTTATAGCGCATAATAAACCATTTTTAAAGTTTTTGGTGTCGCACAGTTACAAAGGGATTTCATTATGTAAATGGTTTTTCTGACTCTTTTAGATAGGGATGTTATGTGATTTTTGAAATTTAAATTTTCATCTAGCTGGATACCAAGGTACGTAATGGATGTGGTGTGTTCGATCGACGGGGGATGATCAGAGGGCTGTGTACAAGAGCTTAGGCTGTGCGGCAAATATAATTTAGGAAGCGTACGAGGTTGGGAAGCACGGGTTTTATGGAACGTTAAATATTTAGTTTTTTTAGTGTTTAGTGTAAGCAGGTTATTGTTTAGCCATTTACTGACGTCAGTTAAGCCTGTCTGAGCTGTTTTAAATACTGACTCCGAGGATGTGTTGTTAAATAATACAACCGTATCATCTGCATAACATATTATTCTAGCGCCCTGGATTGGAATTTTCAGCAGTTCATTAATATATATTATGAATAGTATAGGTCCTAAAATGCTGCCTTGGGGTACTCCGAAATTTACCGTATACTGTTCACTCCAATGCGATCCCACCTTAACAAATTGACGCCGGTTGCTCAGGTAACTTTGAAACCATTCGTGACTTATACCTCTTACACCAATATGGTTTAGTTTACTAAGGAGGATTGGGATCGAGACCGTGTCAAAAGCTTTCGCTAAATCTAGAAATACACCTAGGCAACATTGATTTTGGTCCAGGAACGTGGCAATCGACTTTGTGAGAGTCAAAACGGCATCTTCCATCGATATATTCTGCCGAAATCCGAACTGCTTATCAGAAATAAGAGAGTATTTTTCCAAGAAATCGACAAGCCGTTTGTTAACTACTTTCTCTAGCAACTTGGAGAACACACTTAATAGGGTGATTGGTCTGTAGTTGCTAGGGAGGGTTCTATTACCACCTTTATAAATTGGCGATATTTGGCCAAGTTTCCATTTATCTGGGAATTTTCCAGTGCTTAAACTAAGATTGCATATATGGGTAAAAGGTTGTATTTGGTGTAAAAGGCTTTACAATTTTGATCAGAAGGGGGTCACAGTTATCTGCACCAGGAGCGCTACCTATACAGAGCTCGTCGATGTATGAGCCCACTTCTTCTTCATCAGTAGGGTACATGAGTAATGAATGGACTGGAGAATTATCGGATTTAATGTCAGAAGCGAGGGCGGTTTCTGTGCAGTTTAGTCTGGTTAGTGTTTGGTTTGCCAGGGCGCTACCAACGTTTGTGAAGTATCTGTTACAGTCATTTAGGGAGTCGTTTGGATTATCAGGTCTAATTAATTCTGTTGGTGTGTTGCGGGATTTTGATAAATTACAGATATTGTTTATCGCTTGCCAAAGCATTTTAGGATTGTTACAGTATTTTGACAGTTGCTGATTTTCATACGAAGTCTTAATCCTCATGAGAAGCTTACTTGGGAAGTTGCGATATCTTTTATAAGTTATATTTAGGACTACATTAGTCGGATCTTTTTTTGATTGAAGATGTAGAGAGTCACGATTCCTTTGACACCTCATTAAGCCGGGAGTTATCCAGCGTTTGAGGTTGTATTTGGTCCTAGGAATAACAATTTCTTTTGTTTTTTTTACGATTGACTGACATAGATGCTTTTGAAATAGAGTCGTTGCATAATCGACGTCCTCATTTTTTGTTATAGTTGACCAATCTAATTGTTCTAATGAGTCAGCTACAGTGGAATAGTTCGTGACTAGTCTCGTCCGATGTTTTTTACACGGTTTTTTTGGAGAATAGGGTAAGTTTAACATACAAAGTCTGTGGTCAGTTATATCTGTGTGGGCTATTAGGCCTACTCCTGTATCTAATTCGTCATTTTGATTCTTTACAAAGATGTGGTCTAGACACGCATTTGCTCTTGTCGGCTTAGTAATTGCAGATAATAAGAAGTGTGCTGCAAGCACATTGAGATAGTCGGAACTTTGTTCATTAAGTGGAATTTCGTTTATGTTTATGTTTAAATCACCTGCAAGTATTAAACATGGTTTTGTACTGGCGCTTTTTAGTAACTGATCAAGGGAAAAGAGAAAAGGCTCCAGAGATGTAAAGGATAGTGATCGATATACCCCAAGTATAGTGATGGTAGGGCATAGATCTATTTCTAGGCAATTGCAATCTTCAATTGTTGGTTCTGATACTGTAGCATTCCAAGAATTTTTAACATACGCAGTAACCCCGCCGCTTTTGTTTATGTATTTATTTGTTCTGTATGAATTATATCCTGATAGAGATGGTATGGTCATATATTCATTTAACCAACACTCTGTAAGAATAATAACATGAAATAGCGATTGAAACCATCTGAAAAACTTGGATATATATTGGGTATTTGCAGATGGATTCTATTGCATCTATGATATAAAATACAGACGTTACTGAAAACTACTTTATTGTATTTTGGTATTTAGTTTATATTTACTATACTATAGTTATTTTTTGTGTTTAATTTTTATTCAGCGTTTTAGTATTTACTCGTACTACTTTAAAGTACGAACAATAATAGCAACCCATAAACGTCATACTGTTAGGATGTATTCTCAGTGTGTGGAGATACTTGACATGTTTCTCTGAAGCGGTTTCAGATATCAATATCTGCGAAATGCCTTACAATATTATGATAACACATAAGGCCAGAAAAACTGCCCAAATATTGCATGCACTTGAATAAAACACGGATGCCTTAACAGTCACTACTTTTTTTAATTGAAATTGGATATATTACACATTTTACAACATGTATTAATAAATCAACAAATAAATATTTCATCAGTTTTTGTTAACTACAAAGCAAAAAATTGAATACTTTCTACAACATTTTGTAGTCGGTGCCAAGTAAAACATAAACACATAAAAATAAATTTGCAACATATAATATTTTTTATATTTTACTTCGCACTGACTTGAAGATGTTGTAGACAATATTTATTTTAGGCTTTGAGATTGAAATCGGTTGTGATTTTGTTAAAAAAAATATACTTTTTGTTTTCCCGAATACTTGCATAGCTTTAGAAATAATATTATAAGCGCCTGTAGAAATGTATTACTGGCAAAGTTTGCCTTTTTGTTGAATATAGGCGCTCTTCAACAAGAGCTGCTTTTGTTGTCTCTAGTATCTACTGATTTCATCAGAGCCTGACAAGGTGATAATGGGACCACTTCAGGAATATACTCTTTCGAATAATTAAAATTTGGATATCTGATATGATATGATTTTATCCATTTTACTATAGATTTAATTGTAAATGTAAATAAAGTAGCAACCCAATGCGACTAAAACTCTATCTCTTATTGCTGAGTCATAAAAACATTTACTTCGAGACCGATTTAGATATTATAAAGAATTCTTAATAATTATAACAGAAGCGGATGTCCATTTGTCTGTTTATACTTTTACATTTATCTAGTTCAAGTATGAATTATGGAAAGATTACTCAATCATAAGTCTTTATTCGATATTATAGATAGATTTTGATTTAAGACGAATATTTATTTTTAAAGAAATCCACTACTTTATTTATTTATTTATTTATAACTAGAGTTTACTAGTGTAAAGTATGGTGATATAATGAGGGGCCAAAGTCACGTGACACGTGACAAAAGAATGTTAAATTACAAGATAATATACTAGGTAAATGTAAACCGAGAGTAGATGTAGAGGTAGGTAAAATGTAAAGGTAGACCAAAAAGGGATGGATGAATTGTGCGAAGGATGATATGATTATAATGAGTAATTTCAATTTAGTGTCGAAATTTAAGCCATGTCTTTCAGTGATGGATTCAAGTTTTAAAGGTCATTCTCGCAAAAATTGAATGTCTCCATATTAATAACTATGAAACAATATGCAACCTATTCCTATAGGTTGCATGTTGTAAAGTAGAGGGTTAAAAGTTTGGACACATGAAGCTTACCAGCAAAGTGTTAATGCATTAAGCATTGCCTTACAATGTGGTAATGCAAAGAGCCTTCTGGGCCGCTGATAGGCATTTCATAACCTAAATTATAAAATGCACATGGCTTTTGTATACGTAATTAAGAAATTTTATTTTGCGTAATCAGCTGTACAATCAGTAATAAAATAGGATTACTAAGAGTCTTGTGATCTTAGATACCGTATATTAAGTAAGGAAACCTCTTACGGCCTTATTCATATTGATTTAAAGTAAGTTGAAGGCTTCTTTATGGTTCTTAAAGAAGCCTTCAAAATTACTCAAACGCAATATGAATAAGACTTGGTAAAGACAAAATCTTTTTATAGGTATTTCGTAAATTGCGTGTATATTAAAAATGATGTTATAATTACATCTTATGATAAACTTATCTTATGATGACTTCGAGATTACCGATGAGTAAAACCAGCCAGTTTAATTTGTAACTATTGTATTTATGTACAAATATAAAGTGTATACTTACACTTGAAAGTTTCAATATCATACATGTTGAAATTTTCAACTGTAATGGTAAATGTGCCACATGCTCAAATTTTCTATGGAATATGCACACGAACCAAGAATTGTTGGTAATTGCATTTTGTGGAAACAGTCAATATTTCCCAGAGTTAGTTTAGGCATGATACGACCATGTTTGATTTGACCGAGCGTGTTACACCGGAATGCTATTATGCCAGAATTATTTTCATGTTACTGTCAATCAGGACTATTGATGACATCATATACATATAAATACGTTTAATTATCGACAGAAACTGCTAAATGGATCTATTTAAAATTATTCATAAACATAATGATTCGTGATTGATTCCCATTGTTCATTTCAGACACTGTTTCAGTTCAACACATTGTCAAAAAATATAAAACCGATTTCTTGCCAATGTCCTGACACAACTATGTACCTCAGGGTCCTGAAAAATCTGCGGAGAAAGCGCGTTGGGGACGTTTGGGATTCGCCGTTGGGGTAGCACTAGCATCTCCCAAAAAAGTATATGTACTATTACCATCCGCGTCGGGGTACCTACTGAAACCCCTGTGTTTCGTACTTCGTCTTTATGTCAGTCTAAGGAGCCCTGGCAGCCGGTGGCACACTGGCCTACCATGCTCCCAGTGTTTTCCAACTCTATTTACGTGGCCCGGATCACGGCCAAAAACGAGAGATCACGTCTGGTGATGGCGATGAGTTCACAATTTTTATGATGCAAGAAGAATGTATTTTCTCGGGACATCATCCTCGGGCCTGGGGGAAGACCTTACAGGGAGGAATGTGTGGAACTTCTGATAAGCCGGATGCCCCCCAGTGGCCGCCAATCGGAGGGACGGGGGATGGTCGGCCGTGAGACTATGGGCCCGGGGCCGTGGGCCCCCCTTTCCTATGCGCTTTTATAGGGTGTCACAAGAACTCAACCATAAGTATTAGTAGTAAGTACATCTGTGGCACCCCTACGCTTGGCTCTCACTTAGGGCACCCCTGGGGAAGGGTACTTTTTTCATCAACAGGGGGGAGCGGAGTCAACGGGATCCGCCGCCATCCCTGACAGTGTACGGTACCCCCGGATGGACATCACCGCCAGGCGGTCTCAGGCCTTCTCAGGCACCTCAAGCTTCTAGTTCAAGGGTCTTAACCTCAAAAGCCGCAACTACGCTGCTATTCCTAATAGCTGAATATTTGCAGGGCTTTGGTATTTATATATCAGTACCTATTAATAAAAAGTCAATTCATTACTGAAGCAGACGCACGCCTACATAGATATGTATGCGCATACGTAATTCAACCCAGTTATAAACACACATATTAACATAATCGTCTATATATGCGATTCTTTAGTATTTACTTTGTTTAAAACAACTTTTTACTCGGTTTATACATAGTGAAAAAATGTGTTTATTAAGATAGATAAAATTAACACATCAATTATAAAAATATACTCAATTAGTGTATTTTTCGGAGCGACCTAGATTCATATGAAGGTAATTTTACCTCGGCGGCGTAATTTCAGTCTTAGTATTGCTCCTTAGAAGTTTAGACTAACTAATTTGTACGAGTACATGATGAGAATTTTAATTGATTGATATTCAACTAGATGTTACTTACTCACAGGTATTCCCCGCATTTTACTTGTTCATATAGTATTCCCCGCAATTTACTTTTTTATATTTTCCCGCATTTTATTTATTTACATTGTTAATAAAAAGTGCATTGAAAGACAATCTAATCATTTTAATTCTTTTCACGTATTTATTTTAACTTTTTAATTATAATCCCTATTAATATTATAAATGCGAAAGTAACTCTGTCTGTCTGCCTGTCTGTTCCTTTTTCACGTAAAAACTACTGGACCGATTTGGCTGAAACTCAGCATATATATATTTTCAATGCCGAGAATGAACATAGGATACTTTTAATCCCGAAAAATGGGATAGTTTCCGAGATAAAAATATATTTGTTTTTCTGTTTGTTATGCTTTTACGGAAGAACTAACGGGCCGATTTGGCTGAAATTCGGTACGTATGTAAATTAAATACCGAGGGTGGACAAGGGATACTTTTCATTTTGTTGGCCTTTTCGGTAATTTTGCCCTTTTTGGTATTTTGGCTATTTTAACCTTTTTACTCCTTTTGGCCATGTCGGTCAATTTGGCCTTATCAGTCATTTTGGCCATGTTGGTCATTTTGGCCTTTTTGGCCTTTTTGGTCATTTTGACCATGTTGGTCACTGTGGCCTTTTTGGTCATTTTGGCCACGTCGGTCATTTAAGACTCTTTGGTCATTTTGGCCTATTTGGTCATTTTGACCATGTCGGTCACTGTGGCCTTTTTGGTCATTTTGGCCATGTCGGTCATTATGGCCTATTTGGTCATTTTGACCATTTTGGCCTTTTTGGTCATTTTGACCATGTTGGTCACTGTGGCCTTTTTGGTCATTTTGGCCATGTCGGTCATTTTGGCCATGTCGGTCATTTTGGCCATGTCGGTCATTTTGGCCTATTTGGTCATTTTGACCATTTTGATCATTTTGGCCTTTTTGGTCATTTTGGCCTTTTTGGTCGTTTTTGCCTATTCCGTCATTTTGGCCATGTCGGTCACTGTGGCCTTTTTGGCCATTTTGGCCATGTCGGTCACTTTGGCCTTTTTGGTCATTTTAACCATTTTGATTATTTTGGCCTTTTTGGTCGTTTTTGCCTATTCCGTCATTTTGGCCATGTCGGTCACTGTGGTCTTTTTGGTCATTTTGGCCATGTCGGTCATTTTGGCCTTTTTGGTCATTTTGATTATTTTGGCCTTTATGGTCGTTTTTGTCTATTCCGTCATTTTGGCCATGTCGGTCACTGTGGCCTTTTTGGTCATTTTGGCCATGTCGGTCATTCCGGCCTTTTTGGTAATTTTGACTATTTTGATCATTTTGGCCTTTTTGGTCATTTTGGCCATGTCGGTCATTTTGGCCAATTCAGTCATTTTGACCATTTTGGTCATACTTTTTATCGCAAAAATAAAACTAAAATAGATGAAAAAGTTTATAGATATAAAAATTCATAATCTATAAAAAAGTAACTCGATCTGTCTGTCTGAATACCGAAAATGGACATAGATACTTTTCATACCGGGAAATTGGATAGTTTGCGATATAAATAAAAAAATCTGTGCTGGCACACATATTAGAAGTGAAACTTCAACGGACAAGTGGAAAAACGAATCGCAACGGACAAGTCGAAAATCTTCAACTGAAAAGTGACAAAATGAATCGCAACAAAATTTCAACTTGAAGTGTTACGGGCAGATTGTTAATGTACTTGTCCAATATAAAAACCAAATCAATGGTTTGTCTCCATTAATGTCGGCTCGGAACATCGCACATTCCGATGCACTGAACGCGATTTTAGGTATTAGAGGGACGAGGTATATCCTCGCTCGCTCTCTCGCTCGCTTTCTCGTTTACGGGATTTCCCCGGCGCTCGGCTCACTGGGGCTTCAATAGCGCTTTCGGAGATAGATAAAGCGCTTTTTAGGGCAACCCAGCTCCCAATTCTATTAAACAACTTCTGGCGCAAAATCTTACGCTTTTTGTAATATGCACACATTGATATATAAAAAATCCAAGATGCACAAACAACGCCTCAAAACCGTCCTCATAAAATGAGCGCAACATTCTAAATAGTGCGCTCATTTCAAATACTCTCGCGTCGGCCGCATCTAGGTGCACTCGTTAAAAATGCCGAAGTGTTCTCTCACAAATTGCAAGAATATTACGTCAAAAAGGATGAGATATTATATTTTCGGTAAGTAAAAGAGTTTATTGATTAGTTTTTGTTGTTTTTATGCCTGAATATAGGAAGTAATATGTGATTTTCATTTACATACATACATACATACATAACTTCAAGCCAGGTCCCTTGCGGGGTAGGCACGAACAACAGAGCGCCATTAAGGCTTATTCTTACACACCTCACTTGCTTCTTTGACATTCATAGCTCTTGTCATGCACGCTCGTCTGTTCTTAAGGCTCCTGACATTTAATTTTTATTATTTTAATTTTTATTATATTGATTAAATTTGTCTAAAAACTTCACTCAACGGTCGCATAACACAAAAATTACCCTGTTCTTGTCAATGGACACTTTTTTGTTGTGTTTATTTTTTTAATTAATAAGTTTATTTACTTTTGACCTTTTTTGTATTTAGTTTTTGACAAATATGGTTACGTTATATGATTTAATATAGGAGAAGACGTAGTCAAAATGACGATTTTTTTTCATGTTCGTATATATTATAATATATATGGATTAATTATGGGATAACTTATGGGTTCGCGACATGCGGCATGCTAATGTCAGAAGTGTCGCGTAGTCTGCGAGTGTCGCTTTGACGCAACACGTCACATTAAAGATTTCTTGAAAACTTAGTAGCGTATTTTTTATATTTTACTTTTCTTCGTGATCCTATACGATGTAAAGAATGGAGATCACTTGTTAGTCGAATAATTCAAGCGTCGTTTGTTCAGAACATTTTTTGGACGAAGATGTGTATGTCACTGCAAAGGGCATAAAACGTCTTCGTAAAACGGCTGTTCCTCGCGTAGAGGTAAGTAACTCATTAGCCAGAAAAATAAATTTGTCAAATACTAGTAGTATCGTTCCTTCATTCAATTGTTTTTTCTAATCATAATTATTTTTTACAGGATATGTCACCACAGGAACTCAAGATTGTAAGTAACTGCGATGAAGAACGAACGGAACCTTAGTGCCGCTGTATTTTAAAATATTATTTTGTGTGCTAGCAGATACTTATCATTTTGATTTTGCTTACAGATTAAAATACCGGATGATGGCGGTGATACTGAAGTCTGTGGTATGACTTCAATGATTTAGAAAATTAAAAGAAATTCGAATCTCCTACTACTTCTCTAAGCATAGGGTCAATTTTGGATACACCTCAAAAAGTTCGTATAAAAAGCGAACTTCACAAATGCCGCAAAAGGTTAGTTGCAAGGAAAAAGTCGTTAACAACTTAAGGAAAAAAAATTCGGGACTTGTTAAAAAGATAAGTCAAGGCGTACTCAGGTGATGAGCTTATGTAATAAGATGATATATATATGATCATTGATCATAAAATAAAATAAAACATTACATTTTACACTTACAATATATTACTACAAATTATTATATATATTATATACCGATCTTTGAGAGTCTACCTGTTTCTTGAACAGCACTTCTATATAACCTACCTAATGAACATAGGGATAACAGTATTGCAGCGAAGGGTTCCTGCTACTAGATTATCACGATTTATGGCCAAATGGCCAATATTATATATTTTACTTATTTAATAAATTTTATATATTTCCAATATATAAGTTCTTTTATTTCATATCCCACTCAATGCTTCGGTTTGAGTATGTCATTCCTTGACCTATGGATCTGGGGTGAACGTCACATGTTTTAATAATTAATACCTTTAACATAAATAAATTATTATAACAGTTAATATTTGTTTTATTGATATATACATGTTCTATCCAAAAACAATATTTACGCTCAAATAAAAGTATAATTATGTGTTTAGAACACAATTTAACAAACTCTTAAAATACTAAAAAAAATGTCGCAAGAAAAAAAATATATATGAATAGTAGTTCGTCTCCACTCATCCTTGTCCTACCGACAACCGTCGTCGTAATGCTTTTCGAACACTGCGTTGTAAAAACAACTTTATACAATTTGCGTAAGGTTGAATTTGCAAAAATATGTGCTTCAGCATAACTATAACTACATAGGTATGTAATTGGTGAGTACTTGGGACACTTCCGAGCGTTACTTTTACTCGACAATGTGTATCTAGTATTTTTTATATATCAATGTATGCACATATCGAATTAATTTTAAAGTAAATATATGAATATCTGGACTAATATTATTAAGAGGAAAGATTAGATTGTTTGTTTGCATTGAAGAAGCTTTGAAACTACTGAACCGATTTTAAAAATTCTTTCACTGTTGGCAAGCTACACTATTCCCGGGTGACAAAGACTATATTATATTTACAAAAAAATTAGGGATCCTTACTAAAACTCCAATAATGTAACGCAAGGTGTAAAAAATACCTAAAATCGCGTGCACTGCGAAAACTATTGATGATAGAATAAAATAATGTACTACGACTTTGTAGAACACATCATTGTCTACAAGAAGTGTCGCGACAACATATGTCTAACTATTATAGTTATGCCACAATAAGATTTCTTTTATTTTAAAAATTTAATTAAAATGCCGCCGCTAGAAAAGGCTCTTTGTTTGTATCTTGGTATTAATCCTTATCAAAATAAATTACTTCATATTCAAGACTGCTTCAATACCTTTATATAACTTTTTGAATTATTCAATTCGGACATTCCATTCGAAAGATATCACGAGTTTAAAACTGTAAGAATTTGTGACGGTGACCACGTGACTGTGACACCTTTTCGTGAGCCAAAAATCCGTAAGACCCCCTCTATATAGAAGTTTCACTTCAAAAAAAAAGTAAATCTTATGAGGGCAATTAGCACCAATATAAAAATATAAAACAATTTAACCTGTTTTAACGCCGGCTGTTTAAAAAAGAGGTACGCACTAGAAGAGTTTGACCCGTGGCAGAGCCGTGGGGTAAACTCTAGTATTTTATAATCTAACTATGAAGTTTCATATTCGTGACTTGAGGAACGTACTAGCGCTGAAGGAAAACATCACGATGAAACCTACATCGAGATAATCGATGTGTCAAATCCACCATTCCATCGTAGTCAAGCTCGGCGGATAAATGGGTAGCCCAAGCTCAGCAGTGGGACGTTTACAACCCTTTATCATTATTGTATGAATATTAATTATTCATTTAACCACATTAAATTTCGAGCCTTGACTCTCTGTTTTACTTATAAAAAAATGACTACATTTTTCATATAAATAAATTTTTGGGTGATAAATCTTCTAACTGATGCTGAAAACCGCTTAAAATCCGTTGCGTGGATTAAAATGAGTTACCTGAATATATAAATAGACAGACAGACAAACGTAGGAAATGACTTTGTTTTATGCTGTGTAAAGACATGCATTAAATAGGCATCAATAACAGCTTTAAATTTTCCACAAGAAACCGGTTGTAAATGGCTCAAATTGTAACAATTACTTGTTCTTCACTGATTGAATAGTGGAGGTTAATTTTTGAGAGAAAAAAGAGTCCGGAAATACTAGTGTAGTTCCCCTTCCCGCAAAATAACTTTTTGCAAGGCAACTTCACTATAGCGGTTTCGTTGATTAATTATTCTTAGGGTCAGTATACTCTTTGTGAAACAGAGCATTTCCTCATTTTTGATATATATATATATATATATATATATATATATATATATATATATATATATACACTGACGGACTCATAAACTGCATCAAAGTAATAGACGACTTTGAAATAAATATTTTAACCAAGTATCCAAACTTTCTATACAGATTTAAATTGAGACCTCTAGATTGGTTCGTGAACTTTAAAACAGCGTAGGGTCATATCCTTAAGTTTAAGTTTGTGTACTGGAAAGGACCTTAAGACTTTTTTTGAAGAAAAAACAGAAATTTAAGGAAAATTGGTTTAATTAAAAAATTGGTTTTGACAATAGACACAAACTTTATGCAAGGGTTTATTATTTATGTTTTAATAAGGTGTATTACCTCCACGTGTCCTTATTACGGATTCTAATCGGTTCCGCATAGATTTTATTAGGGTTATTAAAAGATCTTGCGGAATATTGTCCCATTCTTCTGAAAGTGCTGTTCTTAGTGCTGCCACTGTCGTGGGCAAAGGGTTTCTCGCATATACAGCTCTTTTTAAATTGTCCCAAACATGCTCAATGGGATTAAGATCCGGGCTGCGTGCTGGCCAATTCTTTGTACGTATCCCAACCTCTTCGCAATATTGTCGAACTTGTGCAGCAGCGTGCGGCCGGGCATTATCCTGTATTAAAGTAAAATTTTCGCCTATGAATCCCATGTAAGGCACCACGTGATCTTCTAAGATCTCTGTTATGTAGCGATGTGCAGTCAAACCCCCTCTATTACCGTTTTGACGGACCATGTCTATGAACACAAGTTCTGTTCGCCCGTTCATCGATATGCCACCCCAAACCATATACGAACCGCCTCCAAAAGGAACACGCTTCTCAATGCAACTTTGAGCATATCGCTCCCCACGTCGACGATAGACTCTTCTTCGACCATCTGCACCATATAAACATGTCCTACACTCGTCCGTGAACAATACGGCGGTCAATTGCTCTTCTGTCCAATTCAGGTGATCACGCGCAAATCTTAAGCGAGCTTGTCTGTGAGCTACAGACAACTTTGGACCATTTTCTGGTCTAAAAGGGGTGATATCCGCTTCCTTTAACCTTCTTCTTATTGTTCGTGCACTCACGTTTACTCCACGCACTTCATTAAGCTCTGTTTTGATGTTAACAGACGTGAGGAAACGATTTCGCAGGGAAGTTGTAACAATAAATCGGTCATCACGACCGGTGGTTGCTCGAGTCCTGCCTGTACCACGTCTCCTTCTGTAAGATCCTGTCTCCACAAACCTTCTGTATATTCTAGAAACCGTAGACTGCTTTAAATTTCTACCAATCGTTCGTTGATCCAAGCCCTCCCGCACCAATGCTACAATTTGAGCCGCTAGTTCGGACGAAGTATCCATATTATGGTTCAAAAACTCTCGATGAGTTAAAAAACTAACCCAACAATTCTGCTGGTAACAATAATTCAATTGACAAAAGAATAAAAAATCAATGAGAATCAATTAAAAACTTTGCTATAAATAACACGCGAATCTGATACTACGAGTAAATTTTCTTTTCCTGGCTATATTCATTTGTTTACTGCAGTTCTATTTTTAAATTTTCCTTTTTTTGAGATTAAGAGCCAGTTTCTCCATATTTATATAATTTAATCTAAAAAGTTTGCATACTTATTTAAAAAAATCATTTCAAAGTAATCCTGACCTTTGATGCAGTTTATGAGTCCGTCAGTTTATATATATATAATAGTATAAAATTCTAAGCATGCCGTGTCTGTAAATTGAAGCTATTTAAAGAAAAAAATAAAACAACTGGAATCATTCGTTCATTGGTGTTCTTCATCACTAATATAGATTAGTGATGAAGAACACGAATGAACGAATGATTTTTTTTATAGATTTCATGTCTGTTTATCTGTTAGTAGGTTTGTCTGTTTATTCGGGATTCACTTAAAAATTACTGGGCCGATTTCTATGCAGTTTTCACTGATCGACAGCTGATTCTTAAACTTAAAATCTGCGCTACTTTTTATCCCGGGAACCTTCACGGATTTTTCTGGGAATGATTTACAATGGCCAGATTAAAAAAGTCGAATTCCAATACGATTTTTTTACTGATCGATAGCAAATTTTATGTAATAAAATTTGTGATTGTGATGTGAAGTTGTTCGTGTACATAAAAATTAGCTTATAGCAGCACAGTTTTCACTAAAATAATCTATTTGAAATGCTGCGGTACTTTGTGTCCGGTAACCCCCCGGGAATTTTAAGTCAAGCGTGGACGAAGTCGCGATCATATTCTAGTTAACATTTATATTTTATATTATACTGTTATAGATTTTTTCTTAAATAGCAGGCAAACAGCCCACCTTATGGAAGGTGGTCCCTGCCACTTACGCCTGCCAAACAGACCACCTGATGGAAAGTGGTCCCTGCCGCCTATGAACGTTTACAATAACAGACGCGTGGCTGGCCTCGATGAAATGTTATAAACGCTTCTTAATTTCCTTTGGGATTTTGTAATGATTCTATAAAACCCTTGCCGTCCGCCTATCTGTCCGTCCGTTGCTCAATCAGTCCTGCCCTCGTCCGTCTAAATTATAGAATACCAGCGTGAAATGGTTAGCCTTGAGCTAATCGTATTTCGTGCGATGAGTGGGAGTTCCGATGACTCGCTCCCTCCTCTCCTTATCCCGTTCCTCCTGTCAAATTCAAATTCAAGTTTTTATTCAAAACAATTCCACTGGTGAACACTTTTTGAAGGTCATACATATTCATTAAAATTTACTTCCTATTTTATGTACACCGCTTCGCAACGTGTTATTGCTGTCAAGGAGAAAAAGCGACAAGAAACTCTGAGGAGTTTCTGCCCAGCAACACATCTAGCTAAAAATTATTTACTTTATTTTTTTATTCTATTTATATCGCGAGCTTTTTTTATAAAAATGGTCCGGTTTACCAAGATTTACTTGAATAAAAAAAAGGACTGTCCGATCGAAAGCCAGACATCTGGCTACTGTAACCGTCTGCCAGCTTCCAAATAAAAATAATATTAAATTAGGGGTAGCTACCATATATGTACGTATAACTGAGAAATGTTTTCTCAATGTACAAAGATGACGCTAGAGGTCAATTTTCTTTCGCTTTTTAGCGTTGTATTATTTAAAACATATTCTTCAAAACCAATAATTCAGAAATGAAAAGTTCATATTTATTAATTACCGGGATTGTGTCTATATTTTGCTAGGTTGTAGGTAGTTTTTGAAACAAATCAATGGAACATGCATAAACGATTTTAGAAGGGTTCCAAAATGGTTACGGAAGTTAGAAAACTTTACAATTAAGAAAAATAACTCGAGCAATACATAACAAAATTATGAAAGAAACATCTGAACAAATAATAATATTACAGGTTACTATAAGAGAAATAAATATAAGAGAGGGAATTGTTGGATGTGAGCACGCACAGTGCAGGAAACGCGGTTAGAGGGGACTGGCGGTAAAGTTACTGCTCTATTGTTTAGTTTGTTGCCTTCTTTCTCTTGGCAGAGGAAAACTGCGAAATGGAGATTAATTTATTACGTCGCTGAGAAAACATGGAAAGCGGTGAAAGCTCTCTATTAAGACGAGCAGGCGGGAATGGGGCGATTAATTATGATTTCTTTTAACGCCGGCGGACCTTGCTGGACGTCTTTCGATCCGGTGTCAAATACATGTGCTCATAGCAAATAGCATTATTTTTAAAAGACTTAATGTTATTAATTTTTATTCAATTTAAATCGCCTGTATACCCCGAATATCCCTTGGGGCAGAGATAACTTTATTTTAATATCTTTAGGTTGTCTGACGAGTGTAGTGTATTATTATCTTCTAAATATATATTACGTACTGTTTTTTTATACTTATACATCCATACTAATTAACAAACGTGCAAGTAATTTTTTTTTCATATTTATAGTCATACGTTCTTGAGAATGAACTGATTGCCTTACGTATTGACTTAGAATATAAAGACAAATATATCTATAGATAACATTTGGTCATACCTGTTTCTTTAGTGTTGCAAAATAAACAAGTACAAAAAAATTTACAACACTTTCTTTATAAAGCAGTAAAGTCTTGTCACTCAAAGCAGTCTCTTCCCGACAACTTAAAGGATATTCTTAGCCAATTTGGCGATATACCTAATATAGGTGGCAGCCCATGATAATATTTATTATATGCAAAACACACTTGAAGCTAGTTTCAAAGAACAACTTTCTTTAAAACTAGCTTCAAAAGTGTGTGTGTTAATTATAAAACACGATAAGGTTATGTACTGAACTTCATATTACTGTTACATGCCGACAAAGTGGATGCACACCTGGTTTATTACCTTTCCCGCATTTGGACTTCTTTTGTGAACTTTGTGTTTAAAATTTCCAATTAGACAATAGCCTATTGTTATTGTACTCGTTTATGGCCGTGCGCAGGAATAATTAAGCGGGTGTGCAGATTACGTTGCCTTGGAAAATGCTGTCCACGCGGTCGAGTGTTATATTGTATACTTTAGGATAAAAACAATGGCCAAAAGGAGGGGTGAGGCAGTCAAGCGAGGATTACGATACGAGCAAGACGTACATTCGATAAGCGATATTGTGACGGACTTTGCACGTGTTATTGAATCGTGCAGTTTGTACTGGTTGTATCCAGTTATATTTGTACCCATGTTATACGTGTTTGTATAGTTCTAATAAATTCTATAGTAATTCCAATGGCATTTTAATTCGAGTCCCGCACTCGTAACATTACTTTATAGTTTTTAAGCTCAATTTCTATGTATGGCCAAGCAATGTCATTCGTCAGACATAATTGAAACCTTTATTTCCAGAGTTGTCCGAGAGACGTCATCGTCATTTCTTATAATTACTTTTCCTTACCGTAAAGCCCTCATGATTAATGCCGCATAATTTCCTATCTATTCAGTATAGTAGGTCCTTTAAGAGCTCAATTAATATCTATTAAAGGTTTCTTTTGTTTCATTTCACTTTATTTAAATGTAGAGATTTCATTCTTTTAGACTGTGATACAAAAGCTTTGTCATCATAATGATGGCTTTAAGAAAATTATGTTCTTTGTTTGTAAGACTGTATTGTTTAAAAAACAAACAAGTGGCCATATGCGAGTCGGATTAGCACTTAGTGGGGTTCTGAATAAAATATAAAAATTAAAATCTAATTCAGTACAACATTTAATATGAATTACTAGTTTATAAAAAAATATTATTAATGTAATAATTATTACTGCAATTACGAATCGGCTCTTACAATAGTCGTCCGCTATCAGTGCATAGACGCGCCGGTACTTGATTGTATTTATATAGAATAGTATGTAAAAGTATATATAGCTATATGCTTCTTACAATGTGATTTGTTTCGTCACGTTTTATCCACCGGATTATTGATGTATAATTTAGTTCCGTTAAGTACTATGGTCAATACATGAACGAGATGCTATGTAAATACAGATAATAGATATCATTGTTAGAGCTGTTATATCATCAAATTTTTAATAATGATTAGATAATTGATGTTTACATTACGTAAACGATAAGGATTCTGTATATATAGTCTAAGCTAAATTCATAACAATTAAGAAATTAATATACTTTAAGAGTACGACTCGTCGCCTTATTTTGTACCCCCCTCTAGCGGTCGAGCTTAGCTCCCGTGGCGTTTATCCCACGGGCTCTCGCCAGTGCTGCGTCACCTTATTCGACGGGGTAACCATCATCAACGCACCACTCAACTTAATTCGACCCCCACATTATTTATTATTTGATTACAGTTCCCGTGCATAAGATTTTGTCCATTGAAAGACGGCTTGGAAAATATTGTTTTAAGCCATAGCAGCCCTATTGAGAGTGGCGCGTCGATGATGGTTGCCCCGTTGAGTAAGGTGGCGCACCACTTAATATACCCGTGGCCCTGGCATAAGGCGAAGGATGGAACACCCAGAGGTTTTAGTGGGTATCCCTAACCGGTGGTGGCAACAGCATGGCACCAGTTCTGACTAGGCATGCTGGTGCCACCCCCGATCTGGCGAATCCCACACACGGGTCGCGAATTATCTCCCCAAGCTTCTGCCCTTGTCGCGGTTTATGGTTTTCAAGCGGATTTCGACTGGCTAAAAAAAAAGGTGGCGCACCACTGGCCAGAGACTGTGGCTCAATCGCCGCGGGAGCTAAGCTCGACCGCTGGAGGGAAGGACAAAATAAGACGACGAGTTGTTATACTCTTGTAGATATATATATATGTCGGAGAGAAGATATAAATCTGATAATTGTTGATTGGATTTATAACGCACAGTATCATTTGTTTACATTGTGATCGGTTCTAAAATTCTTAATGTAATTTAATTAGATTTGTAAATGTTTCTATAACTTAAAGATCGTTCTAACCTAATAAAAGTTATGAATATTGTAATTTAATAAACGACCAATGAGAGCAGAGCATGTCTGAGCGGAGTCAGCGCCCTCTATACTTTGAGTAATATCTACTTGGGTAGACGGAGGAGTTTTTGTGGCGCATTTGGTTGGTGGCAACAGGTCGAGTTGGACCATGGAGTATTTTAAAGAGTGTATTGAAGCTGGAAGTATGAGCGGGTGCCCTGAACCCGCTGCTCGGTCTAAACTATGTCAAAATGCTGTTCAAATCTAAATTAAAAGTGTATAAACCGTGGCTATTGTATTTTATGCTCGCATTTTATCCTGATGACGCCCACTAAACCTGCAATAACTAAAGATGTCGTGAGAACGAGGCCGTTCTGCGACATATATATATTATTTTTTTAATTGTTCTGAATTTAGCTTAGACAACATGTACAGCATCCTTATCGTTTACGTGAAGTGCATATCAATATTGTAATCTTCATTGTATATTGTTTAAAATCATACAATGATTTTTTATCGGTATATATTAAAGAGCAATTTATTGTTCTACTACAAATGAAATAACTAAATAAATATCCGATAGCAAATGTTAATTAATCAAAATGCAGATAATATTTGATTCTGTGTGACCCCCTTATTCTATTGTGGCCTTTAATTAAATATTTGGTCAAATATTCGACACGCGTTGTTTTAATGCATTATTAATTGATTTCATTGAACATAATTTATCATGCACAGTAAAATTGTTAATTTGAATTATGAATACGTATGACCTTTAGTTAGGTTTATTAGTGCACTTATTACCATTAATTTAAATATGATAAATGTTCTTTTAAAATATTATGCAATATGACTTGACCGTTACCGACATTCTTAGGGAAGGGCTGATGCGTAACTTATTTATGTAAATAAAACAGTAATTATTCGGTTCTTAGGGTTCCGTAGTAATTTTGGTAAAAATGGAATCTTCAGGAATTTGACTTATCTATCTATCTATATATCTCTATCTTATCTACTATTACTAATTTTTCGATGGAGAACAGGTACTCAGTTTCCGATGTACATACTTAATAGCGCCTATACCAATGAAAGGGGCTATAAAATGCCGTTACACAATGTTGTAGTGAATTTTGAAAAAAATCATTTCGCTAAAGTTCTTTCTCTGTGCTACATAAATGGAGTTGTGATGTATCATTGGAAAGATTAAAAATATTACACCGTTATTGAGTGATGATTTTCTTAATTAATTCCATAAGTGCAGAGATTTAAGACTGTTAAGTCATAAAAATTATATTATTTTAATTTTTTCCTCATATATAAAAGTGGTAGTTCAAAATACCTTTATAGAGGTAGTTAAATAATAATGTTAAATAAAGTATAGTATAGATAAATTAAAATTAAAGATATAGATTCATAGACATATTTTAAAAGCCTTTCAAGATTAAAGGTAACAAGGAAGTGCTGGAGGCGCTGCGATTAATGCCGTAGTAGAGAAACTGGACTAGAAAGTTGAGAAGTAATGTCTCTGAGCATTTATATAATTAACTATCTCACTTACTCGTAAGAATGCCCTTGGAAAAGGTCAGCGCTAACCTTTTAGCTCTGTATTTAAAAGAAACTTCATTGAATATTAATATCTTCGCCGTGTCCTCTATCTTACGCATAACAGGAAATGTTTCTTTTCTAACTAAAACTATAATACCAATTTCTTCCTGTGACTAAGCTTACATCATGCTATAGTCAATCTGCGGGAATTAACCTGCGAAACTTTATTGCTGTGCGGCGAAGCCGTAGTAAATTAGATAAGACTCCAATAGAGTAAATAATAACCATATACAAAATTAATACTAAATAATTAAAACGAATAAGGCTACTGAAAAGTGGTCGAAATGCCGGAATAATAAAAATCAAATTAACCAAGCTTTAAATCGTTAAAACGTACTTTTATTATGTATACTAGTCGCGAAATCTCAAGAAAATATTATCTGTAGAACTCTTTTAATATAAAGAAAATAAATAAACATTTCATTAAAATTACAAAAAAACTGCCTTTAAACGGCTTTGCTCGTGCCAATTTAAAAGATCAGGAAATATAGCCGCCATTCTTGTGCAAAGTAAGTGGGTTTCGCACATTATTTCTTTTGCATACGAAGCTTTCCCGTCGTAAAAAAATGAGTATGGAAACAGGTTTATAAAGTTTAGTTAAGATGATGTCAATTCCCTTTATTCATACAAATAGATTACATTTATAAGCTACAATATCAAACCAAAAGTAACTGAAAAAATATAATTAAATATTAAAAATAAACTTACAATATAAATTAAAGACTATGTAACAAATCGCTGCCAGATGGGAGCGTGCCCAGAAGGCTGGCTACATTGCAGCGCTGTATGGCGATACTATTTCGTTGGGCGAAATATGCGCCAGCCTTCTGATTACGGGTGGTACCAAAGAGTTTCTTGCAAATTTCTTTGAAGAAACTCTTTGCCGATGCAATCCAAGGGCCTAACTGTCTCAACTCCGAACGGCACAGCTATGTAAGCCCTGCCTAAAGTTCCATATTTGTGCCGCTTGAGAGCTTGCCGCACGCGTCCCAAACTCAAAGGGCCCGGGATCGAGAACTAACCGGAACGCATACACCTCTTAGGTAATTTTTCGACATACTATAGGTGCATGTTGTTACAATTACCATGTGCTACCAACGGTGAAGGAAAACATTGAGATGAAACTTGCACATCGAGATAACCGATGTGTCAAACCTGCCAAGCCTATGCTGTCCATCCCCGGTAGTGGGAGACCCGAGCCCAGTAGGGTGGCGTTTATAGGCTGTTATTATGTATATTATTAAATATAGTCAGCAGTTAAGATTGTTACCCTTCTAGGCACTTTACCTGTTAATATGTGATCTAGGTTCAGTATTCTACATCTTCGTTGAAGGACTAAAGAACTTAATGCATTAGACAATATTTAACACTCTTTCATTATATGTATTGCTAGGATATGCCCGCGACTTTGTCCACACTCGATTTAAAATTCATGCGGGATTCTCGGGACGCAAAGTACCGCAGCATTTAAAAAGAATGTAAGCTATGCTTTTAGTGAAATCTGTCTCGGAATAAGGTAATTTTCATACATCCGAACAACTACAAACTGTTCCCGGAAAATTTCCCGCGGGAGTTCCGGGATGAAAAGTATCACATATTTTAATACATCAAATGTGATTGTGCGTCGATTAGTGAAAAAATCGCATTGGAATTGTTTTATTTTATCTAGCCATTTAAAATCATTCTTAGAAAAACTCCCGCGGGATTCCAGGGACAAAAAGTAGCGCAAATTATAATTCTAAGAATTTGCTGCCGATCAGCAAAAACCACATCAAAACGGTTCAGTACTTTTTATATGAATGTGAAAAACAGGCAAAAAAATAATTGCATAGTGTTCTCCATCATTTATATAGTCTGTTCCAGTTTTTTTTTAATAGCTTTAATGTACAGACAGAATAACATAGTTTGCTAAACTTTATATATACATTATGCAAAATTATTTTTAATGTACCGACAGGACAAAGTAAAATTGTAGTTATACTAAGCTCGTTAAAAAATAAAAACTCAATTAGCTATTATTTTAAATTTCATGAAATATTCAAATGATATTTTGGAGAGGGTGCTTGTAAAACGAGGATATCACGCAATCCAGCCCTTACGTGAACTAACAATTTGTTCTATTTAAAAAGTTCTGTCACGTGATATGAGTGGTTGTGCATATAAATAAATTTTAATTTATAATCATTTGATGTGCACGAAAGCGTTTTAAAGTTAAACCTATGGCTATTGTTATTTTTTAGGGTTCCATAGATTATACATTTTTGAAGTGAAAACTTCTTTAGGTATGTTGTGCACTTTTGGGATGGAGAAGAACATTGAACTGGCGTGACCATCACTTCTGCTGTGCAGTCCTACGACTGACAATTATTTTTTACTATTGATATTTTCAGCACTTATTTCCTAGTCAGGCAACATTAGAAAGGGTAGATTTTCAAATCGTCTCTATATTGATTTTATTAACTTACTGTTTGTTTCTATGTTTGGGTAGAATTTTGCATATTGACTTCAAACTCCACCTGTTATGTAATAAGATTTAAATCTGTTTAAGGCGTCGATAAAAATGCCAGAAAATAAAAGTAAAACCTAACATAATATTTTTTTAAATATTGTTACTAGCTATGTTCATGCTAGAACGTTCTTTTTACTAGTAGAACACATAACACGTGCTTACCTAAAATTATACGAGCATTCAACATTACAAAAGTAACAACGTTTCTTATCATAAGTTAGGTGTAAATAAACATTCAGTGCTACTACGTGTTCCATTACATGAAGGCAATGAGCTTTAGTTTACGAGTAACATGTTAAAGCTTAGCTTTTTGAAGCATACGTTGTGTCAAGGTTCTTTTCATATGTTATATATACAGTATAGACATATTGAAGTGATAACTTCTTATGGGAGAGTAAACCGCTTCGTTACGCGTACGTAACGCGTTACGGCGCTAGTCTGTATGGTTTCCCTTTCTCTCACGCATACGGCAGCGGTAGGCAGGCTAAGTCATTACTTCTGTCGGGCGTCCCCAGACGCATACGTTTTTTTTTTAATTTAACCAATCAGGTAGAAAAATACTTTTAATTTTTAATATAACTCGAAATATAAACATTGGAAAAAAATATTATATATTTTTATAAATGTGCAAAATAAGTTCTTTTATTTGCTACTGAGGTATCGATGAGGTAGTTTCTATATTGTTTAGTGTACAATAAATAATAAAAGACATTTCTTTATTCTTTTATTCTTTATTGTTCACAAAACGGTACGTACAAAATTATATAATAGTGGTGATGTACAAAGGTGAGTTAATCCTAAAAGACTTTTCTTCCAGCAAACCAGTCTAGCGAGAAGGGGAGAAGCAAACGGCAGGGTTGCGTGTACTAATATATTTTATTATTCAATATAAAAAGATCGACAAAGATAATTATATAGAAGATACACAAATAACTGGACATAAATAACTGGACGGATAATTTAAGATAAGTAGTGCTCTTTGGTTTTTTTAAAAACTACCGATGAACTATCTCGCCTCGTATGTGGCGAGGCGTTCTACAGTCTCTATTATATTTTTAGCTGTTGATTTTATATTTAATCTTCCATTTCTATTTGTTTTTTATTATTTATATTATTTAGTTAATCGCAAAATACACCTTTATAAGCAAACACGATTTTTATTGTCAATCTTGTTACACAGTCGAAATAATAGTGAACCTTAATTCATCCATCACTATCTATTACTTACTTAGTTCCTAAAATAATATCTAGCCGTGACGTACATATACCTCTAAAAACAAACTATAAACAGCAATATAAATATATTCGTGAACAATATCTTATACAATCTTGGGAAGTATTTTCTCGAAAACAATGAAAATTATTCAAAAATAGTACTCCTAAAAGCGGTACTCGTATCCCATGAAAATCAAATTAACAATAGAAGAGGAAATGACATCAATTAAAACCAACTATATTATAAATAAATAGGAATAAGGGGAATCTGTAAAAGACATCTGGCGTACTTTAATTTGTTTGGTGCCATTGTTATGCGAAATTAATATTCCAATTTATTCCATTTCTGTATCGAGGGCCGTAGATCAATATTTGGTGGCATCTCTTTCTGGGCGCGGCGTCTTAAGCACCGCCTGCCAGACGCCTGTCTCCTCAGATAATTGGAATATTGCGCACGTCTAATTAAATAAATTAAGTCAAGATTTATTCGCACAAATTAATTAGCTTTAATTGAATAGTCGATCGCGTTTTTCGAACTACAGATAAAGCTTTTATCTTTGTTAATTTTGGATGAGAAATATAAATAAAAATTAAAGTCACGGGTCAAATTTCAAAAAGCGACCTGCGCGATAAAAATAGAAATCTGCTAAGTACGTGCCCGTGCCGAATTCGGGTTTCGAATTAGGGTCTTCAGATTTGAAAATTAATCTCGATTTTTTTTGTTAGAATCAAAACATTTTGGGACAGTTTAAAGTTTTCTCTGTGACGTGTAAAAATTCAAGTTAAACACTAAGATGTATCTAATAAAGACTAGGCTTTGGTGACACGTTCTTCTGGCGAAATAGATTTATCGAATTGGAGATATTTCCAAAACTGAATCTAGAAGATTAGTAGTTTCTTCATTAGTAGAGTTGGATCTTGCCTTCTGTCCATTTTTTTTGTAATTTGGCGAAAATGCATTTAATTTAAAATACCTACCTACCTACCTCCTAAAACTACTCGAAGAATCCTGTTTTAACTAGTTGTCGTCGAAACTTTTTTTGACTTCTACCTATCACCTTAAGTTATGTCAAAACTTTTCACATCATAATATAAACGTTAGAGAAGTGCGCAGAGCGCATATTTATGAATTTGAAAGCGAATATATTAGTACGGATAAAGTTAAAATACTAATAAACACACAAACGCAATCTACGTGTGGATATACTTCACACGCTTACGCTCAAAAGTTTAAAAAAAAATCTTCACTTCATTTGACGCTTTGTTCACGTAGGCTCTGTCTTCACATTTATGCGTCTGAGTTGGTAACCTAAAAGAATACTTAAAAGGAGTTTTTGGCGGGAACTGAAAGTAGATGTTGTGCTGTGCAGTTTTATTTTCTAAAAAATATGTAAAATTAATCTAAAATGAACACTAGTTGTAGGATATTGATAGTTTTTGAGTAGTAATTAAGTGTTTTGTGAGAAATGTGAACTGTATAGTCAAATCTGGCCTTTTGAGTTGTCACATGAACTCCGTTGAATGGCACCAGGATAACCTACAGTTCAGCTGTGCTACACATAGGCTTAAGAAAATGAAGAAACTATATTGTAAACTAAGATCTGGCTGAAAGGCCTAGCTGCCAAGCTATAAACCTAAATAATAAAAATACTTAAAAACTGCCCTACGTTTTATGTTTACGATTTGTCTGCAGCATTGTGTAGCCGCGTTTAGAATATTACCTTATGGCCAAATTTAATTCAAATACATCAAGTTATTTAAAAAAAAATGCTGTTACATATATAGTAGGAGGACAAACGGACTCGACGAAGTCATATGGTTTCTTTTTTTATCAAAACGGTTACGGAACCCTAACAGGCATGATAATAAAACTTTATTATAATATGACACAACACTGTCATAAATTGTATATTATGTGTACATATAACCACGGCTTTAATATTACCCATAAACCTCTGCTTCGGTAATGAATCCTTTCAAATCGCACGTTAAACATGGAATGTAATCTAAATCTGTTTGACCAAATTAATTCGGCGTCAAAGCTTACGAGTGTGTGGAGCGGAGTTTCAGCGATAAGCTTACTGTAAACGAAACAGTGAATGATAATTAGTCGGCCAAAAAAAGTAATAAAAGGTGGGCCGTCCGACTAATAATTATATTATTATCTCATAGTGGACGTGTTACAAGTTTAAATGTGTTTGCACATGCGAGCCTCGCGTGTCGAACAAAGCTTCCCGACCTCGCATACCATACGATATTGCTATGAATTTCTTGTACCTTCCCTTAACTATGTGTCGGTTGCCCAATTTTACATTTTTATCGCTATGTTATTTAATATTATTATGTAGTACACTTTGCTTTGTTTTTGTTGGTTATGGGCGGGGAAATAATATAGCACATATTATGAATACTGGCAGAGTTTTATTCTTACATGCATATACGCGTAGCGGATTACAGCTTACTTGGAATCCTAATCACAATAGACGCAAAGACTATATTCTAAAATTATTCAAAATAGAAATGACCCTACAAACAGGTTCTTGTTGAAATGAAGAGGTATGAAAGAAATGTATGTACCCGCATAATTTTAGAACGGTTTTACCGATTTTGAAGAAATTATTGTGTGTTTGAGTGGGTTCCCGGATAGTTACGGACAACTCCGCCAGCCTTTTAGGAACGTTGCCGGCAAGTGACATTGTATTGGGCCCAATATTTTTCTATAATTATTTCATTAGTATTTAGTTATAGTCTTTATTGTAGCTTTAGTATGTATTTTATTTTTAAGTTTATATTACCTCCCCTGGTCTAGAGTAGGCCGCCATAAAACCTTGTGTTGTATTTCGGTATTAGTGACCAGGTTTCAGTCTCCCTTAAGAGAGCAGCAGTGCATTTGTAGCACCTTTGGGGTTGGAATTGTACGTACATAGGCGATGATAATCGCTTTTCATCAAATGGACCATCTTCTGCCTGTGTGCTGAACTCGTGCAATAAAAGAAAAGTGTTTTTAAAGGTTTTAATTATCTTAATACTTTTTGATTAATAAAAAAATAATTCTATTCATAAAAACAATACTAGAAACAAACTTCGTTTCCTACTAAAGATAATGGATTAAGGGAGAACTTTATACATTGAAGTATGGTACTTGCAAGTGCGCTACGTAAAGGATTAAGAAAAGTTTCGTAGCAGAGTAAATAAATCTCTGTTTACCAAATCCAACATACTAATGGATTGTTCGTGGAGTATGGCGTGTGCCAGTTGGACTTGTGCCTGTACACGGCCAGCCAAGATAATCTAGTCGAACACCCGCACCCATTCTTAGAGCTGACCGTAACTAACGGGCCTCCTATTGAATTATCTATGTGGCGTAGCGGCCAACATTTTCTTCTACACGATTTACCAACAATGTTACTATCGATTTTATGCTGATAAAGGAGATATTTTTGGCTCGTATAATTTAGCTAAGCTTGTGGTTGGTGCGTAATAAAAACATCTCTATTTTTAATAGGTTTAAAGTAAGCAATATAAAAAATATATAATTGAAACTAAATTGAACTAGGCAGCTGCATTATACAAACAAACAAGCAACGGAGCGCTATACTCAGCAAGAGCGTTTAATAATTGTGTCCATTTTTTTGACCAATAATCGATCGGTGCTGTTAGCGCAGCGTAAATTTCGACGTCGATTTCCTAATCGTGTCACGCCAAATATATTTTAGTTGTAATTTTTTCATGTAATAATGATTAAAATATGAAACAAACTAAATAGGCTCGTGTCAATTTAGCCACTGGAGTATTCGTAAAAGTGGTGAAATTATCACTATTTGTATCAAGCTACGGGATTATCATACTAAACTTACTTATTATACTTGAAACATTTTTTAAAACATCAAAATACTTTTCTAAATTATTATTAGATATTGTTGTTGTTTGTCGGTATTCTATAGGATGCACTTCGGGGAGTGTGCTACGGAATTACATGAATTGGTTCCTCCCTCACCATTTTACCACCGGACAAGCCGACGTGCGCACTCACGCCACCGATATATGGTTGAAATACCAACGAAGCGGACGAAACGCTATGCTTCCACTTTCATCATACGCACCGCTGAAGAGTGGAAAACTTTACCGTCGTCTGATTTTCCTGAAGAATACAATCTAGGTGTCTTTAAGTCTCGCGTGAACAGATATCTTCTAGGTAAGCGTGCTCCACCTTAGACTGCATTTCCGCCTGAAAACAGGCGCAAAAATCCTGTTTAACAATTTAGTTATCTATAACAAATCCTGTCAATTCTCGTTTAGTTGACAGAATGGGTGTAGCTGAAAAGCATTGCCGTGCGATATTCATGTAGGAAATTCTATGAAAATAAAAAAAAATAGACATGCTGCGTTGACGTTCGTGCATCCGACATTCGCATTTTACTTGCAAATTGCTTATATCCATCGATATCGGGATGCCAACGGCTCGCGTCAAACAATAAACACAATAACATAACACTATATACCAAAGAAGATGAATACTAGGAATCAAATCGTGTAGTAATGGAGGCAATTATGAAAATATTTTCAATCATACACACATAACTAGATTGCCTCTGACTTTTTTCTCGATTTTTGACAATGTTTTATTAAAGATATTTTTAGAAAAAATAGTTAAAAATTGTAGGTAGGTCGGCAGGTAACTGTTTATTGTACACCAAAGCATAGAAACAAACAGAAGTAGAAGAATACAAAAGATAGTAACGAGCGGCTTTATCGCTAAAAAGCGATCACTTCCGGGCAACCCCTCACCATCATCATCACCGAGCGTTAAATCCCGGTTGCGATCGGAGCATTCACTGCGACGCCCAGGGTCCGCTTTCGTACTTTTTCTACTCCACTGCGCGCGGTCTTCAGCCTCCTCCGTTTTGAGACCATTGGTACGCATGCCATCCTTCACAACATGAAGCCAGCAAATCTTGGGCCTTCCCCTTCGCCAGGTACCTGGCGGAGGCGGCATGGCTAGACATTTTTTCCCCACATATTTAGCCGGTCTCCGTAAAATGGGTTCGTACCAGCTTGAGTGAGTCGCTTGCAGTTTGTCATATCACGGACATGAAGACTGCCGCGGATGCGGAAGTTCCTGACGCGTCTTTTCAGTTGACTCCACATATCTATCGCAACATATTGACCTCCGTGCTTCATTGTCATACAAAAGGACAGGTCTAATGATGAATTTACACATCTGTTCTTTTAACATAATTAGCATTTTGGGTTCCCACTGTCACCTCACGCCACTTGTTTCAAGTTGTTGAGATGCGGGCCTTGACGTCATGGTTGATATTCCCGGATACAAGTACTTAAACTGATCCGTGCACTCGACAGTAACTTCGGCTATGTGCACGGATGTGGGATCTGTAGTGTTGCAGGCCAAATACTCAATCTTTGCCACATTTAGTTCCAGACCGCCGTTCTGTAGCGACCCCTTCTACGCATTCACACGTCGCACCAGGCGCCCCCTGTCCGAATCTTTTGGGAAATCCTTGGCAGGGTTTAACAAACTTTTAAAACTGACGACGACGGCACAGTCTATAAATAATGATAAGTATACACACTGCAATAAGTATAACAAGAATATAACTATATTTGTATATGCAGATACACACACGTATGACACACATATGCCAATATATATACATAAATATAATTATAAAACATTACTATAAACTATAGAAAAGTAATTGTAAAGGATCTTAATAAGTTTGTTTACTATTTTTAACTGATTTGGAATAAAATTAAATTATTATAATATTAAATTATTAAAATTTGTTTTAAATAACTAAAATCAGCAAAATTATCTGTGGTCTCCACATTTACTTTCTATCGCCTATAGGTATTCGGGGTTTTATTTATTCTATTAGAGATTTAACTTTGAATTTCCTTTCTGTCAAATGCGAGAGCGTTAGGCGTCGTGTTGTACGTACAATCGAAAATTTCTTATTCAGTTATTTCTTGAGAAGTGTTTGGGATTTCCTTTTGGGAGGAAGTTTTAAGCCGGCAGTAAATTATTCCATGGACAGGTGAAGCCGTAAAGGCAAGATTTACGCCCACGGGCACATTGGGTGAACCCTCCCTTTGATAAGATGTTAGTATATTGCACAGTGAATAACATTTGCTATAAGTATCCGGCAGGAATTGACCTGCTGGCTGCAAGTTCTCGACGGTAATAAATTGGAAAACTTCAAAGTTAATCTTTTACTGATGTCGATATGTGAAATTGTAAACATATTGTATTTCTAAAGCCGCGCCATTTTATTGTCGGATTACTTTTCGAGACTCGACAGTGGTCATATATTTTCGTGTATTTATTTCAATCCGAATAATCAGCCAAGTCCGTATTGTCTACTTTGAAAAAAACGTTCCGTGTGCCATTTAAAGTACACTGTTTTTGCTATTCTCTATAGCAGTGTTCCGCAAAATTTTTATGCTCATGGTGTACCATGAGCATAAAAATTTTGAGATGTATCTAGGAAAATGAATTTTTTTGGAGGTAGGTACACCACAAATAAAAATCAAATTTTAAGTAAAATTAATCAACGTTTATTTATTAATCATCCAAACAATATTTATTACTAATCAACAAACCTAAAGTTTAAATTGCAGCATAACCTTATTTTTCCGAGGCACACCAATTAATGACCACGGTACACCAGTGTGCCGCGGTACATACTTTGCGGAACGCTGCTCTATAGCACATATCCGTGCAGGAACGGAGACAGAATCCAATTTCCAGTTGTAAGAGGTGACAAAACATTCCACAGCCAGGTGGTAAGGTATTTGCTCGTCTGAATGGCTACCACCCCTGGTCTAAAGTATGTTGCCAAAACAACCTTGAGTTGTGTTCTGGCATTATTGGCCAGGACCCAGTTTTCCTTTAGAGAGCGGGAGTGCCACACACTGGTAGCACTTTCGGTGTTATAAATGTCATAGGCGATGACTACTGAACACATGCAATAAAGAAATCTGTTCAGCCGAAGATATTCCTTATATCAGAAACTTTAGACTTGAATGTTCATTTAAAATTTTCGACTTTACTTCAAAGGAAGGAAGTATGATATATCTCAACAAACGTTGACAAAAAGTCACATTAAAGCTACGTCATCACTTTACCGACTCGTCTAATGACACCCCACACGTCTATGTATACCGTAATTTATTTTTTAACCCCTCAATTACATAGATAGTACTCCCCTACATACTCTCCTAATGTATGTATTTTACAATTTCTCAACTATGGTGTGTATAGCGGTTTAAAAAATATATCCAAGAATTTTATATGTAATAATTTCTTTTTTCGAGAATTTTTTTTGTGTTTAATTAATTATCTAAAATAGTTTCTACGTTAATATTTTACTTTAGATGTTACTAAGGTTGACGGAGATTGATTGAAGAAATCGTATGTGCTGTGCCAAAATGATCTGAGGAAAAACCATGTATATATCTAGTAGTATCTTATACCAGAGGATCTAAAGCGGCCATGTTTGCATATTCATATGAATATGACAATAAATATGACAGGTATCAAAATAAAGTGAAATTTGATTCTATGTATGTGTATGTTAAATCTATTAGTGTATCTAGACAAGTGTCAATTTCATTAAGCGATTCTCCAAAAACGGGAGCTTTTGGTCTATTAATAGTACCTAAACAAAACGCCTTTAATTGACAGACATATTTTTTATAATAAAAACAAAACCGACTTCACACTCAAAACAAAAAAATAAATATTTAACCGACTTTTTCTTTCACTCGTCAGGTCCTGACATGGTGCCAATGGGATCAATTTGGGAGTATAACCTTTTGATTAAAAGAAAAAAAATTAAAACCGGTCTACAATTGATGGAGAAATCGAGTAACGAACAAAAAAAAAAACATGCAGACGAATTGAGAATCTCCTCCTTTTTGAAGTCGGTTAAAAAGGACGTTCAAGCGAAACTTTATTGGTAGCAATTTGCTGTTTAACTGTGGAACCATAAAAACATTAAAATAAAACACAAAGGATTAATAATTGTTGTAAAGTCAGATATATTGCATATTTGCAATGACGGCCATATCCTGTTATAATTTTGTGCAATGAAATTCGTTTAAACTTGGAGAGGTTTCAAGCCGTTCAACTGCAGAGGTGCCAACGCTGTCTTAATCATTGTTAGCACTTCCGCATTCAGAACAATTGTTTACTTGCATACTTGTCTTTGTTTGAAAGTACACTTTGAGAGTTTGAAGTATGCGTCTAGCAAATATGTATGTAGTCATTCAAATTAAATATCATTGAGTTATAGGATTTATTGTATGTAATAATTTTTATTTACTATACATGTATGTCTCTACAGACCATGGGCCGTAAAAATGGCCCGTACTTTTGAGCGGGGTTTTGAGCGCTTTGCATCCATGAGAAGGCCATCACTTATAGACCCCGTGGCTTTAATCTTATTGCGGCGCGATATTGACTGGCGATTATCCCTGTCTGCACCATATAAAACTGCACCCAGGGACAAGCCCTAGCCAGTGTAGGACTACTATTATTGGAAAGGAGAATAAAAGGTAGCGGGCACTTGGGACTATGTCCTTTGCCCGTCGCAATGTTCGGGGAACAGGGAATAATTGGCAGACGGTGACGTACCACTCCCTGCATGGGCCCTAAAAATGCCGTAGAAGATTAGAGAGGGGAAAAATGGGTGTGCGAGGCCAATGCGGGGGGGGGGGGGGGGGAAGGTGGGCTGCAGGTTCACCGATGCTACTACCGACGTTACCACTTCCACCCCTGGAACTCTTTACTCCCTACCGGCTGGCTAAATTATAAGACTCTATTAGTGAGGAACTATTGCTTAAAATTGGTATCTGGGCCTATGAAAGGGACGAGAGCACCCGGCCATCACAATATTATACTAATGTTATTAAATGTGAATTTCTTTGTTTGTCACTCTTCATGGTTTAACTACTTGCCGTTGACTTTGTTAACGTAGATTATTGGTAGAAGACAGAAAGATGAAAAAATAAATGTATTAAATTCCATTACATACCTATGTTGCTTATTATATTTTAGATGTCGTATGCAGACGCCTTACTAATAGTGACTTTAAGGTTATGCTTGCGTGCAATTCCTAGTACTGTTGGAAGCAACCGTCTTTAGTAGTCTGCCTTTTTTATAATTTGACAGTGTCAAGATTTTTTGTTTTTTAATTCACTCTGTATTTGACCTTGCATTGCATCGTGTCGTTGTGAAATAAATATTAATACTATAAGAAAGTTCGTGTTACTGTAAGTCCACAATTACATACAGTTTACGTACTCTTCACAAATACACCTCTTTTGAACATACTTGTATAACTACTAAATCGAGTAAGAGCATATGCAGCTTTGATGGGTAGTGCCGGGAACTTTTCTCGAGCTCGTAAATTGGACCGTAGTGCATACTAAACTCTCTTTCAAAGGCAAAATTGAAGTTTGTTAAAACCAAGGAACCGTCGAATTTTGTGAAAGGTCGCATCGTTAATGTCCTAAAGTAAACCAGGGCGTGGCGAGCATGGGTCAGCGCCGGCGAAATCAAAGCTTCGCAACTTGCCCACTCGATTACCATAAACAAACAAGAAAGACGTTCACATGTTTTAATGACATCGTTTTGATGCTTACGGATACTAACTTCGCAGTATAAGGGAGGCAGGAAATTAAGAGCGTGCTAAAGGAACGATAAGTGTATTCAAAAGAGTGAACCGTTTCAATTGAAACCTTTAAACGTTAGGAATCTAGCATGGTTCGAGCTTATACATCACGTTATACTTATCGATAGTAAGTTTAGTAAAAGCGCGTTTTTTCAATTCACTAACAAATACCTACGTTGTCATAAACAACATGTCATTGTCAATTGTATTCATTCAAATCAGGTTGGCTTCGACTCCCTCAGTTTTGCTGGGCAGTTATGTATACCATAACATATAGACTGAGTTTGATTTTTATTATTATACTAGCTGTCCCGGCAGACATCGTCCTGCCCGGAAAACCTTCAATCGATATGGCGACAGCAGCGCCTCCTACCGGGTCCAATTGTAAACCAACTCAGAAACCTTCTTTGGCTTATGCACAACAACTTTGCTAAAGATCATCATATGATCAAATTTATAGTTTACAATTCTATAAAGGTTAGGTTTACAATTCATACAGACAAACATTCATTTTTATATATAAAGAAGAAGATAAAAAAACTGGATTAAGTTTTTGTGTAAGTAAAATAAAGGTACTGCTTAGGATTTGACACACGGAAACGAAAATAATTATTTTTGATATTCTGTTTGTCTTTAATTGTATACACAGAATAAATTGCCTGATATTAAATAGATTTTGAATATATATTACTTTTCAAACTTTTCACTCATAAGAATCGGTATCCCATAAAATATATTCGTAGTACTGTGATAAAATTATCGTTTGTTTACGTTATAGAAAATACATAATTATACACATCTGTGTACAAACTGTTTTACTTTTTTTATAATAAAGGCCATCCATAATATCTTTCTTATATGTGGCAGCAATTTTGAAATAGTAAAGGTGGACAGAGGGTAGACGTTCCACGTTCTTGTTACATTGAGCCAACAACTGTAAATTCATTTTTGTATTGGTGTGTAATAAAGAGTTATTGGTCTTATTCATTAATCGTCTTATGCCCTTAGCCTCAGCATCTTGGACTAGATATCGGAAACCAATCTGCGTGCCTGCGGCGTCCTGATTTACATAAGGCGATAAGGGAGTTGGCGCTAATCCACTATTGTTTCAATTGCAGGGCCATTCATTAGGACGGGCCCGGGACGACGCTCGTTATGTTAATACTGTGCCAATTGTACTAGCTCTGTTTCATCAGGTACTCAGTACTTGTTTGGTACATAAAAGTACAGTTTAAAAAAAATATTGCGATCTAAGTAGGTACTATGCTGATCAGTTTTGCAAACGTCGGGCAGTGCATATTAAATGTATTTAGTGATCGTTTCAGTCTCACTTGTAACACGCACTTGATTAGACTAATCATGTTTATCTGTAGGTATGGATATTGGAACTATATGGTTGATGTAGAGTACTAATTTTTTTTATATTTGTTGGTTGTGTGTTTGACTTTTTCCGGATTTACGTAACAACTAATAAGCTGCATTACTTTCTCGCTGTAATAACAAGATATGAATTGAAATATGCAGTATATTATATCTATGGAATCACAAAAAATCCAAGAGTAGCAAGTAATATTTATTAGTTAGTAAATTATTTTATTTAACTAATTATAAGTAAATACTTGAATCACATAACTTTACAAACGTTGTAGAATGTTACTACCAAGAAAATTGTTCAACTGTGAATTCGGGATCCGTTTTAATTCACAGATATGGTTTGGGACGTCGAACAATACACCCAGAGGGAAATGTGGCCCACTTAATTTATCTATGGTAACTAACTTGTAAAGAATAGATTCTACTCGTCACCATTCGGGTTGGATTTATAGGTACAAATTGTAGAGTTGGCCCGTTGAATCGTGCATTTGTTTCAATTGTATCAGCTCCGGCAACAAAAGCTTCGCCTCTGTGTAAACGCTATGAAGCTGTGTGATATGGGTCGAATAAATATAGGTCAAACGACTGGAATTTTCGAAAAAATTCGCCGTGTTCCTATGAGCGCCGAAGCTTATACATTCTCTATAGAGTTCCGTGAGAAAATGTTGAAAATTTAATCGTGTAGGAAGACGGCCGCATTATTGCCGGCGTCATATTGAGCCGACAGAAACCGATTGGGTCAGCCTTACGCGTCTACGGACACGCAAACACCCCTAACGCTTTTCGAAACTCTTCAATCACGACTGACGTTGCTTTGATCGAAGTCGTGTGATTTAGAATCTAGTCAAGTAAGAGAGCAACCACGATATTGTTTTTAAGTTTATGCATGTGAGAAGATTAGCGCAACAGATAATTGCTCAATAAAAATGTTAATGTAAAAAGATCCTAAATCCTATAAAACGAGATGATGGGACAAATTATTTAATTCTCGCTTTTTCGACTACACAAGAAGTCAAAACCAAAATAATACGTTCTTTTGAAATATAATGGAATAGATTCTTTATTTTATTTTTTTATGTTTGCTAGTAGGCAAACTGGCAAACGGACCACCTGTTGATAGGTGGCTACCGTCGCCCATGGACATCTGCAACACTAAGGGAGCCGATGCGTTCGTTGCCTACCTCGTTGAGGCTTGAGGTATCTGTTCACATCCCACGAGACCGGCCCCTCAGGAAACCGAGGCATGCCGGTCGCAGCTCTGCGACGTCGCCATGGTGGTATGGGAGGAACGCCTACAACACCCCAGCGCGGGTCTAGCCACCATTGAGGCGGTGAGGCCCGTCCTGCAGCTTTGGCTTAGACGTAAACACGGCACCCTGACGTTTAGGCTGACGCAGGTCCTCTCGGGGCATGGATGCTTTGGGAGGTACCTGTGTCGCATCGGCCGCGAGACGACTTCAGGGTACCATCATTGTGACACCGGCGACGAGGATACGGCGCTGCACACACTCCAGGAGTGGCCAGCCTGGACAGAACAGCGCCGAGACCTCGTCGCCGTAACCGGATCTGACCTTTCGCTCCCGGCCGTGGTACGCACCATGGTCGGGAGCAACACCGGATGGGCCGCCGTCTCCTCCTTCTGCGAGCACGTTATGCTTGCAAAGGAGGAGGCGGAGCGGGAGCGTGAGCGCACGTCACGGCTCCGCTCCCAAAGGAGAACGCGCCGACGCCGAAGGGCTAGTAAGGACCTTCGGCCTCCGTAAGCGGGCGGCGCGGGTGGGGCCCCTTGGGGTATAGGGGTTCTCACTCACCTGCATATGCCGTCGAGATGAGAGCGCGAGTGTTCCGCGCGCGCTCACCACTCCTCCCGTGGGGCGAGTTACAAACCGCCCCACGCCAAAGAGAGCATGACGATGCCGGGGAATGAGTTCCCCGGCAATGGAAGAGGCCTAGTGATGGGGGTCCACGCCTGCGAGGGCTGCGGAGAGGCTAGGTCATATACCCGTAGCCCTGGCATAAGGCGAAGGACGGAACACCCAGGGGTTTTAGTGGGTATCCCTAACTGGGGAGTGGCAATAGCATGGCACCAGTTCTGACTGGGCATGCTAGTGCCACCCCCAATCTGGCGAATCCCACACTAGGTCGCGAATTATCCCCCCAAGGTTCTGCCCTTGTCGCGGCTTAGTCCTCAATCAAATTTCCCCTGGTAAAAAAAATAAATAAATCTGTACACATCCTTTTTGAAGAGCCCCATTTTGTAGCGGTCTGGGAAAACCGCGGGAGGGAGTTCATTCCATAACTTGGACACATATGGCATGAAGGAGCGTCCGCCACGTACCGTGGAGGACATCTAAGTGTCTAAGAAGTCGCCGGCGAGTGGTGCGATGATAGAATGGCGACGTAGGCACCAAATCAAATAGCTCATCAGAGCACTCCCCGTTGTAGTACAGACGGTAGAACATTGAGCTCAATTTATTGTACACAGATTAAGAAATAAATAAATAAATATAATAATAACTCTTATTTAAGTATAACTAATAATACATAATTGTAATATATACAACGTTCTTGCTAGGAGAGATTTTCATCCGACAACCTTGGGATGGATAAAACATTATACCTATGTAAGAGACATGTATCCCTATTAATATTATAAACTAGAGTTTACCCCGCGGCTGCGCCGCGGGTTAACCTCTAGTGCGTGTCTCTTGTTTATAGAGCAAGTGCTACAGGTTATATTATATTACATTTTTATGTATTTGCCCCCGTCTATCTGTCAACAAAATAAATTACAAAACTTGACCAAAAAGGCCAAAATGGTCTAAATGACCAAAATACCACAGTGACCGACATTGCTAAAATGACGGAATAGGCAAGAACGACCAAAAAGGCCAAAATAATCAAAATGGTCAAAATTACCAAAGAGGCCAAAATGACCAAATAGGCCAAAATGACCAAATAGGCTAAAATGACCAAATAGGCCAAAATGACCAAATAGGCCAAAATGACCAAAAAGGTCAAAATGATCAAAAAGGCCAAAATGACCAAAAAGGAAAAATGACCAAATAGGCCAAAATGACCAAATAGGCCAAAATGATCAAAAAGGCCAAAATGACCAAATAGGCCAAAATGACCAAATTGGCCAAAATGACCAAATAGGCCAAAATGACCAAATAGGCCAAAATGATCAAAAAGGCCAAAATGACCAAATAGGCCAAAATTACCAAATAGGCCAAAATGACCAAAATGGCCAAAATGACCAGTAAGGTCAAAATGACCAAATAGGCCAAAATGACCAAATAGGCCAAAATGACCAAAAAGGTCAAAATGACCAAATAGGCCAGTTAAAATCAATATTACAATAAAATGTGTAAACCGTGTTTATCAATCTAAGTTAAAATCAGAGCTTAATAAGAAAAGCAATGTAACCGGCAATTATTTTGAAAAAATATAAAATATTTGGGGTTTTTACAATTGTTCCACTTATTTTGCCGGTGTTTATAGTAATAACGCCAAACGCCAAAATGACCCAATAGGCCAAAATGACCAAAAAGGTAAAAATGACCAAATAGGCCAAAATGACCAAATAGGCCAAAATGACCAAAAAGGAAAAATTACCAAATAGGCCAAAATGACCAAAATGGCCAAAATGACCAGTAAGGTCAAAATGACCAGTAAGGTCAAAATGACCAAATAGGCCAAAATGACCAAATAGGCCAAAATGACCAAAAAGGTCAAAATGACCAAATAGGCCAAAATGACCAAATAGGCCAAAATGACCAAATAGGCCAAAATGACCAAAAAGGTCAAAATGACCAAAAAGGTCAAAATGACCAAATAGGCCAAAATGACCAAATAGGCCAAAATGACCCAATAGGCCAAAATGACCAAAAAGGTCAAAATGACCAAATAGGCCAAAATGACCAAATAGGCCAAAATGACCAAATAGGCCAAAATGACCAAAAAGGAAAAATTACCAAATAGGCCAAAATGACCAAAAAGGAAAAATTACCAAATAGGCCAAAATTACCACAAAGGCCAAAATTACCAAAAAGGCCAAAATGACCAAATAGGCCAAAATGACCAAATAGGCCAAAATTACCAAAAAGGAAAAATTACCAAATAGGCCAAAATTACCAAAAAGGCCAAAATTACCAAAAAGCCCAAAATGACAAAATATGCCAAAATTACCAAAAAGGCCAAAATGAAAATTATCCCTTGTCCATCCTCAGTATTTAATTTACATACGTACCGAATTTCAGCCAAATCGGTCCAGTAGTTTTTCCGTAAAAGCATAACAAACAAACAGACAAATATCATGTTATCCCGGAAACTATCCCATTTTTCGGGATAAAAAGTATCCTATGTTCATCCTCGGTATCGAAAATATATATATACTGAGTTTCAGCCGAATCGGTCCAGTAGTTTTTACGTGAAAACGGAACAGACAGACAGACAGACAGACAGACAGACAGACAGACGGACAGACAGACAGACAGTTACTTTCGCATTTATAATATTAATAGGGATGCGAAAGTAACTCGTCTGTCTGTCTGTTCCGTTTTCACGAAAAAACTACTGGACCGATTTGGCTGAAACTCAGTATATATATATTTTCGATGCTGAGAATGAACATAGGATACTTTTTATCCCGAAAAACGGGATATTTCCCGGGATAAAAATATATTTGTCTTTCTGTTTGTTATGTTTTTACGGAAAAACAATCGGACCGATTTAGTTGAAATTCGGTATACATGTAATTTTAATACCGAGGGTAGACAAGGGATACCTTTTATCCCGGATAATGGGATAGATTTTGGGATAGATTAATGTAAAGGTTATCCCAAAAAGTGGGGTAATGTGATTTTCCATTTTCATCATTTGGTCATCTTTGTCCTTATTGTCCTTTTGCCATTTTTGACCTATTTGTCCTATTTGTCATTTTTGCCCTTTTTGCCTTTTATTGTCCCTTTTGCCCTTTGTCTTTTTGCCCTTTTTGTCATTTTTGCCTTTTTGTATATTTTTTCCTTTTCGTCCTTTTTGCCCTTTGTGTCCTTTTTGTCCTTTTGCCTTTTTTGTATAATTTTTCCTTTTTGCCCCGTTTGTCCTTTTTGCCCTTTGGGTCCTTTTTGCCTTTTGTATAATTTTTCCTTTTTGCCCCGTTTGTCCTTTTTGCCCTTTTTGCATATTTGTCATTTTTGCCCTTTTTGTATTTTTTGTCCTTTTTGCCATTTTTTCCCTTTTTGCCCTTATTGTCATTTTGCCCTTTTTGCCCCGTTTGTCCTTTTTGCCCTTTGGGTCCTTTTGCCCTTTGTGTTCTTTTGGTCTCTTTTTGCCCTTTTTGCCCCTTTTTCCCTTATTGTCCTTTTGCCCTTTTTGTATATTTTTTTCCTTTTTGCCCTTTTGACCCTTTTGTTCTTTTTGCCCTTTTTGTCATTTTTGCCCCTTTTTCCCTTTGTGTTCTTTTGGTCTCTTTTTGCCTTTTTTGTCCTTATTGTCCTATTTGTCATTTTTGTCCTTTTTGTCCTTTTTGCCCTTTTTGTCCTTTTAGTCATTTTTGCCCTCTTTGTTCTTTTTGCCCTTTTTGTCCTTTTAGCCTTTGTGTTCTTTTTGTCTTTTTTTGCCCTTTTTGTCCTTTTTATCTTTTTCTTCTTTTTTGTCCTTTTAGTCGCTATTGTCATGTTTGTCTATTATGTAGTTTACATAGACGGGGATAGATAAGTATAACTAGGACGGTTTGAAATAAAGAATGAAAGTTTGAGACCAATCATTTCTCAAGTTTATAGATATAATAATTCGCCGTCTATATAAAATGCGATAGTAACTCGATATGTCTTTCCGTTAAGCTTTCACGGAAAACTACTAGGAATACTGGATCGGTTTTGCTGTAATTTTGTTTAGGTGTAGTTTTAATACGGAAAATGGACATAAACACTTTTCATGCCGGGAGCTGGGATAGTTTGCGATATAAAATGAAATTAATCTTCCGAGTGCAAATAGCACTAACATGAAAATTTAGTACAATGTAACCTGTATTAACGCCTGCTCTTTAAACAAGAAGCACGCACTAGAGATTGACCCGCGGCCTAGCCGCGGGTTAAACTCTAGTAATATATAAATACAAAAATAGACTTAAGAAAAATATTGATTTTTGATCAAAACTTCTTCGAACATACAATACATTATTACTCTGTTATAGATCTATATAACATATTTTATATTACATTTTGAAATGATTAAATATAATGATTCTTGGAACGTTAAAAACAATATCAGCATCGGCCAAGATGGGTGGTTAAAAATCCAATTGTATGCGGGTAGCGAGATCGGGTAGCAGCTGTGACCGCATTACAACGGCGTGGTCATATTGGTCGGGGACGGACGGACGAAACGGGTCACTCGCCGCGTCGGTTTGATGAAATGCCCCGACCGACGCTCAGCTCATTTTCAATGCAGCTACTCGAGTACCGCTCTAGTAATACAAAATAGATTTATCACCCACCAAAACCTCTTTACGTAAGTTTACTTATTTACGTCGTATTGTTATATCTATTCTAACATAACACCGACTTCATTTTTTAAACAACATCAAAAAATTGAGAAGGTTCTCAATTTGTCTTGTAAATATTTTTTTTATATTATAATATTATTTTGTAAATATACTTTTAAATAAATCGTGGTTAGTCCTGACGTTACTTGTGCACCGCGCCAAGATCTTTTATGAAAGTCTCACATCATATTTTTATATCACATTATCTTTTAGCCTAAAACCCTCTCTATAACCTGTTAATGCCGTCCACTAGCTACGTCAACTCCTAAGATAAAGTAGCGTAGTACTTAGTGCTTAAATCTTACTAGTTTATGTGCAGGATGTGGAATACTCTTCATTTCCCTTCATATTTCACAAAAAAGTAGTCGTTGGTTCTAATTTGTAATATGGAAGTGGAGTATCGCTTATATATTACTGGTTAGATCCAACGACTTCACTGTGCGACTCAGTGATCCAGTATTGTAGTCTCTATTTCACCTTTTGAGGTCAAAGAGGTGTTTATAAAATTCAATATAGATTTAAGCAACAAAGCAGAAGTTAAAATAGTAACAATAAAATAACTAGAATAAGCCAACCGAATAACGAACCTGGACATAGACCAAAGTTAGATAGAAAATGCGGTGTGATCAGTCAGGTGTTGCTAAAATATACGAAGTTAGCAGCCTAAGTATGAGAGAATACCTTTTCCATTGTTTGCGGTGTCTTATTCGCCGTCAAAACTTCTCCGCGTCAAGGCTTTTGTCAAAATATTTGACCTAAGCGAACTAGATGCGGATTTAACGTTAAGAAATAGATCTATCGTGTAACTCATTATTTGCGAACTACTTTTCAATTCGTTCTATTTAAAAAATTCCATATATAATATCATAACAGCCCATAAATGTCCCACTGCTGGGATCAGGCCTCCTATTATAGGGGAATGGACAGTCCGCTACGCTTGTCCAAGGTGGTTTGGCAGGTTTGACACATCAGTTATCTCGATATGCAGGTTGCTTCACGATGATTTCCTTCACCGTTGTTAGTACGTGGTAATTTTAACAAATATTTATATATAAATTTCATGTATTTTCAAAGTAAAAAAATGAATTATTTTACAAAAATAAATGTGTGTAAAATAATAGATTTCTTAAACTCTGATTTTATATTTAGCAAAATAACTATGATCTTTGTTACCTGTCTAACGTGAACAAAGTCGCAGGCAAATGCTAGTTACTTGATATGAGCTACAATAAACAAAACTTGTTCCAAGTGCTGCTTTAACGAATGTCGATGCGAAAACGCGGTGTTGATTAGCGAACCCTTTATCGTTAACAAGATCCGTCTAACTTTACCAAATCGGGGGTCGAGAAATCGAAATCGCTTTTCGCAAAACAAGTATTAATTTTGTATCGGGCGGTAGTAGCACATCACTGTTGGGCGGGCGGCGCGCAGTCTGCCGGCAAACGCAGGCCGCCGAGCTCGAGCCTCGAGTTCGCTACGGGCCACCCCCGCCCCAGCCAGTCGCAGCCGCGCCGCCCTAGCCGCGTCACGTCACCTCCGCGTGACACAACACACATAACACCTTCATTAAAAACCGCGCTACATTACAATCTCGATAACCTCAATTCCACGCATCATCGCCTTCATACAGAGCGTAAAGTCACGCGGTGTCTTGCCTCTACGCGTCAAGTGACCAACAATATTTACGTACTAAAGACGTTTACTGAAGGTAAATAAATCGAATCGTAAACATTAACGGTAAGATTTTGAACAGAATGTGATATGTTAGTGAGTATTCGATATTTGTATGTAAGTGGATTGTAGTTACGTGGATATACTCAGAAGCCGTATGTATCATAAATGCCATGAGAGCTGTTAATTACAAAGGTAAGAAGTCTATTTATTTACCTGCATGACATAAACCAAAATCTTACCCATTAATACTATTAAATAAAACAACATTTTATGTTTATTATTTTGTTTATATGTTAAACCTCTCACAAATAAATAAACATTTCAAAAACTGTTACAAATAGGTATGCATACTACATAGAGGAATTTCCGCTAATCCTTCACGTGTCAGTTATTATAAAAATTAAGGAATACAACATACATTGTTTAGATGTTTATTAATTAATTGTTATGTTTGTTATGTCATAGTCTTATTAATGTGTACTATGCTGTTGGTGTACCTATAAAATGAATAAATAAATAAATTCCTGGTACCTATGAATTAACTAGTAGTACCTTAGTGCCTGGAATACCCGCTTCTGATTTAGCTGACGTATTCCTATATATACCTACCGGTTATTCTTTTCACGTAATGCACTTATACATATTGTTATAATTAGCACGTGGTATTGATCCTAGCACGGGACTGTTTATAGGGTTGGTACTATACTATCTGAAAAATTATTTAATGTATTAAAATTATTCTTATTATATAATTATATATGTTAACCTGTTTCCCTCAAAATCGTGGTGGCTATCCTTGCCACGTATTATTCTGATGCATATGCCATGGCGCATATACCGAATAGCCAATTTTCTGACTTAACATAATTATGCTTATAGTTAAATTGTGCTAAAAATTAAGATACACATTGTGGGCAGATTAGCACATCAAGATTACTGATGTGAGGAGCCCGCTTTATGTATATGCATCGGGTGTACCGATTGTTTCTCGAAATGGGAGGCCTGTAATTGGAAGTTTATGAGGTGCTATTATTACATACACTTATTACTTTAGTTTAATATCTGTATAAGCTTTTAGGTATTTTCAAGGCTTCCAGGTGCTAAAGGTTTTGGCTAACGTACATTCCATCACGTTCACATGCGTGACACATGACAGGCATATTGCTGGTATACGTAACGTGCATAATATATGGATAAGAAATTGTAATAATAATACGGTAGAATAATCTGACAGCAAACGTTCATACAATATGGATCAAAACATGTCAGATGCCGGTTCATTTCCTTTGCGAATTAGATTTGAACGTATATGAAATAGCTACCCATGTACAACGTACATGGGGTAAAAAAGATGAGTTTTATTTTTGATTATATTTTGGGTGCTATTTGTAAGGCTCCGTTACTATTTTGGCAAAAAATGAAACCATTGGCAAATATCAAACTTCTAGTATCGAATATTGACGCAAGGTTACCGGTGTATAGGTTTTATATCGGATAAACTTTGGAGTGTGCAACTGAGCTCGTCGATATGATCCCGCCGTCTCCCTATCATTATAGGACGACCAGCCGTACGTACCAGCATACGGCACCGATATATGGTGGATATTCCACCTATACGAACGGAGTGCTTTGTATTATTTCTATCTTTATCATGGGCACCGCCAGGAGTGGAACTCGTTGGCGGAGTCTGTTTTTCCTGATACTTATAACCTGAGTGTATTCAAGTACCGTGTAGCGGGTACCATCTAGGTAAGTGTGCTCGATCTACGACCATATCTCCGCTTTATATCGGGCGAGACACAAATTTCGACTTTTCGCATTTTTACTGTAAATTATGATTTGGTTAGGTTAGATACATTTTAAGGAATGCATTAAAAAAATTTTTTTTTAGAATATATCAATAGTCTACTTCAAAATTATGCCGTCTCTCACCAAGTGTACTCTAAAATTAGAGCGCCCCTCCACGCGGCCGTAACGCTTTTTCGAGACAGAACAAATCCTAACACCTCACTACCCCATCTATATAGAAGTTTCACTTCAAAAATAAAAATAAATAATCCATTACCACCTTTCGAGTTGTAGAATATTTTCGGTGAAATAGAGAGAGGGTAGTGTACCGTCTACCGGTGCGCTCGGCTATAAAATGGAACTAAAGTTGCTCTCCTTTGACTTCCCCAACAGATACAGAATCTGCAATCAGCTCAACACCGCCATCAAGGAACTAGGCGACTGGTTCTGTAGGTGGCGGATTGAGGTGAATCCCGAGAAGAGTGCAGCCATCATGTTCTCCCGCAGATGCCTCTCACCCAATACCCGCCCCTCCAACCAACTTATGCCCATCAAGCTATTCGACCAAGTTATCCCTTGGGCTAACGAAGTCAAATATCTTGGGGTAACCCTAGACAGAGGCTTGTACTTCCACAAGCATACCAGAGCGGTCGGGAACAGAGCATACTGGACCCTCGGCCGACTCTATCCGATGATAGGCAAGAAGAGTAAGATGAGCCTTAGAAATAAGGTGACTCTATACAAAACTTGCATCCGCCCCATCTTGACCTATGCGAGTGTGGTCTTCGGCCACGCCAGCGACGTTAACATCTGGAGACTGCAAAGAATCCAGAATCACTTTCTACGTGCTTCAGTCGACGGCCCGCGCTATATGCGGCTCGCCGACTTGCATCGCGACCTGGAGCTTCCCTCCATCAAAGACTATATAATCTCACTATCGCGCAGATTCTTTGACCTCGCCCCCCATCACCCGAACCCTCTGGTGACGGAAACGGTCAACTACAAACCCGCTCCAAACGCTCCCACGAGTAAACGCAGGCCTCGCAATGTACTCATTGACGAGCCTGACAAAATCGCACGTCTAATCGCTTTCATGAACCCCCCGAGGCTCAGAACATCACCCTGGCATAACAGACGCAGACACAACAGACGCCGGAGAGCCCCCGGCTCGAATCCTCTTACACAATCGTAAGACCCACCAATCCATACTCATTACAGACACAAGTAGCCATACAAGATTAGCTTAGGCGTGTTGCTGGAGAGTTTCTTCCGCCGCTTCTTCTCCTCCAGCTATAACACGTTGTGAAGCGGTAGTAATGATAGACTAGGATCGGCTCCGCCGGCGGAGTCGATGAAGAGTCCCCAAATAATCACTTCAGCCTGTTGGCTTAGCTCATTCAGCCTTTTACGGCTTGTTCCCAATATAGAGTCAATCCCCCGCAGCGGTCGAGCCGAGGTCGAACCTCACAGGAGGTGCCTCCTCGAGCGTGCTGCTTCCGGGCTGAACGCCTCCGCTCCCACGGAGGCGGGAAGCCCCCAAAGCCCGGTATCGTTGAAACAGCCATCTGCGGCTATTCAGCTGAGTCAGCTCCTAAAAATAAAAAATAAATAAAACTCCTTTGACTTCTTACTTAAGATTTGAGCGAGTCGGATGTCGGTTACGTTCGTTATACGAATACCCAGAATGTTTTTCAATTACATCATAACGGTTGCATTGTAAAAATATTTGCGTTTTATTTTATGTATAACATTCTTTCAGTCTTTAGAGGGTTAGAATAAGATCGTAAATATTTAAAATGACGGTACTCTGTTCAAATTATAATCTAAAAGCTCTCTAATATTTTTTTTCTAAATTAAATTCTAATTCTGCGATCATTTTAATTAATTTCTGAGCAGGATAATTAAAAATGTATATAAATATAAACATGAAAGTAGCTTTATTTCGATGCCTGTATATTTGTTTGTTCCTTCATCACGGCCTTGGGATTATACCATCTGTTAATACTGTTTTTCATGAAATTAGGTAGGTACCTGTTTAATTATGTATAGTCCACTTAATTATGAAAGAGATTAGTGGGACAATGTAGTCGCTTATCAGTCATGTATGTCCAAATACTAGGCTAGGTACACCGTTTAGACAAATTTTGTTACATAATAAACTATTGCAGTAACTACGTGATGACAATAGAAAAAAACATGCACATCAAGATTACAGATTAATTTAGAGACAAATCTCTAAAAATTGAGAAATTTGAGTGCAAGGGCAGATTTTATACAGACTGTATTTTTCAAGTGGGTCTTCAGGACCAAATCCTAAACTATAGGAAATAGCAAAACACCGATTTTGACGAAAATGAAAGTGGTATCATTAGATTATTGAAAAATCAATTACACTACTCAAGGATTGAATCGGCTGATTTTGGAAAAATTGACATATCCTGTATTATAACGCTAAATCATAGTGTAGCTTATAACAATAACGGCAAACCAAGGAAAACAGTTGTTTTTGAACAAAATATTCTATTTTTCATACATTAATTAAAGCTCACCCTATGCAATTTGAAAATAATAAAAATTGTTCTATATTTAACAGGCCTCTATATAAGAATATTCAGAACACAGGTTACTTTACCCCAATCAGTCAAATTAGTCTATGTAAACATTGATTGCGTTCAAATATATGAATTATAATTATAATCTCATACTATAGCTTGGAACGCGAGTTTACGAATTGCAGTAACATAGTCTATATTAATATTTGAGCTAAGCATGTTTGCTGAAGATTGTCTTTCGCCGCTTCTGCTCTTCAAGCCACAACATGTTGCGAAGCGGTGGTAGATTAAATTAGGCTCCTATAGAGTAAATAATAACCATAAACAAAATTAAAACTAAATAATTAAAGTGAACCAGTTGGTGGTAGGCTTAATAAAACTTTAACAACTTATTGCCACTGGACATCTTTGTCATCCGTGATCACGGCTACTGAAAAGTGGCCGAGACGTCGGAATGATATAAAATCAAATAAGTTACCGCGCTCAAAACCGTTATAACGTAGTTTTATTATGTATACTAGTCGCGAAAACATAAGAGAATATTATGAATATTTTATGTTTTTCGGGGTTATTTGTATGTACATGTTGTTTGTACTTCTACACCCGATTGTTAAAGTCAATTCAAACATAAAAGTCGATTCAAATTCAAGACTATGAAGGGCAAAAACAAATCAACACAATATCCAAAAGACAATCACTAAAGTATACAAATACAGTCATCCAAATAAACTTCGCTTTGATATTCGATTGGATTCGGTCCTAAAACATTATAAAGAATGGGAATCAGGGATGCCGAAATAGCAATTTTTTCAACTTTAGATATATTATTATTTATACATAATCTTTAATCTTATATATAAAATTCTCGTGTCACAGTGTTAGTTACCAAACTCCTCCGAAACGGCTTGACCGATTCTCACGAAATTTTGTATGCATATTGAGTAGGTCTGAGAATCGGCCAACATCTATTTTTCATCCCCCTAACTGTGAAGGGTAGTCCACCCCGAAATATTTTTTTTTTAATTTTTTGATTATATTTTTCGTTTTTATTTTTCTATGATACAGAATTAAAAAATACACACAAACCTAAATTCTCAACCCTCTACGATCAACCCCTATTTTTTAAAAGCGATATTAGTATTTTTTCAATTTTCTACTGGGATGATTAATTACATTTTAATTTGAACGATTCTCATGAAATTTTGTATGCATATTGGGTAGGTCTGAGAATAGGACAACATCTATTTTTCATCCCCCTAAGTGTTAAGGGTAGTCCACTTGTAAATATTTTTTTTTAGTTTTTTGATAAAAAACATGACTTTTTTATGATACGTAATTAAAAAATACATACAACCTTAAATTTTCGACCCTCTACGATCAACCCCAATTTTTTAATAGCGATATTAGTATTTTTTAATTTTCTACTGGGTTGATTTAGATTTTAATTTGAACGATTCTCATGAAATGTTGTGTGCATATTGGGTAGGTCTGAGAATCGGACATCATCTATTTTTCATCCCCCTAAATTTTAAGGTTAGTCCACCGCTAAATATTTTTTTAATTTTTAGATATTTTTTTTATGATACACCATTAAAAAATACATACAACCCTAAATATTCAACCCTCTACGATCAACCGCTATTTATATATGATAACCCCTAATAGCGATATTAGTATTTTTATAATTTTCTACTGGGATGATTTAGATTTTAATTTGAACCAGGTAGATGGCGCTGCAATCGGGTACTAGAAATTAGGTGTTCTTTTTGTTGTTGTATGTGTTGAAGTTTGTCCCGGAATGGTTTAAATAAACGATCGGACTCTGTAGGTGGCGCCGCGATACTCCTCCTAAACGCTGGGCCTGATTTTGATGAAATTCTTTGTTTGTTCAAGTGGATTTGAGAATAGTTTAGATTAATATTTGGTCCCGGTAGATGACGCTGGAATCGGGTTCTAGATTTTTATTTTTTAAAGGCAGGACAACGTCTGCTGGGTACAGCTAGTTTTTCTATAAAATTCGCTTTAACATAGTCATAATTAGGACTAAAATCTAATTTAATGATACACATAAAGCAGCTAGTAAAGTTTAGTAAATTATGTAATGTTTAAAAGACGCTCAGTGTTTAAGCCGGTATATAAATAATAATAAGTCTTTATTATTTAATTGCATAACCTCGGAAGTAGATTCAGTGAACCTCCAGCGTCCTCCTTTGACATCCCTTAACCACTCATACCCATGTTGCCCCTCACCAATTTGTATGGAATTATTTTGGGGCCCATACAGGGAGTGGCGAGTCACCGTCTGCCCATTTTGTCCATTTTCCCCACACATTGCGATGGGCAGACGTCATAGTCCCGGATCTCTAGTTCCACTAGCAGTACATCAAAGCACCCGGTACCTTTTATTCTCATTTCCCACAATAGTCTTACATTGACCGGGTCTTATCCTTGGCTGCATTTTTATGTGGAGTAGACTGGGTTAATCGCCGGCCAGTGTCACGCCATATTTAGATTAAGTTTAGTCAAGGAGCCTCTACGCGTTGGTCTTCTGATAGCCCACGCAATCCCTCCAAAAGTCCAGGCCATTTTCGTGGTACGTCGTCTCAAGAGACATACATATATATAGTATTTATTTCAGGCAATAATATTACACTTACAACCAAAACTGTTAAACTAAAAACTATTAAATTAAGATAATATTCAAGTTCTGATTTAATGTGCATATTATCACAATTACCACTTGCTAACAACGGTGAAGGAAAACATCGTGATTCAACTTGCACATCGAAATAATCAATGTGTCAAACCTGCCAAGCCACCTTGGACAAGCGTGGCAGGTATACTGTTCCTTCCCCTATAGTGGGAGGCCCGAACCCAACATTGGGACATTTATAGGCTTTTATACCTATAATATAATTTAATATAATAATTATGTCAATTCACACGTGTATTATGCATTTGCTTATATTGAGAGTACATACATATTTAAACATATACATTTATTTATTATTAATTCACACGAAGACTATAAAATTATTACATTCGAATGATAAATGAAAATTCTGCCAAATAAAGAAGTAAAGCAATCGTTTATTGCTAAGCCGGCGTACTGCGACGGAACGGTAAGCGGTTTTGGCAGTGCAAATCTTTTTAAATCACAAAAGCCAGTCGTCAAGATCGCATGTCGAAGGAGGAAAAGAAAATATCCTGTTGGAATAGCGCAGCTGGTCGGATTTGGTGCCAACTTTGGGTAAATCCGAAATGAAAACACGCCGTGCACCGCCCTATTCCAATGTAGGCCATCGTGTCTTCGCCGTGAGATAAATTCAAAAAGGATTCTCCACACACACATTACCAACTCAATAAGGATTAAAACTTTGTACGGAGGCGAAAGCTTTAAAACTTCCTGGTAAACGAGGTTTATCCCTTTTAATTACGGATATTTACATGACAAAGCTGTTGCCCTCCCTGTCTTATTTGATCTCAGAAAGAGGGATGGAAAGCTAACTGAGTAATGGATATTTTTAAGATTACGTATGCGTTCAAGTGTTATAAATATTTCCGCGTAAACCTCGTCGGACTCGACCCACTTAAGCTCCCTGCACGGTTAGTAAGTGACCAGAAGGATTAAACGATTGAAAATATATTCTATGCAGTGTGTTATTATGCTATCCTTTAATGCCTTTGTAACTGTTTAAACTGGCAATCACAAACACGGTCTCTTAATAGATATACTGGGGCGACCGGTAGTAGAACATTCTAGCAACGTGAATTGTTTTAATCAAGACTTTCAGAAAAATGTAGAAGAATCTAGAAGAAAAAGACAAGGATAGATACATTTAAGAAAGGGATAGACGATGAACAAAAAATAACGTAATGAAGACCGAAATTCTGGAATAGAAGGTTAAGGAAGGAATAGACAGAGACAGGTAGATGTTTAGAAATGGATACACAGTAAATAAAAGAATAACGAAAAGAAGATCGAAACTATGGGTTCCAGAAGATTCCACCGGGTATATCTAAACAGCGAGAGGAACACCTCCCGGAGAGTTCATTGGGAGACAGGAGAGCGATAGTAACGAGACGAGCTTAGAAGCGAGGAGGATCTGAAGAAGAGTAGAACGTGAACGCAGAGCGATAAGTAAATAAGTGTAGATAACTGAAATATGAGTAAAAATGCCGCTTGAAGAAGATAGATGTAAAGGTTGTACCACTGCTTATGACGATGCTTGAAAATAGTTAATAAATAATGTTTGATTGAAGTAAAAAAATTGGCGTTCAGCTATTTTATAGAATCCCCTAACGAATAACTTCCTGGTTTCGGATTGAGCTGCAATTTTTCACACATAATGCGTGACAATGCTATAATGTGGTACCATAAGGCTGATATGATCATGGTGTCGTCTGATGGTGGATCTGGTCGGAAGGTGGCCATAGGAACTCCTGTATTAAACAAGATAGACCTGTCGTGTTTGGGCTCGTTTTACTTGTCTTGGATAGCACTCTGCTGCTACATGATATCTAGGATCTCAAAAGCTTGTATTTAAAAACTTTTTAATTTGATTTTTATACAATATATAAATAGATATAATATGCTTGAATCACCTGGACTTACTTTCCTGCTTAAAAATGTTTCTGTGTCTTTACAGTCGAATAAATAGGAAAAGAACCAATAAATTTTGTTTGTAGCCGAGGGCGGGCGGAGGCTCACCTGGTCAGCAATTAGCGACACGCAACCAAACGCGCTGACATCCATACTAGCTACACAAAGGATATTGTTTATTTTACAATAGACACTCAAAACCACTTTCACCTTGTTTTCTATTCGGGAACTGTAATTTTCAGGGCATGGTTTTCAAAAGAGGAGAATTATATAATTTACTTATATGGAAGATGTTGATTAATAATGATCAACTATTATAGGAAAGCGGACAGTCAAATCAACTAATTGCGAGGTATTTTTTATAAATTTCCAAAAATTTCGCAGCCTGATAGATTTTGCGAGCGTACTTACATAATATGATGTCATAAGTAGGTACAATTACAAAAAACAAATAGCTCATTAATTATTGTTTGAAAATTAAATAAAATTATTTATATGATGATGTTTTAAAAGTTATATGATAAGACATTATTTTTATACCTATTGCTTAATTTTTTTTTTTTAAACTATACCTATAGATTCTGTTTAAATATATCTTTAAATGTAATAGATACGCTGCATAGCCAACATAACAAAAAAACGAATTACAAAAATATTTAAAAAGTCGGTCGTGTACTTGTAAGGCCAAACAGTGTGGGCATGTCTGACTAAACAGGACGCCGTGTGCGAGTGACATTCACGCTTACTTAATTATACATATTACTTTTTGGAATTGAATTTTAAATATCATCATTAAATGTAATTTTTTGTAAGGCCATGAGTCTTGACCAAAATTTATCAAAACGTTCATTGACTCATCAGGTGATCAGTATGGCGATTCAACAAGAAAACGTAGCCAGTCGTCTGGCTATCTTACCCTTAGAAGACGGTGATCTGGGCTCAGTATTCTACTTATAGTCTTGAGGGACTCTGGATAGAATACAATACAAACAATATTTCCTCAAGTTTTTCTGTCCACCCATTTTAATATTATATAGAATTATTAGAGCTAGGCATGTTTGCTGAAGAGTGTCTTGCGCCGCTTCTTCTCTTCAAGCCATAACATGTTGCCAAGCGGTGGTAAATTAGATTAAGCTACCATAGAGTAAATAATAACCATAAAAAACTAAATAATTAAAATGAACAAGTTGGCGGTAGGCGCATTTTCAGGTTTCACCAGATCTTACGGTGTTTTGCTACACCGTCAGCGCGTGGTGATTGTAACAACACATTATATAGGCCAGAAAACCTGATCAGCAGTGCATATTTCGAATCAAGCTAGGAACATGCTTTATTGGAAACAAATGTGGGCCTCCGTGGTTGAGTGGGCTAAGTCTTGCTGGCCGAGCTCACTGCAACGCAAAGGTTCCACGTTTGATTGCTGACATGGTACGGTACTCTCAGTGCACAAACGGAAAATAATACTTATTCCTGCGGCCGGTGGGCGGCTTGTTGTAAGAGGCGACAAAACAACCCACAGCCAAGTGGCAGGGTATTTGCTCGTCTGGATGGCTACCACCCTTAGTCTAGAGTATGCCGCTATAACAACTTCGAGTTGTGTTATGGCACTAGTAGCCAGTTTCTACTTCAAGGCTGGCAGCACATTGGCAGGCCCTCTGGTATAGCTAATGTCCATAGGCGACGGTAGCCACTCTCCATCACAGTTGGGCCGTCAGCCTGTCTGCTGCTTCAGCAATAAAAAAAGGTAATTTCGAAAGCAAATTTTCCATTATTTACTATGGTAAATAAGCAAATGTCTGAGATCAACTCCAGAGTGGTCCGTTGCATATTACTCTTTACACAAGCATATTTTACTCCGCTTGCGGAAACACAATGTATGTTTGTCTGCCAAATCTTTATTGTCAGGCCTTAACCACTTAGTTATCACTCCTTATACTACGGTAAATTGTGAATTACTATTTCGTTATCTTATTTCTCTGTTTTATCTAATTTATTTGAGAAAGCAGGCTTTGGTAAAGTTTAATGAACAAAATTATGAACTAATTTGAACTTTTCGCTTCGCTTTGATGTGACTTTTATAATTTCTCCGCTTCCATTATTACGTTTCTATTTATGGCTATCAAAGAAACTTTTGCAAATGGAATTTATGTTGAAACGTAGTTCCGCTGTAGTTAAAAGTTTCATCATTATTCCCATGTTAATGCGACCTCTATCGGGACCTGAAAGTGGAGTTTGTCAACAGAACAGAATGAATGAATGAATGAAAACACTTTATTGTTCACCAAAAATTAAAACTACGTTCTTAAAACTAAGTACCACAGTACATGTTGAACAAAGGGCGGCCTTATCGCTTAAAGCGATCTCTTCTAGGCAACCCCAAAAATCCGTAGTGTATTGTGCTAGCTATTAATAAAGAACACATAAACAAAGTGTCTTCGCCTTAATAGAGACAATAAGAAAAGTGTTAATGGACACTTTCTTAATAAGAATACTTTTAGTTAATTTAGGTTATATTTAAATTAATAATTAATCTTTTTAGATTAAACAGTAATTTTAATAAGGTATTCCTTTCTATAGAATTCACCTTATTTATAGAAAAAAAATCCGATGTTAATGCATTAAGCTTAATATAATATGAATTTGAAATTAGTCACCATAATCCTGGATATATATTCATTGAAGAATATTGTAGTCACTATTTAAACTGCTTTAGAAATTAATAAAAAATGTGTATGTGTGCAGTTCACACACAGTAGAAATGAAAGTTCAGATAATATACTCATACATAATTCTTCTCTAACTTTTATTATAATATAAATATAATTCCTTTAGCGTACATCCGTCAAAATATTATAATTAAAAATAAACTTCTAAGTATCACTTTAAATTGTTCACTGTTCTTATATAAAAAATATTATTATCAGTTTTATTTCGGTCCAAATTGGACCTATATTTAATCAAGATCCTGGACCAGGTATTAAATGGGATACGAAGACGATACTGCCATTGATGGGGACTTGGATAATAAATTTATAATCTGAGTCAATAAGACCAAATGGTCTTATCTTTAATCTGTGCTGTGAAATGTAAAAATCGTATCTTATTCTCTCGCAGGCTTAGTCCTATAGATATATGTGTTTATCTCTTTTTGGTGTCGATTTTTCGTTTCATCAAGTTTCAAATCACAACGAATCTAAAGAAGTTTCACTTGAATAACATATAATTGAAAATTCAAAAGATTTTATTCAAAATAAATTCACATTTACATAGTATTGAGAATCAAAGTGCATTCCAGGTCTCTTATCATTAAGTTTTATAAGTTTCAATAGAAAAAAGGAGCAATGTATACATAATTTTTTTTAGATGTTCCAAAGAATAGATGTTGATCTTCTGCAAACAGTTTATATTTTAATCATACTGAAAAATGTGCTACGAACATCAATCATTGGTAAGATAATTATACATACGATGTTCACAGATAACTTAATATAAATAAATTCACACTTGTAATATCGATTGTTATAAAATGGGTAAAAAAACTTTTCTATCTAAAAATCTTTGTGACTTTTTAGCATTACATTTTAGAACAATTAAATAGTATTTTTTACTCTCCTAGCAAACGATGGTTAGTTGCTTACGATACTTGAGATTATAGGTAATCACTTTTCTTTCATATCTAACGTTTAATTTTTTAATGGCTACGATGTCATACTTGTCAGGTATCGTATAAAAATCCCACTTAGTAATCGCTCCACTAATTGAAAGGTTCTATATCTAAACAGATTGCAGGGCGAATATTCAATATAAAAACGGTTTCGAAATGATGGCCGTCGCGAATGGCTCTTGAAACAAACGGCGTTATCAAATCAGTGCACCCGTGTTAAAGTGTCGGTGAAATAGAAGGGGGCACTTATTGCCTCACTCAGGCTGAGGTTACAATGTTAGCGGTGAAAAACGATTGGAGCGGTTGTGGATCTGTATAGTATAGAGCCATGTATTCACTAGGCAATATATCGAAAGGACATTGGCGTGATATAGACTTTAAGATTTGTTGGGGCAACACTCGTTATTTGCCTTATTTACACTGTCCAGTTGATTGAGATGTTACTTGAGAAAGTAGTGTTGTAGTGACGCTGACAGACACACGTTCTCACTAAGTAAAGCCTGTGTGAAAGACTTATGACGGTCGTCGAGGGAAGTGTGAATGTTCTGCTATACTTAAGTATCTATAATTTGTCACCTGTGATGTCGAGCGATAAAGTCGCGGGACATGTTGCGTCTCTCTTATGAAAAAGGGGGTTCGGGTAATAATAAGTTTCAGAAGGGAAGTATCGAGTGATTAGCTTTGAGCTGCTGTCATCATCAAAAATTTTTGTTTTGATTTTTGATCGACATACATTCTTGATTTAAAAAAATAAAAGACAATTTTTTTTTTCTAATGACAGAACTTAATAATTATGGAAATAAAACCAAAAAATTATAATGTTAAACGTGTAGGATGGTAATCACTATACGGACTAAGTGTGCGACTACGAGTACACCACAAGAGTTCCGGCTAGTGTTTGTATCAGGTAATGACCGAAACTTAATATTCTATAAAAATGGCGTTGTAACCATTTTGGCAATAACTAAAACAATAATAAAAATTGTATTGGTCCTTTCCGTCTGTGTTTATCTTATGATACAGTCACTTTTCTCAAAAACTATAGAACTATATGGATAAAAGTGAAACTGTAAAACGGATATTGACTTGTTCGCACTTTACACCCGTATGTATACCGGTGGTTATTAATTCTTTTTTGAAGTTTTCTTCAAACCGCTTGGTAAGGAGCATCAGCCTAAATCTTCCTACCCGTGCCTCACCCTCTGCCCCCGGTGACCCCTATGTCTCCATCTGCAATGCCGCTGGGCGGATGACATGACTCGCAACGCCTGAGCGACGTCCAAAAACCAGACCCACTAATATACTTAAGAAGTTCCAAATAAAGAAGGGTTCAAATCTGGTTTACTAATACCGCGGAAAGATTGTTTTGTTGTATTTAATTAATTGTTTGGTTGAAAATAAAAATGTTATTATTTAGAAAGATACAAAATGAAGATTGGTATTAACTTTTTGTACACGATTACTCAAAAAAGGAGGGTTATTATTCAAAACTCTTATATGTGAATGAGCTATATTTTTTTATATTGCAGGAGTTTAGCAGACAGGCAGACGACCCACTAGATGGAAAGCGGTTACCATCGCCTATGGACATTTGCAAGACTAAAGGTGCTACAAATGCGCTGCTGCTCTCTTAAGGGAGACTGGAACCTGGTCACTAATGTCGGAACACAACTCAAAGTTGTTATGGCGACATACTTTAGACCAGGGGTGGTAGCCATCCAGTCGGGCAAATGACCTACCACCTGGCTGTGGGTTGTTTTGTCGACTCTTACGATAGGCCGCAGGAAATTGTATTCTTTCTCCGTTCCTGCACGGATAACGGATATTTCAAAAAGACCAAATCAATTTACCAGTTTTACTAAATGGTGTCGTTAACTTTTTTATGTTATCTCGACGGTAACATAAATAAGATTTTTAAAGGGGTGTTAATAATTTCTCGATATAAAACAAAATTATTAAAAAAAATAAAGTAAAATGAATATAGATTTGTGTTTTTCTTTTTTTAATGCCGCTTTTTCATTTCATCGACTTTCAAATTACAATGATTCTAAAGAAGTTTAGCTTCAAAAATGCTACAAAATAAGAAATCCTCTTCAAGCAGTCACCAATAGACTTGAATTATCGCGAACAGACTCGAAGTGTTGATTATCAGTTATAAAACAACTTCAATTGCTCTTTTTCTACCAACCGACAAAGTTCCCTGAAGTTTAGAAGGAATTAAAGACTTTAATTAGCAAAAAGGAAAAAACAAAACGGCAAAGTCTAACCCAGTTTATTTATCAGTTCTCAAATAACCACATGGTAAACCGTTAAAACGTTAAAAAGTTTTGTTATTTTTATTTTGTTTACAATAATTCAGTGGTTTTATATAATTAGTTTAAGAAATAATTAGGTATCACTTCCATTAATTTAAATTATAAATTAATTGTTTACACGAAAAAACATGTTGATTAACAATCAGAAGGTACATGAACATCTTACGACCCAAACAGTATTCCACAATTTTTATAAATTAAAATTTTAATACCTAAAGTGTTTTAGTTATATATTTTATTGTGAAAGGTGATAATAAAGCAAGATACATCTTATATAGTGTTATCTAGTATTTTTGGACTGTTTTAAAAGTTGTATTTACGTAACAGTACAAAACGTGTATTAAGTCAATTATCTGGATAATTAATACAAATAGTGCTATCTACATTTAATAAAAAAGTGCAGTGCCCTTATAGTGTATAGTAAATATACGATTTTATCGCTATACGTGACAATTTTACAGTAAGTAATAACTATACAAGCAAATAACGCCATCAGCCGCAAAAGTGAATGTTTAGATCGACTACTAACTACTAACTTCAGATTATTATACAATAATGCTTTCTGAGAGGTGCGGCTGTTGCCGGAAATTTATATCACCTGTAGATGGCGCTAGGTGTAATAAATGCAACTTATTGCAACACCGTACTTGTGTGGGGCTGCCGGCTAGGGGTATATTGTCTCCGACTTGGCGCTGCCCCGAGTGCAAAAAGGGGGAGGTAAGAGACAACAGAGATGACGCTCCTGTAAGGGGTAGATCTTCAGCAATTACTGATGATTTTATCCAGGGGCCAGCCGAGCAATAGTCCTACTTTAAACACTTCCCAGCGAGAGCAGTCTGCAAAAACAGATATTACAAATGAAGACCTAATGGAAGAGTTAAAGTCAATGCGTTTCGACCTCGTTAATATTCGCAAGGAAATTTCAGGACTGAAGGTCGAATTTCAAACGTGCATCAATCGTATTGACGGTCTTGAGTCTCGTATAGATGCATTGGAAAAGTGCACAGTTGGGCAAAATGCAGAGCCTGGTGATTTTAATAAGGTGATAAATCAGCTGAGATCTGATCTGAATGACAGGGATCAAGACCTACTTGCAAATGATTTAGAAGTGAGAAATATACCCGAAGAAAAAGGTGAAAATCCTACTCATCTCATTATTTCAGTTGCTGCAAAGTTGGGGCTAAATCTAGAAAACCGGGACATTGTCATTGCAGAGAGAATTGGAGGCAGATTTTACAATGCAACAAACTCAGAGGGACCTACAGAGGCGCGCTCTCGTGCTATCGTAGTTCGCATGGCGCGACGTGATTTACGCGATGAACTGCTACACAATGCCCGAGTACGACGTAGCGCTGACACTAGTGATATCGGGGTTGCTGGGAGGCCAGTACGTTTCTATATAAATGAGCGCCTTACAAAAATTCACCGGCAATTATTTCGGTTGGCACGTGATGCTGGACGACGAAATGGTTGGCAATTCATCTAGACCAGGCGCGGCCGTATCCTGGCTCGATGCAAGCCAGGGGATACTGTGGTCAGGATTCGGGATGAAAATGATGTGTTTAATAATATTGGCCCTGTTACAAATACAATATAATAGTCCTATACTATTATCGTTATCAAATTATTTTAAATTATTAAAAATAAATAAAAATATTTATTATATATTAATCTCTCTAGCTGACCTTGTCACAAGTTTGTATGATCATTCATATTATAAATATATTGTATATAAATTACAAATACTTGCTGTTGTTAGGAATTATACATTATTATTTTAATATATTTAATTATATTTATTATATTTATTTTATTACTTTTTGTATTTTGCATATTTAAATATATTTTATAATGCATACGCAAGGATACATTTAGTTGTAAATACAATGCAAACACGTAATGTAAATATTTACAATACACATACTAAGTTTTGGTGTTATATCCTATACTATATATATATATATATATATATCTTATAACATATATATAAAAATTAAAATCGTTTTAAATAAACTACTAAGACTTAGTGTTTTCATGTTTTATACATGCATGTATAGCGCGCGACGTTATCCCAGTCGAGCCTCACGTGTTACGGCCACCTGCTCGGTCGCCTGATACCGATGGTACGGCCTCCCGCGCCCTTCCTCCTCGCAGGCCCTGCCAGCCACCTGGCCGAGATGGTACCGATGGTACGGCCTCCCGCCCCTCTCGTCCTCTTAGGAATCGCCGGCCGCCCCGTCGTTTAGTCGTCTAAGTATGTCGGTAAGCAATGCCTGTGCGCACTGCTCTATTTTCCATGTACTTAAATTATGACGAAGTATATTGTTTACAGTTTATTATCTGGTTTTCATTTCTTGCACACCAAAATGCCCCTCTACAAAGTGACGCCCAACGTTCGGCCAACACTCGTGAAGAAACTGTTGTGTTTTATAAAAATAATGAACGTTTTTCGTAAATAATATTTAAAAGTTTGGTGTGCAATGACAGTTTTGTTTTGTTTGTTATAAACTGTAAATGTTGTGTACGTAATAGTGATTCGTATTCTGGAACATTCGGGTGGCTTTCACTATGTCGCGACGGATGACGAGATCTCGTGCTGCGAGTCCGGCGGAAGCCGGTGTCATCGTTCATGAGGGGATTATGGTACCGCCCCCGGTGCCCGGTATGGCACTTGCTTCGGGGTCTGATTCGGTACATGCCACAGCGTCTGTTACGGTGCCGATGCGGGAGTCTTCCTCGCAGGGCGCTGCCGCTGCGGCCGCGGACGTGACGCGACCTGTCACGCCGCCTGCCCCGCCCGTCGATGTTGCCACGCCACAGTTTGTTCTGACGAATGATCAGCTGATGCTTCTGATAAGTAGTATGCATAACAACAGCTCAGGTACGCAATCTTACTTTACTAATCAGCAGAATACAGGCCATTTTGCTAAATGTATGGCACGATTCGACGGCAGTAAATCGAACGATGTTAGAGCCTTTGTCGACGCAGTTGAGACGTATAAAGCCTGCGTAGGTATAGACGACAATGTTGCGCTGCGTGGATTGCCTATGTTACTGACGGGACTTGCTGCTACGTGGTGGCAGGGAGTTAAGGATACCACATTAACATGGCAAGCAGCGGTCGACTCTTTGATACAAACATTTGGACCCAGGTTACCGCCGCACAAAATCTATCGTGCTATATTTGAGAGAGAGCAAAAGAATAACGAAGCAACGGATTTATTTATATGCCATATTCGTGCATTAATCGCGCAGCTTCCACCTTTTACACTCACCGAAGTGGTGCAATTGGATATGACCTACGGGTTATTGCACCGTCGTATCCGGGAAAAGGTGCCGCGTTCCTCTTTTGTTACGTTTGGAGAATTGTTGGCGCAGGCGCGCCGTGTCGAGGATATTCTAGAAGAATGTCAGCCGCAAGTGGTTTTGGAAACCAAGCCTTCCACCTCTTCTACCGTGCTAGCGCAGTCAGGGACGGAGCGCTCAGAGTCTAATACAGTTTTGAAACCCCGCTCACGGCCACAGTGTAATTACTGCAAGCAGTATGGTCACGTGAGGGATGCCTGTCAGAGACTTACCAAACAGAAGAGAGTAAAAGATGATATTTTGGAGGCTGAACCGCGAGCGAGTACGATAACGTGTTTCGGTTGTGGGACACCGGGGTATATTCGTACAAATTGTCCGACATGTAAACAAAAAAAATCTACAGTAGTATCTGAAAGTTCATTCAAATCAGTGTCTGTGAGTTCCGTTAATATTAATTCGCGTATGCGCCCGGTGCTCAAAATTCAAATTTATGGCGCAAGTGGTAAAGTGTTAGTGGACACTGGCGCGAGACATAGTATCGGTAGTGTTAGTTTAAGAACGCTTTTAGTTAAGAATAGTCATAAGTTTCACTATGTTTTTACAGAGTTAAAATTTGCCGATGGCCGCGTTTGTGCGCAAAATGTAGAAATAGCTAGTGTCAATGTTACCGTGCGAGGGGTAACATGTGTGGTAGATTTCATTATGTTACCCAACGCGACGGATAGTTTATTGGGTATGAATTTCATTAACGAAATAGGTATGGTATTGGACTTTTCTTGTAATAAATGGTTTGTGAGACACGATCGGACGCCGCAACCCATTGAATTTGAGTCATGTTCTTTGCCGCTGATCAGCTGTTCGTCTGTGGGTCTTCGTGAGGATGAAGGTTCCCATCTTGGGTCGGACGAACGTGAGCAGCTCGGTACACTCCTGAATGCCCATGAGGACATTTTTTTTTCCAGGAGGAGAACCAACTATTTTTGCTAGGGATAGGATTAATTACCTAGGACATGTTGTGTCTTCGCGTGGAATCGAGCCAGATCCCACGAAAGTCGAAGCTGTAACCAGCATGAAGCCTCCGACGAATTTGAAGCAGTTAAAGACGTTTCTGCAGACCTGTTCCTGGTTCCGGAAATTCATTCCGAAGTTTTCCGACGTAGCGCGTAGTTTGACGGATCTGACCAAGAAGGACAGACGCTGGCAATGGGGGGAGAGTGAGCAACGAGCATTTGAGGAGCTTAAGTACCGGCTCACCACCAGTCCCATTCTTCGTCAGCCAGATTTTGACCTGCCTTTTGTTCTACGGACAGATGCCAGTGCGTACGCCATTGGAGCAGTGCTCATGCAAGGTGATTTGGATATTGATTATACTCCTGGAAAGGTTAACGTGGTTGCGGATACGCTTAGCCGCCCGGTAAGCCACGAATCAGAAGTATTGAGTTCCAGTTCGTGTGATATTTGTCCTGTAATTGTAGATCTGCCACGTCAGAAGCCTGAGGATCTTAGAGAGGCTCAGTTGAAGGATCCTGACGTTAGTAAAATTATTGCAGATTTTGAAGCACAATTTGATAATCCAGAAGCATCTTTACGCTGGACGGACAGAGGATATTATCTTTCACAAGGTATATTGTATCGCTGCGATCCGGATGGAGAATCCGAAGAGCCTCAATTAGTGGTACCAGAGTCATTAAGGGCGGAGCTAATGAAGGAGCTCCATGATTCGCCCACTGCTGGACACTGGGGTTTAGAGCGTACCTTGCAGAAGATCAAACAAAATTATTATTTCAAGAATATGCGTTCTTATGTAGCTCAGTATTTAAAGTCATGTGACCCTTGTCAAAAATACAAATCGTCAAATTTGAAGCCTGCGGGGTTGCTTCAAACTCCAGTGCCCCAGCAGAGATTTGAGGTTTTAGCTATGGACCTTTTTGGGCCCTTGCCTGAAGGCGATGGTGGCGAGAAGTGGATCCTTCTTATAGAAGATGTCGCCAGTCGCTGGGTAGAGCTATTCGCTTTGTGTGACGCGACTGCTGAATCGTGTGCGAGAGTTCTTTTGGAGGAGGTTTTTCTGCGTTATGGTTTTCCTCGTCGGATTATTTCCGACAATGGAACGCAGTTTGTTTCGGCTGTTATGCAAAAAGCTTTGTTTGTATTAGGGGTGCAGCAATCTCTGATTCCAGTCTACCACCCCGAAGCTAATCCAGCTGAGCGTAAAAATCGTGAATTAAAAACGCGACTTGCTATACTCGTAGGTCCTGAACACCGTAAATGGCCAGCTGTTCTACCGATGGTGCGTTTTTCACTTAACAGTGCGTACAATCAGGGAACCGGACATTCAGCTGCCTACCTGACCTACGCGCGAGAGATGCGTTCTCCGCTCTCAGTGAGCACTGATCTACGTGCAATCGTTTCGAAGCAGAACTTCGTGCCGCAGATCACACCCTATCTGAAGGACTTTGTTCGTGCCTTGCAAGATGTACAGCAACGTATGGAGGAGCAACAGGATAAGCGCAAGTCCGAAGGTGATAAGCACCGACGTGAATCTTTACCTTTTACTGAAGGAGATTTAGTGCTCGTTAAGACTCATATGGCGAGCAGCGCATCTAAGGGTTTTACAAGTAAATTTGCTCCTAGACGGGAAGGCCCGTATCGTGTCTCGCAAGTCATCAGTCCAACTTCTTATATGATTGTTGATAGTGCCGGTGTTCCTAAGGGGAAGTATCATTCTAGTGATTTAACGCGTTATACCGGTTCATCCGATGCCGTCATTCACCCACGTCGTCGTGGACGACCGCCTAATCCCAAGTCACAAACGGGTCGTACTTGTGACTTGGAGGGGGAGGTTATAGCGCGCGACGTTATCCCAGTCGAGCCTCACGTGTTACGGCCACCTGCTCGGTCGCCTGATACCGATGGTACGGCCTCCCGCGCCCTTCCTCCTCGCAGGCCCTGCCAGCCACCTGGCCGAGATGGTACCGATGGTACGGCCTCCCGCCCCTCTCGTCCTCTTAGGAATCGCCGGCCGCCCCGTCGTTTAGTCGTCTAAGTATGTCGGTAAGCAATGCCTGTGCGCACTGCTCTATTTTCCATGTACTTAAATTATGACGAAGTATATTGTTTACAGTTTATTATCTGGTTTTCATTTCTTGCACACCAAAATGCCCCTCTACACATGTTATGTTGTTATTTGCTGTATTGTAAATACTTATATATGCATTATACCAGGCGTGTAAGAATTATTTTATTTATAAAAATTCTCGATAAATGTTATGAAAGAATGTATTCTGTGAACTATTTAGTATTTGACTAACTAAGTATTCTTAATTCACAATAAATAATGATTAACAATAAATGTTTTAAGTTAGGATTGTTAAATGCTGGTTCTCTTTGGACAAACCAAGATGAGTTTTTAATAGCAATTCTAGCACTCTGCACTCTTAAAAAAAAAACATGAATTCCTTAATCACTTTTGTCTAAAACAAATAGTAGATAAACTTACGCATCACTCAGGGCAGAGCTCTTCTCTTATAGATATTATATGTACGGACATTGTCTCTTATACTGTTGAGGTAGATCAAATAATTGACCTTAACAGACACTCCTTTGTAACATGTGAAACTATCATAAAGAAAGAAAAGCCCCCTGCACGTTTAGTAACATATCGACCATTCAAAAATATAGTACCAAATAATTTTGAACATGACCTGCAAAATATTCCGTGACGGGATATATGCGAAGAAATGAATGTTAATACTATGGTGAACAAACTAAGTTATTACCTAACTTATTTATTTGATACGCATGCGCCTATAAAACGAAAAGTATTTAAAACTCCGCCTCCGCCCTGGATAAGAGATAATATTAAATTAATGTTTAGATTAAGAGATATGGTTAGAAGTAGATATCACAACACAAAGCTAGACGCACATAAGCAGTATTATTTGGACCTTAAGCATCTGTCATCCATGGCATTGTTAAACGAGAAAAAGGCTTATTTTACTCAACATATCAACAATAACTTAAATAACTCGAAATATTTATGGAAAAATTTAAAATCAAATGTGTTACAATCTCATCAGGAAAAATTGCTTCCAGTGCACTTTAACGATCCAGAAAGCATAAACAAAGCTTTCTTGGAAGTCCCTGGAGTAAACATTGTTAACTTAGAGTTAAAATATTTTCAGTCTCATAAATATAGTCAAACTAGTTTTTCTTTAAATACTACTACACAAGATAAGGTACGACATATTATTAATTCATTAAAATCAAATGCCTTTGGAGTAGACAAAATAATTATAGAAATGTTTAAATTAACAATGCCCAACTCATTAAATACATTAACTCATATTATCAATTTTTCAATTAGTTCAAGAATATTCCCAGACTTATGGCGACAAGCTATTGTTCGTCCAATCCCAAAAAAAAATTAACCCAGTTAGTTGTAAAGATCTCCGTCCTGTCAGTATACTGCCATGCCTCTCCAAAGTTCTGGAAAGGGTAGTGCACTTACAAGTTACTGAATATTTAGAAAGTAATAATATATTACCTGATTACCAATCAGCATTTAGAAAGGGATATGTTACGGCAACAGCCCTATGTGATGTGATAGGCAATATAACAGAGGCTCGTGATCAGGGACAGGCTACAATTATTGTTCTTCTAGACTATTCTAGGGCATTTGACGCCATTAACACAAGTTTACTTCTATCCAAGCTGGAATTTTATGGATTCACAAGTGATACTATAGAATGGTTTCATAGTTATCTAGAAAATAGAAGACAATATGTTGAAATACAGAAGCCAGATGGAACATTTATTGTGTCAAGCCCGATGCACCTTGCTAGAGGAGTCCCTCAAGGCTCAATATTAGGACCATTGTTATTTATTATTTATACTGCCGATATAGCCAAGTGTATACGTAACTGCAAATTTCAGCATAATCAGCTTTACATACATTTCAGTCCAAACGAAATAGACAAAGCAGTTGAAAACATTAACAGCGATCTTAACATAATTATGAAATGGTCAGAATCAAATACATTAGTACTTAATCCTTTAAAATCGAAGTTCTTGATTCTTGGCAGCCGTCATCAGGTTAAAATTATCAAAGAACTTAATCCTATAATTATTATAAAAAATGAACCTATTGCAAGGGTTGACACCGCTCGTAGCTTAGGGCTTATAATTGATTCGGAGCTTCCTTTTGAAAAACATACTAATGATGTGATTAAAAATTGCTTTTATAGGTTAAAGATTTTGTATAGTATCAGGCCGTATATTAACGAGGAAATTAGGAAAAGATTGGTAGAAAGCTTAGTACTATTTAAACTCAATTATTGTGACACAGTGTACGGACCATGTCTACTTACGAGAACTGAAAATCTTATACAACGCATACAAAACGCATGTGCTCGGTATTGCTTTCAGATTCCTCGGAGAAGCCATATAACACCATTCCTAAACAATCTTCTAAAAATGGCAGCTCGGAGAAAATTACACTTAGCATGTCTATTATTTGGAGTGATATCTTCTCAGAAACATATTTACCTATTTAGCAAAATAGGATGGCGACAAAATAGATCACAGGAATGTACCATTCGCTCTATTATCAGGCCCTTAGTAACAGCTAAGCATAAGACTAGCGCATTTAGAGGATGTTTCAAATATGCTGCTACTAAATGCTGGAATGATATTCCTCCACCCATAAGAGACCTGAAAACAATACATTCTTACAAATTTCATTATAAGAGACACCTACTTAAGTTGCAAAAAGAAGACCCCACATATAATAAAAACTAATTAGTTCCAAAATGTTTATATATTTATTGCATGCATAGATGTACAAATATAATATATACTATAATATATACAAATTAATAAATTATAAAGTATTTGTGATTTATTTACCTGCAACATCGAATATCAAAATATTATATTATTTGGCCTGAATTTGATTTGATCTTTATACTTTTGTTTACCATAGATATATATAGAGCCCTTATTATATACACATGTTACAAATGAAACATGTGTATATAATAAGGGCTCTATTTAGGATACTTTAATTTTTTAGGTACTTATTTTTAGTTTTTTTTAATATGTTGATTATGATTTAGTTTTATTTAACTTGCTTTTACCGTGGGTCACATGACTTTGTAATTAAGGAGGTGGGCACTGAAAATCAGTGCTGTGTCGGAGTATGTTTCGGCACAGCAAAAAACTGAGTGCCAACCTCATTTCGCGAATTGCGGCACACAATTTCAATGTTATTATTATTATTTGTTATAAATCATTGTTAAAGTGTCGCATTTTTACAAATAAATATTTTTCTTTCTTTCTTCCTTTTCTTTCAATCGGAATGAATAGCTAAAATTATTATCAATCATTTCATGCTGATATTCTGTGAGAGAGGGGTAGCACACCGGTCGAGCCGGTTCAACGAGCTACATAATACTAATGATTCCAGCTTGGCCCTTTTTTTTTTGGCCAGGGTAAATCCGTTTGAGGACTAAGCCGCGACAGGCACAGAAGCCTGGGGGATGCTCGCGACCCGGTGAGAGTGTGGGATTCGCCAGATCGGGGGTGGCACTAGCGTGCCCGGTCAGAACCGGAGCCACGCTATTGCCACTCCCCAGTTAGGGATAACCACTAAAACCCCTGGGTGTTCCGTCCTGCGCCTTATGCCCGGGCTACGGGTATAGGCTACCCGGCTCCGCAATCCCTGGCAGGCGTGGGCCCCGCTCACTGGGCCTCTTCCAATGCCGGGGGAGCTACTCCCCCGGCGACTTCTCGGTCTTTTCCGGGCGTGGGGCGGTCTGTAACGCGCCCCACGGGAAGAGAGATGAGCGCGCGCGGAACACTCGCGCTCTCATCTCGACGGTATGTGTGGGTGAGTGAGAACCTCTATACCCCTAGAGGCCCCACCCGCGCCGCCCGCTTACGGTGGCCGAAGGTCTAGGTCCGACCTCCGGCGTCGGCGCGTCCTCCTTTGTAGCTTGGCCCTATTGCGTCAACTCTACAATGAAAAGCTCTTTACAACTCTCGGTTACATTTATGACTGACGCCCCTAATCTTTTCTCACCATTTCAGTGTAGATTTGTGCAGCAATCAACCAACTAAGTTTTATTCATATAGACCCGGAAGCCTTCGACAAAGTTGATTATGACACACAAAGGCAGACAGACGGCCAAATTTTATTAGGCTTGCATTGATTAATTACTACATCAATTGAACTTGACAATAGCGATAAATATTGAAACCAAAATGTGGTTGAAAACTAATTACTAAGCATAACTAATCTATACATATAATAAAATTGTATAGGTCAAATTTCTGTACAATGAAAAAAAAACTAAAAACCGAGTCAGGGGGATGTAAGAAGTGAAATAGAACTAATTTAGATTTTTTAGAATTTTTTGTTTCTCTGTTTGTCTGTCTGTTTGTACCGGCTAATCTCCGAAACGACTGGACGGATTTAAGTAAAATTTTGTATGGTGGTAACTTATATCCCCGGTCAACATATAGGATACTTTTGATCCCGAAAAATTAAAGAGTTCCCGTGGGATAGTTAAGAAAAACCAGATCGCGCGAACGAAGTCGCGGGCAGAAGCTAGTAAACTATAAAATTAACTGCTGCGACACAACTGCTCAAAATGAGTCCTGACCTTTAAAATCTCCACGCCTTTCTGTTCAGCGCTGTGTCCTGCCAGTTGTGGGCTTCAAGCCTGTGCAGATCAGCCTCCACTACGTCACTCCAAGTGGAAAGTCGAGTGGAGTGGGAAGTCGACCAAGTGGTCGCCGTCCCGTTGTTCGGCCCAGATAGACGCTGTTCACCGCGCGAGGGGTAGAATAGCGGGGCGGTGACTACAAGCATGAGAGAAGTTATGTTTACAGACTTACATTTAAATAGTAAAACATTGTAGATATAACAGATAAAACATTGTATGTACTACTTAAAAGATTTGAAAAAGTCTTTTCTACTTACTGTTTGTTCTTAGAGAACAAAGTTTGTGTTAAGCTCCTTTGATTGTCTGCTGATGATTGTAAACTTTAACTTAATTGAGAACTGATAAGTAAACTGTGTCAGACTTTGCGTTGTTTTTGTTTTTCCTTTTCGCTAATTAAAGTATTTAATTCCTTCTGATCTTGAGGAAACTTCGTCGGTTGGTAGTAAAAAAGCAATTTAAGTTGTTAACAACTGATAATCAACACTTTGAATCTGTTCGCGATAATTCAACAGTCTGTTCGTGACTGTTTGAAAAGGATTTCACCATTTCTTCTTTATTTCTTATTTTGTAGCATTTTTGAAGCGAAACTTCTTTAGAATCGTTGATTTGAAACTCGATGACACCAAAAAACGACACTAAAAAGAGATAAACACATAAATCTATAATACTAAGCCTGAAAGAGATTAAGATAAGAGTTTTACATTTTGCAACACAGAGTAGAGTGTCAATAAGACCATTGATTAAACATAGGTCCAATTTGAACCGAAATTAAACTGATAATAATATTTTTAGACTGAAACAGTGAAAAATTGAAAGTGATACTTACGAAGTTTATTTTGAATTATAATGTGTTGACGTACGTAAGCTGAATTATATTTATATTAATAAAAGTTAGAAAAGAATTATCTGTGAGTATATTATCTGAATTTTCACTACTACTGCTTGTGAACTGCACACACATTTTTTTAAATTACAGCATAACCCCTCTGCCGCTCTTTTATTCGTCGTCCAGTGCTGAAAATAGGCCTCTCTTAGTTTGCGCCACTTATCAAGCTCCTCCATTTATCTCATCCACCGGGCTGGAGAGCGTCCAGCGTTATGTTTGTTGAGTCTTGGTCTCCACTCCAGGATACGTCTGCTTTATCGGCTGTCGGTTCTGCGACAGACATGGACAGCCCACTGCTACTTCAGCTTGCTAAATTTAGGAGCTATTTGGTTATTCAGATACTCAGAGAGACACTATCCTTTGTTCGTGCTGGATTACAAATAATTAAATTCATAACTTATGAGCTTTGCAAGTCAATATGTGATATAAGTATTTCCACACGTCACTCCCGTATCGTAGTCGAAGCTCAACTGCCTCCTCTCACCATCAGGCCGTCGTTTTATGCTCCACAAATGCAAATGTATGCTCACCCGGCAACGTCGCCACAGTTTCCTAGCCTAGTGCTAACACCTGGCTAATGATGCTAATGAGCGAATACAATAGGACAATAGGCTGTTCTCCAGAATAACTTAGAAACGTATGCCCATAAATAAGTGAACAAAAGAAGACGATCATAAAAGGATTACAATTAGTCCAAATGCCGACAGGTAATAAAATGTGCTTCTACAGATCTGTACGTGGTATTTGTCTTAGTCAGGGGGCTAAGTTGTAACAATACAAAGACGGACGGACAGGGCGAGAACATGTTTTCTATTTTAACCAAGACAGTCAATGAACACTAAAAATATGTTTTTAGTGTTGTCGTATCCCTTTTCGATGTTTAGTTAGGCAGGAAAACTTCCCTATTCAATTCAATTTACTTGAAATATGTTTTGCTCGAGTAAGTGATTACATTTTCTCAGAACTATGATTAAATAGGAGCTACTTATAAGGATCAGAATTCAGGGGCTTTGTTAAAACTAACAACTACAAGAACATCTTTCTTTGAAAAGCCTCGAGAGAAAATGTATTATTAAGGAATTAACAGCTAAAAGGCCTTTAATTCCTTTTTGTCGTGACATTAACAAATAGTTGATGTGAAGTCTTTATTTAGAAGAAAATACGTTTACTTGGTTTTGTTTCCATTTTATCTCTTTATTATTTTATTTATTACTAGATTATTGGGAGTGAAGCCGCAAGGGTTTCAATTCCAATTAATCATCAAAAAGGCAAAAGAAAATGGTATGATAAAGTAATTATTACGCTAAAAGCAGAGGAGGCGTAAAGCGTGGGCGACGTTGGGCATCCATCGCTTACGGCCTCATCACACTCCTAGGGGCCTCGCACCTCGAAGAAAGGACAAGTAATTTTTTTTGTCACGTTGAAAATGTAGAAAAATGAGTCATCGTAAAAAAATACTCCTTACTTATACCAAAATCCTTTTTTAAGGGCCGCTTGCATAACGTTCCTTAAATTTATTTAAGAAACATTAAACGCATTTAACACCCTTAAAAACGATTAGCTTCTTGCACAACGCAAAATTTGCCGCTAAATATACTTAAAGTACCGTACGTTTTGTGTAAAACGTATTTAGGCAGTTTAATATAATTAACTAATTTTATTTAAAGGAGATCATTATGCAAGCAGCCCTAAGTCATACTCTTTTAGAGTTTTGATTTGAAATTCGATGAAACGAAAGTGACACTAAAAAGCGATAAACACATAGATTAAACCTCATTTAATTCCAAATAAAACACATTACTCTTTAGCCGTTAGTATTCATTTTCCACTTAAATAAAACTTCAAATAATTCAAATGAATTTTAGCTCTTTTTGTATATACTTAAGGCAGATATGCTTTTATAGCTTCAGCAGACAGGCAGACGGCCCACTTGATGGAAAGCGGTTACCATCGCCTATGGTCATATGCAACACCAAAGGTGCTACAAATGCGCTGCTGCTCTCTTCTCAGTCTCTTAAGGGAGACTGGAACCTGGTCACTAATACTGGAACACAACGCAAGGTTGTTATGGCGACATACTTTAGACCAGGGGTGGTACAGTCGGGCAAATGCTACCACCTGGCTGTGGGTTGTTTTTGTCGCCTCTTACGACAGGCCGCTCGGCCGCAGGAAATTGTATTCTTGCTCCGTTCCTGAAGGGATACGAGCTTTGATTGTTTTTTTTTGCATTATAATATGTTGACGGATATAAACCAAAGTAATTATATTTATATTAATGAAAGTTACAGAAGAATTATCTGTGAGAATATTCTCTGAAATTTTACTTCTACTATGTGTGAATTGCACACACACACACACACACATAACTTTTAGTATTTAGGCTAGCGACATTCGCGGTAACTATTACAAGGAACCACCGCCGCGGCGCCGAACAATGCTAACAGTCAGTTTTAATATCTTTACAAATGAATCTTTTAGCGTTACCAGCGGGCCACGTAAAATGTATGTTGCCCACATAAAAAGGTCTCTCTCCGCTACTGGTCAATAGTCACGCGTGTTCTTAGCAATGGGTTGTTTCTACACTGATAAATAATTATAGGCACTTGTTGGTACAATTGACTCAATAACTTTGATAATGTTTAAACTTAACTGTCTAAAAACGTTCTAAATGCCTGCTTATGATGATTATAACGGAATCATGAAAATGTAGTCATAGACAACTTTCATTTCGTGTCAATAAAATTTGTGTGTTACCTACAATTCCAGTAATTCTAAGACAATCTATCCTACAATATGATATAAAAATTTAAAAACTTCGTTTAAAAAACCGACTTCAAAAACGAAAAAACTAAAATGTATAAAATAACTTATTTCTTAAGCTATTATTATTAATATATATTATCTAAAATTTAAAAACTTCGTTTAAAAAAACCGACATCAAAAACGAAAAAACTAAAATGTATAAAATAACTTATTTCTTAAGCTATTATTATTAATATATATTATCTAAAACATCTTAAAGTCGGTGTTTAGTAATTTTCAAAATATAGTAATTTTTATGTTTTACTTTGCACCGACTTCAAGATGTTTTAGATAATATATATTAATAATAATAGCTTAAGAAATAAGTTATTTTATACATTTTAGTTTTTTCGTTTTTGAAGTCGGTTTTTTTAAACGAAGTTTTTAAATTTTATTTGTTACTTTTTAGTGTCTAGCTATGTATGGGTGGACCTACCAATGGTGCCGCGCTTCTTAAAAAATATAGGTCCCAAGAACCGGGAACAAAAAAATGTTCGTAAAATGAAAACTACTGGGCCAAACTATGTCAAATTTTTTGGGAACCACATGGCAGGTATTCCGCGTCGAACAAAAAAAGAATCACGTAAATCGAATTATAAATCTCAGAGTAATCGGTGTACATATGGAACGGAGTGAAAATTATTTCCATGAAAAATGTTAATAAAATGAAAACTACTGTGCCAAACTATGTAAAATTTATAGGGGACCAATTGGAAGCTATTCCGCGTCGAACAAAAAAAGAATCACGTAAATCGGATCATAAATCACGGAGTTATCGGCGAACATACATAAGAAAAAAAAGAAAAAAAAAAGATCCCGACGAATTGAGAACCTCCTCCTTTTTTCGAAGTCGGTTAAAAATACATTTCTATGATGTTTACCAGAGCAACTCCAGCAAATCTTAGTATAAATCCTACCTTTTTTAACACTTTGAAGTCAAACGTTATTGAAATTAGATTTCAGTTTATTTGAGTTGTGCATTTTAGTAGCCTATAAGAAGCTAAGTTGTTTAGGTGTTTTATTATTAAATATCTTTAGCCTTTGTGCTTAGAAAAATATTTTATGTTAGAATTTTATTATTTGTTAGAGAATTAAATTATTACAGAGCATGTAATAAAAGAATTTGGTAGGTTAATGGCTACCGCACTCGCGTCACAAACTGAAATGACACTTATTCGTATTCTGGTTGAAAAACCATGCACTTGTTAGGTAGGTTCTGACCTAATGTGCATATTGGTATAATTAACACTCGCTGACGGTTAATAGTCTAGTCGAGAAGTTTATTTTCTGCGAATAATAGTTACCAGTCTCTTAAAAATATGGTTGATGGCTCATTCGATCCGGCATAGCATCTAGAAAAAGTATTTTTTTGGATTTTTCTCCGAATAAATATTACAATTGTTATTAACAAAAAAGTAAACAAAAAAAATATCCGTTCAGATTTTTGGGAAAATCTCAAAAAGTATGAGAGATATCTAAAATATTATTATTATATTTTATTATTATATAATTTTGTTCATTTAAAAATTAACAATTAATGAAATAAACAAATTTCTAAAATTTTTCTCACTCAATCTTGTCGATTAAGTTGATAAGAAGGGCTCCACGAGAGGAAAAATTCATTGAAATTTTTTGTCAACTTTTATATTGCCTTTTATAACAACAGACACCCACGAAAAAATGGTTAATTAACAATTCAATAAATTTATAAATAATGATGATAAAACTTTTACTCTCGCGGGATCATTTTCTATGAAGTTTTAAGATAATACCTGAATTTTTTCAAATTTTTAAATTAATATTTATTTGCAATAAAAAATTATTTAAAACTTGCGTTCATTAAAGTAGCGGCGCGCGAATGTCGAAACTGCCGCGCGGAACCCGATTTTCAACGTTAGATAAAAATTATAAATATTGGTGCTACGATTTCGGGAGTCGACAAGTCTTTTACTAAAATTTCCTGCTCTTTCAGAAACTTTTATAATATTTTAGATATCTCTCATACTTTTTGAGATTTTCCCAAAAAGCTGAACGGCTATTTTTTTCACATTTTTGTTAATAACAATTGTAAGATTTATTGGGAGAAAAAATCCAAAAAACTACTTTTTCTAGATGCTATTCCGGATCGAATGAGCCATCAAACATATTTTTAAGAGACTGGCAACTATTATACGCAGAAAATAAACTTCTCGACTAGACTATAAGGAAAAAGCGTCATGAAACTTGGGCGTCGGGATAATATATGTTTCATATCCTTCAAGCCTCTTTGGACAAGCATGCATGTATGCTTCCCTATGTCGGCACCACACATCCCGGTCCACGGCCTTCCTCATACAACGCCTTACGTAGATCGTTAGAACATCGGGTTGCAGGGCGTCCGACGCTACGTGTACCGGCACGCCGTCTGGGCCCTAAGTCTATAACTTCACATAAAAACCATGTCAGTGCGAGTCTAGATCTATTCGACTGACGATTGTCATCAGTAGTCTCTAAAATTCATATTGAATCAGTCTCGGTCAAATTAAGATTAATTCAATATTAAGCCGAGATGGTTAACAGACTACCAAAACCGTCAAAAGTAGTAACTTAGTTCCAATTCGATTCGATTGCCAATTTGAGTTGCAGACTCAAGGCCCTGCAACGTAAATGACCAGGCCCTAACTAGTGTATAATAATAGTTTGCTAATACTGATTAGTTTTAATGAATTTAAACCTCAAAATTAAAATTCCATTAATGTGGAAATGTAGGACAGTTTTTAATTTGGGACATGAATTTTAAGCGGTCCATCGTTCAATTGGGCATTCCGAATATGCTGTGATATTCGCAGCGAGAAATAGTTAATTAACGATCACTGAGCTCGGCGGAGCGGTGATCGAATAACTATGAGTTAACGCGCTTCGAGCACCGCATCGAGTCTGAAGTGGTTTTAAATAGAGTTACGTGTGATGGATGATTCTACTTAATTCATTTTTAATTTTTTCTGTTTCATATATTAGCATTTTTTTATTGCAAAGCTGGCAAACCGGTATACGGCCCACGTACTGGAAAGCTATTATCGACGCATAAACGTTTGCAACACTAGGTACGAATCCAATGTGTTGCCAGCCTGTAAAAGTCGTAGACGGAATGGAATAGGGGAATGATACGGGGATAGGATGGGAAGATCAAAGAGGATGAATGGGATATGGAATAATAATAATAATAAAAATAGCCCGCAGGGGGGTTTTGTGGCGAATCATTAGTAGTTATAGTAAGTAGCGATACCTCGGACCCGGCTTCGGGAGGTCAAAACTCTAAACCCTAGCATAGTAAATACAACCTATTACTATGCTTTCTGCCAGGTTTATAGGCATATTTTACTGTCAATGTTTTTGGCTCAATAGTTGAGATTTGACATAAATTACATGCGAATAATGTAAATTTTTATGCTTCCCATAGAGCCGACGTATGCACTTCTGTCTCAGTCGTGACCTCTGAGGCGCCTCTTCCGACCGTTTCAGCATCACCAGGATGTTACGTTTTACCGGCGCACATTGCTGCTTTTGACGAGTCGTTCCTAACCTGAACGCATACTCCGATACTCGTTTCAGGGTCTTCCTTCTCTATATTTTTTTACTTCCTTATCCTTGGTTGATATTGATCTCTGCGTTCGGCGTAATCTATTCTGTTTTAACCCCAAAAGAAATTTCTGGAACCCGTAAATTTGGTCTGTTTTCACTGTTCTTTTATCCTTCGTCCGTCCCTTTGTGAAACGCATTTTAACTTCTCATCTTAAGAAATCTCTTAAAGACTTAAAATTGATTTAAGTAGCTAGGATCTTTCTTTTTGATGACAATAATTATGTAGGCGTATTTGTTTCTAAGATAATTTTTTACTTAAATATTTTTATATTATATTTTGGGTATCCGACGTAATTAGCGACAGCGAAGTAGTTCGTCAACGCTTATAAAAAATATGTTACAAGACTAGCTTCGTAGAAAAATCTAGTTTACGATAAATTAGACTCATTTACTTATAAATTTCAGAGAAATGAAATTGTAAGTTATGTACTGTTTTTAAGTAATATGTTTTTAAGCTTTTTTGTAGCTTTGATGCTCTTTATACAAACAAATTTCTTACTAAGATTATTAAATATATTTTATCGAGTTTTTTAGCCAGAAATAATATTTATCGTTTCTGGTGGTTCTTACTTGAAGGATTCTATGGATTTTATATATTTTTGTAGAACATTGATTATACTATTTTCTGATTCCCACACAATTTGAATACTGGAGGGTCACCTGTCAGACACGCAATAATTTCTCCATAGTGTCACACTACTCTAGCCGCCAATGAGCAAACGCACACTCTTATAATGTACCTACTCGTATAAGGTACGCTAATCCGGTCAATTAGATCTTATATCGATAAACTCTATAACTTCATCATCTTGGGAAGCCACATACATTTTATTTTTTGTATTTCTGCTGTGTGAGGCAGTATTAGAACAGTAATGACAGTTACAACTGGATCTGACTTGATGTGGATTGTTCTTATTTTTGAAGTGAAACTTCTTTAGAATCGATATGATTTGAAATTCGAAGAAAAGAAAATAAAGCGACACTAAAAAGAGATATTTAATAATTTTAACATTATACTGTACTTTAATGTAAAACTCGTATCTCGTTCTGTCGCAGGATTAGTCCTATAAATTTATGTGTTTATCTCTTTTTAGTGTCACTTTTTCGTTTCATTGAGTTTCAAATGACAACGACTATAAAGAAATTCCACTTCAAAACGTCCAGAAAGCCATCCCGGGACGATAAAATTATAGGTTATGATTTTTCAGTTATCCCCGCTCTCTGTCTCGTTGCCTATGGACATTTACAACATCAAGGTCGTCGTCTAAGATTGGCCCTCGACTTCTTAGTAATAATAACTACATATGTATTATAAGAAGTGTTTTTGCTTTGAGAATATACTGTGTTTTAAAGGGAAGATTTATTAGAAAAAAGAAATAAAGTAATAAATAAAGCTTTATTCTTGTTTGTAGCATTATAGAGGGCATAGTTATACGTTGTTTCGTAATAACCCTGCGGGAGACTAAGGCGCTTTCCATTGTTCTTCACGCCCCGGCTTATGTTGAGGCGTTTGAATATTTCATGTTCGATAATTTATTGCATGATTTAGTGCGCGAGGGCCTATGATTGCGCTCGAGAGCCTCCGACGGCTAAAGTTCCCGCACAGTTTCTCCAGAATATATTTTTTTTATATAATTTGCATACCGAAAGAGTGTTTTTACTTTGGCATAGTATATATTTCGTTTTATTTAATGGCTTTGCATGCTTTGTGTACCTAGCTAGTGTTAAATAAATACCTAAATATGTTTAAGTGAAATTGTTGTTTATAAATTTAAATTGTTATTTATATGGTGTCTGAGTGGTGATCGTTTTAAGAATTTATGCCCGTTAGCCTGTCTGAAAGCTTGTCTCAAACAGAAGTGTTTAAACAAATTTGAATAAAAGTTTGGGAATTAAAAGAGCATTTTTCTATGAATTTATGTGTATTTAGTTTTATTTTGATATTTTAAACGGCTCACATAATATTAATATAAAAAATAAACATCTCTCGCAAACGAAGTGTCGACCATTGGTAGTCGCAAATATATTCTTTCCATTTAATTTGTGAAAATTTTCGATTGTTAAGATGCTAACTCTCTTGCTATTATGGGGTGAATTTGAGACCGGGCTGTGGAGATAAGTGGACTATCCCACTCCGTTCAGTTTATCTCGTCTTCACCGATAACACCATTTGTGAGGAATAACCTCCCTATAATAGCGGCCCTTACTGCAAATGGGCTAACGAATAAAGTCAATCTCCTCAAAGTAAATTCTTGGCACAGTCATAACTCAAGTTTATAGAGTTGCGGGACTTTTTCCAAGATAGAATTTTACAGAGTGTTTAAGTTTGATAGAATGAGTTTCGGATAGAGTGGCCGAATAGATTGCTTCAGCGCTTTATGGATCTCAGTTGAGAACTAGGTTAGTTCGTTTCGCCTTAATCTTGAAAGTGTATCATAAAATTTATGTCTTAAATTCGAGAAACATATGTGTGAGAAAACTGAAAGACGTGTGGGTTTAAAGTTAATAATCTAGCTTATATCTTGCTATGAATTAAAGTACTTCAAAAAGGGCGTAAATATTGTTTTTGTCACCTTGTGATTAGTGCGATTTTTTTACTCGATTACATTCAAGTTAACGCAATTTTGTATGGAAATGTCTTAGCGCCGTCTCGTGCGCGTAAAGGGAAACAAAAATAACTTGAACGTGTTCGAGTAGTAAAAAAATCGAAATGTGTGCTGGGACACATAGTAGAAGTGAAACTTCAACGGACAAGTGGAAAACGAATCGCAACAAAATTTTAACTTGAATTTTTACCGGCAGGTTTTCAAATTGGACAAGTACATTAACAATCTGCCGGTAAACTTCAAGTTAAAATTTTGTTGCGATTCGTTTTTACACTTGTCCGTTGCCATTCGTTTTTCCACTTGTCCGTTGCGATTCGTTTTTCCACATGTCCGTTGAAGTTTCACTTCTATTATGTGTACCAGGACACGTTTCGATTTTTCACAGGATTATTGCAAATTATGATTTGATTGGTTAGGTACACTTTAATGAATGTATTTTTTAATTAAACATACTTTATTTTATCAATCAAAAAAACTGAATTCGATCCGGAACCAATAAATACATCGGTAGTCTACTCTAACATTATGCCGCCTTTCACGATGGCCGTAACACTTTTTCGTGACAGAAAAAAAAACCAACCCCCCTCCCCCCTCCTCTTCAAAAAACTCGCACTGAGCACTCTGTTCACTCATGATGTTCATCGAGGCCTAGATCGCCATCTTGTATGTATTTGTATTGCAACCTCTATGAAAATGATGTATATATATGAAAATGTTTTATCTGCCATTATAATCCTATTCAAATTACATCTAAACAGGCAGACGGTCCAGCTCATGGAAAGTGGTTACCGGTGCCTATAGATGTCTGCAATACTAATGGCGAATTCAACGCATTGCCAGCCTTTAGGACGGGATAAGGAGGATAGAACAGAGAGATGATATTAGGGATTAGACAGGAGGAATAGAATAGACGGGATAGGATAGGAAGGATGAGTATTGGAGTATATAATAATAAAGCCTTATCGTAAGTTTTTCGTTATTAGTGTATTATGACCAATGTAATCCAGACAACACAAACTCCTCCCGACGATGATTCTAAGGATAGTCCCCATGAAGGCCTTTGAAAACATACACAAAAACTTGTCTCGTTGCATCGATTAACTTAGTGTTGTATATATCCTATATACTAAGTACTTTTCCTGTAAGCAAATGTAAAAACAATATGAAGGGTTGGTAATTAGGCGTCAATCTTTGCCTACTCAGCCACGTTAGCCAGCTATTACAATAATGTTTGTCATTATTGTGATTTGGGTCATGGTGTCAAGTTAAGCCTACACTTTCTTCCATTAGCGTTGACATGTCAAATACAGCTTTACTATAATAGGTGGGTGAAAAGCAAACTTTTGTAAACTTTGTCAATGAAACCGCCGATGTTTTTGTCCAACGAAGGCAACGTCCACACTACTAGGTTTTTTAAATTTATATTGTTGACTAGGATATGCCAACGACTTCGTGCACACTTGACTTGAAATTCCGACAGGATCCCGGGGTACAAAGAACCGCTGCATTTAAAATAAATGTAAGCTACAGTTTTAGTGAAAACTGTGTCGGAATGAGCTAATTTTTGTGCGCCCGAACAACTACAAACCACTCCCGGGAAAATTCCCTCAGGATTCCTAGGATAAAAAATATCACACGTTTAATTACATAAAACTTAATATCATTCGATGTAAAAATCACACTGAAATTCGATATTTTTTTTAAACTGACCATTTTAAATTATTCTCAGAAAAAATCACCCGGAATTCCCAGGATAAATTGTATCGCAGATTTTAAATCTATTTTTTTTCTGTCGATCAGCGAAAACCGCATAGAAATCGGCCCAGTAGTTTCTACGTGAATCCCGACCAAATAGACATGAACTCTAATAATAGTCTATAAACTGCATTCCAGTTGTAGTTTCAATGTACAGACACGGTATTCTTAGAATGTTATAACATTATTATTATATTTTTAGAACATAATCTTAGATTGAGTAGTAAGGTTAGAAAACGACCTGTGTCGTTGAGCGGGTTAAGTCCGAATTCACCTGGAACGCAGATGCTCCGGGTTCGATCCCTGGCTTGGTAAATTTAAAAAACGATCTTTCTGTTATTTACTATGGATTGGGTGTCCGTTGCATATTACACACAATACAAGCGTAACTTACTTAGCTTGGGGATATATTGTGTGTCTGCCGATTATTAGTATTATAAAAAAAAATATCAATAATAAAACATTGTAAACTCTTTTTAAATATTAAAATAAAATGGTAAAGAAAACTTTGGTTAAGTGGTAACTTATTCGGATAAAAATTTACAAATGTTGTTTCAAAAAAATCGCTTAAAATATAGTATGAAGAAATATTTAATTTTTGCATTGATTGAACTAATTTTTGACTAAACATATTCTATTCACTTTAAACTTATTTGATGCTAAATATCTTTGTTCGTATAACAACAGTTTGAGCAGCATTTTATATTCGGAAAGCCGCTCATTTCCTACCAAGTGCGGGGCTGCCATTAGCAATACAAACAGGACACGAATTTCGGTGACACCTGTGTCTTACTTAACGTATCACATACCCCTTTCCGGTTTCAATGGCACATGTACCTTCTTAAAGATATAAACACTTACATTTTCTAAAAGATATAGGTATAAGCAGAGGGTTTGAAGTAGATTGAAGTTATATATATCCAGATCTTAATCTATGTGTATTTTATTATACATACATAAAGATACGGCGATCTTCTCCCGACAGGCAAAACTCCAGACTACCCCATAGAATTATTAGAAACACTAATATACAAAATTCTAATTTCACTATATTTTATTATCATATCATTAGTACGTAAAACTACTCGTTCTTTGTTTTGAAATATATCCCAATACTTCTTTGGAATGATTACGTGGCATGCTCTCGACACTCTGATCCGTATTTCTCATCCCTCTATATTCCAACCAGGGTGGCAACGTGTTGTCTTCACCCCTGGTGTTGCAAACTTCCATTTGTATGTCATTATTAGGTGGACCGTTTGCTCGTTGTTTCCAGGTTCGCAATACAAAAAAAAATGTGTGTGTGTGTGTGTGTATAGTCCCACGCAGTAGTAGTCAAACTTCTGAGAATATATATAACAACAGCCCATAACTTTCCCACTGCTGGGCTCGGGCCTCCCACTGTAGGGGAATGGACAGTATACCCGCCACGTTTGACACATCGGTTATCTCGATGTGCAGGTTGCATCACAATGTTTTCTTTCACCGTTGTTAGCACGTGGTAATTGTAACAATATGCACATTAGGTCAGAAAACAGCCTAAGTGGTGCATGAGTTCCGGTCACGATCGAACCCGCGCCTTTTGAGTCTGGGACGCGTGCGCTAGCCATTACGCTACCACGACTTGAGAATATACTAAGAGATGATAATTCTTCTCTAACTTGTATTCATATAAATATAATTCGTTTAGCCTACATGCGTCAACATATTATAATTCAAAATAAACTTCTTAATCACTTTCAACTTTTCACAGTTTTAGTCTAAAAAGTATTATTATCAGTATTATTTCGGCCTAATTTGGCCTATGTTTAATCATCGGTCTTAGTGACTCTGTAATCTATGCTGTAACTCGTATCTCAATCTCTCGTGGGCTTAGTCCTATAGATTCAGGTGTTTATCTCTTTTTAGTGTCCCTTTTTCGTTTCATCGACTTTCAAATCACAACGATTGTCAAGAAGTTTGACTTCAACAAATTGTGTTTTACAATTTTTAAAAGATTATTTTTATCGTTACGTTTTAAAATTATGTCGATAGCATTTCCTTTAAGCATCTGTTCTTTTATATGAACACAGTTTTAATATTTATTACAAAATATATCCAATTATTTACCACAACAATCAATTCATTAGAGCTTTCGTCTAATCCTTATTATAATCTATTGTCTGAAAAGTCAATGACCTTTCATAATTAGGAGGCAGATAAGCCGCATTTAAGCCGCTTGCGCTTTATCAATTTGGCGGCCTTGCTAAGCCTTGGCAATTTTCGTTTGACATTAATTATGCTAAAATGTTTGTTCCAACACGATTTCAAACCACCAGCCTGCTATTAGAAAGCGCTGTATACTTATCCGGTAAGCAATATTGCACTTGAATTTGATTTTGTTTTACTACTATTTTCATCATAAAACATGTAAGTAATAAAAATGCGTAACTATTTCTTCAAACAAAGTCTTTCTTTCTTCTGTTGAAATAAAACCTTTAAATATATTTATACGAAATGAAATATTGTTACGAGTTATGGGACTTGAAATAAAATGCCGTTAGAATTACTATAGAAATTATTAGAACTATACAAATCCGTATAATACAGGTACAAATATAACTGAATAAAACCAGTACAAACGTAATGCACGATTCAAAATGTACACACATTTTGCCTCGCTTGTGATTATCGCTCAACTGCCGATCTCTCCATTGGGGCATTGCTTTATACTATAAAATTACAATATGCCTCTCGGCCGCTCAGACTGAATTTCTTAGAATCAAACCTGACTACCATAAAAGATTACAAAACACAATGTGCTGTTTTTCTAATTACACATTTTAAACACAAAGTAAACAAAAGAAGTCCAAATGCGGGAAGGTAATAAACTGTAGGTGTGAATTGGTCTTTGTCGGTCGTAACAATACCTTTTGCGGTCGTTTGTCTTTAAGTCAAGTCAAATGACAACTGAACTATTTATTCGTTGAACTAATCTCACAACGTCTTAAAAGCGAAAACATGTTACAATGAGGGGAATAAATATGAAAAAAAAAACTGAAATACTTAACGACACCTATAGCTTTAAATGTATTTTTAAATAGTAGATTTGCAACTAAGTTCCTGTCTTTTTTAAATCACTCTCTGAATCTTTGATCTTTGTACTCTCAACGTAAATGTGGCGATCAACTTTTATGAAAAAAGTAAAAAAGAAGTGTCAAAATACTCATTTTAGCTCAACATTTCGTTTTAATAACCTGACACAAAATATATTTCGGTGGGAAAAAACGTCTTTCAAATTATTTAATACATGACGTAAATAAAAATATCTTTATTTTTACCTAGTATAAAATATAGTTGCTTTCCGCATTTGTCTGCCTATATATTCATCAGGCGCTAACTCCTCTTAAACCACGCCAAGAATTTTTAAGTGGTTTCATCGTCAATTAGATAATTTTTCACTGAAATTTTATTATATGTACCTAAGTAAGTTTTTATGAAAGTAAAATGGAGCTACTTTCTAATCTTTGATCTACCGCGTAGTCGTGGGGAAAACTTTAGTTTACATAAAAATTACTTAGTTACTAGCCTAATAAATAACTGTAAATAAAATTATTTGAAAGTTCTAGATTACACTTTTCTTTTACCCGTGCAGGAACGGAGAAAGAATACTATTTCCTGCGGCCGGGCGGCCTGTCGTAAGAGGCGACAAAACAACCCACAGTCAGGTGGTAGGGCATTTGCCCGACTGGATGGCTAACACCCCTGGTCTAAAGTATGTCGCCTTAACAACCTTGAGTTGTGTTCTGGCATTAGTGACCAGGTTCCAGTTTGCCTTAAAAGAGAAGCAGCGCATTTGTAGCACCTTTGGTGTTGTAAATGTCCATAGGCGATGGTAACTGCTTTCCATCAAATGGGCCGTCTGCCTGTCTGCTGAATTGCAGGAGGCAATAAAAAAATTTAAAAAAAACTTTAGTATTGCTTGAATCGAGCATTTTCCAAATGAAGAAAATCTGTTCGAAACCAAATACTTAGAGACTAGAACAGGCCAATTGGTTCCGATACCTATCTCAGAAGTGGACCCGCCCATCTCTATTGAACCGTCTCCCTATCTCAGACTTAGGCACGCAAGCAATTTGCCCAGCATTGTTATTCAAATCGTAAATTAATTATTCATTCACGTCATTTTCAGAGTTGAATTATATCCTCCTCATGATGCTGAGGAAATTAAACATAATTCTGTGCATTGAAGATTTAATGAGACTCTTGACAGGTAATATTTTATTGATCAAATCAGTAATGCAAAGCTTTTCTGTTATGTCGTGATTATGTTTGCTCGGATTAGGCCCTGCGGGGGTGTTGTTGGTGATTTAGCTTCGAAATTCGATCACACAAATTGAGTTAACATATAATCTGAAAATATTTCTAATTCCTAAAGCAGACAATCGAGCTTATATGTGCAGACCTGAGATTTACTACCATATACTAGAGTGATAATAACTCCACTCAGTATAATCAAATCAGAATTAAACATGTTGATAACGATTCCTCGTTTTTGATACCACAATAATATTGAGTACATCAATTTTCAAAGAGTTGCTATGTATCATAACTTTTATGTATTTTAGATGACTCTGCAGCACGAATAAACCCAGGAGGTTTCTGTATCACAGTCGAATAATATGTTTATATGTATATGAATTTAGCATATTGGAAACTAAATGCTCTGTTTTTACTGCTAGTCTTAAGATATTATTATCTTAGGACCGTTTATTTTGAAAGTGGTGTAAGTCCATTTTTGAGAAAAATGAGCTATCACGTAATTCATGCTTAATTTAATGTAATTTTTTTATATATAACTAGTCCGTGTTTAATTTCTCAAAAAATCTCTTGTTTTGTACAACTTAAAATCGGTCGGTAAATTAAATTGCATAATCATCGATTATGAAAGTGGTGTAAGTCCAATTGACAGAGGTAGGTGGCATAGCAGATGGATAATAGCGCAATGTAGAAAACAGGATAAATTCATTTTATATGAAATGAAACGGGAGAATTTCACAGCATTATGTCTTATGGCATCCTCTTATGGGGTAATGCAGCTGACATAAATGCTATTTTCGTCTTGCAGAAGCGTGCTGTTCGCTCAGTTTACAACTTGGGAGCGCGAGATTCCCTGCGAGATAAGTTTAAAGAAATAAATATTTTAACAGTGGCTTACAGTACACAGTATATACTTGAAAATGTTCTATATGTTAAGAAAAATATCACGGATTGTCCCAGATTAGGTGATATACATTGTAAAAATACTAGGAACAAAAATAAATTAGAAACTCCCACGTGTAGGCTCCATAAAGTTTATAGTAGTTTCGTGGGGCAAAGTGTAATACTCTTTAACAAAATCCCAGTAAACGTTCAAGAACTGTCAGTAAATAAGTTTAAAAAATTAGTAAAGCAACGTTTGTGCAAGAAGGCTTATTATACAACGAAAGAATTTTTAGACGACTGCACCGAATGGGAATAATGCGATCGCTATAAAGTTTTTCAATAATCATTCATAAAAACTACTTTGTAAAACATTGTATTATTATAAACTACATAATAAAAAATAAAAAGACGAGTGATTAAACATGATAATTACAAAGTAAAGATGTGTTACTGGGGAGTTTGTTGCGCTGCTTCTTCTCCTTTAACAGTAACTAAAATTGCTTTGGAAGCGGTGGTAGAGTCATGACTTTCAATAAGTAATCTGTAAGATTCCATTTTGAAATAAATAAATTCATTTTCATTTCAACAAAAATCTCCAAAATGCAATTAAAAAACAGATAAAAAAATATTAATGGGCAACAGGTCAATTGGTTGCAAATATGTTGGTTGAGGTTCTTCAAAATTGCACCATATACCATTTTTTATAAAACAACGATGACGGACGCAGAATTTAAAATTATCAATTTATTACCTCTACGTCCTGGAAGACCGTTAAAATTTAAAAATCGTCTTGGAGCCTTTGTACCAAAATTCCAGACCTATTACGTACAAAAAATATAAAGACATGAAGCAGCTACTACCCTATATACCTCCGGTGCATCATGCATATTTTGAAACACTACCACATGCAGAGAATAAGTAAATTCTTGTAATCAGTATCTTGTAATCACAATGTAATTGCCGTCTAAAATAAAATTTTATGTGTTGTTATGCGTATTTGTAAACAAAATTATATCAAAATGAAGTATATTTTAAGCGATATTTGATTTTTCAAAATTGAATTTAAACGATTTTTACAATTGTCTAATTTTGAAAGTGTTGTAAGTCCATTTATAGCACATAAATATGTGTTATCGTAGTCTAATTAGCCAAAAACAAATTTATATAAACAAATTAAATGTTGATAAACCAATAGAAACAATGCCAGACCTCATATGATTTGCCTGTATTTTTAAATCAACAAATATAGTAACCTTTAATTTTCTCGAAACAAAAGAAAATGGACTTACACCACTTTCAAAATAAACGGTCCTTATTATAGAGTACAATATAAGTTGTTTCCTTTATTGTACTAATTTCGAAATTATGTATTGAACAAAAATGTTATAACACAAAACACGTAACAAAAATTATTAGAATATACTACACTGATCAAAAGGAAATAAATAGATAAAGAACCTTTTTTTGTTCATCAAAATAAGGAATTACAAAACTCGACGAAGTGTGTATAGGATCACGCACATACAAGGGTTTCGTAGAGGTTTGTGAAAAATATTGTCCACAGTTGGAACGAAGTTCCTTATTTTTACTCTTTTTAATTTGTTTATAAAGACTTAAGAAAGCATTTCCACGAAAATATCCTACAGGTAACTTTCGACGAATCTTGAATCTTACTTAACGGATTACATATTCCTACTTAATAACTGACATACAAATACAGAACACGTGACGGGCGCACAAAAATGACGATCGCAAAGTCTTTTTGTTTTTCGATAGTGACTACGACATCCTAAAATTAAAATACAAAATTGCACTACATAAACGTCATTCATAGCGATGTTGTTTTATACCGTTCCGTACCTCATATCCTGGGCCTCTAATTACGTTAAAATAACATATTTAGCGTATTGTATACGGCTAGTATTAGTATTCCTGCAAATTGAGAAACTATACTGAGTTAATAGCGATGAGTAACAGGCAAATTTAGCTAATAGTTGAAATAGTTGACAGCCAAGGGCTGATTGCTAAGATGTAACTTGTCGGTTGTCGGTTTTATTCGACAACTATTAGCCAGCTGACAATTTGTTGGACAACTTAGCCGTAGCTATTTCGTGAATAATCGCTACTTAACTGGTTCTTAAAATAGCTACCCATCTCTAGTACGTACGTGTCCGGTAAAATTGAATTTATAGTAATAATACTTTTGGCTATAATAATTAATTAGAAACAACATAAATGTAGAAATATAGGACTCCAAGTGTCTTGTAATTTTGGTAAAGTATCCTTGTATAATTGCGAACTACCTAGAGTTGCTGAAGGTATTTGGCCTAGTAACCTGACTTAATGTTAGAATACTTTATTCAGAGACACGTACGTCGACCCTAACAGCTATCACCATTTCCATACCAAATTTCCTCGGAGACCGTAAATTTAGACGTTATTTTTGAAGCTACTTCCTTTGAGTGCTACTTTCAAAATGTACGACTATAATGAATGGTTGGATGCAAGTTTAGATAAGTATTATTACACTTTTTGTTTTTCTTATACGTGTTTTTATGCTCCATCTGAGATGATGTTAGTGTTAGTGGCAGTGTTTCTGTGTTGTTTGTGATGGGACGTTGTTATTAATTGTTAATAACGTTCTCATTAAGACACTTATCATTAAGTGCGCCGTTTTTAACGCTATGAAAAGATGTATTCGACCACAGTCACTAATACTAACTTTATCCCAAATAGGGCAGAGATATCATAAAAAATATTTGATGCTATAAATAATGTCAAGTTGAGGTGACTTAGCGCCTAATGCAACCGCGTCTCTATCTAAAAATTTATATATGTCCCTTCTAATTCTAGGCGAGGAAGATGCACCGGACCGCCTAGGGAGTTCATACCTAAGGTACATATCGTTAGGATTAGTACTATATATACTATAGATATTAGGCCTATTCAGCCATTTTTTAATTATTCGCTATTCGGCCGAATACCTTGTACTTTTCGGCCGAACATCAAATACCAAATCAATACTTAAAGTTTTTGATTTTTGATAAATACTTTTTGATATTTCCATCAAAATGGATTTATAGTTAAGCTACGTTTAGCAATGTTAAATGCGACTTTAATTACTTTTTTATTTAAATATTACGTTTTGGCCAGTCTTTACAATTTCAGAATCAAATTAAAAATCATATACAATCGCGCTTGAAACCGTCAAAACATAGTTTTAATTACATAATTACAGTACACATGTAATTATCATTCGCGAGAACGTAAGAAATACTTCACAAATTATTGCTTCAATATTAAGCTACACGCCAATTGCATATATCTTACGCTGAACATTCAGTAGCCGAATATTCGGCGCTTCGGCTGAGAGCGTGGCCGAAAATTAGGTATTCGGCCCAACCACTATTCGCGGCATCTTTAATTGCTAAGTCTTAATGTTGAGGGAAAACCATTTCTTTGGATCCCGTACCTTGCGAATTACCATACCTTACCATTCCGACTCTTCGTAATACAAGATAAAAAGTTCCTATGTTAATCCCGGTTTCGAAGTTCTTTTCATTTTTGGACTAGTTACAGCAGATAGAGTGACAGCCCTGATTACCGTTGATTATGAAAATTTTGTCTACCAATGACTGATTGATGATGCCGGAACACAACTCAAGGTAGTAGTAGTGCTGGCATAGTCTATACCAGGATTGGTAGTCATTCAAATGGGTAAATGCCCCATCACCGGGCCGTGGCTTGTTTTGTCGCCTCTTTTGACAGGCGACCCAGCTACAAGAATTACCCTGCACGAATAATATATAACAAATTTCATATTTGGGCTGTCCCAAAAATCGTGAAGATGGAGCAATGTACAAATATCTAAACAAGTTATTTGTCTTTTACTAAAAAATAACTAAATATTGTCAGAAATCTCTACGGAAGTAGGTACGTGTGAACTTAATAAAAGGTTACGCGCTAAATACATCAGGAACAATATTAGGCAAACTTAAAGATCCCATCGCCAAAAACGTTCAAATGTAGTGAAATATTATCGTGCCCCGAAACATTTTTCATCCTTTTTTCTCCGGGTATACCTTTAGCTGGAACTTCATGAATATTTCAACCCGGATCAATTATTAAAATGATTTACTACTCCCGGGCACGCTGAATAAACGTACCCGGTCAATGTATGCTCAGGTTTTTGCCCGCTCTATAAAAGGGCAACGTGAGATTTTCCTACCCATTTTTTAAGGAACTTAATAATTAAAATTCAAGACGCGATGTTATTATAAGAACCTTCTTGGGCTCATACTTTCAAGTCTGATTTATTCTACGTCGCGTTTGGACTACCTTTTGTATTTTATATAGCAGAATTTTCATAACAATAAGACATTGATGAGGGGTGGTACCTTGATTGACTCAAAACACAGGCCTGTTGCAAGTTTGAGAGTTAAAGATATATCCTACTTCTTTTAAATTCCATACCCGTATCTTAAACTTACACATTGAAATTCAGCTTCTAAGGTATCTCTTAGCCATTTTAAACCAAATCGTAATGTTCATTCGTCCATCTATTTGTCTTTTTATGTCATAGTCAGTTTGTTCGAAACTATTGGGTCTATATGGATGAAATTTAGTAAGAATATGTTCAATCCATTATACACTTCTGTAGGAAAAAACAGTAAAGATTGGAGGTGGTTGCAGTTGCACTACAGTTGAGGGTTGAAATGTTTTTTTCTATGTACACAGTTTTGTAGTCTATCATTGATCAGGTCTTTAAAAATCATAACCTTTTAGTGTGCGTGAACTGACACGCATTTGATTGATTTTGTTAAATTACCAAAAGCTGGCAAACAGGTAGATAGCCCATCTGATGGGAAGTGATCACCGCCGGACATGTGGACATGGACATTTGCAACACCAGGGGCGTCGCCGATCTCGAAGAAATGTTACAACGCCCTGCTTAAATGACCCCGTATCCTAGCGCAGGGGGAAAACCGCCGCGGTAAGTTGACGCCGTCCAATGACGTTTTTGTACACGGAACCGGAACGGAACGGAACCGTCGCGTAGGTGATCATGGTAGCTCAAGGACGCGAGGGTGATCATCCTGCCATTGGCGACTGGCGAGCAGCGCGATGGTAAAAATGTGACTTTTGCATCAAATCAATCAATCAGCACGTTGGCTGATTTTATTACGTATACAATAGACAATACCAACAACATTCAGAAATAAATATAAATAAAAGTGAAGGAATATGATAAAATATGCGTCGTTGTGGTATAGTATGGTATTTTGCTTGCAAATTACACTTCGGGCGCTGGTAGGAATATGGCGTTACGTCACGACGCCGTACCGGTCCATTAGCATATCGATGGGCTATATCGGATCTCCAGCACCTGATAAAAGTACTACGACTTTCCTACAGTAATCCAGTGACGTTAAACACTGCTTTTCTGAAATGATCCGAAATTATTTCTTAAGTCGCTGCGATGGGGTTCTTAGTTTCTGTTATAAGTTGTGCTGGTAAAGGTGGATAGATATATTTTTTAAGTCTGTCACTTTACTCACAATGTTTTGTACCATGTTCTATCAGGTAAGTCGTAATATGATCACCTGTTTTGTAACAACATGCTATTGTCATAAAAGTAACGACCTTATGTTTTTGAGGTTTGCTGGAAGATTTTAAATTGTTTTATTTTTATTGCAGGAGTTCAGCAGACAGGCAGACAGCCCACTTGATGGAAAGCGGTTACCATCGCCTATGGATATTTGCAACACCAAAGGTGCTACAAATGCGCTGCTGCTCTCTTAAGGGAGACTGGAACCTGGTCACTAGTGCCGGAACACAACCCAAGGTTGTTATGGCGACATACTTTAGACCAGGGGTGGTAGCCATCCAGCCGGGCAAATGCCCTACCACCTGGCAAAACATACAGTTTGACGATGCCTAGATAAAGTGTTAAACACCTGTTTAACAACTTTATCTAGATATCGTCATACGACTGGGTATCCCAAATTATGATCTATATCTCGGGCAACGTTATAAGTGTGTGCTAATATGATTAGGGATCAGTCAAAACAGTCAATTCGCATCTGATAGAATAGAATAGAATATACTTTATTGCATAACATTTAGAGATACAGATTTAAGAACTTTAAGTACAGAAGACAAAAGGCGGTCTTATCACTAAAAAGCAATTTCTTCCAATCAACCTTAGGATGGATTAGAGAAAATTGTGTAACATGTGGGTTTTGCAATATAAATAGAATGAAAAAGTATATATATATATATATATATATATATATATATATATATATATATATATATATATATATAAGAATTTGAGATGGTAAGTATAAATAGACATGGAAATAAGACAAAAATATACATATTACATTCAACTATTTTTGGCATGCGATTCATTATTTTCTGATTCAAATAGTTTAAGGACGTACATTGTATAGTAATGTCATTCAACGAGGCAAAGCAAATTAGTTATTACGAGATATTTTCTTCTTTCTTCTTTTGTAGAAAAACTTGTTTTTAATGTTATTATGTAGTTTTATACAAGAACTCAGTTTAATTGAGATATCATATTACATATTATGTTGTACTGTATAATGAATATTGTTTTTAATATGCGATTTGGTAAAAAGTAAATAATAGGTTAGGGAAAAAGTCTTTTCGCATATAGTATGTATGAACTTGTAATAAGATCTTTTTAGCTATACCATTTGTATCTGGCTGGTTTTGGTATCATTAAAAAGTTTTAATTTTAAAGAAGACAACTCCAAATTCAAATTAGGAAAATGTGTGATTTTCATTTTTTTTCTTATTGTTAAAATGAGTGAACCTAATGACGAAATTCGATACATTTTAAAATTTTACTACAAAAAAGGTAAAAATGCAACACAAGCCGCGAAAAAAATTTGTGATATTTATGGACCTAATGCAGTATCTGTGAGAGTAGCGCAAATTTGGTTCAAGCGTTTTCAATCCGGAAATTTTGATATCAAAGATGCACGTCCCTCTGGTCGCCCTGTTATGAACAAAATTGATGCCATTTTTGAAAACTCTAGCATGATCGATATATTAGTAATTACGATGTAGCTGGAGAACTGGGAATTTACCACAAAACGGTTTTGGCGCATTTGAAAAAAGCTGAGTACACAAAAAAGCTCGATATTTGGGTGCCTCATGAGCTCACTGAAGGAAACCTAATGAACCGTGTACTCATTTGTGATTCTTTATTACGACGTAATGAAACCGAACCATTTTTGAAGAAGCTGATAACTGGTGATGAAAAGTGGATCACGTACGACAAGAACGTGAGAAATCTTTTTGGGTGTGGTTTTTCACCATGATAACGCTAAACCTCACACAACTTTAGCCACTCAGCAAAAATTACGAGAGTTTGGCTGGGAGTGTTAATGCATCCGCCGTATAGTCCTGACCTTGCACCTTCAGATTTGCACCTGTTTCGGTCTCTGCAGAATTCCTTAGGCATTGTCACGTTAACATCACGACAGGACTGCCAAATCCCCTTGTCGCAGTTTTTTGATCAGAAACCCAAAATTTTTATAGCAATCCCGTCCCTACCTACAGATGGCAAAAAGTTATCCAACAAATGGCACCTACATAGTTTAGTGAAATTTAAATAAACTTTATAAAAAAACCTTTCGAATTTTTATATAAAATGCGAAGAAACTTTTTCCCCAACCTAATATTTTGTGTAAAATTTGTATTACACTAGTATTTATTTATATACACATTTTTTTATTTTAATATATAAAGAAATTCTTTATAAAATATAAGAAAAACACTTATCTTTACTGATTTGTCGATTGCAATCTCACTTTGTCACAGAGATTAACTGTTGGCATGTTGTAATGACCATGACTGTCTGGGCAAAAACATATCGTGTGTAAATGGTGTAAATAGTTTTGTGTCAATGACATTCTTATCACCTTTATACATATAATATTTTTTATTGTAGAATATACAATTTTACGCAGTGTTGTCCGTTTAGCAAATTTGTAACTATGGTAGACAAAGACATACTCAGCTGTTTGTTTATTTATTATACACTTTACTGCACACAACTTAAAAATGAAATTGTATTCACAAAAAACTACAATATGTAGTATTATCGCTATGAGCGTTTTTTCCCAGACAACCTTTGGATGGAAAAATAAAAACTTCGTTTAAAAAAACCGACTTCAAAAACTAAAAAACTAAAGTGTATAAAATAACTTATTTCTAAAGCTATTAGCTTTAGAAATAAGTTATTTTATAAATTTTAGTTTTTTAGTTTTTGAAGTCGGTTTTTTTAAACGAAGTTTTTATTTTTTATTTGTTACTTTTTAGTGTCTAGCTATGTATGGGTGGACTTACGAATGGTGCCGCGCTTCTTAAAAAATATAGGTCCCAAGAAACGAGAACAAAAAAATGTTCGTAAAATGAAAACTACTGGGCCAAACTGTATCAAATTTTTAGGGGACCACATGGCAGCTATTGCGCTTCGAACAAAAAAAGAATCACGTAAATCGAATCATAAATCTCAGAGTAATCGGTGTACATATGGAACGGAGTGAAAATTATTTTCATGAAAAATGTTCATAAAATAAAAACTACTGGGCCAAACTATGTAAAATTTTTAGGGGACCAATTGGAAGCTATTCCGCGTCGAACAAAAAAGAATCACGTAAATCGGATTATAAATCACGGAGTAATCGGCGAACATACATAAAAAAACGCAAAAAAAAACCCGACGAATTGAGAACCTCCTCCTTTTTTCGAAGTCGGTTAAAAACACATTTGCATGGAACAAAAATTGTGGGTGTAGAAATAAATTATATGAATAATAAGTGTCTATGGCATATATACATAGGATATATTACTTTATTACACGGACTATAAGTATAGATTACAACAAATATATGTAGATAATGTAAATAATATACAGATATAAATATAGATGTATGCTATATTTATATCTAATAAAACTACCAAAATTGCTAAAACTACCAAAACGACTAAAATAAACAAAATGACGAAAATGGCAACCCACAAATATAAAATCTATCCTACTTCCTGAGATAACCTTAACATTAATCTATACTATTATCCGGGATGAATAGTAGCCCTTGTCCATCCCCAATATTAAAATTACATATATACCGAATTTGAGCCAAATTGGTCCCGTAGTTTTGCCGTCAAAACGGAACAGACAGACAGAGTTACTTTCGCTTTTATACTATTAATAGGGATGAAAACCGGGATAGTTAGTTGTTAAGATAAAAAATTTAGCTCGCAACACCGAGGCACGTATTTACAAAGGCTGTGAACATTTACCTGGCGACGTATTCAGGCGAGGCGTTTGTGCCCGCTCCCTCAACTGTGCTACACGATAAACGCTGAAAAGATCCAGCGCCGGACACTCCATTCATGTATATCATTGAGTACTGGTGTATAAGTTTATACTTCATGTTACTATATTGCAGAAGTAAAGAAATTTTGAGCACAGATTTGTTCACATGCCAATCTTTACATTGTGCTTTTTAAAATAAAAATCTTTAAACTTAGCATTCGGTTTATTGTGTTACGAGTTCTAGGACTCGAAATAAAATGCCGCTGTAATTACTATACAATTTATTAGAACTATACAAACACGTATAACACAGGTACAAATATAACTGGAAACAACCAGTACAAACTGCACGATTCAATAACACGGGCAAAGTCCGTCACTACATAGCTTATCGAATGTACACGACTTGATGGTATCGTAATCGTCGCTCGATTGCCCCCCCCCCGCGTTCGGGCATCGTCTTATACTAAACTGTACAATACAACAATCGACCGCGTGGACTGAAGTTTCCGAGAAATCATAATCTGCACACCTGCGGCCATAAACAAGTACAATAACAATAGAGTGTTTTTCTTAATTACAAATTTAAAACACAAAGTAACCAAAAGAAGTCCAAACGCGGGAAAGGTAATAAACCAGGTGTGCCTTTACTATGTCGGCGTGTAACAATTGATTCAAAGATTAAAAGTTCTTAATATAAAATGTTTTTATGTTGTTTGAAGAACATACATTGGTAACTAGGTGTGTGCCTTAAATATGCGCAAATCTGGAGTTGAGTGTAAAAGACACTTAGCCCTATTTATTTCTGTACCCCTGTTTTCTACGGTCTATTTAAGATGTTTCATGAAATTGAGCGCCCAAAGTGGCCGCTTTAGCAGATTCATATGATAAACGCGAAAAGTAGCAAAATAATGTAACTTTATACTATGTTTTTCAGCTACCTATCCTATACACGTATCAATTTTACTTACCGATTCTTCAAAATCGGCCGCTTGAGGCCTAACTATTTTTTCAAAATAGTGCCTACGTCCTCTACTTTCATCACTCGCCATCGACATCGGCATCTGCACTTTCTTTTCCGTTACGTCCATGTAGGTTCTCGAAATCGTTTTCCTTGCGCATATTATGGATTTGGACTTAGCTGCCAGCCAAGATTTTCCTTATTTTCCATAGCTCTATAATCGGCAGACAAATAAACACATTGTACATCTTCAAGCTAAGCAAGTTACGCTTGTGCTATTAATATACAACGGACCGCTCTGGGGCCGATCCTAGACACCCAGACCATAAATAACGGAAAGTTCGTTCATAAAATTTACGATGCCAGAAATCTAAGGTGATGCCAGGTGGTCACTCGACCACAGAGGCAGTCAATACCAATGCAAAGGCAAGGATGGCGAACTATTATTGATGTGTTTACCCTGATGTCTTCAAGTCACGAGTGCATAGGTATGTTCTAGGTAAGCGTGCTCCATTCTAAGCCGCGTCATTACGCGAAATTAGGTTCAGTGGTCAAACGCAAACCTATTAATATTGTTACATGCCGACAAAAAGTGGATGCACACCTGCATGTCATAAACCTGGTTTATTACCTTTCCCGCTTTTGGAATTCTTTTGCTTAATTCGTGTTCACAATTCGCAATTAGACAATAGCCTATTATTATTGTACTCATTTACCCGTCGCAGGTGTGCAGATTACGGTATCTCGGAAACCTCAGTCCATGCGGTCTTTTGTTGTATTGTACAGTTTCGTATAAAACGATGCCCAAGGGGGGGGGGGTCAGTCTAGCGAGAACCACGATCAAAGAAAGACGTGTACATTCGATAAGCGATATAGTGACGGACTTTGTACGTGTTATTGAATCGTGCAGTTTGTACTGGTTATATCCAGTTATATTTCTACCTGTTTTATATGTGATTGTATAGTTCTAATAAATTCTATAGTAATTTCAACGGCATTTTAATTCAAGTCCCGTAACTCGTAACAATATGTTTAAACGTAAGGTTAAGACTTTTTAATACAAAAAGCACACAGTATAGTACATGAATATCTTGCACAGTAATAATTATATGAATAAATTATTACTTACATAATGTAGAACAGTATTATTTTGAAATTGATTGATTGACGTTAAAAATAATTTATTACTACGTGACATTGTTTTGTGCTTCTGTAATGACATTGTTTTATATTAATTCGATTGGGTAATTTATTGATTAATTAATTATATAATGGCCAGGCACCATTACAAATTGCCTGTATTGTACGTCCGAAAGGACAAACTGTCGTTCCAACAAAGAACACAACACCTTATCTGTAATTTTTTGTTTGTCACAGTTTGTTTATACAATATATGGTATTCTGTTATACACATTCATGAAAAAACCATTATGCCATGATTGATGCTTTCTAGAACTACTAAACTGACTGTCTGGGGTATATAAAGCCCACTGCTTAGTCATGTAGATGTTATTTTGAGATTAGATCTGTGAATCAAGGGAAAAGCAAACGAAGATTTCATTTCGGTTTTGTCAGCATGGAATAAATGATACGAATAATGTATTTCCCGTTTAGGATAAACAATAACGAATGTCAGCGGAAATATTCTCATCTTTTCCGCTTATTATTTTCATGTGGGAATTCAGAGTGGGAACAAGCCACACGTTCTATACTTTACTTTCGTGATATACTCGTACTTAGGTATACACTGAGCTACTTCAGAAATTAACGAATTAATAGATTGGTAGTATTTAATTTCATTAATGGATGAATTTAAAATTATGGATTTTCACGGCTTTGGGAATGAATTGATCTTTTCATTATATTCGATAAATCCAATCTAATTAATATATAAAAATCTCGTGTCCGTCGTGTATTCACGTTAGAAATTCTCCGTAACGGCTTAACCGAGTTTTTATGTATATTTGGTAGGTATAATAATTTTTCGTAAAGTAGTTTTTACCCTCCTTTGGTGTTTTTTTTTAATTTTATGGCAGAACGTTTGCCGGGTCAGCTAGTCTGTAGATAAAAATATGATTTCGAAGCCGGAGATGATAGAGTAGGTAAGTACATTTTAACTCAGAAATTTGGATAATAACTACAATATGCGGTTCCGAAATTTATACCAGAGAAGCCTTCTGGAAAACTTTAGTAGTGTTGGTATGTGTTAAAATTGTTAAACAGACTTAGTTCTGTACTATTATGGACATACATGGCGTACATTAGGCGTTTTTACATTTTAATTAATTTTCTAATATTTTCACGAGTTACCTGGGAATATATACATGTGGGTTAGGAGGCGGCAGTGAAATTTAGTGCTGTGTTTTATATTATTATTGATGTCATGTGTGTTATATATGGCAAATAAATATTTTTTTTTACTTCTTTCTTGTAGCTATTTGCGCGGCTTTATTCAATTAATCTTTCTTGGATTTCATATTCCGCAAAAACTTATTTACACCTCGGAAAAAAATGAGTATAAATTACCTTAAAGAGGTCATAGACATAAAACAAACACAAAGAAATTAAAAAAAAATCGCTTGCATTGTATTTAATTTTTTCAAGGAAAAACCTTTTTACATTATATGCCTAATAAATTCACCCAAAATACCCTTTTGAACATTTTTTATTCGTATATTTACAAGAGTTTAGTCAATTGTTTGCGGATACTCGTCCATGGAGTGCGATAAAACGGTGAAAAGATAAAATATAGATGGACGGACAGCGGTCCGCTAGCTACATTTACTAGCCACTTAAAAATGGACCTTTCATCGCGCTATTTATATTTATGTTTACCTTTTCAAAACACTATGAATATTCTAAAAAGAGTAGGTACTTAATATATTAAGTACCTAATCATATATGATTACATTTTTAAATTAGTACCAATAGTTTCACAATAATACCTAAGTAAGAAAGAGAGTTGGTCTGAAAGAGAGTGTCGGGATGAAGGTAAGGAAAGGAATGCTCCGGTGGTTCGGGCATCTGGAAATAATGTATGATGAAACTATGATTAAACAGATATACAATGCAAAAGTGGATGGATGCAGAAGTCGCGGAAGGCCACGACACACCTTCCATGATCAAATTGATCGTATTCTAGCAGAAGGTGATGTTAGGAGCCTTATGAACAGACGAGCGTGCATGACAAGAGCTATGATTGTCAAAGAAGCAAGTGAGGTTTGTAAGAATAAGCCTGAATGGCGCTCTGTTGTTCGTGCGTACCCCGCAAGGGACCTGGCGTGAAGTATGTATGTATGTATATAGTTTCAAAATAGAAAGAAAGTAAAACTTTATTTGAAGAAATAGCGACGTAGTTACTCTCTTTATTCTTTATACACAGAACATAATTCATCAAATCAATCAATCAAATCAGACCAATCAAAAGATCAGACTAAGACCATGAAAAATGTAGATCCATCAGCTTTGCTTATCCCTACAGGTAACAGGGATTAAAACTTGGGTTTTTGATTCTGAAAGCTTCGATTTCTGTCCAACGAGAACTAGTGTTTATAGCACACCAAAATATACAATTACAAAATAATCCATAATTACTTCTATTCATTAGGCGGTTTATCGCTAAAAGCCACTTCTTCCAAGCAACCTAAATTAAAGGAAATTTTTAATCTGGCAACGCAGGTGTTGCAGGAAAACAGATATGTATGTGTATTATAAACAAAAAATGAGTCAGTTTATAGATAATGGAAAATATCACAGAAGAGACAAATTTCTACTGTTTCTGTCATTTAAGTATAGAACTTTGATGATACCTAATATCTCAAAAAATATTCAACGTTTAACCTATTTTTAAGTCTATATCATATTGAGTTTTTTCAAAATTATTCATCAAAAAGTATTTTTAACCGACTTCGAAAAAAGGAGGAGGTTCTCAATACGTCGGGATCTTTTTTTTTCTTTTTTTATGTATGTTCGCCGATTACTCCGTGATTTATGATCCGATTTACGTGATTCTTTTTTGTTCGACGCGCAAAAGCTGCCATGTGGTCCCCTAAAAATTTGACATAGTTTGGCCCAGTAGTTTTCGTTTTACGAACATTTTTTTGTTCTCGTTTCTGGGAACCTATATTTCTTAAGAAGCGCGGCACCATTCGTAAGTCCACCCATACATAGCTAGACACTAAAAAGTAACAATTAAAAAATAAAAACTTCGTTTAAAAAACCGACTTCAAAAACTAAAAAACTAAAATGTATAAAATAACTTATTTCTAAAGCTATTATTATTAATATATATTATATAAAACATCTTGAAGTCGGTGAAAAGTAAAACATAATAAAAATTACTATATTTTGCAAATTACTAAGCACCGACTTTAAGATGTTTTAGATAATATATATTAATAATAATAGCTTTAGAAATAAGTTATTTTATATTTTTAGTTTTTGAAGTCGGTTTTTTTAACCGAAGTTTTTATTTTTTATCTAATAAGCCTTCATGGGCGAAAATACATTTTTAATTTAAACGGATTACTGATTCTATCCGTGCAGGAACGGAGAAAGAATACAATTTCCTGCGGCCGGGCGGCCTGTCGTAAGAGGCGACAAAACAACCCACAGCCAGGTGGTAGGGTATTTGCCCGACTGGATGGCTACCACCCCTGGTCTAAAGTATGTCAGAATAACGACCTTGAGTTGTGTTCCAGCATTAGTGACCAGGTTCCAGTCTCCCCTTAGAGAGCAGCAGCGCATTTGTTGCAAATGTTCATAAGCGACGGTAACCGCTTTCCAACAAGTGGGCCATCTGCCTGTCTTCTGAACTCCTGCGATAAAAAAATTAAATCGTATTATTGAAGTATATGGGCCTTAATCTTAGAATATTTATCACAGGGCATCGTTTATTGATCAGTAATACATTTACTAGACACTAATCGACTCTAAAATGTCATTAGGTAAGTGAAAAGAATGCCTGAATTGCGAAGTTAATACCCGCGCTATATTGCGGCACACGTCACACGTACGTACACACGGGGAAGTTCAATAACGAAAATATTTGTTGATCGATCGCCATTCCAAGCGCGATAATACATCGACCTATTGCCCTAATGACGTTTGATTGTCCCGCGCACATTTCGGCACGTATTGCTCTGTTCACTGCGTAATCTATGGTATTTTGGGCTATCCAACTCCAGTGTTAGGGATAATTTAATGCTACGTTGACTTTATCCGTAATTTTGGATAAAAGAAATACTTTAATGTATGGCTTATAGTTATTAAAAGTGATTAAGGGTTTCCACACAGGTATAGTTCGTAATTTTCTACAATTATATTATTTACCACAATAATAATATATTCTGTTTATATTCAATGTTTTTTTTACATTATATAAAATTATGAGAAACGAATTTTATAGAATATTAAGACTTCTGCCACGTTGGACGGTATAAGCTTATTTATACGTGTCCTAAGAATTTGAAACCACTCCCGGGAAAATCCTGCGGGATTTCCGGGATATAAAGTATCACAGATTTTATTACAGACAATTTGCTATCGATCAGTGAAAATATTATATCGGAATGCGTTTTTTTCAGCTCGCAACACATGATGGGAACACACTATAAATCAGAGATACACATTTTTATCGTGATTATTTACAGCGAAAACCTTATCCGTTTCTAGTGCACGGTGACGTAATATTGATGTCAGCAGATGTAAGGGAGCTTTCGGCGTAACTCCTAACGTCATTACCGTGCCGTTTGTTTGATTGCTCGCAGATAACGGAATAGGATGAGCCTCGAGCGCTATAGCAACGTATTTCTCCAGGGAACTAACATAAATGTTAATGGCTTTGTCATCGGGAAATGACGATCGGCCTGATTTCAGTCAAACGCTAATACCGCTCTTATTCTGTTTTGATTACGGATTATTCTTTTGTGTAATAAAAATTGTATAAAACTTTATTCATCTGATTTTTTTTAACACGTCGTTATTATAGTAATTTAATTAGGGGTTGTCTGTCGCGTTTCGGATTCCGTATCCCATGGGAACTGAAAGTCACGTAGAGGAAAAACTTCCAAAACAAGCTCACTATTTACATTTACCTACACATTGTTTTCCTTTAACTTACTAAATAAATTAAATTCATTTAGACCTGTCAAACGTCAGAGATCATATTGAAGGTGCGTGGGCACCTCAATGACGCCCTTGATTGGTTAGAGGGATAAGCTGCCGCCTTCCTCCAAGCTCATCTCGTGACAAATGATTAGGATAAGTATAATTATGTATATTTATTTTATCTTATATGAGTGTTAAAATTGTGAACGCTGACGCACTGACTTCCATTCTTGGCATGTTGAACTTCAGAAATGAACTTGCCGTTATTAGCTACGGCTTGAGTGTCTGGAACCCGCATAGTGGTCCGTTATGTATTACCCATAATACAAACGTAACTCGCTTGGCTGTGTCTGTTATTCGAAACCATACTGATGTTATACATATCAAAGTACGTTTCTTTGTTCCCTCTTCACTGCCTTGGGAATGGAGTAAAAATATAAACAGCTTTTTTATCGGATTTTGAACTTATCTCGAATGGCACCTTTTCACCGGAATTCGAAGCCTAATCTGATTACCAAATTCGCCGTTAACTCTCAATATGCGACAGTAATTTATAGGAGTCGGATAATACACTCTTTTGTACATTATTCAAATGCAGTCTCCAGTGCACTCGAGATCGCAGATCCGAGTCAATGGATTTATCCTCCACGTTGTAAATTTATTGCCGATTGTCACAAGAGGGCGTTGAATAAATGCTTTCTGAACATTGAATGCTTTAGGATGTTCGATACATTAATACGTCAGTTTTATTTATGTTACTCTGATTGATCTTGCGACAGCGCCTGCTCATGTGGACGTTGATTGTTTTTTTATACCTACTAGTGGTCACCCGTGGCTGAAATTCGACCATAATAATTAATTTCAATTATAAGTTTGAGTATTATTAGGATTCTGTTGTTAAAGACTATATTTCTATAATCACAGATTTCGCCAATTAATTTGACTTTAACAATAAACAAAAGAGTATATATGCGTGTGCGTGTCAAATACATTGTAGTGTGTGTAATAGTTTTTATTGATTTTATTTATTTATTATGCATAATTTAACTTTTTTTAGCATTCTGCAGTCCTTCTCTATATAAAGGGTACAAAGCTTTTGCTTCACGTATTAATATAGATATTATTTCTGTACACTTTCTTGATGGGTAATATTAGATATTCCAGCCTTGTTCTACTTCGTTTCCATTTCATATGGTATCCTGGAACACTATCAAAACGGATTCAAGGGTTTTATACATATAAGTCAATTAAAAGGCAATTACGGTTGACTGTGAGTTTATTTTAGAACACAATTTGTACACACACAATACAAACTTACAACAATAACAATTTTACAATCGAGCAGACGAGCATTCAGTAATACGTGTTGGCGATCGGATATAGTAAGCAATCACTTCACACTATCCAAAAACGCCCAGCCTACCTTCTTTACAAATATTTAATATGAATGCGTCGAGTACACCCGGTGACACAAGTTTCATTTTCTGCGTACATGAATTTCACCCAAGTGCACTGACTGACACAATAAAAATATATTGTTACAATTGGGCCACCTGCATATTTGTAACCAAAGCACATTTATTTATTTGAGCTATTAACATTGAAGCGCCTTTATGACCGTCTTCTTTTGTTTACTTTATGTTTAAAATTTGTACATACATACATACATAACTTCACGCCAGGTCCCTTGCGGGGTAGGCACGAACAACAGAGCGCCATACAGGCTTATTCTTACACACCTCACTTGCTTCTTTGACATTCATAGCTCTTGTCATGCACGCTCGTCTGTTTTGTGATAGTAAAAATAGCCCATTGTAGTGTAATCTTTATGGTAGTCATTAGCCAGGTGTGATTCTTAAAAATTCAGTCTACAGACATATTGTATTTGTACTGTATAAAGCAATGCCCCAACGGAGGGGTGAGGCAGTCAAGCGATAATCGCAAGCGAGGCAAGTCGTGTGTACATTCGTTAATCCTTTAGTGACGGACTTTGTGCGTGTTAATGAATCGTACATTACGTTTGTACCGGTTTGTCCAGTTATATTTGTACCTGTCTTATACGTGTTTGTATAGTTTTAATAAATTCTATAGTAAATCTAGTAGTCCTGCAACTCGTAACAATATTTTTTATTCTAGAAAATAAAGTGCCTAGACATCAATTATCTCTATGTGTAGACTATATCAGAGTTTTTTTTATCATGAGTATATGGATCAAAATACTTATACCCCTCACTAATCTAGTGCTCGGAGATCAATAGGGGCATAGATGGATTATTTTGAAACCCTATCCCTCGGATATTTAGCAATTACACAGCAATTTTGTGACTTAATCGTTTGGCAACAAATTACAATGTCTTAGGTGCTTCACGTGGTTTAGATTTATGTCATGATAAACCACTAACTGTTAAGAAATTTTTAGTAAGACACTGTTTACATAACGAGTTAATCTTTCGTTTATTAGATATATCTTAAATTGGTTTCTTTGTGCTTATTTCTTCCATACTTTATTTTATAATAATTATATTCTTATACATTCTTATTGTTGTATATGCAAGCCATAGAGATAACCATATGTGAAAACTGTGCATTGATTGCAGTTTTTGAAGTGATAACTTTTTATGGGAGGGTAAACCTCTTCGTTACGTAACGCGTTACGGCACCAGTCTGTCTGGCTTCCCTTTCTCTCGCACATACGGCAGCGGTAGGCAGGTTCCTCCTCTGTTACTGTAACCCACAACGCTAGCTGTGTTTCGGTAATTAGATTAAATAATGATACTAATAATGTACATACATACACAAAATTCTAATATACATATTCAAGAATTGTAACTAAGAATAAAATATATTTTATAATCAATATAAGATTATATTAATAAATAACCTTTCCTTACATTATCATATCATAGATATAAAATTTAAGTAATAACCTTAGCTTTTTTCAAGTTAAACAATTTTAATATTAAATAAATAGTTCAACTTAGATTAGTTTAAGTTGTCACTTCTGTCGGGCGTCCCGAGACGCACATTTTATTTTTAAATAGTATGTATTTAGTAGTAAACTGTAAGTTTTCCGAATAACATAAAAATAGTATTGCGCTCCCCAGCTCAGCTCAGACAAGTGTACCCACGACGATACCTTGGTGTTCATCCTTTACAAACACTGCGGTCTCGGATCCCATATATAAGAGGGTTTTACTGGGGTCGCAGGGATATAGAGCCTTCCGTCGTTTCAGGTCAAGTTGAAAGAAGCGCATGTGGAGCACCTGCATGGCTCTGTCTAAGCGAATCTGATGTAGGTGGCTCCAGGGCCATCATACGCAGCCGTGACCGCGGAGTCTATGACGTTTAGTTTGTTAGACGCACTTCATCCCTAACTAGTTCTGCGCATGCGGGAGTCAGGAAATTCGCTCGCTATATTCGTAGCTGGCCCGCCGCCTCTTTAGCTAATATTATGGTGTCACAAAAGGTGACGTTACAAGCAGACATATCTTACTGCTGAATGTGGCCAAATCCAACCAATTAGAAGGACACTCTTGCCAGACTCGTCACTGCATAGTGGATGAATAAATATTATTCTAACCAACCCTTTGAGCCAGGAGGCTGGATTATTTATCCGTGCAGGAACGGAGAAAGAATACAATTTCCTGCGGCCGGGCGACCTGTCGTAAGAGGCGACAAAACAATGTGTTATCCAGGTGGTAGGGTATTTGTTCAACTGGACGGCGACCACCCCTGGTCTAGAGTATGCCGCCATAACAACCTTATGTTGTGTTCCGGCATTAGTGACCAGGTTCCAGTCTCCCTTAAGAGAAAGTGGTGCAAATATCCATAGACGATGGTAACCGCTTTCCATCAAGTGGGCCGTCTACCTGTATGGTGAACTCCTGCAATAAAAAAAATCCTGACTAAAAACATTTAAAAATAGAGTATGTTACAGTTAAGTTTAAAATTATACTTAAATTTATTTAATATATTAAAAAATGTAAATCTGCCATCACCTATGAGGCTGATATCGTCAGTAGTGACGAAGTCTCAATAAAAAACTTAAGAAAAAATCTTATTGTAAACTACTAATAACTAATTGTTTCTAGATAGAAATAAAAAATGTAGATATTATTTTTGCACTAATGTAACAGGAGTTGCAGCTAAATATCTTCTACGGTTAACTTCATTAAGGTTAGTCGGGGCACATATTTCCCGATTCCTAGGTCCAAATTGTTGTGATAATGCGGTAGTTATGCTCGCGTGCCTCAACCAATTTGTGTCGGCGCCTTATCGCTACGGCTAATGTTCAGTGTAATGCCACTTCCGACATGAAAACAGTTCCCAACTCATTGTTCTCCCACTGTGTTATACGCCTCTTTAAAATACGTGAGGATAAACACGGTGACCGGTGGGAAGTAACTCGTTTCCGTAGTTTCGGATTGGTATTTTATTGCTCTGTATTGTTGTTGGCCCGTTGTTGCATTGTTTCCGATATCGAGTCTTATGTGGGTAGCGAAGTTTAACGTTGTCTCAATATACTTTCAATTTTATTGCATGGAGTGGATATAGAATTCTTGCACATTTTAAATTAAACTAAAATAATCACTACTATGATATTAAAGGCGTGTCAAAGTTAATAACCTAGTTAATAGGAAGTAATTTTCAATTTAATTACAGTAGTCGAAATAATAATATTTTTATTATTTTAACGCTGCTGCTACTTATCCACATCGATATAATACATAACGAAATTTCCTAATTATTGATATACCTACATACGTATTAATTAGTTTTGGAAATAATCGTCTGTACATTAAGACAGCATAAAGGTTCTTGTCATTAGGAGTTTGAACTATAAAAATGAAGAATCTATTTATTATTTGTTGTACAAATTGTGTACATCATATACCTGTATTTGAAATACAGCGCGCGTGAGATATGTCGAAAAATATATTTGTCGTGTCAACGCAAGCAGGTGCGCGGAGCAGAATTTGTCCCGTCAGCAAACATAACAGCACCCATTATTACAGTTGCGAAGTTTCCCTCACCTTGCGAGCCGAGAGGAACAGAAGCGACGCGAACGCATCTTGATATATCGCCGATGTGAGGGCACGAAAGGAAACAGTTTTTCATTGATTCAGTTCCACATCTGGCGACAAAACGCCCCGGGCTTTCCATTCTGATGACCTGACTTGACATTTTTATTGCTCACAATATTTTTCTGCGCGCCCCCGGTGGCATTCGTCGTTTATGGAAGCACGCGTAAAATATTGTGAAACTTCAAGTAGGACAGGACAGATATTATGATATTTCTGACACGATATATTGAAGAACTTTTGACGTCAATGGGATACTCGTGGTGCTCTGCTCTCTTGGCTTGGCTTTTTTATCGCTCTTCTTTTATCTTTTATCGCATCGGCTCGAATAAAGTTACGACACAAATTACAAGCTGTGTTTTGTGCCTTAAATAACTGACCAAATTACGCATAATAATTCGCATTTAGTCGATAATATTGATATTACAATAGTAATATTAGCCCATAACGGTCGCACTGTTAGGCGTGGGCTATTTTAAGGAAACGAACAGCGAAGAGCGAATCAAGGCAGGTTTTCTCGTAGGTTTCTAAGCCACTGAGTCACTGTGGTATAAGGTTGTGTTTATTTATATTGAGGTTATAATAAATCTACATTTTAATGGTTTTAAGTGTAGTATTTTATTTGATTTTTATTCCGACGTTTCAGTCTCTTTTCAGTAGCCGCGATCATGCAAAATATTAATACTGAATAGTGGCTGAGACATCAAAATAAAAACAAATCAAATACCACGCTTAAAACCGTTAAAACGTAATTTTATTATGTGTACTATTCGTGAAACTTAAGAAAATACTAAATCGTGAAGGCTCTGAGTAAAACAAAAAAAATATGTTTTGAATAGACCCAATATCTTGCAGATTTTTCATTTGATCGATATTAAAAAAATACCTGCCATGCAGGTCGACACAATTAAAAGTCTTTTAATTTTTCCTGACAAATGATGGATTCGACATCATGAACTAATTCAAACTTGCTCGTTTGTTTCTTTCTACTAAAGAAAACTTTTCCTCGCGAACTGTCAAACTTCTTCACGGGGTGCTCTTATAACAAAATACAATTTGTCATGATTGATCAAAGAAGTTGGCCAAAACAAAGACAGGGCGGGTAACAAAGGCCCGCCCGCCTTTTGTCAAACAATTTTTTGGGCGAGTATTGACTTCTCCCAAGGAGTCAGATACTTTTTAACGTTGTCTAGTAGACTGTTATTTGTTTAATACAAGTTTAGAATTTATGTTTATAAAGGAAACGGACACACATTCATATATTCTTGGGCCTAGATAGTTAAAAGATGACAGTGATTTTAAGGTTTCTTTTTATTATGCCGATATATTTTTATAATTGTAGTGAGTAGAGTTATTTTGAATAAATTGGTTACGTGATTTTATATTAATTATTGTTTTTATATTAATATTTTTTCGAATTCATTAAAATAAATCGATTATGGTAATCGATAACTGATTTTATTTGTGACATTGTATTTGTAAGAGTTTCCGTCGTCCCGATAGATTTGGTGCTAATGTTTTTCATTTTGTAATATATTAAAAAAAAGCAAAACTGACTGCAAATTAAAAAGCAAAAAAATAAGCATTTAAACGACTTCTTTCTACAACACCTTGAAGTCGATATAGCTAATATAACTAGATAAGATATATCTTATCTATAGATAGACAAAATAAAACTTTTTAGTTGATAAAAACCTAAAACATGATTTCAGCGCCTCCTATCGGGTCTAATTTAGAATCTAAACCAACTCGGGGCCCACTCAAACACACATAAAATGATATTAAAATCGTAGAACCCGATTTAAGTGCCAAGTATTTTATTTAGATTGATGGGTTAGGTTATTGAAGTTTTAGTAGGGATCCCTAGTTTTTATAATATTTTGTATTTTTATACTAACCAGGGATAATGTAGTAGTATTCGAGCGGTGAAAGAATTTTTGAAATCGGTCTAGTAGTTTTTAAGTTTATTCATTACAAACATACAAAATTACAAATATTTTCTCTTTATAATATCAGTGTAGATATGAATTGCACTTTTAGATATTGGGTAAATTATACCGTTGTTGTCACCCCCTAAACGACGGCCACTCTATTAATGTATTTAAAACATTATGAAAACTTTAATATTTTTTATCTGTAGTCATTCAATAATAATATTATTAGATAGATAAAAACACTAAGATTACTTATTTCTCTTGGAAAAAATGACAGGATGCCAATCACTAGGTGCCAATAATCGTAGAGTTTCCTCTAAATACCTATAGATAGATATCTTACTTGTCGTGATTATATAACTCATTATTTTTCATTATTCATTAGTGGTATTTGGGATGTTGTAGCGTGCTATTTGCTGCTGGAAATAGCATTAAAAGCTCAACAAAAATATCAATCAATTATAGCTAGCTATTCTGTATGTGTTTTGATATGTACGTGTTTATATAGTATTGTTACGAGCTATAGGACTCGAATTAAGATGTCGTTGGAATCACTATAGAATTTATTAGAACTATACAAACACGTATAATACAAGTACAAATATAACTGGACTTAACCAGTACAAACTGCACGATCCAATAACACGAGCAAAGTCCGTCACTACATCGCTTATCGCATGTACTATACACGTCTTGCTGGTATCGTAATCGTCGCTAGACTGCCTCAGAATCCCCCCCCTCCCCGTTCGGGCATCGTTGTATACTAAACTGTACAATACAACAATCGACCGCGTGGACTGAAGTGTTCGTGTCCGTGACTTCATTCATTCATTTTATAGCTAATTGAAAATAAAATTTCTTCCCGATATATGTACTTATTTCCCTTTGATCGTTCCATTTAAATATTGTGCACGCAATTTTCTACATCATCAAAGCAATTCCGCGTGTTCGTCACACGTTAGGTTCCGAGACGAATCGAGTAAAAGCATGTAATTTTTTTTTCTGTGTCAAGCAACTCGTTTTGGGAATAAACAGGGCTATAAATATTCATGAAGAAAGTACGCCTTTTTGTCATAGACCTTGAGAGCCTGATGGATGGCACGTCGTGCTTCGCTGTCCTGCTTTATTTTTACATCACGGAACTTCTTAATCATGCTTCGGATAATATAACTATATCACTGTGTAATTATAATATATGGAACATTTTTCTCCTAATATCACGTAAATATTGTTTTCTTACTGTGGGCCTGGCAGACGTTGTCCTACCTTGAAAAATGAAAATAAAAATCTAGAACACGGAGGTAAAGTTTTGAGGTAGGCAACGCATCGGCTCCCTTGGTGTTGCAAATGTCCATGGGCGACGGTAGCCACTTGCCATCAAGTGGACCCGTCTGCCAGTTTGCCTATAAGCAAACATAAAATAAAAAAAAAGTCCGATGGCAGCGCCACCTAACGGGTCCAATTGTGAATCTATAATTATCATCCCGGGACCCACTCATATATACACATAAAATTTTATCAAAATTGGTCTCGCAATTTTTGAGTTTTGTCAAGAATTATACATATAGAAATCAATTGTATGTATTTAATTTATAAATTAATTTAACCAAATGTATTTAATTTGTATATGTCTGTTTAAGTTTTATGTAATAATATGCACTACCTACATCGCCAGATTAGGTTAAATTATTCCTCGTTAGGTTGCCTGGAATTACTATTGTTTTTACCATGACAATATTGTAATTGTGTATTTTTCTAATTGTATACTTGTATTTGGTAAGCAATAAAGTGTTATTTATTCTATGCTAATATGCTAATCTATTTATATAAAACTTTTTCAAAGAGTTCTCTGACTGCTTTAGACGACAATATTGTTGTTAAATACTATGTTTATTCTATTTATAAGCTGAATATAACTCTCCTTGTTAACACTTAAGGGCTATCTCCGTATATCTATGTGCTGTACAACAAATATCATTAAAGTCACTTAAAGAGAGAACTAACATATATAAATACACTCGACTCGAATATTTATAATTTTATTTTCTGTATTTTTCTTCTGCTACTTTCAAATCTCACGTGATTTTTAAAATGTTACAATATATTAACATCTAAATAAGACGTTGATTGTCAAAGTATTTTTATATCAAGTGCTTTTCATTTCGCAACATTTTTAAAAAGATGTTCGTGGAGTGTGAATGTTATCCGAATGTAAAGAGATTTCCGTGAAGATTTCCCGCATTCCAGTGTACAGCGGAAACACCTATATCTTATATCTAGGAATTTCTCCCAAGGGAAATACTGCCGTCGCAACGCCAAGCTGGTTGGGGCTATTTTTGGTATTTTAGGCACATTTATTTCCCCTCTTCTCCCCCTGCAACTGAATAATAAGCGTTAAATGGTTAAATCAACTGAGTCGTTTCTTTAAGACTAGCTGTGCCTGCAATTTCGTTTGATAAATAGCATTTTTATAATACCCATTAGACGGGATTATTAGTTGCAAAGGTATATCATATGTATATACCTTTGAGCCCTGATACCAAGACAGACACAAACTATTTTCTTAAGTTGTCGCGACTAGTATGAGTAATTAAAACTTGTTTTTTACGATTTTAAGTGTGACCTTTTATTTTGTTTTTATGTTTCGGCCACTTTTCAGTAGCCGTGATTACGGAAAACAAATACATATACGTTTTTCGCCATTTCCATAATTTATTCTTGCCACGAGTTGTTTGGAAATGGAAAAGACCACCATTTACCGGTAAGACCACCCTTGTACAAATCTTTAAGTGCTCTGTAAGGGTGTCAAGAGAGTTTTCTGTCAACATATTTATGAAAAGATACAATTACTGTTATAATTTTTAAATAAAAAACATTAAAATCGGTAGAGCTATTTTGGGCTTTCAGACAGACAGATAAAAAATGTTATTTAATTGCATCACATGAGTAGCAGTTGTCACTTGCATTTTGTCTTTTTTTATATACGGACAGATGATAGATTCAATTTTATATATTAGTATAAACTGAGTCGCACACTGAAACGTCAGCGAGTGGTTTCCGCAGTTCGAACTTGATTACTTCCTATTAAAAAAGTCAGTTTTTATTTCGTTTGTAAGAAAGGTACGGAAAAACATTACAATGTCAGTCCAAAAATATATTACAAACATACATAAAAGGTTGGGGAAATAGTCTTTTCGCCTATAGTATGTATGAACTTGTAATAAGATCTCTTTGGCTATACTATTTGTATCTGGCTGATTTTGGTGTCATTAAAAAGTTTTAATTTTGAAGAAGATAATTCCAAATTCAAACTAGGAAAATGTGTGAATCTCATTTGTTTTTCTTATTTTTAAAATAAGTGAATCTAATGAAGAATTTCGATACATTTTAAATTTTTACTACAAAAAAGGTAAAATGCATCACAAGCCGCGAAAAAAATTCGTGATGTTTATGGACCTAATGCAGTATCTGTGAGAGTAGCGCAAATTTGGTTTAAGCGTTTTTAATCCGGAAATTTTGATATCAAAGATGTCTGGTCACCCTGTTACGGACAAAATTGATGCCGATTTTGAAAAAGTGGAGCACGATCGGCGTATAAGTAGTTACGATGTAACTGGAGAACTGGGAATTGACCACAAAACGGTTTTGGCGCATTTGAAAAAAGCTGGGTACACAAAAAAGCTCGATATTTGGGTGCCTCATGAGCTCACTGAAAGAAACCTAATGAACCGTGTACAGAAGGGGTGTGGTTTTTCACCATGATAACGCTAGACCTCACATATCTTTAGCCACTCAGCAAAATTACGAAAGTTTGGCTGGGAGGTGTTAATGCATTCGCCGTATAGTGCTGACCTTGCACTTTCAGATTTTCACCTGTTTCGGTCTCTGCAGAATTCCTTAGGCATTATCAGGTTGACATCACGAGAGGACTGCCAAAACCACTTGTCGCAGTTTTTTGATCAGAAGCCCCAAAATTTTTATAGTAATGGGATCACGTCCCTACCTACAATATGGCGAAAAGTTATCCAACAAAATGGCACCTACATACTTTAGTCAAATGTAAATAAACTTTATAAAAAATCTTTTGAATTTTTATATAAAATGCGAAGAAACTTTTTCCCCAACCTAATATTATCACGCCTATTTCCCATAGGTATAGGCCGAGATTAGGGATCTCCACGTCATATTACTATATCATCTTTTTTTATTCAAATCAGTCGGCGGTAGCCTAAATAAAACTTTAACAATACTCGTTGACAATTGTCATCTTTGTCGTGCGTGACCACGGCCAATGAAAAGCGGCCGAAACGTCGGAATAACTAAAATCAAATAATTTACCGCGCTTAAAACCGTTAAAACGTAGTTTTATTAACAAATATTTCTGTTTTTATTTCTAATTGTATGGGTGTACAATGTACATACCCTCCATAAGCTGCCAATAATGAAGTAAAAGTTATGGCAGACAAGAATGGTCACAGTGACCCCTGATCTATTGCGGGCGCCAAAGATTTATGATAACACCCCAACTTACGGATGTCGCCACCCAGGACTCTGTCGACGATACCCGTCGCGTCCGTATTATGTCTAAACAACGCTATATTCCAACTGAAAAATTGTTTGATGTTTGACTTTGAGAAGGGGCGAACTTTGCTTTCGTAGTTCGGTCTGTTTCAGTTTGTTTGTGGTTAAATAATGTTTTACTGATACATACATATTATTACGCCTGTTTCCTATAAGGGTAGGTAGAGACGATGGACTTCCACTTGTTACTTGACACACATAATTTGCTTCATCTACTTTCGTTAAACTATTCAGACATTTATTTATTTAATTTGTTTGGGAAACAAATTAATTAATATTCTTACATATAAAACACAAAATGAATACATACACACATACACTTTTATTATAGGTATTCTTTACCTGGCTATTCTTTAACACATCTGCGATTTGATCGTGATAAGTTACTGTCTATATTTTACTGATCATGTTATTTATTATTCATTGTGGATGGATGGATTGTGTGAAGGATGATAGGATGATTTGTGGTAACAGGTTCTAAGCTCCTTTAAAAATAAAAGATTTAAAAAAATATATTTGTGGTATGACTGAGGACGTATCACACACCCATCAAATTATAGAGGCTTAAATCAACATTTTGAATCATTGGATTTAAATATCTACTACATAAAAAATACGGTACAAAATTTAATTAATTGATATGTTTAATTAGGTCTCTATAATTCTAAGGGTACGGTATGTCCGAATAGAAGAAGAGCGTGGAAGGAAAAGACATATTGTGCCGACCCAAAATAATTGGGAGAAGATGAAAGAAAAAATAGTTATTATACGAGATTTATTGCACCTACAATGAGTGTAGGTGCAATAAATCTCGTATGGGTTACCTAGTAATTTTGCTAAAAGCAATTATTGTCTTATATTATAATAGTTATGTCCGTCTATCGGGTGCCTTTAAATTTTTTTTGACGTGACAATGTCTTATAATTCGATGGAGCCGGCTGCACGCACGAAAAAACATGACTCATGCGGCGTTACCTCGCTCTGAGGCGTTCCATTTAAGGCTTGAAGTGCAAGCGAGAGCGCGGAACGAGCGACAAAGAGGCACAATCGGCCTCCGCGTTCGGCAGCGTAATTGACATAATTGCATTTATGCGTACAAATAAATGTAACTTGATCAATTCAATTGTGATTTCCATTTACCTCCTTCTCCATACAAAATATCTACCAAACAAATAAAATTAAAATTTTCTTTTGAAAAATGAAACCATTCCATCAGTATTTTCTTATGATTCAACTATCGTCAGTAAACCGACTTTACAGACAACCTATTTTTTTATTAAGGTATTAGATAAGGAGATAACCTATCTTCCCTTACCCTATTTACACTTAGGTACTTAAATTCTAACTATGAAGTGGAAAATTCTAACTTCTTGATATTGTGGTTATTTAAAAATACTTTTAACAGCATATGATTTAAAAAATATGTATAGAATATTGATAAGGTCTAAAGCATTTTGAAATATTAAAAAAAATAGTTTCGTGGCCGAAGGATAAGAACAGGTGACGCTTGTCAACTTTAGGAAACCCTTCATAGGTCGTGATTTTTATGTGAGAAAGATGGGCAATCAAGTAGATGAGGTATTCACTACCTCCAGTTGATGTTGTCGCCTAGAATGTTTCCGGATTTTGATTTGTCTTTTTAGCAAATTGTTAAATTCCGACAAAGGTGAATGCACACCTGCCTGTCATAAAGCGCAGTTTATTACCTTTCCCGCATTTGGACTTCTTTTGTTTACTTCGTGTTTAAAATTTGTAATTAAGAAAAACATTACATTATTATTGCAGGTATTTGTATTATGGCAGTCATTAGGCAGGTGTGTCGAACTGATTCTAAGTAATCCGATCTATGCGGGCTGGTAGCCATATTGTATTCCCCATGGAGAGATCGGCAGTCAAGCGAGGATTACGACACCATGAAGACGTACATTCGATAAGCTATATAGTGACGGACTTTGCGCGTGTTATTGAATTGTGCAGTATTTACTGAATGCGTCCAGTTATATTTTTTTGTACCTGTGTCATATGTGTTTATATAGTTCTAATAAATTCTATAGTGATTCCAACGGCATTTTAATTCGAGTCCCACACTCGTAACAATATCGCAAAGAATAATAAGAAATGAAGGCGTCTCTATAAAAACAGTATTTGGAGGAATTCGGTTTATGTTTACTGTGCGTCCATCGGTCTCTCGGTTGGGGTGGAGGCATGGTAACACAGGCTAACGAGTCCGGACAATGCCTTCTATGCGGGCTACACAGATAAACTTTGAATGGTCACAACTCAATGTACAAACAGATGTCACCTTATACGCTCCCGTATTAAATCAGAATATCGCATGCGACAACATCTATACCCAAAACATTATTGATATAAATGGCATGACGCGGTATGTACTACATAACGTAGTTTGCCCTCGATACCAGAAGCAGATCGGAATGAATGGATCGACTGAGTCTTGCATTGTTAATGCGTTCTAAAATTGCATTACAGTTTAACAGTTGATTTCAAAAGCACTTCAGACAAACGAGACATTCCCATATAATGAACTGCGGTACTTAGTTTATATTTTTTATTGTGTAGCTGGCAAAAAGGCAGATTGCCCAGCCATAGAGAGTTGTTACCGTCCCCTATAAACATTTGCAACTTTGCCTTTGAACGGTTAGTCGATAGAAGGATCAGACAAGAGGAATGGGATAGAAGGGATGGGATATGGGGTTGGAATAGGAGGATGAGATAGGGACGATGGAATAGGTGGAGGGGGAAGTAAGTCATCGGAACTATCACTCATCGCACGAAGCACGATTAGCTCAAAACTAACCGTTTCACGTCAAGATTTTGTGAGAGCAGGGTCCACACAGATCGAGCCAGCCTTTAGAACTGTAATCAGGATACTTATTCATGCTTGGCTCTATTACGTTAAAAAGTTTTATTAAAGAAACAATAATTACCTACTTCCTTCATTTTTTTAAATTATACTACAAAAATTGGTTGTCGATAATTAAATAAATAAAATAACTTAATTAATTTCACTTACATTCTGGAACTCGATTGCAGCGTTATCTACCTGGTTCAAATTTGAATCTAAACCAATCCGGGACCTACTCAAACACACATTTAAAAAAAAAAAAATCTTGGAAACCGATTGCAGCCTCATCTGCCAGGACCAATTGTTAATCTAAACTATTCTCGATTCCACTTGAAGACAAAAAAACATAACAATCAGTCCCACTGTTTAGGATGAGTTTGGCGATGCCATCTACCAGGTTGAATCGTGAATCTAAACCATTCTGGGAGCACCTTGAACACGCACAAAAAATTTCATCAAAATCGATTCAATCGCTTAGGAAGAATTTAGTGACATATTTTTGGGGCAGAAACCCTCGCGTGCGTCCTCAGTACAACACCGTGTTAAAGTTTTATCAGAATCTGATCAATACTTTTAAATATTAATTTTAATATTGGACCAATATACAAACATTGATTTTTATTTATATAGAATTTTTGAGCCAGAAACCTATTCGGGCATCCTCAGAACACCCTACCAAAGTTTCATCCTAATCTGGCCAATGGTTTAGGAGCCCTTCGAGGACAAACATACAAACATTAATTTTTATTTATAGGAGATATTTGTATTATGCTTTGACTATTAATCATATAATTATTAATCATATTAAAATTCACAAAATTATAACATCATGTTCCAGCCAACATGATGTTATAATTTTATTTGTAGTTCTTAATTATAGACGTAGAAACTGATTTTTTTGCGTAAAATATTGTAATAAAGCATATTTCCCACTGACATGTATCCCCTCGGGTCGCTAACAATAATGAAATGACAGGCTATAACGTACGGAAGGATTCCAGGCACGCGTGATGGGCCGTGTTGCACAGATCACGGGAGGGACTTCCGCGAGTATTTCCATTATTACTCGTATTTTTATGATCAAAATAAATATTTCTTCGCATTTGTACTTTAAAGTATTTATGGGTATCTATTAAGGTTTGAGTTTACAAAAAAAATGTATTCATTTAAATTTTTTGTCAACGTATGAATGAAAATTACCACTTAAATGATGTTATCCTGATTAGATGGATCCACAGAATTGAATCAATGTAATTGATAGACACAGAACTGAAAATAGACAAAGGTATTCAATTACTTTTTTTATTGCAGAAGTTCGACAGACGGCCCACTTGATGGAAAGCGGTTACCATCGCCTATGGCCCAAAGATGCTACAAATGCGCTGCTGCTTTTTTAAGGGACACTGGAACCTGGTCACTAATGCCGGAACATAACTCAAGGTTGTTATGGCGACATAATTTAGTTCAGGTGTGGTAGCCATCCAGTATGGCAAATGCCCTACCACCTGGCTGTGGGTTGTCTTATAACCTCTTACGACCGCCCGGCCGCAGGCAATTGTATTCTTTCTCCGTTCCTGAACAAATGTATATTTATATGGATCACTTTGGTTGATTCATCGAAATAGAAGGACAGAAATGAACGGTCTTATAGCGGTTCTATACCTGAAATTAAAACCAAATAAATACCTTACCTTCGGGGCTGAACGTCGACACTGACCGCAGGATTGGTCCACAAGTTTTAAATCGCTCAACGCGCTATGTAGCGATCTATGATGGGTGTTTATCTTACGTATAGAATTAAAATTAGCAAGTTGAAGAGGCAGTGGGCCGGTCACGTCTGCCGTAGGACCGATGGCCGTTGGAGCAGACGAGTCCTGGAGTGGAGACCGCGTCTCGATAAACGTAGTGTTGAACGCCCTCCTGCCCGATGGACTGACGACCTGCGTAAGGTCACCGGTAGGCACTGGATCAGAACCTTGGAGGACAGTGGCGCCGACTTAGGGGGGCCTGCGTTTAGCAGTAAACTGCGATTGGCTGATGACGAGGTGTCTATAGAAAATTTAATCTATTGTAGAAGTGTCTTTTGTTTTTTACATTTTTCGGGTTTGTCTGTATATTCGGGATTCACGCAAAACTACTAGGCCGTTTTCTTTGTCCGACAGCAGATTCCCGGATTTAAAATTGGCTGTACTTTTGATCTGGGGAATCCCGTGGGGATTTTCTTGAAAGTTTCTTCTGTGTAAAACAACTGTGGTCTTTGCTACCCAGCTAACGTGGAGGATATCGCAGGCAAATCTTAGTTTAGAATATAATTATATATAGCAGTGGCTAAAATATTTTTTACCTATGTAAGTTCGACTTCCAGTGTAATCTTTTGTGTGCTAATTTTATATATATATATATATATATATATATATATATATATATATATATATATATATATATATATATATATTCTCATAATAGAACGTAACGGAATAAAAGAAAAAAAAGAAAATTGCCTTTAATTATTACTGCAACACGACACGGTCGATAGTAACTGGTAGTAATCAAGGTTAAACTTTACAAGTTGTCTACTACGTTTAAACGAAAACGGGTTTAGTGTCGATCGAAACATCGCCGATAATGGACTTCATAAACAAAGTTGTCGTAGTAACCGGTGCCAGCTCAGGTATTGGCGCTGATGCAGCTGTCATGTTTGCGAAGCAATCGGCCAAAGTCGTTCTTGTGGGAAGAAATGAACAAGCTCTAAATCAAATCGCAGAACAGTGTGAGTTAGCGAAGGGCATCAAACCATTAATCGTCATAGCTGACGTCACTAATGATGGTGATTTGGAAAATATTATTACACAAACTATTGAAACTTTTGGAGGCATCGATGTTCTGGTAAACAACGCTGGTGTGGGATTCAACGGAAGTATTCGAGATGGTGTAGAGCTGTTCGATCGTGCAATTTCATGCAACCTACGATCAGCATATTTACTGACAAGCCTCGCGACGCCGTATTTAGTCAAAAACAAAGGAAATGTGGTTAATGTGTCAAGTGTTGCAGCTATGAAACCAATTAAGGATATTCCTTTTTTACCGTATTGTATATCGAAAGCTGGTATGGATATGTTTACTAAGTGTCTTGCATTGGAACTTGGTCGCGACGGTGTACGTGTTAATTCTGTTAACCCTGGAGGTACGAAGACCCCCTTCATCGAGGCCGCTGGATTTAGTAAAGAAGACGCCGACAAACTCGTTGAGCATCGCAATGAATTTTATCCACTTCGCAAAATGGCGGAAAGTGAAGAGGTTGCCGACCTAATTCTTTATCTATCAAGTGATCGCGCCCGCAGCATTACTGGTAGTATTTTTGTTATCGATAATGGCGAAATGTTGGTGTGATGGGTTTTTACGAGGTCCATCGATTGCACGGTAATGGTCGCCTATATAATAAATTGACATTCTCACAATATTAGATGCTTGATATTACATTTTTAAATTTAAACTCATTTTCATGTATTTAAACCTATTTTCGCTATTAAGATTAAATTTTATGTTTATGACAAAAGTAAATTACGTATAATCTATGTGTTTTAGATTGTGTATAAAATGTTGGTACACAACAATGTAGTACTTAGAGATATTAATACATTACACAGCTGTGAAGCATATAAAATAAATTTAATACACCTATGTATGTAGTGTTATTGAATTTTTCCTCTGTCACATAAACATGTTTGCCAGGATATTGCGTACATACGAGAAGGCAGGGATAAGAATGTATTGTATGGGAATTTAGTGAACAACATAAATAGGTCAGAAAGTAAACCAGTGGGTTAATATCGTGAATGTCCACCCATTAGTCTTCATTTTGCATGCAGCCGGCTGGACGTGGAGTGAAACTTACGGCAGACGTAAATGAGAAATAATGACTTCATACGTTGTTTCTGTATAAGAAATTATGAATGAAAATTACGGATGCAACTCTGAATTAGGTAAGGCTGGTAATCTTACATATCCACAATTATACTCGTATTTGTCGATTTCCTATTTCCTTTATACTCACTCTTTCTTAAATAAAAGAAAATAATTTAATTCTTAAAGAATAAAATTTAATTTATTCCCCTGTTATATTAAATTTTAAATCAAAATAATTGTTATTTTATGATTTTGTATTACTTGTTCTTTAATTGACTCTTCTGAATGTCGAAGTTAATGTCTTTTTTTTAGGGCAACCTTGAATAGTTGTGGCAGTTTGAAGTTAATAATAAACTTGGACGTCATCAAATACAACAGGTGTTTGCTTTAATGAATTGAATTAACATATATTGCTTTCTTAATGAATTGATTTTACCGATATTTGAGATCTACCAACTATCCCTGGACAAGCGTGGCGAATATGATGTCCTATCCTGTGATGTAAATCCCTAAAACGAGGAGCTGATTTCAGAAGTGGGACATTAGGGAATATTTTAGCACGATAACGTCTAGAATATAAGGGATTCCTGAGAAAGCATGAGCAAAATGTATCCTTGGCCAATAGAAACGGTAGTCGTAAAATAGAAGGCCATCATACTGGTAAAGGCACTAGACAATTTAATTAAAAGATACAATTAATTTAAATTTTGAATAATATTTATGATACTGTAGAAGTTTTTATCGTGATGTGTTAGTTATTGTAATAGTACATATTAAGTTTATTAATTATGTAACACTATTTTTTATTAAAATCGATTTATATAGAAAGCCGTGAACATAAATAAACATACAATGAGACTCAATATTACATCTGTGACTTTATTTGCGTGAAACGAATATTTGAATTCAAATCTTCTAAATCTTGTGCGATATAGAAATAGCCCCTTGAGAGGTTTCGGAGAACTTTTAGACAGACAGAAAAAAAGGTGATTAGGACTCTTATATAATATACATACAAGTATAACTGTTTTTACTTAAATTTTGGTATCAATATTGAAATCACAGACAGACTCTTTAATTTTATTTATTGTAGATGTAAATATGTAACACGATAAATTGGTAGAGTGACCGCGTTTGTATAATGAACGAAAAATAAAAAAAATCAAATTGGGACCGGCAAATCTCGTAATTATTTTACAGTATATATAGTCATTTTTAGAATTTTTATCTGTCTGCCCGCTAGGGCGTCATGTAAAACGATTTAAAGTCAAACACGACACAGACCTAGCTTATATCCCGGATTAATACAGGGTACTTTTTATCCCGGATCTCGAACGAAGTTTCTCTGGTACATGCTTTTCCATGCAGGAACGGACATACTATTTAATGCGTCCGAACGGTCTATCGTAACAGACGACTAATTAACCCATAGTCAGGTGGTAAGGTATTTGTCCATCTGTATGGCTTCCATCTCTGGTCTAGAATACTGGTCAAATAATCTTGAGCTGTGTTCCGGCATTAGTGGCCTTTTGGAGACCAGCAGAATATTGGTAGCATCTTTCATGTCACAAACGTCTATAGGCTATGGTAACCGTTACCCATCACGTGGGCTTTCTGCTTGTCTGCTGAACTCATGTATAGAAAATGCTATTAAAAGAAAAATTCATTATTACAAAGTAAGTATTAGTTACACGAGTTGTGTATTATATTATTAAATGAATAAATAATGTGCCATGCCAAAGCTCCTTTATGTGGGGAGACAGTGCAGTACGTGTGAAACGTGAGAGCGGACCCCTTCGAGGGATTTGTAGGTCCGGATTTTTCAATGTTTATTTGCACTTGTAAGTGCTGACGGCGGGCTATTATTGAAAAGAAAAATAGTGTTAGTTCCCTCTCTTTTGAGAAAATTATGATTATGTTATAAAATAAATTTATTAAGGCCGAATACAGTTTTTGAGGGGAACTTGGAGGACAGCAGTGCAGTGCAACAACAGTGCAGTTTTATTTAAAAATATGTAATATTGGTTAAGAATTGCCTATGCTTGTAAGAAATTCATTGTTCTTAGGCTAGAATTATTATTATGTATTTGCGTTGTTTAGTGAAATATGCTTCTACTCGTTTGGCGTCAGTTAAAAACTACTATTTGGCTGGGGTTACTGTTCTTGCTTCATTAAATATTATTTTAAAACTTGAATATTTCCGCACATTTGACCTCGGCTAGATACACAATTTAAATTTAAATACAGAATTGTGTAGAGCTATATACAAAATACATACAAAGAAGATTAACCAAAATATTTAAGGCAAGCAACCAATTTTATGTATATACTGTTCCACTTTTCCATAAACGGTATCTTGTATAATCCTATATACCATGTTACTCCCACCACTAGTGGAAATGTATTCAGTCCTATATGCTACCACGCATACACCATTACACTAGTGAAATAAGTAGTTGTTCAACAATTAATTTACTTCATTGAAAGCTTATTTTATGGGAGGTGAAACATTACGGTGAAACTTGCAGGCTACGTCTCTGACGTAATAATAGAATAGTATATACTTTATTGCATTCATCTTAAAGTTGTATCTATTGAAACATTTTATGAATACTAGGAATCAAATACTAGTACTTAAGTTATCTTAAGAGCAATACAAAGAAAAATCATACGAGTAAATGTTTGCTCTCAAAATAACAAAATTTTATGCAATGCCACCTTTATGAGTAAGCTCTATAGTGGGTTAGTTTATTTTCTGGGACATAATGTATCCTATGACCATTCCCGATCATACCATATTTCAATAAAATCGATACCGTGGTTTCTCATTGAAAGCGTAATAAACAGACAGAACTTTAGCATTTATAATATTAGCATAGATGTCACGGTAGATGAATACTTTTCAGAGTTAAATTTTTACTAGGTTATTGTTGATTTCCTTTATCAATGGTGTCATAATTAGGAATGCCGAAGACCGCGCGAAGTGGAAGAGGAAGTAGGAAAGTGGGCCTCGGGCTTCATGGTAGATGCGAGGAATGTACCTATAGAACAATAATGATGTTATTTTAGGTATTCTTTCTTACCAGGTAATAAATAGTAGATACCTGTAGTCAGTTTTTACGCAGAAAATTATAATTTATTACTCCAGGGCATTCTTTCGCACTTAGGCGTAAAGAGCTAGTAATATTAAGAATATAACGTTGTTGTGAGCATTAAGAGATCAATCGCAACAAGAAAAGGAATTTCATGCAACATTTTATTCCGTCGGTGGCTTTAACGGGCCCTGATGTAAACGTAATAAGCCAAATGGCTCTTCTTTGCCACTCGGGTGTATGGATGGCACTCCACGTCGCGGTGTAAAATATTTTTATGCTTTATTACATTAATGTCTAGCAATGTAACTGTGAAGACACCTGTACTCTCTACTGGTGATATTTTTTCTGAACAATAAAATCATGCACGCATGTTTTGAATTTAAAATGGGTTAATATTGTAGGTTTCCGTATCACTCTCTATTTTAACTGAACTGTCAGGAAGATAGCTAATAATAGTTAATTTTTTTAACTAAAATGCCTAAATTATACCTTTACTTACTTATTATATCTTTAGCATGGGTAGCATATTTTAGCATAGCAGCTTTTGGCCTGGGGGGGGGGGGAGCATTGCTTGCCTTATACGCAACACGAAACACCTTTTATAACCGATTTAAAAAAGAGGTTCTCAATTCGTCCTCTTTGTTTTGTATGCTCGTTACTCGATTTGTCCGTGAATTGTGGAGCGATTTTCAAAGTTTTTTCTTTATTCGTAAGCTTCTTAGGTGGCCCCGGTGACGAAGACAAGATATGGTGAGTGCATTCCAGGGAAATCGAGAGTAACCCTTATTAAAGAACGCCGAGCGCCTACATTCTTCGAAAAAAGGCTTGTATACGCGTGCTAGTGTTACATTTTAAACAGGCACTTAATTTGTTTATGCATTATACGCGATTTTCTGTCAACTGAGGGCCGATTTCACATTGTTTTTTTATTTATTCTAAAGAGTATACTTCCAAAATGTTCTCCAACTATAATGTAAACAAAAATTAATCACACAAAACCAACTTCAAATTAAAATGTAAAACAGAAATATTTACCCAACTTCTTTCTACAACATCTTGAAGTCGGTGCGACGTAAAACATAAAAGTAGCTATATTTTTCAAATTTGTTATTGTTTTCAAATGTTACTTGACGACTAAACCAGACCAATTGAAGTTATCTTTAAAAAACAATGGCATATGAATCGCAGTTGTTTATAGTACCCTGCTATAATTCAAGATAAGATAAATATTGTTATGTTTTTGCATTAAATTTATGTAATACGAAGTTCAGTGTTATTTGATGAACTGGAAGAGATGGACTTCATTAATAAAGTTGTCGTAATAACTGGTGCTAGTTCCGGGATTGGAGCTGCCGCGGCTGTATTTTACTCAAAACAATCTGCTAAATTAGTGCTAGTTGGAAGAAACGAAGAGGCTTTGAACGATGTCGCTAAACAGTGCGAGGAAGCTAAAGGCATCAAACCATTAGTTGTGAAAGCTGACCTCACCGTAGACGAAGATGTACAAAACATTGTAAAGAGCACAATTGAAGCATTCGGAGGTATAGATGTGCTAGTAAATAATGCTGGCGTGGGTTTTCAGGGAACTATTCGCGATGGTATAGAAATACTCGATCGTGCTTTTGCCAGTAATTTGCGGTCCGCATACTTGCTTACCAGTCTCGCAACACCCTATCTCATCCAAAGTAAAGGCAATGTTGTGAACATCTCCAGTGTAGCTGGTATCAAACCAATCCCAAAATTGAAACTTCTACCATATAGTGTCACTAAGGCAGGAATGGATCAATTTACAAGATGTGTTGCATTGGAGCTTGCACCGTACGGTGTTCGTGTGAATTCTGTAAATCCTGGATGCACTAAAACTCCTTTCCTAGAAGCCGCAGGATTCAGTGAACAAAATGCAACCAAAATATTTGAGAACTTATGCAAAAATAATCCTTTGCGTAAAGTGGTGGAACCTGAAGAAATAGCAGAATATATTATATATTTGTCAAGTGATCGTGCGAGGAGTATTACGGGATCGATAAGAGTGATTGATAACGGTGAAATGCTTATATAACTTATATTCATATTTTAATAAAATAAAATAATCTATGAGCGTGGTTTAATAAAATTGTTTATTTATAATAATACTAGCAGTCCCGGCAGATGTTGTTCTGCCCTGAAAAAATATAAAAATCTAGAATCGATTCCAGCGCAACCTACCAGATCTAATTGTGAATATAATGGTTTATATCCGGGATCCATCCCGGGATCGAATAAAACACATTGTAAAAAGATCTTCTAAATCCTGGAACCCGATTAAAGCGCCACCTACCAGGTCTAATTGTGAATCTAAACCATTCTAGTATGTCACTGATTTGCAGTGGACATCAATTATTTATTACAAATAAGCTATAAGCGTGCATGACGTGAACTGTCGATTGCTGAAGAAGTCAGAGTTCCAAACCTATAATAATCTTTTTTAAAGAAAAAAAAATATATATGTCGCAGAACGGCCTCGTTCTCACGACATCTTTAGTTATTGCTGGTTTAGTGGGCGTCATCAGGATAAAATGCGAGCATAAAACACAATAGCCACGGTTTATACACTTTTAATTTAGATTAAAACATTATTTCGACATAGTTTAGACCGAGCAGCGGGTTCAGGGCACCCGCTCATACTTCCAACTACAATACTCTCTTTAAAATACTCCATGGTCCAACTCGACCTGTTGCCACCAATCAAATGTGTCACAAAAACTCCTCAGTCTACCCAAGTAGATATTACTCAAAGTATAGAGGGCGCTGACCCCGCTCCGCCATATGCTCTGCTCTGATTGGTCGTTTATTAAATTACAATATTCATAACTTTTATAAGGTTAGAACGATCTTTAAGTTATAGAAACATTCAACAAATCAAATTAAATTACATTAAGAATTTTAGAAGTAATTAAAATGTAAACAAATGATATCGTGCGTTATACATCCAGTTAACGATACGTCATATCGTCATAGTCATAGCTTCCCTCCGACATAATATATAATATTTTTTCAGAGAAATTTTTCGATATATTCATAGTTTTCTGCTATTTAGGGTTTTGGAGACAAATCCAACAAATCAAAGATTATGAAAATCGGTCCGGCCATTCATGATTTATAAATTTGTGTAACCAACCTGAATTTGTTTTACATGTATGGATTTTGTGGTTACGTTAAAGCAGAAATTGTTATTAGAGACAATATTTTTTAACCAATCAGCAGTTATCTATCACAGTGAACAGGACATTGGCAAATATGTCTTCCCCTGATAAAAAAGTGTCTACATCCACAAGCAAACTGTCAAGGCACGATCGACAATAATTAGTTGGAGTGTTGAGTGCGGAGGAAGCTCAAGATTGATGGCACGGGCACAAAGGTTTGTCGGTGATAAATTGCCCAATATTAGGTCATGATTTGGGGTGAGTATTTGCATATCGGCTTCACTATCGGCCTTGCATTTTTGTCTGATGGGTTGCTCCGAACATCTAAAGTGAATACCAATTGGGCTGTTTGACGAATACTCCGGATTTTATAGTTATTGGAGCATCTACTGACTGAAACTGGACATTTATTACATTTATTTATTTATTTACTACTAGCAGTCCCGGCAGACGTTGTCCTGCTCTGAAAAAATAAAAATCTAGGACCCGATCCCAGCGCCACCTACCGGTTCCAATTGTGGATTGAAATCATCCGGGGGGTCCCCTCAACAACTCAACACACACAACAGAAAATCACCAAAATCGGTCCAGGTGATTACGAGGATTCTAGAACCTGATCTCAGCGCCACCTACTAGTTCCAACGGGATACAAAGTATCCTATGTCCGTTTCCTGGTTTTAAGCTACCTCCCCACCAATTTTCAGCCAAATCGGTAGCGCTGTTCTTAAGTTATTAATTGTGTAACTTACACGACTTTCTTTTATATAATTATAAAGATTAACAACAATATTACCATAAGAGACTAAATAGTACAAAATATTATAAATATAATATACATCTAAACCAAAAAGAATTATGATACAGAAAACAGAAATATAAATAGTACCCAAGTTAAATACACCAAAATTAATTATCCAATCTATCACAACAATGTGACACTTCTGACGGGAAAACTAAACAAAAATAAATGATTAGATCTAAATATAAACATTACCTTCTTTTTGAAGCTTATTAATAATTTTCAAAAAACTGATGGTTTAAATATTTGTTTAGTAGAAATAAAAATGTAAATGTCACTAAAATATTTGATGTAGGTATTTCTACAACGACGCAAATATTCATTTTGTCCGTAGTTAGTTTTGGAAACAGAGGTAACAAACAGTCTGTGTGAGGAAGAATTACTAGGGTAACGCTGTGGTACATGGCCATTCAAAGACTAAGTTAAAGGAGAACAATTGATAATGGAATTTATTATATCGTTCTAAAAGTCATATAGAGGTAGTGCCTATTTTCACTAGTGAGATAAAATGTAGACAAGCTGCGGTATAATCATTGAAATGGTTTTTAAACTTGAAGTTCAAATGTTTAAATGAGAAGTTTTTGGATACGTTAAATATTGGTTATCCTATAATCCTATATCCTATAAATATTATAAACACGAAAATTTGTAAGAATGTATGTATGAATGTATGTCTTTCACGAAAAATCTACTGAATGGATTTTGATGAAATTTTACGGTAATATAGCTTACACATCAGAATAACACATAGACTATAATTTGTAAGATATAGTTTGAATTAACCAAAACATAACGATTTTCCATCACAATGCAGGTGAAACCGCGGGCGCAGCTAGTATGAAATAAAAGCGTTTTATGATTAGAGAAAAGACTTTCCATAATCTAAACAACAAGGCAAGCAGATAATTCTCGGTTCCCATTGCAAGCTATCTTTTCTAATATTGTACTATAGTTTGTAATGTCAAAGTCAAATACATAACTTAAAGGGAGTAATGGGTGGAAAAAATATTTTTTTTGGTACACATATCATTCGGATAATTTATTATAAAATAAATAAACACGAAATATCTATATATTAAAGTCTTATTATACATATAATCATTGTGTAAACAATTCTAAACCTATCCAGATGTAAGAATTTCATTTCTAGCTAAGTACTTTTCATTGCATTTATAGTATACCGCAATGTGTCTATTCACGATAAACATTTTCCTCTAATACATTTAAATGTGTTTGAATCTGCATGTGAAATTGATCGGACACAGAGGATTTCTTCCATTTAGCTCATTGAAAATAGCTCTAATGCTCCACACTATACGGTTCAGATTGAAGGTCGCCAAATTCTAGAACACTTAGTTCGGTTATTATGCAAATCATGTCCTACGGAAGTGCCGCAACGTTACATAGTTCCCTCCACTTGAGAGGCAAATTATGATAAATTAAATTCCACAACATTCAAACAGTTTCAGAGCGTAAACACTATCTATAGGAGTGTATAAGTTTATATTTAGTGGATATGCAGATAAATAATTGTTCTATGCTGTTTATTAAATGATTTATTTATACTTTTTACATAAATATTAACGGGCCTAGCAGACTGCCAGACGAAATAAAATTTCGAACCCGATTGCAGCGCCACCTACCGGGTGCAATTATGAATCTAAACCATTCTTGTATCCACCTGAACATACACAAAAAAAACCATCCAAATCGGTACTACAGCCGTTTAGGAAGAGCCACATAATAAGAAAATTTTTTATATATAAAGACTAGCGGCCCCGGCAGACGTTGTCTTGCTCTGAAAAAATAAAAATCTATGATCCGATCCCAGCGCCACCTACCGTTTCCAATTGTGGATTTAAACCATCCGGGGACCCACCCACTCAAACACACAAAAAAATCACCAAAATCGGTCCAGTTGATTAGGAGGATTCTAGAACCTGATCTCAGCGCCACCTACCGGTTCCAACGGGATAAAAAGTATCTTTCAAGTTGGATCAAACTGCACACGGTGTGGAAAGTTGATTAAAATCGGTTAAGTAGTTTAGGAGTCTATCGCGGACAAACAACGTGACCCGTAATTTATATATATTAAGACAAGTTGGATCAAACTGCACACGGTGTACAAATTTGACTAAAATCGGTTATGTAGTTTAGGAGTTCATCGCGGACAAACAACGTGACACGTAATTTATATATATTAAGATTAGCAGGCTTGTAAGTTATTTTTGCCTTCTATTTTTCATTGTGGAGTTTTATTTCTCACAACTAGACATTTCCATTGTTTTTAAATAATGGTATTGTGCCTCAGGTGTTTTATTATGGGAATTCAACTTGAATTGTTATGATTAACATAAAGTTAGGCACTTGACTTTTTACAATAAAGTAACACCAGATACTATATTGCGAAAAGTATAAAAACCGCTTCTTTTCATGTTACGTAACTGCTGAATTAATGTTTAGCAAAGTCAGAAGTAAACCTACTCGAAAATAGCGTTAACTCCGGCACAGGGTATTTTGGGACTACAAACACCATACGAAATTTCGGCAGCACCACTGACACAGTTTGTGTTTCATCAAGCCCTGAAAGGGTTCCACAGACGACCTATTCAAGGGAGAGGATGAGCAAACAACGCCTCAGATCATGTATGTTTACGATCCTCTAATTTCATCCAATCACCGGCGTTTGCGAAATTTCCAACACTACAGCGATTAAATGCGGGTATATTTACCTGTAAATAAGGAAGTCAGAAATGAGGGTAAATAAATTAAGCATATTCAGGAAGAAAATTGTAAATGACATTTATTATTAAATTAGCAAACATGTTTTCATACTATCCGGTTGGAAGGACCTTAAACAAAGTTGTTATATATTACAGGGAACTCAATTATTTTGTAAACATACGTTATATGAAATATAATTTTCCGAAATGTTATGTATGTTAAAGAATTATGTTTCGTATTTTTAATTACATATATTCTTACAAACATTCATATTACGAAAACAGGAAAATCAAATATTTACCAAAAAACGATGATGTTTACAAGCTAGCTGACGTAATAAAAATAAATGAAATTATTGTACATAGTATGTATTTTGCTCAGCATTACGCTGACTATTGAGAGTTTTTCAAATAATAATTATTATATCTGTATTCATATTACGTAAACTAAAAGGTAATATTATAGCAAAATTGTAAGCCAAGGCTATCGTTATTAAAAGTTATCATGTTGTTTAATTAAAATAAATTATATTTATATAATTTATACACTATTGCACCTATTTTGTCTTTTTGTACATTTTCTGAATTCCTAAAAGACTTTGTTTCATGACACAAAAACAAAATCACAAAAATCGCTCCCGGTGGTTAGGAGGATTCTAGAACCCGATCTCAGCGCCACCTACCAGTTCCAACGGTATAAAAAGTATCCTATCTTTCAAGTTGGATTAAACTGCACACGGTGTGTAAATTTGATTAAAATCGGTTAAGTAGTTTAGGAGTCCATCGCGGACAAACAACGTGACACGTAATTTATATATATTAAGATAAAATGTACTTCCATAGATATAATATATATTAATCTATACAGATATATAAAATTGAAATGTCTGTCTGTAATATCAAAATAAAAATGCGTAAAAATCAGGGAGGATCATTCGGAACAGGATATTCCGAAAATGCAATTTTTAGAATTTTTGTCGGCCTGTCTGGATATTCCAGTTAATCTCTGAAACGGCTGGACCGATTTTGACGAGACTCAGTCACGGATAGCTAATGTTATAAGAAATAACTTAGACTGCTTTTTTTAAGTTTTCGCAAAAAAAAAACAGGCAGATGATGTGTCGTCGTCATGGGCACAGCTAGTAAAATATATAATTGTTGAACAATGTGTATGTTTCATAAATCAAACACTATAACAGTATCTGTATGGTATAAATGAATATGTCCATTGATAAAAGTATTTTTGTGTAAAGAAAATGTCAGTCCATGCTCTTTTACGGTAAATAGTTCGCTTGTAAGAAAAGGTTCATTTAGGAAGTGCGTTCATTATGTTCTGACAGATTTGCGAGCCATGCTCCATCAATCCAATTAGTTAGAATCAAGAAAAATCACGAAGAGCCGAAAATTCTTTGAGGCGAGGAGCCTAAAATAATCTTAGCAAGCAAAGTGTATTATTCAAATTAGTTTCATTAGCGGCAACGGCCATTTGCGAGACAACTTAAAACAACATCATTTATTTGAGAAATATGTTCTCTCAAGTGTTTTAGACAAAGCAGGTGAAGCGTGCTTTTATTTCTACTCGAAAAAAAATTCTGGTAAAATAACTTAGTTCTCTCTTTTCTTTCACCATATCCCAATTATTTGGGGCGGCACAATATGTCTTTTCCTTCCACACTCCTCTACTCTGACTACATCTTCTATCACACCACATATCATCATATAATCCTTCACACAATCCATCCATCTTTTTTTGGTCTACCTTTACATTTGTACCCATCTATCTTGTAGCTTACATTCTTTTTGTCACGTGACATTCATCCCTCCTCATTATATGCCCATACCAGCTTAATCTTCTTCCTCTCAATTTTTCAGTGACGGATGCAACTTTTAAAGATTCTCTTTTGTACTCATTTCTCACCTTATCCATTCTTGTAACACCACACCTCCATCTCAACATTCTCATCTCAGCTGAGTGGAGACGTTTATTACTTTAGTCACCCAACATTCCGACCCATATAGCATGACCCATATAAAATAACTTAGCAATCAGATCAAATATAATATCAACGCTTAAATTCCCCATGCTGCGTTTGGAGCTCCCCATTTTTAAGGACCCAGGTAGCTCGGTGGGTTTCATTCACCGTCGAGTTTGAAACGCGACTGCATTAGGCACTATTATACCGCGCCTTGTGACACCAAATATTGTGAACAAAATCTATGCAAGATGTAATTTACTGGGTGAAGCTGCTTGCACGATGCCATCTGCATTTTTGTGTATAACGGTTTGCCAACCAACTTACATAATAAATGAGGGTTCCACGCCAGATAGGAAGTAATGGTGTGTACTCAAAGCGACACGAAAAAATACTCACGACCACCATTAATTTTCATTTCGTTGTATGAACGTGGATTGGTGTGTTAAGGAAAGTGACTGCGAAATGAGAGTTATGTCTGAAGTCACTTCATTTCCCTTATGAAATGTTTCTCCCTGCATAAATACCCACTGAAATTTCCCGAAGGTACCAATGGAGTTTCTAAAGAATTCAACATGTGTATATTAGACAGGAGCGCTTGTTTAATTTCAAATATCATTTATAGTTAAATGATTCACCTGCCGCTATTTTATTTTATACAGCAGACAGATTTTTGCAATGCAGAGATTTCGAGTTCGATTACTTAATTAGTATATTAACATTCCGTAATTTCTATTGTCTGGGTATCTGGAATCATCACCAGAGGTATTCGCTGTATGTAACATATACACCAAAAATAATTTGCTTAGTTTCAGAGTAAAAACTATATATTACACAGCTCTACAAAAAAAAAGTTTTATTTTGTTGCCCTGGATATCATCGCAAATTTTTACGTTTTCAAGTGCCCAAATTACGAATATATTCATGAAAGTTCTCAATGTGCTCGTATTTTCATGATTTTTGCATATCTTATATTTTGAACAATTAATTACTGCTGGTCTTTGAAAAGAGATTGTCCCCTGAAAGATTATAAAAGAAAAGCTCATAAAAGGCGTTTTATAGAAATATAAAATATATTTTCGACATTTTCCTCTTTATTTACTTCGATGTATCCTAATTTCTCAAAATATTCCTGACATTATAAATATATCTGTTATTTTATTTCTCGTTTTTTGATTTTTTGTAATGTAATATGAAAATAAAGATTTAAAAAAAACAGAGCAAATCTAACAAAGTCAATGATAGTTTCATGAATTGTTTGCATAAATGGACCCAAAATCATTTTCATATCTAGGGCAACAAAACCACTGTAGACCAGTGTTATAAATATATTCGTCTGCCGACATATTAGTATTCGTATTTGATATATCTAGTACGAAAATTATGCGAACGAAGTCGCGTGGGTATCTATAGCTATCCTGCCACTTCACATTATTAATTTTATACACACCTTACAAATATATTCTTTCCCGATACCGTAAAACAGAATTGGTAATGTGATTATCTTGTAGGCAGAGATCTTGGTATATAACCGAATATCACGTGAATCCCAAATTCTGTGTCGAATTTTAACAAAAGATAGCCAGCCGTCTTTGATACGCCAGAGAAATAGATATACAAATCACGTCAACGAAATACCTTCATAAACTGACACAAGATGGACAAGCATTACCTATTTCGAAGGTAATGGCCATATTTGCATAGCCTGTGGAGACGTTATAATATGAATAGAATATCCAACCGTGACCTGTACAATTGAATAATTAGGTAGTGTTTGGAATACAAACCGGAATTGTAATTACATATGTGTCCCGGAGGCGGATAATCACCTACAGTTAATATAATATTAATTTATGGATATATATCGTATTTCTAGCCTTCTATGCGCCTTATCTATAAATGAAGGTGTTCTAGACTCGAATGTGACGGACACACTCGTCTAAGTAATATACTAATGAAAAAACTAATAAAGGTAATTTTGTGTATTATGATCAGGGCGTTCCATTAGTAGCTTACAACGCTCAAGATGCTCCGTTAGCCGTTCCAGAAGGCGACCGCAGTTGTTGTTTTCGTGGCGAAAACGTCACTAATGACGTCATAAGTTTCGATCACACGACGCTCACAACGACCCATGTCAAGAGGTGGGTCGAATAACCGTTCCACTTGGGTTTACGATTGTAACGCCGGCAAGCAAATGGAACGGGAAAAATCGCGGTTGTGAACGTGGTCGTTGTGAGTTCCTAATGGAACGTAGCCGTTGACCACTGGATTTTGTTGAGATGACGGGGAAGCCCCGGCAACGGTCACAGCTGTCAAAATTTAAATCGCGTGTTCCGTTTCGAGCAGTATTCCCGCTGTATATTTTAGCATTCATTCATCGTGAACAAGGCTTAAAAGCAAAGAACTAAAAGTAGTACTCTGAAATTTTTCTAACACATACAAATAAATAAAATTAGACCAGTCCATATCAGGCAAAGGATTACAATACAGTTCGTTTCCCTAGAATGGGGAGACCTAAACCCAGTTGAAGATGGATTTTCTACTGCGCTTATTTTTTATTTTTGAATGAAGTAATAAATTGATTAGTATTTGGCTGCCCGCGCACAACAAAAAGTTCTTTTTTCTACGAAACCATAACAAGGCATTCAATCGGAAATACCCTATACCTGTCTAAAAACCAATGATAGTCACTGGCAAAATAGTAGGAAAACATTTCGAAGCCGCATGGCCGTTTGGGTACTATGTAAGGACGACGGTTTCTGTCTCTTAATTTCGATAGTAATGGCTCAAAAAAATATACGAAGTAAACCGTAACAATATTTTTATATAACATTTCTATTCGGATATTAAAGCAGTTATAAACGTCAATAGATAGATAGATAACACTTTATGGTTGACCAAATAAACGATTACAATATTATTTTGTTTAATACAATAGGCGGCCTTATCGCTTAATGCAATCTCTAATTTCAGTTAATATTATTTTTTAAATTAGTAATGAGTCGTAGTGATGAAGTGGATGTAGCTTAACGGTTAGCGCACGCGTCCCCAACTTAAAGGGTGCGGGCTGAGAATCCTGGCCGGAAACCATACTCCCCTTAGGCACTTTTCTGACCCAATGTGCATATTGTTACAATTACCACGTGCTTAAGGTGAAGAAAAACATGGCGATGAAACCTGCTCATCGACATAACCGAGTCAAATATGCCAAGCCACCTTGAACAAGGTTGGCGGGTATACTGTCCATTCCCCTATAATGGTAGGCCTGAGCCAAGCAGGGGGACGTTTATGGGCTTTATTTATTATACATCTTTAATATTATGAAATTTAAAAAATACTGTGTCTGTTAATTGAAGCTACTTAAAAAAACAACTGGAATATATAAAACGATTTTTATTTATTTATTGTGTGTTCGGGATTCATGAAAAACTACTGGGCCGATTTCGATGCGGTCTTCGCTGATTGACAAAAATTATTAAACTTAAAATCTGCGCTAATTTTTATCCTTTTGATACCTTGAAGTACCTTGATAATTTATTTGGGAATAATTTAAAACTGTCATAATAAAAATAAAATCGAATTCCAACGTGATGTTTTCACTGATCGATAGCAAATTATGTGTAGTAAATTGTGGGATTTTTTATGCCGAAAATTTGGTGGGAATTTCTCCAGGAGCGGTTTATAATTGTTCGAGTGCATAAAAAATAGCTTATTATATTTATATATTTTAAAGGTTGCGGCACTTTGTGCCCCGGAAATCCCGCAGGAATTTCAATTCAAGCGTGGACGAATTCGCGGGCATATCCTAGTATATTATAAATAAGTAGTTATGATAGTCATAACAAGGTCGACAACGATTCTGTAATTTTTACCCAATTTTGGTCTACTTTCGACTAAAACAATATTTCGCTAACATATTTTAAGCCACATATATTTGGTTTTTGGTAAAGTTCAAAAGTGATTACTTCATGTGAATTGATTGTCCATTTCTTTCCCGAACAACAAGGTATTAAGAAAATTGAGCGGAATGGCTAAGGTTTGTAATTTATCAGGAGTCCTCTCGAGAAAGGAAATCTGGACAATCACTCTTCACAATTATCCTCGATTTTTTTTGGAGGAGACTAATTAGTTGAATGGACTGATGTGTTCAAGGTAATTAACTTTAATGATAAATGATGGACGTTTGATCCCCCTCACGTATAAATATCCCTTCTTTATCACGATATCGGATGGAATTAGGACTTACTTTTATATATTTATAAGATAAGTCTATAAAAAAACAGTATGATTGCGGTAATTCCTGGCCAGTTACATCAAACAAATATATATTGAGACTGACTGAAGATTGATGCATAGAACAATAATTAATGTAAAATATATATGTACAAGAAACATATAAACTAACACCAAAAAACAGGCTGGGCCTAGTTTAGGTGTTTTATTTTTTATTAATAACTCTACGGACACTAGTTCCGTACCCTTTTCTTACAATTAAATTTAAGAAGAAGTTGTACACGCTTATTTGTTACTTTGTTATTGTGTGTGACATTTAATGAATGTGTGTGTTGTGGTGTACCTTAAGAAAAACTTAAGAAAGTTTAGGTGTAAGTTAACGAAATAACTTTATTATTAAGGAAAGATCTATATTTTGTATTTGTGAGTTTTATATGTAATTTTGGCGTCAATGAATATTAATATTATTACTATGTAAATGAATATTTTAAATTAAAAACTAACTGACATTTATTTTAATGTTAATATTTAATTTAGTTGTTCATTTTTTTTATTAAAACTCATGGCAGCTTGTTGTGACTATGTGTCTTTTTAATAACGTAGGTTCAAATTCTGACTGAAAAGCATCCATAACTTAAGGAGTTTTAGTGATTTATGCCATTGATCTAGTATGTTACCCTATCCACATTGTTACTGCAATCGCGAAGGAACCCGTACATAGAGATCACCTGTATGTGAAACTTGCCAAACTATCTTGGACCGTGATGGTGGTTTTCAACATCAGTTACATAATTTTACAGTGAAGGTGAAGGACATATATATATGTCGGAGAAGCATCGTTCTCGTTGACATCGCTGTTAGTGGTTGCAGCTTTAGTGGGCATCATCAGGTAAAATGCGGGCACAAAACACAATAGTCACGGTTTATACACTTTTAATTTAGATTTACACAATATTTCGTCACATTGAAGACCGAGCAGCGGATTCAGGGCACCGATCTTACTTTAACCCATCCTTTTAAATTCTCAACGATTCAACTCGATCCGTTACTATCGCTCAAATGTATCACAAAACTCGCCCGTCTACCTAAAGTACAGATGGCGCCTCGACCCCGCTCGAGGCACGTGCTCTGCTCTGATTGGTCGTTGGTGAGATTACAATATTCATAACTTTTATTAGATTAAGAACATTTTTACGCTATAAAAGGATTTAACAATAATAAAAATCAAATAAAATTAAATTAAAGATTTTAAAAGTAATTAAAATGTAAACAAATTATATTGTGCATTATAAATGCAAACAACAATCAACCCGACTCATAGCTTCCTCCGCCATATATGTAAAGTTTATGTGAGTAGAATAAAACAATATTTAGTAACCGAGTCGCCGCAGAGTGCGTAGATCAAAATGTAATGCAATGTAACCTGTGTGCTGTAGCTGTAGTTTGCGTGATAAATAAGTAAGGGTACTAAGGGTTTGACCCGTAGGGAAGCTCTAGTACTTTATTATAAGTCAGATGAATTATCATCTCAAATATCTCATAGGCCAAAGTGTTCGAGAAACGGACCATAGAATCACAGAGTCGTAAATATATGCATGCATACTGGTTAGTAACAAGATTATCGTACATGCACGTGGGTAAGCGAACATAGGTATTGTGCGGGCAATCTGTTTGTGACACGGCGCATTCGCTAATGCGGTTATCTGATTTTGATGCAAGTAGATTGTTAGTGCATATGGATGCGGTGATCGATATGACATCTCGGATACCCAATTTCAAAACTTAGTTTAAATTTGCTGATGCAATTATTTTCGATAATACCTTCACTTAATCTATTATTATCATGTTTCTTTTTTTAAATTACTCTATCAAAATATTTGCCATTGAAATACAAATGTAATTTTTTGTGAGCTTAGTTTGCTACCTTTTATCTAAAGGGCAAAAAACAAATTAGCATAGTCAGATATTAGGTTTTTTCAATGGGATAACCGAACTGTTTCACAGATAGTGTTCGTTTACAGTTTCGAATTATCATGTGTTATGTACCAGTTTAGTTATATTTCGATATCGTTGATTCGAATTTTTATTTTCGGGGACCAAAATTGTTTTATGATAATATTTAAATGGACTAACTACTTAAAAAATACAATTAAATATTAAAAATAAATTAACTTTTAAATTAATTAAAATAGACTACAAACAGAACTACAAACAGTATATGAGTACCAAATCGCAGTCAGTTGAGAACGTTCCGAAAGCGCTGACCGCATTTCGTCATTGTATGGCAACGCTAATTCGCTGCCCTAAGTACAGGCCAGCCTTTTGTTACGTGTTTTGTTACGTGAGACTTCTATTAAACGAGTTATTAGGTCTGGGTGGAGCTGATACCCATCGGGCCCTAGGGTTTCGACACTGAAACCCACAAACTAATGAATGCATATTTGTGGCGTTTGAGGCTTTTTAGAAGTTCGATTGCCTTGCCAGCTACCATGGACATATCTGGCAAATGGGAAACAGAGAGACACTCATTCAGATTCTGCACAATTAGATGATGTAGCTTTAGTTAGCGAGTGTATTTTGTACTTTAATGTGTTATAATTTTATATACACATGTTACTGATTGAGATTAAAATCCCTGCTTATTTATTATTATAGTAATGTATGTCTTTGAAGACATCGGGTCATGAAAATTGCCCGGAATTTTGGAGAGCTTGCATGGGGCCATGGGAAGGCCTAAACGTAAAGTCCCCTTTACAATTTGGGTGACACTGACCGGTAAATATCCCTGTCTACACCATATAAAAATGCACCCAAGGACAAGCCTCGGTAAGTGTAGGACTATTGTAGAAAATGAGAAGAAAAAGGTACCGCGCTATTGGGATAAACTGCTAGTAGAATTAGGGATCTGGGGCTTAGGGGGCTATAGAGTCGCAATTTTCGTGGAATACGGAAAAATGGGCAGACGGTGACTTGCCAGTCACTGTACGGGCCCCTAAAAATTACAAGATTGACGAGGAGCAACATGGGTGTGAGCGGCTAAGGGATATCGAGAGAGGGCTGCAGGTTCACCGAAGCCACTTCCGACGTTATACCATTTATTACTTCCACTCCTGGAGCTTGAGTGTTAGCTCTAGCGATCTCCACTCCATGCCGGCTGGCTAAGGCAAGGCGGAGGCATGGGGGGGGCTTGCCTTAACTAGGAGTCAGATCCGAGGTGTCGCTACTCACCTAAGGCTTCGCCACAAAGCCCTCCCGAGGGTTTAATATATATTTTATCCTGATATCGCAGTAAGATGTCTCGTAGTTAACAATGGCTCTTGATCCAATAGCTAATTCCTGAATCTTAGTAACCGTTCATTTGTTTGATAACGATTAAAAATTGACAGAATTGACAGCTCGATATAAGTAATGTCAAATTTCTGTCAATTATAATGTGAATAGTATGATACAGGAACCGGCCACAAGTGGCTACCACAACTACTGTATCGTTGCAAGTATGAACAAAAGCAGTAAACAACAATTTTATGTTAAAATTTTTATATCAGGCTAAAGCCTATTAATATTATTGGTTGCTAGATTCAATTTTGTTCCAATCAATAATAATGATGGGATAATAAAAACCTTGATTGGTACACCGTTTCGCGCTCGACAATCGGATTAAAACCCGTAAACAAAACGGACATTCATATGCGTCGTATATAAAACGAAATTCGAGTTTAATACGTAACTTTATTTTGTCGAAATTTAGTACGCGAGCTTTAGCGAAATTCAATTACTCTAGTACGTAACGTGGGATAAATAAAATACTTTTGTTTTTCAATAAACGTGTTAGCCTTTTTGAATCGTCTCAACGTTTGATTTCGAAAAAATATTGAAATTATGCTGGTGTGCACCGACATTTAACCGGTGGTTGAAATAAAATAATCACTGTTTATGCATACATTTTTAGCGATTAATTTATTTTAACCACCGGTTAATAGTCGGTGCACACCAGCCTTAGTGCTAGTGTAAATGGCACGACACCATCACGCTGCTAATCTGTGAATTTCAGTGTATATGCGAACTTTGCTCGCCCTTCCATAACGTCCCGTGGTGGTGGTGTCGTATGCTAACGTTGACTAGTAAAATTTCTGTAACAAATGGTTAGGATCTGTTAATATTTTTGGAGTTCAATTGGCAAAAACGGAATCCTTATTTGTTTTTAAATTACATATCAAGGGCTTTATAAGAAATGGGCGTACAGACAAAAGTGCAGTTTTAGATAAGGGACAAAATTGTCAATAAAACAAGACAAGTTGATTGTATAAGGGTGAAATTCGGAATACCCTTCTATTTAGGTACACTTGCATACTGGTAAGACTTTCTAAATTGTAACATGCGTAGACTTTAGTAAACAACAAATAATGGTGTTTTTGCGTATGCGCCCATTTGTTATGAAGCCCTATATATAATAATAACAGGTATTATTCTAAAAATTTACTACATATAGGATAACCGACACAGATGTATTCTATGATTTTTTTATAACACATAGGGTGCGTTCCTCTAGTATCTCACGCCCAAAATGCTCCGTCAGCCGTTCTACTAGCGATCACGGACATTATGGCCGTGGCGAAAACATCACTAACACTCACACTCACGCGCTCACAACGATCCATGTCAAGAGGTGGATCGAAGCGGGCGTTGACCACAGAGCATTAATTCTCTCTATAGATTGACATTGAAAAAATTTCAAATTCGAAATTTTCAAATCAACCAATGACATTTGTGTATTTCGTCGTTAATAACATCAACGCTCCATAATCTGTTCTACTAGAGTTTATGATTGTAACGCCCGCAAGCAAGTGCAACGGGAACCTTCACGGTCGTGAGCGTAGTCGTTGTGAGTCTCATGTGGATCGTAACAATAGTCGTTCGTAACGAAGTGCTCCGAACGTAATAGTGATTTGTCGCTATATTTTTGTTGTGATAAAATTCAAATGGACACTAAATTCATAAAGTCAAAGCCGCGCAACTAATGCTAGTTACATAGTCACGAAATAAAACTGAATAAAAAGATGGATGGGTTATAATTCGATCTTTTTAATTCCGTCAGTTCTTTTATGACAACGTTCGCTCGGGCAAGTGAGGTACTGACACGAGCAAAAAAGCATTACCATTAGAGGCGCATTGCTCGTTCATCAGAGCAATTCCTGCGGTTCACTGGAGGAGCTATTCCGAATGTTCCATTTTATTTTTGCGCTAACAGTACAATACATTCGTTACAAGCCGAACGTATTCCCTCAAGCGATTCATGATTCAATTCGCTTGATTGAGTTGCTTAGTACAACGGGCCCACGTCCCAGATTCACTTATTTTTTATTAGAAAAATATAGTAATTGCTAAAAGTTCCTATGTATTAACTCATAAGTACTATAAACTTTATTTAACCCTACTTTCCTTCGGATACCAATTTTTTATGTATTTACTTCAATTATAATGTCCTAAGAATCTTACAGCTTAAGCGTCAACTTATATATATTTCCTGCGAATATTCGTAGAGGATATTGCACGAGTTCAGCACACAGAGAGACAGCCCACTTGGTGGAAAGCAGTTACCATCACCTATGGACATTTGTACCTCCAAAGGTGGTATAAATGTGCTACGGCTCTATAAAGGGAGACTGCAACTTGCCCACTAATGCTGGGACACAACTCAAGGTTGTTATGGCGACATACTTTAGACCAGGGGTGGTAGCCATTCAGACGGGCAGATATCCTACCACCTGGCTGTGGGTTGTTTTGTCACCTCTTACGAGAGGCTGTCTGGCTGCAAGAAATTGTATTCTTTCTCTGTTCCTGCACGGATAAAATGTGATAGAACTTTAAATAAAAGAGCACAAAATGATATTTGTCATATTTTGTGATAATAATCCAGTGTTACCAGAATGGGTGCCAAACTAACCTGCTAATATAACCTAGATATAATATAACCTCAATACGTGAAAATATCTAAATCTGGTTTCTCGTCACAAATTTGGCTCAAGATAGATATTAGCTCCAAATATTTGCTCGAATTCGAATTGAATTATGAAATCTGACTTCATTCTGTAAATAAAAATGTCAAATGGCTCTAGCTAATTTTAGTTAATTTGTTTTTGAGATCGAAACGATGACAGACAAGGGTACTTAGCTCATTTAGACTATTCAGATGTGTTTAATATTTTCTTAAATATTCTCGACTTCTATACATAATAAAATTATGTTGCGAAGCGGTGGTAAATCAAAATTGAAACTAAATAATAAAAAATGAACAAGTTGGCGGTAGGCTAAGTAAAACTTTAACAATACTCGTTGAAACTTGATATTTTTGTCTTCCGTGATCACGTCCACTGAAAATTGGCCGAAACTTCGGAATAACAAATATCAAATACATTACCGCGCTTAAAACTGTTAAAACGTGGTATTATTACAAATTGTCGGTCTTTGACTGACGCCGAGTATTAACATGTGAGAAGTCGAAAAGGCAAAAAATATTAAAATTTTTGCACAATTTTATAGTTTTTTATCCGTGCAGGAACGGAGAAAGAATACAATTTCCTGCGGCCGGGCGGCCTGTCGTAAGGGGCGACAAAGCAACCCACAGCCCGGTGGTAGGGCATTTGCCCGACTGGATGGCTACCACCCCTGGTCTAAAGTATGTCGCCATAAAAACCTTGAGTTGTGTTCCGGCATTGGTGACCAGGTTCCAGTCTCCCTTAAGAGAGTAGCAGCGCATTTGTAGCATCTTTGGTGTTGCAAATGTCCATAGGCGATGGTAACCGCTTTCCATCAAGTGGGCCGTCTGCCTGTCTGCTGAACTCCTGCAATAAAAAAAAATAAAAAATAAAGTTTTCGAGAAAAAAGTCACAATTTTTTTTCTAGGACCGGCTTGAAGTTGTTCGGATATATAAAAATTAGCTTTAAGCTGCGTTATTTTGTGTCCCGGGAATACTGATAAATTCCCGATTTCAAGTCAAGCGGGGAAGAAGTCACGGGAATATTTTACTTTATAATATTATTAGAGAGATGAGCGTTTTTAAAGCTTAACAATGACGCATTTCGAAATAAACGTAAAGCTTGATAAACTTACCAACCACAACTGCTAATGGAATTGGTTGAGATTCGAATAAAAAACTTTTGTTTTTCGAACAAAGAAAAATGTAGCTCATAACGAGAATGCTCTCAGTTCCTCGTTGCCTGTTGTATTCTGATGAAATCTGTTAGTAGGTACACGTGTAGGCAAAGTTCAAGCTTTAAAAACAAACGATGAAACTTCTTCTTCACAAGAATTTTGTATACGAGATTGGTCGTTCTAGAAGCTTAGGGTTCCAATGAAATGTTCAAAACTTTATATAATCATAAATACAACAGGCGATCGGCTCCATCAATCCATGTCCACTGTTGGACGTATGCTTCCCAAGTTTGAGCGACATATTCTGGTCGTCATATCCGAACGTTCAATTTAATGTCAACGTATCCAAACGTTTAATTCGATCTCTACCAAAGACAATGGAAGGCTCTCTATGCTCTCTGTTCTTTCTGCCGGAACTTGTAACAGGTGTGCTAAATAAAGATTAATTGTCTTGTATCTTCTTCTTCTATCTATCTTCTATCTATCTATCTATATCTATCTATCTATCTTCTATCTATCTATATATATATAATGAAAATGGTGTTCGTTTGAGGCTCAATCACGCTTAAACCACTGATCGTATCGACATGAAACTACCACTATTCGATGCGAAATTTTTCCTAGATGGTTTATGGCTATTTATCTATATATCTATCTATATATATATAATGAAAATGGTTTGTTTTCTTTGTCCGAGGTAAACTCGAAAACTACTGGACCGATCATCATGAAACCACAACCAGTCGACGCGGAATTAATCGTAGATGGTTATAGGCTATATATTTTTCAAATTCTATGAGCCCTTTCCCATGTTTTCTCAATTTGTTTGTTTATTAATTTATTTGAATAAGGCGGTACGAAGTTCGCCGGGTCAGCTAGTATTAAATAAAAAGATATAATTCAATTACCTTTTTATTTAATATACAACACTGACAATACTCAGATTAACAGTCCACCGGACTTCCTACGCTACGTTTTCTGAGACGTTGTTTATATTCCACATAAATATATAAGGCAATACACATGTATTCATTAAATGTATAAATACATTAGTTTTATTATATACCTATGGCTATTTAAATTGATCACTTCTTTGTCATTCACGGCACCGTCTAGATCGCCAGATTAGTTAAGAATTTCCTTCAAGCTAAGTGGGCTGGAAGAGATCGCTTTAAAGTGCTAGTACTGGAATTATACAGTTTTGTAATTGTTTAGGTATTTTGTGAGTAATAAAGTGTTACACATTTAATTATAATTTCATGAATGTTAACATTAAACGGATCAACCAAATTAAATCAATTTGGTTGAAAGGCATTGAACTGAAAGGAGGGCATTCAAAGACATCGATGATTAAAGTTTATGTTGTTCATGATAAGTTTTTGATTATAGCGTTTTAGTGCGAAAGTTGCGTTTTCTGAGAATGATTAATTAAACCTCAATCAAGTTTCGTTAAAATAGCAAGTCGATACGTTGTTGTCGAAGATTGATGGAGCTATCTGAAACGAGATCTGGGACCGTACTGTACCTAACGTCGGACGAGTCCAACGCAACGTTGCATCAACCCGACACAGATCCTATTTAAAATAAAATAATGTTATAGCGTGTGTTTCAATGCTATCACTGTTAATTTTAGACTTTTTCGTTATCAGATTTATTTTATTTTATTTTGCCTTCTCCATTATGGAGATTATTGTTTTTTCTTTCTTCTTTTTTGTGTCTTATTTCTATTACTTTTAATCTACTTTACCAAAACGAACTACGCATATTTCCTCTTATTACTATATATTTACACATTTTTTTTGTTACTAGTTTAAGAATATCTATATTTTATTTACTACTATTTTAAACGCTAGATTTACATAAGTTCGTACATGAAATAATGTATTAATACTTATTATTATTTGAAAAAATACGTCATAGCTTATTAGATATTATTCACAATCAGTACGATTTATATAGGTGTATAGGTAGTGTAAAGTATAGCTAAATATTTAAATTAAAAAATATTAAAATAACCTTGACCAAATTTTGTGTCTTTACCTAACTCCAATCGAATATTTCAGTTAAAAAAAATAGAGATTATTAACATAAACACACAATTTTACGCTAAAAGCAATTAATATTCCGCAACCATCGTTCACTTTTAATAATATGCATGTTTTTAATAAAAAAAGGAAAGCTCCATCACTATTCAAGTATTGCTAAAAAACCCTGCATCATACACAATAAGTGAATAATACATAAAAATAATAAGTTAATAATTCTCATTTCCCACAATAGTCCTACATTCTCATTTCCCACAATAGTCCTGCACTGGCCGGGGCTTGTCCTTGGATGCATTAGTATATAGTGTAGACAGGGATAATCGCCGCTCAGTGTCACGCCATATTTACATTAAATTTATCAACGGGCCTCTACGTGTTGGCCTTCCCATGGCCCCACGCAATCCCTCCAAATGTCCGGGTCATTTCATGGCCCGTGGTCTTCAAAGACAAACATTATAAGTAAGTAATACACAAAGATTATTATTATCATTGGAATGTGATACCAGGCATTCAAAATCGTCAGAAAATACGTATAATGAAATATAGTACGGCTCAACGCGTCTGACGCTACGAGAAATAAGAATAACATGTTACACGACTGAACAGGTTAGTTTGGCTCCCATTCCGTTAATATTAGATTATTATCACAAAATATGACAAATATAATTTTGTGTTATTTAATTTAAAATTATATCATATTTTGTCCGTGCAGGAACGGATAAAGAATAAAATTTTCTGGGGTCAGTAGCGTGTTGCAAGAAGCGACAAAACAATCCACAGCCAGGTGGTAGGATATTTGCCCGTCTAGAACGCTATGCATCGCTGAGGAGGCTGAAAATTTTCCTTGCGACTGCCACTAGAATTTCGCTTGCTCAATCAATTCTACTGCCCATACTCGACTAGGCTGATGCTTGCTATCTTAATCTCACTCAAGAGCTACTTATTAAGCTCGAGCGTCTTCAAAATGTTTGTCGTCGTCGTCAGCCATTCGCAGTCCACTGCTGGACGTAGGCCTCCCCAAGACGGCGCTACTCATTCCTGTCCTCTGATTTCCTCAACCAACGCCTACCGGTGACCTTATACGAATTTTTTGTACAAGGTTCATATTTGGTTTAAAAAATATGACCATATTTCTGAATACCGCAAAAAGCTCAAGTGGTTGCCTATCTGCCTTGGCCGGAATGGCTCATCTCAAATCATCTTCTCAATTTACTATATCGTATACTGTTTATACGTTATACCCCATCTTACCTTAAGGAATGTTTTAACTTCCTTTATACGTCACACGCCCTCAATTTGCGCCCCCCTAATAATGTCGTGTTAATGGCACCTGCACACTCTCCAACATGATATTCTAACTCCTTCGCCATGCAAGCTGTCTTTCTTTGGAATTCTTTGCCCACTGACGTCAGAAAACCTAAGTACTTTGCCATATTTAAAAATTCACTCAGGAAATATTATGTTAGTCTTACGCAATAATGTATGTGCTAGTTTACTTTAAACGGTAATCTGCTTTTATAATTATAGATAATTTAAGAATTTCCTTAGAGTCAGGTTGCCTGGAAAAGATCGCTTTTAGCGGTAAGGTCGCCTTTTGTTTTACTAAGTAACTATTGCCTTGTTGTGCATTTAAAAGTGTTTTCTATGTTTATGTCTATTAGTTAGTCAAAGCAACATTGTATGAAAATAGGTTCATATTTAGTTCACTGCAGATGCAAATAACAACGAAATAACGCGTCAATTTTACTTTAATTGTTTCCAACAGATCGCCGTGAGATATCTAGAAGAACAAGTCCAAAAATTAAATGGAAACCAATTCCATCTTAAAGTATTAAGTTCTCAATTCACACAGTGAGCTACATCACAGGAGTGATGTATTTTAGGCGTTCTCGGAAAAACACAAACGAATATATGTGTTTGAAATGTTTTACGTTCTAATTAGAAAAGCGGGTTTTCACGCTTCAAGCTGACTTGGTATTCGAGGTCCATACATCAGCAAAATGTTAAATATTAAATGGGGAAAAGATTACAAGGCTCCATTGATCCATAAGTGTGGTAAATTAACCTTTATGTTTTATAAATACAGCCGCAGAATAACTGTGGGTAGGCCCGCCTGATTACTCAACATGTTTCTCGCGAATATTTTTAATAAACCGAATATTATTCAATAACTTATGTATAAAATAAGGATATATAAAATTTTATAAAAACTGGATCGTGTTCAAGTATATAATAAATGACCATGTGTGAGTCGGATTCGCGCATGACGTGTTCCTCTATTGAATACAATCGGGTATAAAGTCTTATTAAATCCGTTTTTCAGTGTCATTACTTTTCTAATATTTTAATTATAGATAACCTATTACAATAATTACTAATAACAGCCAGGTGGTGAGTATTTGCCCTAATGCATGGCTACCACCCCTGGTCTAGGGTATGCCGCCATAACAGCTTTGAGTTGTGTTCCGGCATTAGTGACCAGGTTCCAGTCTCCCTTAAGGGAGCAGCAGCGCATTTATATCACCTTTGGTGTTGCAAATGTCCATAGGCGATGGTAAACGCTTTTCATCAACTGAGCCGTTTGCCTGTCTGCTGAACTCCTGCAATAAAACAATTACAGGTTGCCAATACGGTATAGCTGGACGACTTTAGCCGCTAACAACGCTTATCCTTATATATTTAAAATTATATACTTACTTTTTATCGATAGTTCAATAATGGATAATGGTTAATGGTTAATCGAAATCTTGTAAAAAAAGCAGAAATGTGAGTGTTAATAGATAAAAATGCATTTGAAATTCGTGTACCTATGGGGGTATAGGCGAATGTTAATAATATTACAATACATTAACTAATTAATGAATTGGAATACTTCTATTTCTCAACCGTCCGATGTACTTTGGAAATAAAGAAGATGAACGGTCATGTTTAGTATATTAAACTTTAAAAAATGCACCTTTCACGTTTATATAACCATGTTATAGTATTTATAAATACATTAAAGTACTCCAGGATAAATGCCTTACGCAACAATTAATGGTTTGTTGTACACATTGTACACAAGCAATCTGTTTTCCCGGAAAAACCTAAGCCAGTAATTTTGTAATAGATCTTATTTCATTTTGTATAATAATAGATTTTCCTTATACGTATTTGGCTGTTGTTTCTGTTGTATTTATAGATAATAGCTGTGCCCACGACGTCGTCCACGTGGAAATTGTTTTCAAAGCCCCCGATTTTGAAACATTCTTCATTGGTGCTCCGCTCCTATTGGTCTTAGCGTGATTAATCCTATAAGTATTTACAGTCTCTTAAAATCGAATATAAGACTTGCATTAATAATTTCATACTGTTCTTGAATAGAAATTTATAGATATTAATTTTAGGAAATACCTGAAATAATTAAATATAATAAAAAAGTTGTAGGTAGATATAATTAATTATGATATTATGAGATATTTATGATATATATCTGAGATAATTATGATATATTTTGCAGAGCCTTAGCAAAAAATATGAACGAATATTTTTTTATCGTTAGGGGTATAGCTCTGGCTCTAGACCAGTATCTAGTTCATGACGATCAGACAATACTGGCTAAGTTCGTGGACAGTGTCGCACCAAATATAGCTACGCCAGAGAGGTCGATGTATAATATCACGGTCCTAAAGACTGAATCAATAAAAAATCATGAACTCACAATTTAATATTTAAATATTTCTAGAAAAATAACAACAACTAACAAAAAATAACAAGAGTGTAATATGTATTAAAGCGTTTAATTTAAAAACCACCCGTTTTTAATGGTTAAAATATCTAATGAAATACGGGTCCCGGCTGCCGACTCAACTACCTACAACATGCTCGTTTATCCCGTAATTAAATTTGTGCTTGCTACAAACTCCGGGTCTGTCTTGTAGCTTAACAGAATTCCGATCTACTGCATCAACACATTTTACATTGGTTTAACATGAGTCAAGCTTCTAAGCTATTGTTCAAATCGTGCTATTTTACTTGTTAAATAACGCTACAATGTTATTGAGTACATGTTTGAAAAAACCCATACTGAGGATATTTCAACATTTGCATTTTTGTATTATTATTTATTATATCGCTTTCACTTCTGGCATTGGTTTTTAATATAGGGGAGTGGATGGTATACTCAGTGTGCTTATTAAATCTGCCTTGTTCTGTCTTCTCTGCCAAGATTCAAACCCGGATCAGTAGTCAGTTGCCTCAGCGACTACGCTATCTTCTGATACCATAATGATTGAATTTAAATTTAACTTTAGCTTATAATTTATTTCATCTATTAAATACAGTAGGTAAATTACTATATTAAATGTAGTACCAATACTTCCATACATAATAGATAAAATTATATGCGAAAATTGCTATTAAGAAAGTAAATAATAGATTGCAACGTTCACCATTTTTATTCCTTTGTTTCAGGTACCAAACCATCTACTACGTATTACTGAAGCTCATTCGAAAATATCCACTTCAGCTTAAAAAATCAACTTTATAAAGAAAGGTAAAAAACATTTATACTAGTCGTCACGCGGTATTACAAATATATTAAACCCTATCCTAGTTTTAAATAGAAACCATAATTGAATGCTCAGATTGAGGGCAATGGTTATCAAAAGATTCTAAGCATCGTAGCATGCAGCGTCCGAGGCGGGTTCGTAATTAAAAAAGAATTCCTCTTCCGTTGTTTTACAGCGACCCATCGTCTGGAGGCGTGTACTGTATGAACACAATGAATATGTATACCACGGAGAGGAAAACGCGAAGGACGGGCTGTCTGCCCTTTTTAGTCCCGTTTTTACAGCATCCAGCCATTATATTCTGGACAATTGGCCACATTTCTTTTATGATTAGAGCTTCGATCAACAAAAGGACTTCTAAAACCGACAAAATGTACAACTTTATTTTAGTTTTGAGAGGTTATCGTTCTTGAAAACTAGTCATTACATAGACATATTATATGATAAATATTGCATTAGTAGAACAAATATTTTAACAATTTACTTAATAGACAATTTACACATTTTATTATTTTAAGAAATTTAGTGTGTAAACGTAGAATTGATAAAAAAAACGTGTGCAACTTGGGACGCCCTACAGAAGTGATAACTTAAACTAGTCTAAGTAGATCTAGTTAATATTGAAATTGTTTAACTTGAGAAAAGCTTAGGTTATTACTTAAATTTTATGTATATAGCGCGTGGGTTAGAGTAGTAGTAGAGGAGGAGCCTGCCTACCGCTGCCGTTTGCGTGAGAGAAAGGGAACCCAGGCCGTCTGGCGCCGTAACGTGTTACGTAACGAAGTGGTTTACCCTCCGATGAGAAGTTATCACTTCAAAAATACATGGATAGATAAAACTAATTTTAATCTGGTAAGTTACAACAAATCAAGTTTTAATATACTAAAAACTTTTAATAATTGCATAAATTAGAAAGTGGATTATCAAAAGAAATCGATGTTAAAGAAACAAATTTTCATTGTAAGTATATTTAAAGATTAGCTACCTCGATTTTTTTATAAAATCTTAATTCAAAAATTGAATGAAGCATACGTAGTTATTACGACTTTGAAACCGAATACCTCCTAATGTTTTCCGCAGAATAGACGAATATATCGAAAAAGATGGCGCTGCGATCTCATCCTTTTTGAAAACTATAGTAAGTATGTATTTATGTATAAAAAAATATATAGACCTTAGCTTTTAAGATTACTGCTGTTAGCCACCAAGTATAATGAATTTAAAAAACAAAGAAAGACATTTATATATATTTTGCAAATGAGATTTCTTGAACATGTCTTTGTACCCCTACTGTGGTTTCATATGCTTTGGTACACGTCACGACGCCCGAAGACGTCTTCGGAGCCTCTACACTGTTCACGCAACGTAAACCCTGCAAAACATCCTGCAAGGCACTTGGCGTATGAATGCGTCGCGACATGGAAAAAACAGCACTGCGTTCACATAATAGTAATTCAAGGTGTTTTTGTGACGCCTTAGTGAAGAGCTATAAAAGAAAATTGTATTACGAATTGTATATATTTTTCCTGTTTATCGTACAGAGAAATATAAATTACATATAATAAGATTCTAGTAATTATAATTATGATGTGCACTTTAGTTTTATAAGTGTTTTGAAATATCAGTAGTGTGATCATGATGATGTTTAATCTTAGAGTGTCATATGGACTGTTTGAATACATATAGGTATAGTTGTATTGTTGATAATTACGAAGTAATTCATCTTAAATATTTCAAATTCATTTTTTTCCAACTAAGTTGCACTGGAGAACATTTTATGAAGATCATACATAAAAGCTTGTAAACTCATAATTAGTATATTTTGAATTATGCACATTTACTTAATTTGTCATCGACTTTTATAATCCATGAATTTCTTCAAGCTATAGAAGGTGTCCAGATTAACCACTTCTTTAGCCGGCAAATAAATATTATATATAGTATAGTAAAAAGTAAAAAAAATATTCTACCACAGTGATGAATGAAAAAGTTCTTAGCAGTGCATATATATAAAAAAACCTTTTGGGAGTAGTTAGATATTCAAAGTAAAGAGTGTTAATCACGCAATCTCTTTGCCAACTGTCGTTTGTTTGTGTCAGTTCGTATGCACGTATAATAATAAATTGTTTTGTGTAACGAGTTACCAAAAACGTAAAATTAAAAATGATAAAAGTGAGTTACGTGAGGTGATAAAATATCTTAACTTGAAAATAATGTCTACGAAAGAAATTTTCCGGACATTCAACAGACATTAAGGGATGATGCTGTACCCTATTCTACGGTTGCGTACTGGGTGGTACTGGGTGGTTGAATTTAAAAGAGGTAGATCAAATTGTAAAGATGATCCTCGTTCTGGGCGGTCTTCAACCTCCGTTACGGAAGAAAATGCCAAAAAGGTTAAGAATCTGGTTTTGGAAGAAGAGAAGAAGAATAACTATAAAACATATATCTGAGATCCTAAAGATATCTTTTGGTAGTGTTCAATCCATTGAATTGATTTACTGGGGAAACAGTGTTGGCAGGATGGGTGCAACGACCAACCTCTCCATCCATTAAGAAATTTTGAGTTGCTCCTACCGCTGGCTAAGTTATGACCTTTCACTGTTTTGGGATAGTGAGGAATTCTTGTTATTGATTACATGCCAAAAGGCCAGACGATTAGTAGACCCTCTTACGCAAATTTAATTTTAAGTTAGAAACGCGTAAATAAAAGTACATTGTATTGGAGGGAGGAGATTATGTAGAAAAATAAAATCTATATACATAAAAAAGTCGTGTTAGTTACACTATTTATAACTCAAGAACGGCTGTACCGATTTGGCTGAAAATTGGTGGGGAGGTAGCTTAGAACCAGGAGACGGGCATAGGATACCTTTTATCCCGTTGGAACATGTAGGTGGCGTTGAGATCGGGTCCTAGAATCCCTAGACCGATTTTGGTGATTTTGTTTTTGTGTGTTTGAGTGGGTCCCGGATGGTTTAAATCCACAATTGGAACCGGTCCTAAATTTTTATTTTTTCAGAGCAGGACAACGACTGCCGGGGTCGCTATTATTATATATATTTAATAAACGACTTAACTTTATTCATGTATTAAAATTTGCTTTATAAATAAACCAACATTATATGCGCAACTGAAAGCCTCATTTAGTTAACGAAGCTGCCTTGCGTTTCCTGCTAGCCACCAATTCGCTTGCTTTTTCCTTACCAATTAACCGTTGCCTTTTATAAATCATCTTACTAATAGTATTTAGTAACAACCTTATTACTGAGACCTCGCTTTTGATCGTATAAAATAGCTCTCATTTTCTCCCTGTATACCATTAAGAGAACGTTGGCGTGGCTTTAACGAACAAGTTAAGTCTGAAAAGGCTTTAACATTCATCTGTGAATAGTTAAGCACCTTGTTAGAATCGCTCCAGATGTCTTAAATTCTCTTTTATAAATGAAATTGTGAACTCGTTTGATTTAATCATTCATTTTATATTTAATTAATTTCACGCTTGACACAGTGACTTATATTATTTGTGTTTCAATTTTAAACGTACGTGCATCTAATTAACATCTAGTGGAAAGTCACTTACTTATAAGATGGTAAAAACTGTGGCATGTATTTATTATTATAGATGCTTATTAATAATAGAATATTTTTTATCATTTCCATATTGAGTAAAATGCGGTGAGGTTTAATTAATGTAAGTAAATTATAACATTTTTTTAAAAACAACCCTTTGCCTTGGTTTGCCGTTGCACATTTCTTCCCAGAAATCGATCTATATAAGCTACTCTATGATTTGGTATACTAATACAAGTGTGTTTATTTTTTCAAAATCAACCGATTCAGTGTCTAAAAACAGGAATTAATTTAAAAAAAATGTAATTACCAATTTAGTTTTCGTCTAAATCAACCTCGAGACTTCTTTGAGTGTTTTCGCTATTAAGCTTATTATTTTACTGTTATAGAACAGCCGGTTTACACTACTTGGATATTATCTAAACTTCTAAATGAAGAAATCTAATTTACATTTATCGTGAGAAACTACAGATATACGGTCACAAAGAATTATTTCCAGTAGATACGTATTTATTCCCGCATTTTAAATCATTCCACAGTGCGTGTAATCTTTACCTCTTTTATTTCCACAAATTGTGAAAGTTATCGTTTTGAAATCACCGCGATAAAAGCGTTCCAGCGTTGTGGACAGTGCATTCAGGCGGGCCCTTGTCTCGCGTAATGGTCAGTCGCTTTAAAAAGCCCTCCCTAGGTTGCCTCATTAAATTTGCATCAAAAAGGCGAGCCGTTCATACGGCTCTTGGTCGCGTAAACATCACTATACTATCAAGGTTATAAATAAGATATTATCCATTACAATTCCAACTAAATACAATTAGTATCGTTCTGTTTATGTTGAAAGAATATTTATTCATTCTAGCGTTACAATGTCGTGAGAGTGTCAAGGCTCCTGTTGACGTAAAGGCTGAAAATAGGATGCAAAGGAAACAACTTTTCTTTTGTATTTATTGATCAATAATTTAAGTAAAAAATAATAAATCTTGCAATACGTAACTTAGTTTTTTTAGAATTTTTCTATAGTTATTTTAAGTTAAGTAAAAATATGACCTGCAAATAATTGACATGAAACTATTATTTACTCCTTTAATTTTTATCAAAACACGACAAAAGAGATAAAATTGTTTTTTTTTTAAATTTTACCATATTTTATTCACAATAAAAAATATGTATCTGAAAAGAGACCGCATCTATGGAATCCCCGCTATCGCCTGTAAAATCCTCAAGGACGTTTGCGTTGCTACAGGCCTACGAGTAACTATTTTTTATTTATAACGAATTATTGAACCAAACTTTTCATTATATTACAAAGCTGTAACAAAAGATTGTGCTAATGTAAGTTATCCTGGTTGTTGTTGTTCTGAGCGAGATATCGCTCCTAAAGAATGCTGTAAATCCTGAAAGCCTGTCTCGTAGGAATGGTTCACTGAGGAATCTATGAGGTGCCTGCCGGCCGCCAGAAAAACTACTAAAATCTATCAGCGACCCTCCGCGTCGGGAATCCGCACGGGATCTGATCCTAGGCAATTCGCCGGGACGCCCTGACACAATTCTTCAATTCTGGTCCGATAACTAATAACGGCTATACTTGATATGAGCCGGCAATTTAAATTATGTAACAAAAAGTGTTAAAGAAAGAGAATTTAATTACAAGATTGATCGATATACGAGTAAAATTAGTGCACAAAAATGATATTTACTATTATTATTACTATAATAATAAACCCGCAGGGGGGCTTTGTGGCGAAGCCTTAGGAGAGTAGCGACAACTCGTACCCGACTCCGAGGGCCAAGGCAAGGCCCCCACCTCCGTGCTTGCCTTAACCAGCCGGCACGGAGTGGAGATCGCTAGAGCTAAGACTCAAGCTCCAGGGGTAGAAGTGATAAATGGCATCACGTCAGAAGTAGCTTCGGTGAACCTGCAGCCCACCTCTCTACACCCCTTAGCCACTCACACCCATGTTGCCCCTGTTTTCTATGGCATTTTTTGGGGCCCATGCAGGGAGTGGCAAGTCACCGTCTGTCAATTCTTCCATGTTCCCGGAACATTACGACGGGCAGACGCCATAGTCCCCATATTCCCAGACCCCTAGTACCACTAGTAGTTCACCCCTATAGTCCAGTTCTTTTCGTTCTCATTTCCCAGAATAGTTCTACACTGGCCGGGTCTTGTCCTTGGGTGCATTGCTACATGGTGTAGACAGGGACAATCGCCGGCCAGTGTCACGCCACATTCACATTAAATTTGTCAAGGGGCCTCTACGTGTTGGCCTCTCCCCATGGCTCCACGCAAGCCCTCCAAAAGTCCCCGCCGTTTGTATGGCTCGTGGTGTTGAAATACATACAGTATAATAGTAATAATAATATGTACTGACACCAAAATTAATAAATGATGAGTAAATCGACATGATGTGGATATGGAAAGGAAAGATACTGGCTGACTTAAATTCACGAACATGAAAGAGCCAACAGTAAGTGCTTAGGTAATGAGCGACGCCACCTTAAAAGAAGTTAACATTCTGCACTTTACCTTATTTATAATAGAAATTCAACAATATATATGTATTATATATAATAATTCTGTCAAATGTCCCCATACCTTTGGAAAATTCACTCCCGACTTTTCTAAGCACATGTCATGTCACTTAAATATGATCAAAATGGAGCGCTGAGGTATGTAGGTACTTCAGCTAAGTAAAATTCATTTCCTCTCGTTTGTACCGGCGTACGGTTCGCACATACTTTTGAATAGAAACGAAAATTCTTCACGAGGAAAATATTGGAAATATTTTTCAGTTTCCAATCGAAGGATGCTTCAAAGTCAGGCGTGAGTGAAATAAGCTTTTCGTTTATTGGGAATCGTGCGAGTCGTTGTGCTTGTTGTACAGTGTGAAATAAATTAAAAAATGGAGTTTTAATTTGTTAGGAAAATAAAAACACGTCACTGTGACCGTTTGTTTTTTATTTAAATTTCTGATGGGACGTTAGTTATGAGCTCACTAAAAGTTTTTTAGGATCAAATGCATCATATTTTAAGAAAAACTATATACTGTCATAAAGCTGATATTAGATAGTTCATTTCTGCCTTTCACTTCGGATGAAGCAAGCAAACTAATTAATTTAAATATAAACTTAAATATCTTCGTGTCCTTTCAATTCTGTGCCTTTTAAGGAAATTGATTTGATGTGGTGGATTCGTGTAGTAGCATTAGACGGTTCATTTCTTTCAATTTTAATGAAGCTAGCAACGTAATTTATGTAAACATAAAATTTACTCATTCAATATGATTCAACGTCGTCGTATCAATTCAATTCTGGCCATGTGACCCTGGTTGATTTAATCTACTTGATGTTCTCTCTGGTTGACTACATTAATGAAATATCTATAATAATATACAATTCTAAAAATGCCGTGTCTGTAAATTAAATTTAAAAAAACCCAACTGGAATGCACTTTATAAACGACGAAGAATACATATATACATTTATAATACATTTTTAAAATTTCTTGCTTGTTTGTTCGGGATTTACGTAAAAACTACTAGCCTGATTTCGATGTGGTTTTTGGTTATCGACGAAAAATTCTTACAATTACAATTTGTGCTACTTTTTATCCTGAAAATGCCGCGGGAATTTTTCTGGAAAAGATGTAAAATGGCTAGTAAATCCCGCGACAATTATCCTGGGAGCGGTTTTTAGTTGTTCAAGTACATAAAAATAGCTTATTACGACACAATTTTCACTAAAACAATAACTTACAATCTATTTTAAATGCTGCGGTTTTTGTGTCCCGGGAATTTCAAGTGAAGGGTGGACGAAGTCGCGGGTATATCCTAGTACCTTTAAATAAACTCTACCGATCTCATGTTTCACACCCAAATAATAAGTATTTCTATGATACACAATTTTCTAAAAACCTATTATAATTAAATTGTTAAAATGAAATAGCACAAAGATAGAACTTGTAAGATTATATGATTTACTTGTACATCAAAAAAGCCCCAAAAGAACTCAGAACGATACTGTGAATTAAATGAGATATTCTAATTCCTTTGATTTCGCTTATTTGTCTTGGTAAAATACTCGGCGAAGTTAACTTGCCGAAATATGGAAAAGATCAAAAAGACTGGATCATCACTTATCTATGTTTAATACTCCCCAAGCTACGTTGCGCCTATGTAAAATTAAATTTATTCAGTCAGAAGATATTGTTGAGTGGATAATATTTTAAGCGGCGATGTTTCCATCTTTTCGATGTTGAAGACGAGTTTTATAGGCAATTTTCTTGCGTTCTGAACTTTTTATACTCAATGTGTTTCTTTAAATAGATCATCATGTAGAGTCCCTTATTTTGTTGTATTCTTTCCTTTATCAATAAAGTCCAAAACAGTTCATAATTATAAATAATCTATATCTGTATATTAATTAATTTTTATTTAAAATATGTGAATATAAAAATTTTAACTCACTAATTGAGACTTTTCTTATCCAGACTTCGACCTACATTCAAGACCATTATACAAATACAAAATGGCTCTGTTTATTTGAAAGATTTTGTATATACAATATACCTCTATATACAATCATAAAAGAAAATATATATATGGAATATTAATATAAATATTAAAAGCTCGCTTGAAAAATCTAAAGTAATTCCCTTGTAAAATTAAAAAAGTATGAGCTACCTCTTAAAACTCAAATTTTGAACTGAAATTTATTATTTGTTGGTCTATGAACTTATACCGTAACGAGAAAAAAAAGGATTTTAGTGATTTTTGAAATCTTAAAAAATTTGGAGTGACCTCAAATTTTTTTGAGGTGTCCTTTGGAGAGAGTTCTTAAAACATCAAAAACTAACAATTTTTCACTCGAAACTCAAAAAATTGACGGTTTTTTTGCGCCATCCTAACATCTATAGACTACCTATGCAAGTGTGTATAGACTACCTATTGTCTTAAAAGCAAGCATGACGGGGATGAATTAAGGAAAGAAAATTTGCATGGGCAACGCATAATTCGTCCAGTTTAGAATATGTCATATCAACTAGCAGGTTATTATGTTTTAATTACCCTTCAGCTCATTATGAAACGTTATGATTAGCTGGGTCGATTGCGGAAACAACAGAATCTTTTAAGCGGTGCTATCATCAACAAGAGCTGTTTGTTCGTGCTATTTGCTATTGAGGCGTTCAGATCATGGTGTTCTGTGGCCATGATCGTCTATAAAGCCATCAGGTATAATCGAACTTTCGAATGATCAGAGGGCTGGTGCTTATCTCGGATAGTTAATAAGTATTGTGGTACCTAACGACCGTAGCCAACCTTCAGGGCATCTTAACCTAAGCTTAGTATTTATGATCATAGAGACTATAGATAGAACACATAATTAACAATCATATAATTATTTGTAACTGAACTTTCTTTATTATATTAGTTTATAATTTATCTAAATTTGATCTCGTAATGTCGTGCTTCTCGTTCCCAAAACTAAAAAACCTCTCAAAGGAAGACAATTTGAAACAATTTCGGAGATTAAGGCGAATGCGACGAAGGAGCTGAAGGCCATCACAAAAGGAGCGTTCCAGGACTGTTTCTACAAGTGGAAACACTGTTAGGATAAGTGTGTGCGTAGGGAAGGAGAGTACTTTGAAGGGGACCCAGACATGTCAACTCCAAAATAAATTGCATTTTTTTATGACATCAGTTCGCATATTTTTTTAACAGACCTCGTACACTTTAAAAAACCTGAACTAGATAGTGAATATGTAAACTCCTGGAATACTTTTCAAAAATGGAGTTTAAATTCTTACAAATACAGATTATACATACAGTTATTCTCCATGTAGAATTAATTGATAGCGAAACTTTTGTAGTAAATCCAACGTTAGTGCAAGAGTTAGTCGAGTTATATGACAACGGTGCGGTTGGCGGTTTTCATTTTCCCAAGTTAAATTGTATTAGCTTGCGAACGTGCGTGACTTGAGTCACTATTCTACAACCTATACCTTAGTACATAAATTTCATACGTTAGGCTACATCAAAAGCTTCGAATACAGCGGAAAAGGTGTAGTGGCGATAACAGCGGTCCGAATTAAGGAATCGTAATCTTGTTACAAGTCTCAAATAATATCAATATAGATTTCTAGCACCCTTTAAACCTACCAGATCATCACGCGACAAACAGAGTCGAAGGCCTTCTGCAGCTCCAAGAAAGACAATATAGAGGCTATTTTTCATGGGATGATCGATAGATCAAAAACAGGGTCTATAGTTCTATGCCTAGGGCGAAACCATATTGAAATTCCGATACAATATACTCTTGCCGGATCCGTGAGTCGACAATACAGATACATTTATAATCTTATATATAAAATTCTCGTGTCACAATGTTCGTTCCCATACTCCTCCGAAACGGCTTGACCGATTCTTATGAAATTTTGTGTGCATATTGGGTAGTTCTGAGAATCGGCTGCTATCTATTTTTTATACCCCCAAGTGATAGGGGTTGTCCACCCCTAATTCTTTTTTTAATTTTTAGATAAATTTTTATTTTTTTATGATACAGCATTTAAAAATACATACAACCCTTAATTTTCAACCCTGTACGATCAACCCCTATTTTTTAATAGCGATATTAGTATTTTTCTAATTTTCTACTGGGATGATTTAGATTTTAATTTGAACCAGGTGGACGGCGCTGCAATCGGTTACCAGAATTTAGGTGTTCTTTTTGTTGTTGTATGTGTTGAAGTTTGTCCCGGAATGGTTTAAATAAATGATTGGACCGAGTAGGTGGCGCCGCGATACTCCTCCTAAACGCTGGGCCTGATTTTTTGTTTGTTCAAGTGGATTTGAGAATAGTTTAGATTAACATTTGGTCCCGGTAGATGACGCTGGAATCGGAATCTAGATTTTTACTTTTTAAAGACAGGACAACGTCTGACGGGTACAGCTAGTTATTTATATTATTATTAATACACATACATCATTATCTATATTGTTACGAGTTTAGCGGGACTCGAATTAAAATGCCGTTATAAATACTATAGAGTTTATTAGAACTATACATACACGTATAACACAGGTATAAATATAACCGAACACAACAAATCCAAACGTATTGCAGAAGGTCGTAATTCAATAAAACGCGCAAAGTCCGTCACTATTAGATTCCCGAATGTACACACGACACGCCCGTATCGTAGTCGTAGCTCGACTGCCCCCTCCATCAGGCTGTCGTTTTATACTCTACAAATGCAAAAGAATCCGCAACACCTGGCTAATGATGCTAATGAGCGAGTACAATAGGACAATACGCTATTCTCCACAATAATTAGAAACGTATGCCAATAAATAAGTGAACAAAACAAGACGATCATAAAAGGATTACAATTAGTTAAAATGCCGACAGGTAATAAATTGCTTTTATTATACAGTCTGTACGTGGAATTTGTCTTTGTCGGCGCCTAGGTTGTAACAATATTATTACTAGCTCCCAGTAGTTTGCGCTGTGCGTTGATATGTCAGTCAGTGACCTCAGGTAATTATATATGTATGGATTATGTAGGTATTCTTCGTGTGATATGTGTGACAGTTCTCACAAATCCCAAGACCACGCAAACTGTAGGAAGTATGATAAAAAACGGACTTGCTTATATTTTAGATAAGAGTGCCTACTTTTGAAAATCTGATACACTGAGATAACCTAGCTCTCTTTAAATTAGTACTTATTTAATGACGGGAAGAGTAACCGTTTACCAACGAGGGTATAGTTTGATCTTACCTTAAGTGATATTATCATCTCTATAAATATGTATTTTTAACATTGAACTTTTGTCTTTTTATTGCTTTGGGCAGTCAAACAAGTAGACGAGCCACTTTATGAAAGGTAGTTACCGTCACCTACGGACGTTTGCAACACCAGGCACATTGCCATTGCCAACACGTTGCCGGCTCCTAAAGAATTTTATAACGCCCTTCTTAAACGATGCTATGTCATAGTGCAGAGGGAAAACCACGGCGGGAAGTTCCCTCCAGATCATTGTAGTACGCGGAACAAACATGCTAGAGAACCGTTGCATAGTTGAGTGTGATATTTAAAGAATAGAATAAAATATATTTATTGCGTAATGCATGTACAAAGATGTAACGGTTTTTACAGTATCAATTTCGGCTCATAATTGGGCGTGCAACATTAAAATTACAATATTCATTTATAAACATTAAAGTCAATGAATCAATACAATTAAAATTAATAATAATAATCAAAGACATACAATACAATAATAATCTATAATTAATCTAAATAATAAAATGTCTACTATTAAAGCATGTCAAATATATTTGTGTCAGTTCATAATGTTTTATCCTCCATGAACATGTTTATATTATAATAGCATTTAGTGGTCAGTAACAAATTTTTTCTTTAAATAGTGTACATGGCAGTTCTCTAAGAGACTTCGGAAGCTTGTTGTATACAAAGGGCCCCATGCAATAGACACTTTTGCGCTTTAATGTCGTAATTGAGTTGATGGTGCAGACTCTAAATTCATCGCGTCTGTTACGTGGGAAGACCTCCAAACGCTGACTAAATAGCTGTGGATTTGTTTTGACAAACATTGATATTTCAATTATATATATAGACAGGGTAAAGTCAAAATTTTATATTTTTTAAAATAAGGTTGAGGAATGAAACTCCTTTATGAGTATATTCTTTGGTATTCAATATTCAAATACTTAGTAAACGTATCCAAGATGGATACATGTTTCAAATGCTAGATGTTTCGATGTGCAGAGTTTTTCATACTTGAGAGTTGATATTATCATTATGTTTATTTTCTATTTATATTCCTCTAGTAATTAACATCGAAAATATATTAAACTAGATTTCCTACAACGTTTATAAAATTAGTACTACAACTGTAACACAATCATTAGTAGCGATTATACGCTGCCTGGTAACAATTAATACTTTTGATTGAAAACGAAATTAATTAGCATTAAAAGTACGTGTTGCAATTTAAAATGTAACACGAATATTTTTAGTGACGCTGAAACATTGGATTGTGTTATTACTAAAGTTAATGATGGAGAATATGATTGATAATTTCAAGTTAACAGTTTATATTTTTATGAATATAGTTATAATGATATACCTATACATATAATATATCATTTTGACCTCACAGTATCTATTTGCTGAAAGAAAAAGAGTTAAAGAGATGGATAGATTATGTATGTATGATGATTTGTGGTGTGATTGTGGACGTATGCCAGAATAGAGGACTATTGAAGGAAAAGACATTGCGCCAACCGTTCAAAATGGTTAATACATATTCAATATATCTTATTAAAATCATATAATAAAGCAAAACCCTGTGAAATCACTACAATATGGCAAGCTATGCTAAAAAACCGATTGCGCGTTTAGTTTAAATTCAATCTTCCTACAGTGAACCAAAATAAATATAATCACAATCATCCCATCATTAACATTATATATACTCGAAATAAAAACCTCTAATATATAACATGTTAATTAACATCACTGTGAAACCCCTTCAATCGAGAACCGGAAACCTTTACATACGTAAATTTTTGATCATATTGTTACATACCGACAAAGATCGCACACCTGCATGTTGTAAAAACGAATTCTTTTATTTACTTCGTGTTTAAACTTTAAAAACATCTATTTTTATCGTACTTATTTTATGGGTTGTATTTAGTGTCGAACGAATTAATCCTTATTTTTATTGCATTGCATCGGAGCTTTCCAGATGTGCGTGAACGGGACCCCTTTATCGGTATTATACAGTTTAGTATAAAACAATGCCCGAACGGGGGGGTGGGGTAGTCAGGCGATGACTACGATACGAGTAAGACGTTTGGAGTACTCTCGATTAGCGATATAGTGACGGACTTTGCGCGTGTTGAACTGTATTGAATCGTGCAGTGTGAATTGGTTGCATCCATTTTTATTTTTATTTGTTTTATACGTGTTTGTGCAGTTCTAATAAACTCTATAGTAATTCCAGCGACATTTATTTTAATCCGAGTCCTGTAGCTCGTAACAATATCTAAAACAATATATCAAATGTCAGTAATAAACTTCATTACTGACAGTTGATTAGCATAAGTCTAGTGTGATTAGGGTGCTGTTACCTTTAGCTTGTATAAATTCTCTATACGTTTGAACAACACATAATCTTCTATTCTATTCTTGTTGGTAACATTATATGGTAACATTATAGTCTTTCCAAGCACTTTATTTTGACAGCTCGATGACAGATTAATTACTAATATCTTAATGCGTTACCGACTGATTTGTTGTAAAAATCGACTTCATTTATAAATAAGTTCTAATCAATTTAACTCATCCATATATTTTTGTTAAAAATACTGCATCGTGTAATAAATATACCTCATTTCAATCAATATATTTTACATACTATTTTCTGCCCGCGACTTCGTCCGCGTAGAGAGTTTTTTAACTATCCCACGGGAACCACGGGAATGTTGACCAGGAATATAAGCTACCACCGTACAAAAATTCATTTAAATTGGTCCAGTCGTTTCCGTGATTAGCCGCTACAAACAGACAGACAAACAGAGAAACAAAAAATTTGAAAAAAATCTAAATTAGTTCCATTTGACTTCTTACATCCCCCTGACTCGGTTTTTAGCATTTTTTTGTCATTGTACAGAAATTCGACCTCTACAATTTTATTATATGTATACATAATAAATAAGCCAATAAAACGGAACTTATAATAATTGCAGTAAGTATTATTTTCTTTAAAGTACAACTTTTAAATTGAAGTAATACTTCTTTAGAATCGTTGTGATTTGAAACTCGATGAAACGAAAAAGCGCTACTAAAAAGAGATAAACACAAATCTATAGAACTAAGCCTGTGAGAGAAGAAGATACGATTTTTATATTGTACAGCACATAAGACCGATGTTTAAGCATAGGTCCAACATGGAACGAAATAAAATTGATAATTCTATTTTTATATACTTTCGATTTTTTTACGTATAGTGTATACGGACGGTTTAAAAGTCTCTGCGTTAGCAGAGACTTTTAAACCGTCTGACTTACTGAACATCCCTATTCCATCACCTACAATAAGAAAGTACGACGTCATTTGTTTTATGCGGGCTTAATTGTCAAGAAATATGTAACTTCATAGATGTGCAAACGTCAAAAGTTAAATAAGCGCTTGGAAACAGTTCACACATATTTACTTAAATTGACATGTCATATTTTGTACCGAAACATGCACGTTTTATACATTTAAATACTATTACTAACATATTTCGAAAAGCCAACCGGCAGCCCTGTTTCCGCATTTACCATTCGTGCTTATTAATGTTGTGTTTAGTACATCAAATGGAATAACCACCGAGGGTCAAAATTCGTAACGAAGTCCATAAAATAGAAAGATCCTTACATTATGTTGAGTATAATTTTCTAATCTAACTTTAAGGTTTAAAATTGTCTGAAAGCGTGCACAAGTAGAGGAGTTTTGCAAATTTGCAAATAAATTATCAGGGAAGTGTTATTACTCGACTCTCGTGCATGACGAAGTTCATCCAGGTCCATATTACTAAAGTTTTCATTTTTCTCTAACCCAGTTATGACGTCAGGAGTTTGGGGGGTGGGCCCGGTGTCAACTTCTCAACGAGATGGAATTTTATTATCACCTTTTAAACTTGCGGAATTTGGATTTATTTTACGACGAAAAAAGTGAGCAAACTCCAAAATTACGTTTATACATTATTGGCCTCCAGAAAATTACGATACGCTTTTATGAAATTTTATTTTATTAACTTTAAGAAATATGTTTTTACCTTTCATCTAGTATTCTAGTAAAGATATTTAAATCAGTTTGTTTATTGTTGTATTCCGTGTCACACTTAGGTTTTTTTTTACATTAGTTGTAGAATTTTGAGCTAAACATAATTTTGTGTGAAAAAGCGTACATTGCGTTGCAAATTATATTTAGAGTGTAATTTTTATTATTATTTTTTATTGCATGAGTTCAGCAAATAGCTAGACGACGCACTTGATGCAAAGCGGATACTATCGCCTATGGACATTTGCAACACCAAAGGTGACCTTAAGGGTGACTGGAACCTGGTCACTAATGCCGAAACACAACTCAAGGTTGTTATGGCGGCATACTCTAGACCAGGGGTGGTAGCCAACCAGTCGGGCAAATACCTTACCACTTGTGGGTTGTTTTGTTGCCTCTTACTACAAGCCACCTGGCCGCGGCAAATTGTAGTATTTCTCCGTTCCTGCACGGATAGAAATACGTTTAAAATAAAATTAACATTCAGTTTTGCGAAGAAATTATGGTAGATATTTCTATGAAGTAGAATTAGAGATAGAGATTATTCTTTAATTAGATTTTTCTTCACAATTGTTAATATTTCGATTCTAATTTGGTTGTAGGATTCCGTAGACGTTTTGTGAAAAAGCGCGTATATTATATTATTATGTATAGATTATATAATCGTCATAGAAAGAAATACTTTATTTGAAGAAATATTCGACCCGCAGTCCATTTATCTACCCTGATTTTGTATATACATTAAAGTTTTTCAGAAGCTACTACTGCGATTTAATTATATGGATGAAATTCATTTGACAAGAACGTACATTTAATGATATCCTGTGAGATATCGTTAATAAAATAATTGTCACATATTCATAAATTAGAACGATGTTCTTTAATGACCTTTTTAAGTAAGTCGATAATAATTGGAAGAGAAAACTGTCCACAATTTTCTTTATTTGACTAAGGAACCAAAAAAGCAATTAATTAAAAATAGAAATCAACTTAGTTACATGACAGTAAATTTTTATTTAATAAAATAGCATTTCGAATGAAATATCTACTCTGTAAACTTTTACCAAAAACTAATAATTAGATTATTTCTTATCTGCATGTTCAGATTAAATTACTATTTAAATGAGTCAACACTTAAACATATTTATTCACAGAATGCTTTTTACAACGTGTTGTTGCTAATGTACAGTTCACATCTGCATCGAGTTTTATATGTTAAGTACATCATCAGAACTGTGGCCGAGTCATAAAGTCCCTCTCATTTCTGTTGCATACAAAATTATAGCATTTTTACGACCCAGCACCCTCCTAGATGCGGAGAGATCGTAAAACCAGCAGCATATTCAATTGAATGTTCTGAGATGCGGTTTATTACATCTGCATAAAATGACTAAGTTACGAGGTGTGTAATGCACCTTTAGTCTTATCTTACCCATTTATTCCTGTGAATCAAGTCGATATTATACTGCAGTCATATGTAGAAACATAATGGTTTACAACGCGTTCTCAATAACCATATGTTATCTATCTTTAATATTGTTACGAGTGCGGGACTCGAATTAAAATGCCGTTGGAATTACTATAGAATTTATTATAACTATACAAACACGTATAACACAGGTACAAGTATAACTGTATACAACCAGTACAAACTGCACGATTCAATAACACACGCAAAGTCTGTCACTATGTCGTTTATCGAATGTACTACACACGTCTTGCTTGTATCGTAATCGTCGCTTGGCTGCGTCACCTCCCCCGTTCGGTTATCGTTTTATACTAATACAACAATCGACCGCGTGGACTGAAGTTGCCAAGAAACCGTAATCTGCACACCTGCGGCCATATACAAGTACAATAACAATAGAATGTTATTCTTAATTACAAATTTTAAACATATAGTAAACAAAAGAAGTCCAAATGAGGGAAAGTTAATAAACCAGGTGTGCATTTACTTTGTCGGCGTGTAACAATATTATAAAATTCTAAACGACTCGATTCAAAATGGCATAAGATGGCATAATAACCTTTTTTTTTAAAGATTTTCAAATACAAGCTTTTGAGATCCTGGATATCATGTAGCAGCAAAGTGTTAGCCAAGACAAGTAAAATGAGCCTTTATCTTGTTTAGTACAGGAGTTTCTATGGCCACCTTCCGACTCTATCATCAGATCAGCTCCATGGTACTATATTATTTTATTGTCACGCGATATACATATGCGTGCAAGGGAAGAAGAGGGAACTTGGGCAAATCTAACTTGCAAGATTCCACCCAATCTTACATACATACATAGTTACATCCATTGCAAGTTAAATGAAAGCTTGTAAAAAGTACAGCACGTATATTAAGTTGTTGAAGCGGAGAAAGTTTTTAGCTTTTTTATGGACACGTCCTACAATATGCGAGACGTTCGCTAAGTTCTGGAGTGACCCGGTCAAAGGAGCTCAAAGAATGCGGAACTTTGCCATTCAACCTATATCGCTTCGGTTTCATGGCACTTTAACTATTTTTGTAACACGGAGATATGCTATTCATGCCGAAAAACCACCTGTTATGTAAACGTCATGTTATGATAGAGTTGTTTTTCTATAAAAATCCGGATCCAAGGGGCACTGGCTGACTGACTGGCAGGGTGCTTTCCGCATGCAAAAAAGGGCCGTACGCGCAATAGTGCGGGTTCGTAGATGCCAGTCAGTAAGGCTGCTTTTTAAAAAACTGGGTATACTCACACTACCGAGTATAGTAATATATCAAGTTGCGGTGTATGTGCGACTTAAACGTTCATACCTATGCCAAGCATAGTGAAAAGCATGCGCACTTCACTCGGCATAGGAATGACATGAGTAATATAAAACACAAACTTGAGAACTCGGGGAGATTGACGCATGTCATGGGACCGACAATATACAATAAACTACCGAGTAGGATAACGGAGTCACAATCCGTCGGTTTATTTAAAACACGGCTCAGGAAATGGTTGGTCGAGCACACCTTCTATGATCATGAGGAGTTTATATGCCATAATATGACAAAATTTTAATTTTATTAATGACCTGTGCATTTAATTGATGTAGAAATTTACGTGTAACTTTGTTATGAATAAATAATTTTGATTTCTGATTTCTGCACCTAAAGCGAACGCTTTCACGGAGTCCTATTACGAATATGACACGTATCAAAATAACGTGGAATTTTATGCTATGTCTTATACGCATCAAAATATCTAGACACGTTATTTTCGCTAAGCGATACTCTGAAAGCTTTAGATAGATAACATTTGACAACGACAACATTCCGAAGATGCAGTATGTGTTTAGCGCTACAAAGTTACCACGTACCAAACTATTTATGCTAAAATGCAAAATTATAATGTTGATATATAAAAATGAATGTTTGTGTGTATGTCCTTTATAGGATCGTAAATTATACATCCGATTTTGATGAAATTTTGTGTGTGTGTTTGAGTGAGTCCCGGGATGGTTTACAGCCACAATTGGAACCGGTACGTGGCGCTGAGATCGGGTTATAGAATCCTCCTAATCATCTGGACCAATTTTGTTTTTTTTTTTGTGTATTTGAGTGGGTTCCCGGATGTTTTAGATTCACAGTTAGAACCGGTAGGTGGTGCTGAGATCTAGTTCTAGATTCCTCCTAATCACCGGGAGCGATTTTGGTGATTTTATTTTTGTGTGTTTGACTGGGTTCCCGGATGGTTTAGATTCGGAATTAGAACCGGTAAGTGGCACTGAGATCGGGTTCTAGAATCCTCCCTAATCACCGGGAGTGATTTTGTTTTTGTGTGTTTGAGTGGGTTCCCGGATGGTTTTGATTCGCAATTAGAACCTGTAGGTGGTGCTGAGGTCGGGTTCTAGAATTCTCCTGATCACCTAGACCGATTTTGGTGATTTCATTTTTGTGTCATGGAACTGTTATGCGGGACCGAGTAAACCCCTTTTAAAAAAAGGAATAATTAAAACAAGGTTATAGTTTAGGGGACGACCGTCTCGGTTGAAAGTTGGAAAGAGACTCGGGGACTGGGTCGATGAGCAGATAGGAAGCTAAGGCATGAAAGTGATGATTAGACAGGAAAGGTGTAGGATAGGCCAAATGGGGTGCATAGACTATATATAACACCTCCCCGGGGTAGACTAAACTTCGGGGTTGAAATTTCGAAGTTTAGGAAAACAATAAGAAAAGTTATATATTTCTCCTAGTACTAGGAGATGGAATGATTTCTGGATTTTGAGATTTCATGATTTTAAGAGGGATGACAGGATCAGGGTTTGGTGTTTGTTGTAGAGATTCTGGGGAATTTATTGGAGCTGATCGGGAAAATATGGGAAGTATATAGGAGAGACGGTCGTGAGATTTAATGTACAAAACACACTTAATTACAAAAAATAGAAAGATAATACAAAAACTTAAAACTAACAGAATAGAATAATGAGTCTCGTATTTAATTATTTGATGTTGGTTAATTATCTCATCTGTCTTATCAGTCATAGATTTTAATCTCGATTTTGTTTCTGGTGTAAAGATATCTAAGTCAATATTTTGTAGTTTTATACGAGGTTCATTATTCACTACATTTTTAAACTTATCTAAAGTACAGCAAGAGTCATCTATTATATTAAAGTCGGAATGTGTTTCGGTAATATTTATTTTAATACTGTTAGATTTTGGTATTAATTTAGTACTTTTACAATAGGCAAAGCAATTATTTGGTATATTCATTAGTATATGGATGTAGCTTAATTCTAAAGTGACGGGCAATTTCAAATCAGCAGGTAAGTATCTATAGTTATCAACAAGCTCTTGGTACAACTGTGTGGGAGGTAGCACAGCTGGGTGAAGTATATTTTGACTACTAAACATAATTGCATTTGTTAGGTCTTCCAACTGGAATGATAAGGTGAGTACAGCGGCTTCTAAACTTTTAAATATTAGGTCGATATTTGTTTTGATTTTCAATTCTTCGGTAATGAGAGACAAGTTTTTTAGTTGTAACGATAGCTTGTCGATACCTTCATTTAGTCTGGCTTCGTTAAATTTTATTTTATGCAAAGTTTCGTTAAATTTCGACAAGGTTGAAGTTGTAACCAAAATGTTTTCTTTAATTAATGAACCCAGACCTTTTTCGTTATTTTGTATGCTTTGTATGGCGTTGTCATATTTGACAGCGTCATCCTCGTCTAGAGTCCCAAAAATGGTTTTGGATAGGGTGCCTATACCGCCTATCCACGCTGCGCGTTTGAACTTATTACTATTTGTAAGATGGGCTATGGAAGAATACTCAGAGGCCATGTCTTGGTACCTGATAGTTAGCGGTTCTAATATGTTGTGGCATTCTAATTTACTTGTAATTTCGATTTCAATTTGACCACATAAAAACCGAGTTGTACCTAATACTGAATTAATATTTTGAATATGAGGTCCAATGTGGGAGATATCGAATGGGGTGACTACATCCAAGTACCCAGCGTTAATTTTAAGTTCGCCAATTAGATCAAAATATATACCTGGACCTTTATTTATCTTTTCTATGACTTCTGTTGCAAGAACGCAGACACCCAACATGGTGGTTCTGAAATACGATTTATGTTTAAGGAAATTGGTTATATGTAATATTTTATAATATAAAGTTTATGATAAGATTATTAACATAAGGACCAATTATTTTATTGTACATCAACTACTGCTAATTTAATTTCGTCATAATGGTATTTTACGTGTCGTCTATTTATAAGCAAAGTCAATGTATTGTTACCATTAATTCTTATTACTTTATAAGGGCCCTTCCATATTGGAGACAACGCTTTTCGGAGCCGAAGGTGATTTTTAACGTAAACCATGTCACCTGCTTTATATTTCGCTGGTCTGCTGTGTTTATCATAATAATTTTTGGATGATATTTTGGATTTTAAGATACTTTCTAGAGCTTTCTCTCTGGATATTTGTAATCGTTGTTGTAGTACACGGACATAACTATTATAAGTAGGCTCCAGTGAGCTTTCGTAGACAGAGGATGGAATAAACGGCTTATGACCAAATACTAATTCATAAGGAGTAAAGTTAGTTGTGGAATGGATTGTTGAATTATATGTCAACATTGCAGTATATACAAATCTTGGCCAATTGTCTTGATTTTCGTTTACAAAAGACTTCAAGTATTCCTTTAAAGTCGAATGGCTTCTTTCAATTGCGCCCTGAGTTTGCGGATGGTAAGGAGTGGACCATAATTGTTTAACCTTAAGGAAGCTGCACGTTTGTTTAAATAATTCGGAAGTGAAATTCGTCCCTTGGTCTGTGATAATAATTTTGGGAATTCCAAATTGGGAGATGAAATGGATTAAACACTCTGATGTTTCTTCAGCCGTAGCATTAGGCATAGGATACGCAGCAGAGAATTTTGTTAAGTCGTCTTGTAATGTAAGAATGTATTTTAATCTCGTTTGAGCAGCTTCAGGCAGAGGTTCGACTATATCTAATGCTATCTTTTCGAAGGGTTGTGTTGAAGTAGAAGTTATTTGCATAGGAGCACGATTGATCCTACGGAGTGCTTTATTCTCCTGGCAGAGTCGGCACTCACGTACATAATTTTCAATATCAGTGCGCATATTGCGCCAGTAATACTTTTCTTGGATTCTATTTAACATTCTATTTGCTCCTAAGTGACCGGAAATGGGAATATCATGATTTTCTTTTAAGATTTTTGTAATTTCACTCATCGCAGGAAAGATAATAGTGTTTTTATAAATATGTATAGTTATACTAGTATTATGGAATAAGTACAAAATAATATTATATATCTTAATAAAAGAATGATTATCAAATGGATTTCTGAAATCCGATATAGAGAATTCTAATACGTTATTAGATAACAACTCCATTTTTAAGTTTTTCAGGCTTTTAAATACATGTTCGTAACTATTACAACTGTCATAGTGGTAAACTTTTATAAATAATAAATAGTATGTTACGTCATCCTTTTCAGATTTGATGAACGAATACAGAGTTCGTTCTTGTGCGATGAGTTCTTTGGAATTAGGAAGATTATTAATAACTTCCTCTACATATTGGTTTGACTCATCCAAATCGATAGAAGCAGGTATAACTATATGTTTTATTTTTGTTTTGAGTAAGTTTTCATTAAGTTCCTCTATTTTAGTGTTAAACGTTAATGATTTGTTGTTAATTGTTTTCAGGCATTTGGAGTAAGTATCATTACTACTGGTGGATTCTTCAGAAGATGGCGGACTTGGGATACTTAAGTCATCGGGGAGTTCCACATCTCCCGGGATTACAAAGTCGTCGGGTAAGTCAAATAATTCAGGTAAGTCCGGGACGTCAGGACTCATCTGGAGTTCTGGATTATCAACAGATATTTGAGGAGGATTTTCATTGTCATTTACAGGATTATTTTCAGGAACATCTTCAGGATCGTTTTCAGGAACATTATCAGGATTATTTTCAGGAACATCTTCAGGATCGTTTTCAACATGAGGATCTTCTGCCACAATTTGATCATTGGAGGATATTTCTTCATGGACAGGATTTACAGGATATCTAGAGAGGGCGTCTGCATTGGTGTTTAACTTTCCCTTCTTATATTGGATTGTGTAGTCGAACTCTTCCAATTTCAGACGCCATCGGATTAGACGGGACCCGGGGTCCTTACAATTGAATAGCCAATTTAGTGGCTTATGATCGGTAATGATCGTGAAATGACGGCCAAAAAGGTACGGGCGGAAAACTTTAGTTCCGTAGACAATCGCCAGGCATTCTTTTTCCGTTACGTCGTAGTTACATTCAGCCTTGTTGAGTGTCCTAGAGGCATAGGCAATTGGTCTGTCCTTGCCGTTTTCACCTTGGGATAAGATTGCGGAAATAGCATAGTTAGATGCATCACAGGTCAGAAGGAAGGGTTTTGTGAAGTCCGGATATATAAGAACTGGGGCAGTTACCAATCTTTCTTTGAGTTGTTCAAAGGCTAACTGTTGGGAATTAGTCCAAACAAATGGGACATCCTTTTTCAATAGGTTAGTCAGAGGTTTTGAGAATTTTGAAAATGTCGGTATGAATCGACGGTAATATGAGGCTAAGCCGAGGAAAGATTTAATATCTTTTGGACACGTAGGAGTAGGGAATTGTACGACAGATTTTATTTTCTCAGGATTTGGTTTAACACCTTCGTCACTAATTATGTGTCCTAGATAGGCAACTTCCTTACGCAAAAACTCGCATTTTTCGGGTTGCAACTTGAGGTTGAATTGTCTCAATCTTTGAAACACGGCAGAAATTTTTTCCATATGGGAAGTGAGATCATCAGAGTATATAACTATGTCATCTAAGTATACAAAACAATGCATACCTTGCAGGCCTGATAAGACTGTATTCATTATTCTTTGGAATGTTGCAGGCGCATTCTTTAATCCGAAAGGCATTCGGTTAAACTCAAAGTGACCTTGTGGGACACTGAATGCCGTCTTAGATGCATCGTCGGGATGTATTTTAACTTGGTGAAAACCGGAGGCCAAGTCTAGGGTCGTGAAATATTTACTCTGGCCCAATTGGTCTAGAATTTCATTGATCTGGGGGATTGGATAACTTTCTCCAATAGTAATATCGTTAAGTTTACGATAATCTATGACGATTCGCCACTTTTTCTGCCCTGAAGAATCTGTTTTCTTAGGTACAATCCAAATGGGTGACGACCATGGAGATCTAGACGGTTTAATAATATTTTCGTTCAGCATTTTGTTTATTTGTGTTTTAACTTCTTCTTTATGTATCTCTGGGAATCTATAAGATTTTACGTTGATAGGTTGAGATGAGGAAGTTTTGATTTCATGTTGGATTATGTCGGTACAAGTCAAAGGGTCCCCAGGTAAGTGGAATATGTCGCAATAGTCACTGCATATCGCGCGAAGTTTTTCTGTTTCTTCAGGATTCAAGTGGGATGTTTTTAGGAGATCAAACAATGTACGGACTCTTCCAATGGAATTATCTGTTGAGGTATTATGGAAACCAAAGGGTTCGCAGTAAGAGTGGTCAATAGGATATAAGGTAAGTGATAGGTTAGACTTAATGGTAACTGGTTGTTCGGATAAGTTAAGTACTGTCAAATTAATTCGATTATTGTCTTTTACCTTTACTAGGCAATTTGAAATAAGGACAGAGTCGGAAATATGTTGATCGAGTATTACACCCTCTCTTAATTCGGGATTTTTAATGGAGCATTCTATTACTGTTTCAGTTCGTGGTTCGATTACATAAGAGGGTTCATCGAATGATAGTTGGATAATTCTGTTATTTATTTCTAGAGATTCTGTACTGTAATTTATTCGACAGCCGTGTTGGATAAATAGGTCAGTGCCTATAATTCCATCATAAGGGAAATCAATTTTATCTAAAACGTGAAAGGTATGTGATAATTTAAATTCTGGATTAAATTCAAGATGTAATTCCAAACTACCTAAACTTTTAATATGCTCCTTGGAATCTATTCCTTTAACTTTTATGCAGGTATCGGTTAACTGAGGAAGATTACTAACACAATTCTTTTTTAGGACGCAGATGGATGCACCGGAGTCAATCAAGAACGTGAGTGGTTTTTCGTTTACAGACGTTCGGACTTTTACATAAGGTAAGAATCTTTTCTTCGTTATAATGTCATAAATTTCATTATTATTATTTTCAGGACAATTAGGTGATTTCCTTAAGAACTCTTGAGGCTGAAGCTGATTATCGTGTCCACTGACAGGTTGAGGAGGATGACCCTGAGTTTGGGGCTGGTTACCCTGTCCGCAGGCCATGTTACGAGGATGACCCTGAGTTTGGGGCTGGTTACCCTGTCCGCAGGTCATTTTAGATTGACGACCCTGAGTTTGGGGCTGGTTACCCTGTCCGCAGGTCATTTTAGGTTGACGACCCTGAGTTTGGGGCTGGTTACCCTGTCCGCAGGTCATTTTAGATTGACGACCCTGAGTTTGGGGCTGGTTACCCTGTCCGCAGGTCATTTTAGATTGACGACCCTGAGTTTGGGGCTGGTTACCCTGTCCGCAGGTCATTTTAGATTGACGACCCTGAGTTTGGGGCTGGTTACCCTGTCCGCAGGTCATTTTAGATTGACGACCCTGAGTTTGGGGCTGGTTACCCTGTCCGCAGGTCATTTTAGATTGACGACCCTGAGTTTGGGGCTGGTTACCCTGTCCGCAGGTCATTTTAGATATATGAGTGGTATCGACTTGGGAGTGAACTCGCCCCGTGCGACACCTATACGGGACTCTTAATAGTTTAAATTTCTATTATTATTATCAACTTCATCTCGGCTTTCCTCTTCAATATGATTTATGCGAGGATTGGGTTTGAATGTTGAAGTAGACGGTTGTAAAGGAGTGAAGGAATTAAATCCGCCCGAATTACGCTTATTATTATTGAATTCGCGAAGCTTGCAATTTTCCAGGAAATGTCCAGCTTTCTTGCAATAGCGACAGAATGGTATATTTTGGGACGATGACGTATTTTGATTATAATAGTTATTATTACTCACTTGTCTAGGATAATTTTTGTTAACAATATTTCTATTCGGAACAAATTGGTTAGGCCTGACGTGTGAACTAGTGCTTTTATAGAATGATTGCTGAATTTTTTCTTCGGATAACGCAAAATTAATTGCTTCATTTAGGTTTCTAGGGCTACGGCATCGGACAATTGTGGATACTCTTGGATGTAGTCCCATGAGGAAATGATGGAGGGCTAAATCTTCCATAGCGGCTATCCTACCATCAACTTCCTTCTTTTTACAATTTGAAAGGGAGATTTCAGTAAATAATTGGGATAGACAAGTTTCGATTTTAAATGAGAACTGACTAACATTTTCATTAGTACCCTGTTTAGTTTCTTGTAATTCCATTAGTAAATGGGCATAATGCTTGCGTTGGCTAAACTGTGTTTTCAGAAATTCCTTCAATTGGTCCCAGTTAATAAACTCCTTAATGGAGCAAGCTATTTCAGCTTTCCCTTGTAATTGACATTGGATGTATTTGAATAAAATTTGTTTTTGATTGGTTGTTGCCAATTCAAAAGCATTATTGCAGTTTATAATAAAGGAATTAAGAGTGTCACGGTTTCCGTCATACGGCTTTATAAATTTTGTGAGAATATTTAGATCAAGTTCAGGAACTGGTAGATTAATTGGTGATGGAGTGGGTGTTGGTGTTTTAAAATCTGAATGTGCCTCTGGGAGATTAATACTCAACTCGCCTCGGGTTCCTTTCGACATAGTGGCTCGTCAGACAATCAATTCGAGTAATGGAAATTAAAAAGGTAAGTATTTAAATTTATTTTAAGAAGGGTAAATATTTATATTTATTTAAGAAGATTAAAATTTTAGTTTTATTTTAAGAAGGTAAGTATTTAAATTTAGGTTTTAAGTAGGTAATTATTTATTATTAGGTCTGTTGTAAAATGTATTAAAAATAAATCAAAGCTTCGAGTGTATAGGCACCTTAACGATAAGAATAAACGCGCGGGCGCAGTGCAGCCCGGTTGCCTCGAGGATGTTTAGACTAGTCACAATAGATAAGAATGGTATAATGTTACACTATACTTTAAGACGATAGTAATTAAATAATTTTAAAATGACTTACAGGAATAAACGTAAAATATACATTTAGGTTTTCTATGATGATAATTCTTAACACAGGATGCCTCGAACCCTGGATGCAGGACTCGCTTGACGATGGATTTACTGTATCCTGGACTCGCTAACTGGACTTCGTGGATACTGCTGAACACTGGATCTTAGACGTGACGACTGGACTCTCTGTATACTGGACTCGCTAACTGGACTTCGTGGAAACTGAATACACTGGATCTTGGACGTAAAAACTGGACTCTCTGTATACTGGACTTCTCTGTATACTGGACTTTGTAACCGGACTTCGTGGAAACTGGATACACTGGATTTAATTTTCTGGACCGGTTCGGAACGGCCACTACTTTGGTTACCGCGTATATACCGCGCGTGGATATTGCGTAGGGGATATCGGATCCCACCGCTGCCACCAAAATGTTATGCGGGACCGAGTAAACCCCTTTTTAAAAAAGGAATAATTAAAACAAGGTTATAGTTTAGGGGACGACCGTCTCGGTTGAAAGTTGGAAAGAGACTCGGGGACTGGGTCGATGAGCAGATAGGAAGCTAAGGCATGAAAGTGATGATTAGACAGGAAAGGTGTAGGATAGGCCAAATGGGGTGCATAGACTATATATAACAGAACGAAGTCTTTTAGGAATTCAGAAAATAGGCGGTACGAAGTTTGCCGGGTCAGCTAGTAACATATAAAAATAGAACACGCGCTCTCAACATCTAGAATATTATAAAACTCTACTCATGCCGTATCTGTAAATTGAAGCAATAAAAAAACACAACAAGTCTATTCCGACTAAATAAATTAGGAGAACACGATGCAATTTTTATAGATTTCCTATCTGTTTGAAATTCACTTAAAATTACTGGGCCTATTTCAATGCTTCAAATTGTTAGACTTAAAATCTACGCTACTTTTCATTGTGGGATTAAAAAAAACTGGGAATAATTTCAAATGGCAAGATTAAAAAAATGTATTTACAATGCGAATTTATATCACTGACCGATAGTAAATTTTATTTTGCCTGGAAGAGATCGCTTTTAGCGATAAGGTCGCTGTTTTGCCAAGACGTATTGTAATTATGCATTTTGTTTCTGTATTAATTTGTTTTGGTGAGCAAGTGTTGTCTATCTATCTAAATTTTATGTAATTAAATGTGTGATATTTTTTATTCCGGGAATCTCGCAAGAATTTTCCCGGAGGCGATTTGTTGTTGTTCGGTTACATAAAAATTAACTTACTCCGTGTTGCGGACAGAGAGCACCCCCTTGACCCGCCCGCCGGAGCACACCTACTCTCCGCGCCCCGCATACCGCCGACGCCCAAAGCTGGCGGAATTAGCAACTAAGCGTCGGACAGGATGCGGGATATAGAAGCGGCCTTGGAGGCAAAAACCTCACTTATTCTTCGTCATTCATTTATTTTCAACTGTTCATAATTCTTTATTCACCATTCTACTCTCTCGCATAACCTGTACTTATTCTATGTATATTTCGTTTCATGTAAAAAGATCAATTACAATAATTATACAGTCCCATTCATGGAGTTTGATTTCGAAACAAGAAACAACTGCCACCAATACTCCGTAACACAGTTTTCACTAACACGATAGCTTACATTCGTTTTTAAACGCTGTGGTGATTTGTGTCCCGAAAATCCCGAACGAAATTTCAAGTCAAGCGTGGATGAAATCGCGGGCATATCCTAGCAATGAATATGAATATGAGGTCACGTACACTTAATATTCTAGAATGGAGCACGATCGTGTATTAGCACTAATATCTAGCGCACTGGCGCAAGATAGTAGCACCGGCTTCCGTTGTCTTAAGGATATTACTGGAAATTACTTCAAAGACTGCAATGCAGCGCTCTTGAGCAATGTAACTGCAATTAACAAAACGTTTTACCGCATTATACTTGCACTTACTAAACTATGCATAAACTTCTGTTGTGATACTTGCAGGCTGTGAGTTGAATAACGAAGAGTTTCATATTTTACTGTAGTATGGCGTAAGTTTCGTGGTGAAACTACATTGTGGTGTATCGAACAGATATCTTTATTTTTTTTACTTTTATATAGAACTAGCGAGTCCGGCAAACGTTGTCCTGCTATACACATACAAAATATTTCATCAAAATCCTGGAACCCGATTCCATCGCCATCTACCGGATCCAAATGTAAATTTAAACCATCCAGGGACTCAAACATACACAATACATTTCATCAAAATCGATCCCCCTGGCCATTAAGGGGCACTTTAGATTTAGAAGAACACATGAATACACATACACACAAATTATACATTATACTTACCTAGGTAAAGTTCAAAGACATTGTCTGAAACTTTAGTGCATTGATTTAAAACAATATTCTTTACAAATACAAAATGTACATACTGCACAAGTAGCCTCTTCGTAGGATGTTCATTATAAAGTTAATTTCTGCTCATTGTAGCTCCGTAGCATAAGGTTAATGTGCTACGAGGCTACGATGAGTTATTAGGAGAAATGATTATAGTGACGTCACATGCGCGCTCGGGTTTGTTCGGGCATTGTCGGCTTGTTTTCGGTACTACATTAAAAATAAATTTTTAACTAGGCTCGTGACTTCGTCCATGCTTGAATTGCATTCCCGCGAGATTCCTGGGACACAAAGTACCGTAGCATTTAAAAAAGAATGTAAGCTATCCTAAGCGAAAACTGTGTTGGATGATTTTAGCTGATTTATATGCACTCGTTGTTCGAGTACAAACCACTCCCGGAAAAATTCCCGTAGAATACTCGGGGTAAAAAGTATCACACATGTTATTACTTAAAATCTGATACCGAAAATCACATTGGGATTCGATTTTTATTAATCTGTCAATTTTAAATGATTCCCAGAAAAATTCCCGCGGGATTCCCTGGATAAAAGTAGGGCATATTTTATGTCTAAGAATTTGCTGTCGGCCCAGTAATATTTACGTGAATCAGGAGCAAACAGACAAACCGACAAACAGACAAGAAATCTAAAAAGAATGCATCGTGTTCTCCGTCGTTTATATTATTATAGTCTATTCCAGTTGTTTTTTTTAAGTTTCTGTGTACAGACATGGCATGTTTAGAATTTTATAATACTATAAATAACTTTTTAATTATGGCATAAAAAGAAGTTTTAATAACACTTACATTTGACGTTTCCATTAAAAATATTGATTCAAAAACCTAATTGTGAATCTACACCATGCCCGGGGTATACGAATACACAAAAAAAAAACATAAAAATTGCTCCAAGAATACAATAAGTTTAAGATACAGTTCAAGAGACAGAAAAAAATTGGCAGTTTTATCACTAAAAGCATTTTTTCCAGACAATCATAGGACGGATTAAGAATGTTTGTGAGACGAGATATATATATATATATATATATATATATATATATATCACGAACAAACATTACCTTAGTATAAGAAGGTAGAAGAAATGTTACCTTATTTTCTTGAGCCGTTCCGTTGATATTTCAATAAAGATGACGCTCAAGGGTGATTTATGCTATACTAAACGCTCGCGAACTATGCGGGGCACGGATTTAAAACTTCTTGTAAAAAAAATACACACATGCTACACCGTGCCGTGTCAGAGCTTGGCTGTACTCGAACCTTTAAAAAATCTTTGTAAAGCCTGGCTATAATGTATAGAACTTTTTTTATCCTTCAAGCAATATTCTATTGTATCTGTAGTCAATGTCAGTGAATTGTAATCAAAGTGAATTTTTCCATGTTATCTTAATTTTAACATTAGTCCAAGTCTAAAACCCAGTAAAAATAACTAAATACGGATACGATAATAGAAGTTTCACACAAGCAGTAATTTTTAAAAGTTTACTGAGAATATCTTAATATATATATTTAGAAATTACTTATAAATAAAATTTTACTTACAAAATATCATAAATTTATAAGACCTCAATTAGATACGTTTAGAAGTCTAGATAGAGATGATGAGCTCCAGGCCATCAATAGTCAGAAAAAAATATTTTTCTTTGTATATGTTCTTTCGGAATTTAAAGCAAAAATCCTTTTGTAGTAATTTGACGATATTTAGCACCAAAGAACCGCCGATAAAACAGGTTTGTAATGGTTCGTCTCGCTTATTTAAATGGAATAATTGCTGTATTAATTATCACGATGACGATTACGATACAAAATTATAGTAATTATTATTAAATTAAAGGTCATAAGGTTCTATTAACAAACTGCATATGTCGTAAATAAAGCAACTTGATACATGCCCGATGTTTAATGTAATTAGTTATCCAAATTACTCGACATAATATTGGAGTTGCTTAAATTTAGACAAAGTGAAAGTGGCGCCCTTATAAACTCTATCTAGCCAGCCTGTACATGATTGCATGGCTTGCGCGCGGGACGGCCCATCCGAGACATAATAGGATAAAAAAGCTGAGAGCTGATAAAAAAATATAGTACTTTGAAACTTTGAAACGTTGAAACTTACTTAAAGTATGGGATTATCACACTCAGAGTTTAAGATAAAAATAGCTGCAGAACCTGTACTTAGGATAAAATCATTTAGTATTTCTACATCCTAAAACAATAATTTACTGAATATTCCTTTGTAGACACCACAATGTAAATTACGTTTAAACACGTATCGGGATGTTACTAAATCAGCATAGGTAAGTAAATCGTCTTAACACAAATTGCGTACATACTCGTACGACATCTCAACCAGAATACGAGTATATAGCCAGTTCGCCTATGTAGGCAGTCACAGGCAATTGGACCGAGCAATCATTGATTCCCTTTGATTAAATTCCTGATTCGAGCGCTGATTACAACAAATTAGAGTCGCTTTGTAATTTGTTATATCCACGTGTCTATAGAACCGCCTGCAAATCTATATAATACTAGTATATATACATTTGAATTTTTAAAATGGGCCTTCAGGGCTAAATCTTGAATTACCTATGAAATAGCGAAAAATACTCAAAGGAATCTCCACGCCGATTTTGACGTAAACTAATGTTGATATCATTAGATTTTATAAAAATCAATTACCCTTGTCAGGAATCAAATCAGCTTTTTTCAAAATCGAAAAAAAAACCACCTGTTTTATTACACTACATCATAGTGTAAGTTGTCAGAATCAATTTCTATAAAAGAATGACAAAAGCCAAACGAACGGGAAGGGTTGTTTTTGAAGAGAGTGTTCCGAGATATATATATATATATAATAATATCGGCGTGGAGATTCCTTTGAGTATTTTTCGCTATTTCATAGGTAATTCAAGATTTAGCCCTGAAGGCCCATTTTAAAAATTCAAATGTATATATACTAGTATTATATAGATTTGCAGGCGGTTCTATAGACACGTGGATATAACAAATTACAAAGCGACTCTAATTTGTTGTAATCAGCGCTCGAATCAGGAATTTAATCAAAGGGAATCAATGATTGCTCGGTCCAATTGCCTGTGACTGCCTACATAGGCGAACTGGCTATATACTCGTATTCTGGTTGAGATGTCGTACGAGTATGTACGCAATTTGTGTTAAGACGATTTACTTACCTATGCTGATTTAGTAACATCCCGATACGTGTTTAAACGTAATTTACATTGTGGTGTCTACAAAGGAATATTCAGTAAATTATTGTTTTAGGATGTAGAAATACTAAATGATTTTATCCTAAGTACAGGTTCTGCAGCTATTTTTATCTTAAACTCTGAGTGTGATAATCCCATACTTTAAGTAAGTTTCAACGTTTCAAAGTTTCAAAGTACTATATTTTTTTATCAGCTCTCAGCTTTTTTATCCTATTATGTCTCGGATGGGCCGTCCCGCGCGCAAGCCATGCAATCATGTACAGGCTGGCTAGATAGAGTTTATAAGGGCGCCACTTTCACTTTGTCTAAATTTAAGCAACTCCAATATTATGTCGAGTAATTTGGATAACTAATTACATTAAACATCGGGCATGTATCAAGTTGCTTTATTTACGACATATGCAGTTTGTTAATAGAACCTTATGACCTTTAATTTAATAATAATTACTATAATTTTGTATCGTAATCGTCATCGTGATAATTAATACAGCAATTATTCCATTTAAATAAGCGAGACGAACCATTACAAACCTGTTTTATCGGCGGTTCTTTGGTGCTAAATATCGTCAAATTACTACAAAAGGATTTTTGCTTTAAATTCCGAAAGAACATATACAAAGAAAAATATTTTTTTCTGACTATTGATGGCCTGGAGCTCATCATCTCTATCTAGACTTCTAAACGTATCTAATTGAGGTCTTATAAATTTATGATATTTTGTAAGTAAAATTTTATTTATAAGTAATTTCTAAATATATATATTAAGATATTCTCAGTAAACTTTTAAAAATTACTGCTTGTGTGAAACTTCTATTATCGTATCCGTATTTAGTTATTTTTACTGGGTTTTAGACTTGGACTAATGTTAAAATTAAGATAACATGGAAAAATTCACTTTGATTACAATTCACTGACATTGACTACAGATACAATAGAATATTGCTTGAAGGATAAAAAAAGTTCTATACATTATAGCCAGGCTTTACAAAGATTTTTTAAAGGTTCGAGTACAGCCAAGCTCTGACACGGCACGGTGTAGCATGTGTGTATTTTTTTTACAAGAAGTTTTAAATCCGTGCCCCGCATAGTTCGCGAGCGTTTAGTATAGCATAAATCACCCTTGAGCGTCATCTTTATTGAAATATCAACGGAACGGCTCAAGAAAATAAGGTAACATTTCTTCTACCTTCTTATACTAAGGTAATGTTTGTTCGTGATCAATATACAAGCCCTGTACACAAGAGTTATATTTTGACGTGTATTAAATTGGCTATTCGTCACACTATCAATAATATTAGAACACTGTAGACGATTAATTCGTAATTCGGGTCGTATTATAAAGTTCGTTATACTAAATTTCTATTTCTTTATAATATCCATCGATTTCGTATTAATAAATTCTAGGTACACAATTTTTTGTACGCACAAATGTCTCTCATATCTCATATACACCTAAGATAAAAACTAAATGAAAGAAAAAAATTGTTAGTTTAGACTTAGTTCGTTATTCATGATAAAAAATATAATTCGTTCCAATTTATTTCAGAGTGTCGTGTTTAGCATTAAACGGTTAGAGGGCTGTTAAAAATTCGATCTAAATTTAATTTAGGAATAGATAGATAGATAGATAACACTTTAGTGGTCACGAAATAAACAATTACAAAAATGCATGATTCCAATATTGACATCGTAAATCAATAGGCGGCCTTATCGCTTAACGCAATATCTACCAGGCAACTTAAAATTATTTTAAACTAATCTGGCGATGAAGGTCGTATTAGGACATAACTTAAATACACATACCTAAACTGTTTTATAAGTTAAATACATATACTCAATCTACTTTATAAATTAAACATATATACTTAAACTATTTTATAAATTAAATACACACAAATATATTTATAATAAGTAAAATGATGATACTTAGCTACTCGAATTCCTGTCGTGTCGTGTTTGTAATTTATACTGTCTTATAAGCGTGTCTTGGCATCGCAAACCGTACGTAGGTACATAAGATGCTCGGATGACCTAGTTGCCTTAATGAACGCATGTCCGGTTCAGTAAAAAGGTGAAATATAGAAGGAACTACTCAGTGACCACTTTAAATATTCATTTATAAGCTGATATTGTTAGCATGCGTCCATACCTGTATTATCGTTATGATCCGTTAGGGGATTTTAAGTTATCGCTACTAAACGGGGCTCGTTCCGTTTGCATTGAAGTTGGAATTCAATTATTGGGTTGTAATGTTTGAGAAGTGTATTGCTGTCAGACATTTTCGACGCACAATACTATAAAAATAAAATTATAATTTGACATATTTCTGATATGTCAAAATACAGAACAAGAACAAGCTTTTTTAAAAAGGTTTTTAAATACAAGCTTTTGAGATCCTGGATACCATGTAGCAGCAGAGTGCTACCCAATACAAGTAAAACGAGCCCAAGCACGACGGGTCTATCTTGTTTACGTAAGTACAGGGGTTTCTATGGCCACCTTCTGATTCCATCATCAGATCAGCTTCATGGTATTATTGCATTGTCACGCGATATACATATATGTGCAAAACTTCAGCTCAATCGGAAACCGGGTTGGTCAAATTTAACTTCCAAGATTCCACCGGAACTTATATACATACTTACATACATACGTACTTACATAGATAGATACATGCATTGCAAGTTAAATAAAAGCTTGTAAAATTAATAAGATCGCATCCCATCGCTCGTGGGGTTGTTCATAGCGTCGCTCATAGCTTCACCCATCGCTAAGCGCAAAGTCGTGGCCTGATCGTAACGTTTATATGCAGACGTGTATTACAAACTTAAATTAAATTAAAGGGCATTTTTTTATTAACCAAGTGAATGCCATATTATTATGAAATATATTTGAGATTAAGCATCAATAATACATATAATAATAGTTTCTACAACTAGTTTGAAGAAATAAAAACGCAAGGTAAGAAGCTAATAATTACGCCCTGTCTGACCTATAAAGTTCCTTTTCCCGATAGCGATCTCCAGGGTTAGGTTAAATTGTTTAAAAATTCACTGGCATCATTATTTCCGCTGTAGACGAACCTCGCCGCTACTGTATTATTTATTACTAAACGGACCCATCTCCTTTGGAACCTTGATTTTAACGGAGCACTTAACGACTTCAAAACAAAAGCTGGGCTTGGTTTATTCTTAAAGCGAAATTCGGAATAAATTTGTCTTGATATTACTGGATTTCATCGTACCGGTTCAGTGACTGATAACCCTCTCTCACTCTAATAACAGTCCTTGATGGTAAGCATAGATTGAATGGAATGAATGAATCTTCATTTGCAGAAATGCATGTAAAATTGTAAAAAAAGTTAAATAGTCTCACTGAATAGGTAAAATGTGTATGTACACACCTATTGAAACATATTGTTGAAATGACAATTCTTGAGGATCAGGAAAACCACCGTTAGGATTTGGTTACTACAGCAAACAAACGGTGCGAAGCCGCCGCCATTATTAATGTATGAATAATGAAACAAATTGTACGTTTCTTGTAATGTAAAAAAAGATCTTGGACTGTATTTATTATGATTGATTGGTATTTAAAATTAAACTGGCAGCCGACCAGAATCTTCTACCTTTCTCTAAAAGTTCTTAAACAAACTAGTTTGTTCCACCATCACTCGCCACAATATTGTTAAAGCCTGTTGCATCAATGAAAATATATTTGTATCATCTTCAGGACAAATTGTTTAATTATAAAAATTACATTTACATTACAAGAATGCAATATAGAAGTCATTTTCATAAGGAGGAACGAATTACATATGTACACATCACCTGTACAAATCCGATCGTAAGTAAACGATGCGATACGCTGCGGCGGCTTGAAATTTTCACAATCGCACATCGCTTCACGGTGCCACGTACTGATGTAGCAGAGAGCCTTAAGGGGACCTACACGTCGATATTATTTATTTGTTATAGTTATAGGATAAGCGTGGTAGGTATTCTACCCGATCCCCTGAAATGAGTTTGGTAGAGGAACGTTTATGCACACGTATTCTTATTCTGATATCACCCCTCTCCAGTGTAAACTGAATACTTATGACAGGCAAGAACTTTCCCCTTATTATGGAATAACAAATATCCTATATATAATTGTATATCTGTATTTTTCATCGCTAAAGAATAGCTAAAATAATTTTAATTAAAATAAAATAAAATATTGGTTATATAGATACATATTTTAATGCATGAAAAGGCAAGAAAACTCACCGAGTTACTTTTGTAATTAGTATATTTACTGTATATGGTCGATGAAAGATGTGATTATTTTTGTTTAAAATTCAATTTATTTTCATAGGTGATTGTGTGTATGAAAATTACCATTAAATTTCGCGTGGAAAATATATATACAGGCGTACACACCTTGCCAATTTGATTGTTGAATTATTTATGATGTCTCACACGAGCCCACCTGACTGAGGGATGCGGGGCGGAGAGCTCTCGACATTCGAAGCAGCGTCGCTGGGGGGAGGCAAAACGAAATGGGCAACCGGCAACCGAGACGCACCGCCTCATTTGAGGACCGAAATAAAAAAAAAACATATTAGGGGTCCAATTCTGCTATTACTATCTCGTTAAAAACGCCGGAGACTATTGTTTTAATCGTAGGTTTGCTTGATTGCGGTATTCTATTAATTCCAATAGCGTGCCCGTAGTACGCCACTCTATCTTTATAGATATTTATAAGCGAAATTTCGCTAAATAAATGTTTACAATTTTGGTAACTTTTCAATAATCATTTCGGCTAACGAACACTATTTCTGCTAATGGTAATACTTTTTTTTACTATTTTTCCGAAAAGATATTGTGGATTTAGTACGCGGATACGATTTCTAAATCTCATTGCAATAGAATCGTATTTTGAATAACTTCACAACGTCAAGATATTGTTATAGCAGAATTGGGCCCCTGAACTTATTGCCGTACCCTAAAAAGCGCTTAGAGTTATTATTACATGAGCATAGGAAATAAACGAGGGTGGTTCGGTGCTAATTGGTGCAAATTAGTCCTGATTTCTAAATAAAAGCAAGCTTAACTGTGTATGCAGAATAACAAAGCAAATATTGAATTTGGACTTTCATAATGTTTTAGAATGATCTTCAAACTCAAAACTATCTGTGGTAGGATTGCACGTTAGTAGTGAAAAGTTGTATCTGAGCGTGACGATTTTCCCCATACCAAAAGTGCCAAACGCCTAAAGGAGTTTTCATTTTAATAAATAGCAGATGAAGACTAGACTTGTATATACATACATATGCTTGTTTCCCATGGGGGTAGGCAGGGGCTATGGATCTCCACTTGCGACGATCCTGACAAACAACTTTCGCTTCATCTACTTTCATTAACCTTTTCATACATGCACGTTTATTTGAAATACTTTTTACCTGGCCTCTTTTGTGTGTGTGTGTGTGTGTGTGTGTGTGTGTGTGTGCGTGCGTGCGTGCGTGCGTGCGTGCGTGTTGTGTTGTGTTTGTGTGTGTGTGCTGTGTTTGTGTGTGTGTGTGTGTGTGTGCGTGTGCGTGTGCGTGTGCGCGTTCGCGTGCGTGTGTGTGTGTGTGTGTGTGTGTGTGTGTGTGTGTGTGTGTGTGTGTGTAAGTATCCATATACGCTACAAACAAAACTAACTTGGTCAGCACAGTCATTGAACATTATCTCAGATGGAGCAGTGACATAACATGCTTTAACTTCTTTATAAAATAAAACTTTAACCTTTTTAAATTAATACCATATTTACACATACATCATAGCGACTGTCAATTTATGTCAAATGAAGCCTTGCGACAATATATCATATATTTTAACTGCAATTACCACATTATTCGTGTATCTTCAATATTATAATGTAAATGGCAACTGTATACGGACATTTACTTACACATCATGAGTTCTACGCTGAGTTACAAGAGCGTGCAGATCTTGCTGAAGCACACCGACGTAAAAGGTTTCACGCTGTATTACTTCTACAACGTATGACTAGAGGTTACCTAATAAGGAAACATGTTGCGTGGCTGTCTAAGAATGCGATTATAATACAGTGTGCTTTCAGAGTACACAGAGCCCGTAAAGCTTATAGAAATGCTCTTAGAAGGGCTGTGAGGAATAAACATGCTAAACATTATGCTAGAGCTGCTAGAAGAATACAGGTAAGTGAAACAAGTTACAATTTAGTTGTCTTTAATAATGTGTATCATATCTTATCTGTCTTTAATAATGTGTATCATATCTTATCGTTATTATTGATTACACCGCCAATTGTAGTCTTCCGTGCAACTGTTAATAATTATACCGTTGTACTCTTAAAATGGTGTGCATTAAAGAGAAAATCAATAAAAACAGTACTTAGTCCATTTTTAAGGAAGTTTAACGTGAAAATAAACAGATATTTTAAACGTAATAGTTCTATTTTATACAATCTAATCACATCTACAACAAAGAATCTATAATTAATTAGTTAGTAGTTAATCTATATTTTCATTTCTCATATTCTTTTTAGATATATACATTTCAACTTAAATTAACAGTTACATTAAATTTATTATTATAATCTAACAGTGCCTAAAAATTGATCTATAAAAAGAAATAATTTCTAAAAGTGAACAGAAAAACAGTGAAAATGCACGTTACATAACTTTAAATTTAGAAAATAAACCATTTTAAAGGTTGATTACTACAATATTTCATTTATTTTAATTTTAAGTCTATATAAAGGTATATTAAATATGTCTATGTCTATAAAGTTGAGGTTATATGTATTGGTGCAACGAAAAAAGAAGCAATTGCGAGTGTAATTTTTGTGATAACGTGGGGGAGCAAAACGAGGTAGTTTACGAGTGGGGCACACAGGTAGTCGAACATTAACAGAAAAATATTATTTTTTACAAAAGTTCAGGAGAGTCAACTAGAAAATTTAGAATTTTATATAAAAATACTATATCAAACATTTTACGCCTATTACAGAGACTTAATAATTCTAATTAATATATTATTATTAATAATAATTCTGAAAGTACACTTGTAGTTGCCGGATGACTGGGATGCAAACAATAGTTTTTGTCCCAGGGAATCGCTTTTACCGCCTGTCAAATTTTTTTAAACACTATGCGTACCATAGATAGTGTATGCGACTTATGTACCAACTATTTTACAGCCACTGTTAAATCGCGGCAAAAATTGAAATAAAAAAATATCAACAATTTTGTCACTTCATTTTATACTTATAAATTAGTTTTCACTAAACTGTTATTAAGTTTACATAAATTTGAGCTAAATATTTACTATCATCAATGAAAAATAAATACCGGCTGGTAGAATGCCACAGACAAATATAAAATTAACGTTTGATATGTGACTCATTAAATGAGTTCATCAGATTTAGATATGAATTTAACGTTACATTAAAGAAGTAGTTGTTTGTTTAACTAGTCAGATTTATTTACTTTCATCATATCCGAAATGAATTAACCTCAGGAGAAAACCTATTTTGGGACACGAACTATTAGCCGCTAGTCGCTACTCTCGCGTGCCAAACCTTCTCATGCCTAAATAGGTCACTGTCATCTGTCGTGTAACAATCTACTATTACACCTTATTTATTAACTTTGTTACTTATTTTTTGTATTTTAAAAATATATTCTGAACTTCGCTGACTATAAGTATTCTGTTATATATTCTACCACATAATATAAATTGTATATAGTTTTCGTGTATATAAAACGAAAGAAGGAATAAATAAATAAGTATACATAGGTATGTTGAAAAAAAACTTTCATATTAAACAAATTATTGTAAGAGAAAAATATGTATGTATACATAGAATATTATTGCAAAACAAAATATTTCATACTTGTGCGCTGAACAAAAATTTAATCTTATTAAATAACCGCTTTATAAGCGTTTCCTAAATGTGGTACGGTCTACGTATAAAAAGATATTGTAATTTACAATTCTGCATGAATTGCCGCAGGCTCTGTGGCGTGGCCACTACTCAAGAAGAACAAAGTTTTGTTACCGGACATATCGCCGCTGGCTGGCGACAGTGCGTGAACGAGGAGAGCGAAGAGCGGCGGAAGCAGCCGAATTCGGCATAAGGAGCAGAGCTGACGACCTAAGAATCCTGGAAGAAGAAGCACGACAATGGCTAGCATTCGTCGTTTTCAAATTACATCATCTACTAAGAACACATGTATGTGCTGGAGTTTATTCCGAACCAGCAACGACGGAATTATCCGAATTCGAGCACCTTCTTAAGTCTATTCATTACACCGAATACATGAAAAGATTGAAACGTAAATATGATGAGTTCGTGAGAAAACATCGGCCGAGGTTTTCCAATAAGAGGCTATTCCCCATAATAGGGGACGGAGCGGACTACTGGTACTTATCGTTAGCTGAAATGTACGAGTTGACGGCCCCGATGCCAAAAAAAGAAGATACAAGGCATTTAGCAAAGCATCATGGGAAAATACATAAGGAGCCATTTCTTTGGAAGAGGGTAAGAGCGCCATTGCCTGATGAGGGCAGAGGTCCCTTCACACCTCCAAAGTCTCCGACTCCAAGAACACCTCCGCCTCCAGCGCCCACTCCGATACCTGGAGGTGATTCTATACCTCAAAAGGATCCTAGGTTTCATTTATATGTTAAACACTATACTCCACAGCCAGCTTTGTTCAATTATGTAGACTTTCACATCAATGTTCTTCTGACTAGGAAGTGTTCAGTTGAAAACATTGATAAACAATAAAAGGTTAGTGAACTATGCGGTAACGTTTTTTCTATACCTGGTTTTTGATTTACTAGTATTACATAATTATCTTGATTGACTTATAGACATTTTTCATGTCACATTGCTGAAGTAAATATTGGTCCACATCCTGTATATCTATTTATTTATATATATATAAAAAATCCCCGTCAGGTTTTGACTGCGATGAACTCCGAAACTACTCAACCGATTTTGATGAGTCTTTTCCATTTTGCAGGGTTTGTCCCAACTTAGGGCATAGGTTTCATTTTAATTTATACCCAATTTTTTATTGCATTTTTTTATTTCGATATGTCGATATGTATGAGTTCTGCTGTTTACTAAGTTACATAAACATCAAATACATGGCCCCATAAGTCTCATCCTTTCTTTCACAATTGGTCCACCAATTTGGAAATGACGGACACACACTTCAATTTTATATAATATTTTTCAGGGTTTAGAATATATTAGTAATGTGATATGATAGTAATGTAATATGAGATCGAAATGGTTGACACCGTTTTCAAACAAAGATGTTTAATTGATCAAAGTATGGAGTATACCTATAGATATTTCAATACTACAATAATTGAAGAAGAATATTCTTCTTCTAGAATATAAATACTAATTAAGAAAGTACGTTTATTTTTAGACTAATAAATATCAAGCCTGTATGTGTTAAAAAATTAATTAAACTGTCATAATTTCAGTTAGGCTCGCCGGAAGCGTTCTGAAGAATGATGAACCTTTTTAACGATAACAAACCAAGAGTGGGTTTTTTTAACACTTGGGGTTTTTACATGGTCTCGTATTATTTCTCCCTTTACTTTTCTTGCTCGGAAATCCGTAATCAGGCTGCTAAGTTTGGAAGGGTCGTCCGGATGTTACGAGCCGCGAGCCTTTTGTTGTTTCGCTTTTGTTGTTGTGAATTTTACACTTGTAATTTATTTCAGGAAACGCCTTGGTGAGAAAGAAATTACGTTAAACTCTCCAAGGAAAATGTGTTTTGTAAATTAACATTTCCCTTGTATAGATTTTCAGGTTGGCCATATTTATTTTTGTCAGTCTAGCATAATGTTACGTGTTTTCTGATTTTACTTTTTCTGTAACTCCAGATGAATTTTGTATTCCAACCTTGTAAGTAGATTACATATTAAACACCAACAATAAAATAAAATCTATGACTGTTATTAATAATACAGTATTTTCTCCGATATTTAAGACTTAATAATTTTGAATACTCGAGTTTTAATTTTTCTCGTGAATGTTTGCTAATTTTCATGACATTGGAAAACTGAAAGTAAGTTTAATCGACTGAGATTTTTTTGCCGTTTTCGAGATATATAGCCCACAATTGAGTATACTTGGGGCGACTAGTCGGTCGGCGACCGGTTGGTCGTCGCAAGTATCGCTGGAAGGATAGAGTGGAAGCTGACCTGATCGCACTACAAGCCCGCAATTGGCTAGACACTACGCAGGACAGCGGAAAGTGGTGTGCTCTCGTTTCGGAGGCGAAGACTCACTTTGCGTTAGTTTTCTAGATGGTAAAAATTGTCGATCAAGAATATCTAGGTACATTCTAGATGGATATGGGACATTTTTACCCCCGAAAGTTTACAAGTTTCTATGAAATACTAAACTAAATACACGAAAAATACTTCACGAATATTTTCTATATATTTTATGGAATTCTCAACCTCTTTATACTCTACACTTTATGCAGAAATATAATAGTTAGAGCAGACGCTGAAGATCAACCTGCATCCATCTGATAACCAGAGGAGATGTAGTTTTTATCAATATATATTGTGTTATAAACACGCCTATGATAGCTTGCCAATCGAAAAGTGTTCATGGCTATTTTAAATTTAATTAACTTTAATTGTTTTTTTCATAGCCTTCAACTCTTTTGATAACTGAACTTTAGTTTCAACTGATAGTTTTTATCATGGAGATTAAGCCTTGATAGGTTTGCCTGCTTATTTCTGGTCATAGCTAACTGGCAAGCAGATAAGTCAATGTAAGTTACTACACCGTTCTGGTGACCCATAAAAATTGGTATCATAAAAAAGAAATTTTCTTTTTTTTAAATTTTAATTACAAAAATAACTATATAGGCTTGCTGTAAAAAACCTTTCATAGAATAATATTGCCATACTTTGAAGACTTCAAAAATGGCTATGAACGCTTCTTTGATTGGCAAGCTATCGTAGGGGTGTTTACAAATAAATATAATTTGATAAAATAATATGTGTTTCATCTGTGCAGGAACGGAGAAAGTATACAATTTCCTGCGACCGGGCGGCCTGTCGTAAGAGGCGACAAAACAACCCACATCCAGGTGGTGGGGCATTTGTCCGACTGGATGGCTACCACCCCTGGTCTAGAGTAAACCGACATAACAACTTTGAGTTGTCTTCGGGCATTAGTGACCAGATTCCAGTCTCCCTTAAGACAGCAGAAGCGCATTTGTAGCAACTTTGGTGTTGCAAATGTTTGCCTGTCTGCTGTACTCCTGCAATAAAAAAATGTCTTATCTGTTTTATCAGATGGCTGAAGGACGATCTCCAGCGTCTCTTAGACTATAGCTAAAATTAAGTTTTAAAATTACTGCCAATAAATTATTTAATAAACACTTGGTACTGTCTTCAAACTCATTTATCTGACAATGATTGCGCGTTTGACTTGGTAAATTTATTAGGGTCAAAATAATGCAGGTTGCGGGCTTCTAAACAGACTCCTTATTGCACAGCGTGACTTAAGACGGGTGCCCATTTGTCAGGAGTATAATGGTTGACCCACTTTACTTGTACGTCTTGAAGCTGGAATAAGGTGTTTTGCGCTCCGTAGTTACCCAGACAATTACTCACATTACCAACAATATATCCATCCAGTTCTCTATTGTTTAAATATCAGCCCGTCAGAACTGAACACTTGATATTTTCATAAAAGCGTATCGATTTAAATATTAAAATGCGAACTGATTTTATTTTCAAAAACGATTAACAAACTCATATTTTTTTGGAACCATTCAGTTTAAGCTTATTTTAAAATTAAAAATTTCACAAATGTTATTAATTTTTTTTTATAGGTATGTAGGTATAATATATAGTATTTAGATTTTTTTATGAAATCTAAATACTATATATTAAATATAGTATTTAGATTTCATATTATCTAAATACTATATAGTATTGACACATAATGAACTTTTGTGTTTAGTCTTGATTGTATGGTAGTGAGTAACAACGTATTCATTCCCTGTCTAAAAGTTCCGAAATAAAAGTTGATAGGGTATCGTTACACAATTTGAGTTCGTTTTGCCTTTAGTTTTGTGAAGTTTATGAACTGTAACTGTCAGTCTCGCTAGCTTCGAGGGTGTTTGGCACATGAATAATGTATGGGGTAAATTTGCAAGTGTTTCAATTTACACCCGCCGACACTCCACGTCGTTGATACGCACCCGAGTAGTTGAAGTGCGAAAAAGAAAACAACGTGTAACGAGTGGCACGCGTAAAGCTGTGTGAACTATGCTTATTTTTTCAGGCTTCGTTTGCTCCTCTATTTTAAAAGTCTTACTGTAAAAAAAAGGTATTTTTTACTCTCTGTCTGTTTTTTTTTGCATGTTCGTTACTCGATTTCTCCATCCATTATGGAGTGATAAAAAAATAATATTTTAATAGAAGTGATATACCGCCGAAATTGTCCCATTGTCACCATGTCAGGATCTGATGAGTGGATTTTAGGGAGATCAAGAGCCAAGAACCCTCGAAAACTATTAATCGACTTCTTTGTAACACGATATCTTTGTCATTGTAGAGCGATTTCAATTTTTATTATTCATTCGTAAGCTCCCGAGATGGTCCCATAGTCACCAAGGAGGACGATGAGGATCTGGTAAGTAAATTAGAGGAAAATCTAGAGCAACCCTTATTAAAGAACGCCTGACGCCTACAATCTTCGAGAAAAAAGCTTGTATACGCGTGCCAGTATTACATTTTTTACAGGCACTAATCCTTTTGTAAGCAAATATGAGTGTGTTACGCGACTTCTCCGCCAATTGTGGGCCGATTTTAAAATTGTATTATTTATTCGAAAGAGTATAATACTCCCGAGATGGTCGTCAAATAAATAGTAAATACATTTTTTTTAACAAGAACAAAACCGACTTCAAATTTAAAGCAAAAAAATAAATATTTAAACAGCTTCTTTTTACAACATCTTGAATCGATGCGAAGTAAAAGAGATAGAAAGTGGCACGTGACAGCATGCTTACATGTATATGTTCGCACAATACATACAATAGCGTGTGTGACAAAAGTTATGCTGGGTCTAACTAAATTTTGCCGAAACAATGGACAGAGTTATGTCGGGGCAGCGCTGGAAATTCTTTTGGTTAACTCAAATTTATGAACGAGCAGCAAATGCGTGAGTCGGGTCTCAAAATGTTATTTGTTAAGGTCAAAAGATAAAATAATTCAACTTATTTTATTAACATTAAAAACTGAATAAATTGCCAGCTCGTCTAGTCCATACATAATAAAGGATTCAGGTTGCCTGAAAGAGATGACTTTAAGCGATAAGGCCGCCATTTGTTTTGCCGTTAAATCATTATATTAATACCTGAAGCAAAAATTTTGTACCCCCTTTTACGAAAATTGCGTGAATGGAGGATTATTAAATTTCGCAAACATACAGTTTATATAGAGAAGGAGTGCAGAATGTTAATTTTTTTTTTAATAATGCATAAAAAATGCTTAAATCAATAAAAAAAACATTACACACATGGTAATGTATTTGAAACACATACTCTTTTGTTTATTGTTAAAGTCAAATTAACAGTGTAGCCTTGGCAAAATCTTTGATTATAGAAGTATAGTTACAATTTATTAACTTATAACTTCAATTAGTTATGGTCGAATTTCGACTATTGGCGATTACTAGTTATTGTAATAATTATGCATTTTGTAATTGCTTATTTTGGTGAATAATAAAGTGCTTTCTATTCTATTCTATGGATTCAATAGAGGTGAAGAATATCCATTTAATCGCAAAGATTCTACATCTCAAATACCATTCAACGGCCCATGTTCAAAATATTTTAGATTTTTTTCAACTTAGAAGTAACTTTGGAAAATAATAATTCTCCCAATTAATAACTTCATAAAAAAAACTTTATAACTTTATATGTATACTGATTTTTTTTGCCATTTTCCTACAGCATTTTGTAGCGACATTTGGAATACATTAATTTTCCTGCCACAATTTCATTTATGTAGTAGACATCAGATGAACGATATAGCTACACCGAACCCGAAGCTCTTAAAGTGAAGCTGGCTAAAGGAAGCCGATTTTGGAATAAGATGCTGATCACACTGTAGTGCGTTACGATAACTTAGTATTATAAGATCCAACTAGCATTAATAAAAGTGGTTTTTTTCCAGTGGATTCATTAACCGACATAGAGGCAAACCACGTTTACGCTACTACACAAGTTTACGCATATATGTGGAAAGAATGTTTGATGAAAGAATGATTAAACAGATATACAATGCAAAAGTGGATGGATGCAGAAGTCGCGGAAGGCCACGACACACCTTCCATGATCAAATTGATCGTGTATTAGCAGAAGGTGATGTCAGGAGCCTTAAGAACAGACGAGCGTGCATGACAAGAGCTATGAATGTCAAAGAAGCAAGTGAGGTGTGTAAAAATAAGCCTGTATGGCGCTCTGTTGTTCGTGCCTACCCCGCAAGGGACCTGGCGTGAAGTTATGTATGTATGTATGTATGTAACTCATATACGTCCCACTGCCGGGCTCGGGCCTCTCATTTATAGGGGAACGGACTTACAATCATTGCGGTATTATTTTCTTTAAAGTTTCATTTTTTTTATTTTCAAATCAATTACTTACGATTTATTTACGTAGTCTCGATGGTTTAATAGCCTTTCCGCTACATGATTCACAGAACATCACTATTACGTCACCCACACCAATAAAGTACGACAATTATGTCATTTGTTTCCTGTTGGCTTTACTGTCAAGAATGCAATTTGATAGACGTGCAAACGTCAAAAATAAACGCGTGGAAATGGTGTAATAATTAATATCAGATGGAATCACATGAAGCGTGGTTGGGTTTACCTATCAAAGTAACATAATCGAAATTTCAAGAAAAGTTGTATAAACGAATTAACTCTTATGAAATTTCGCAAGTAATTCGATTTCCGTCCGAAATATTTTACCCAACAATAAATTCTCCGTGTTCTGAATCCAATAATATATCAATTCTGTTTAGCCGTGAAATAGACACTTGTCACATTTTATTTGATGAATCGCTTTACTGTTTTAGCTTTGGCAGATTATTTACTGTGAGTTTATTTTAATGTATGTTTATAATGGCAAAATGTCACTGTGGCTTGATAAATGGTGAAAATTAATTCTTTATTTCGTCAGATTTCAGAATCAACTATTTGTAGTTATTGTTATTTTAAATTCCACTATTTTATAATCCTCATATTATGTGAGAAGCAATGCTGGAAAACCGAAATAAATCCTCTCGAAGAGTCGTTTTCGCCGTGAATTTGACCATGATGAAAGTGAAGTTTAAGAAATGCGTGCCGAGGCTGGTAAGCGTGGATGGCTCCTCTCTTGAGGTTCTGCAGGAATATTCAGGAATACCTTGGACAAAGATCCAGGTGGGCAGGCTCGACTTTATATTTTGCTACCCTATCACAGTGACAACTGTATATACATACATACACTGTATATACATATATTCAATAGTGGTTTCACGGGTTAACTTGGGATATTGTTTAGTTACGTAATTTCTAAACCTTTATTGTGATGGACGAAGCAGCATTCTCGTAACTGCATTCCGATGATTCCGCAGCGCGGCCTCAAGTAATTCTCCGCAAGTTTGCAATCGATACCGGCCGAGCCGAGGGTTCCGTGTTCTGTATGAAAAATGCGGAATGAACCGTGGTACGCAGTAATTAGTGATCTGCCGACGCTTGGACGTGCAAGGGCGGCTATGAATGTATGTATGTAAGCTCCTTTATGCCGGAAAGTGTAGCAATAACGTTGAATTAAAGAAAATTGCTACCCACCACAAGGTTGGAGAGTAAAGTTGTTACTAACGGATAATTATGTTATTATTTACCAACCCTTCATTTAGATTAATTCTTTATGATAGTAAATTGTTTCCGTGTTTAGTATTATTATATGACCATCCTCATTTACTACTTTACATTTCGGGTTTTTGTTTTTGTGTAGGGAATTTATGATTTTGAGTTGGGGTTTGGGAATAGACTAGTATCAAAATCAAAACTATCAAACCAACCATCAAATAAATTAGAATAGGCTCCCATAGAGTAAATAATAAAAATCACGGTTTTTTTTATTGCACGAATTCAGCAGACGGTCCACTTGATGGGAAGCGGTTACCAGCGCCTATGGACATTTGCAAAACTAAAGATGCTACAAATGCGCGGCTGCTCTCTTAAGAGAGACTGGAACCTGGTCACTAATGCCGGAACACAACTCAAGGTTTTTATGGCGCCATACTTTGGACCAGGGGTGGTAGCCATCCAGTCGGGCAAATGCCCTACCACCTGGCTGTGGGTTAATTTGTCACCTCTCACGACAGGCAGCCCGGCTGCAGGAAATTGTATTCTTTCTCTGTTCCTGCACGGATAAGAATAATACATAAAGAATAAATTCAATAAATAGGTTGGGAGGGGGCTCAATAGTATGTTTCACGTTACTGATTGACCCTTGACATCTTTGGCTTCCGTAACGCCGACTACTGAGAAGTACGGGTAATACACCTGATTAGATACAGTACCCACTAGGTTCATTTAAGGCAGATTGGCAGGTTTTGTACATTGGTTTCGAAGAGCAAATTTGCCAATTACGTATCCTTTTCTATCAGTACATATTCATTAATACTGTAACGATTTGCAAGACTCGAATTAAAATGCCGTTGAAATTATTATAGAGTTTATTAGAACTATACAAACCCGTATAACATAGGTACAAATATAACCGAACACAACAAATTCAAACGTAATTCAGAAGGTCGTAATTCAATAAAATCGTAGTCGACATAATCTGAAACACCTGACTAATGATGCTAATGAGCGAGTACAATATAACCATGGGCTGTTCTCTAGAAACGTATGCCAATAAATAAATAAACAAAAGAAGACGTTCATAAAAGAATTACAATTAGTTCAAATGTCGACAGGTAATAAAATGTGTTATTACAGATAAGCAGGTGGAATTTGTCTATGTCGGGTGGCTAAGTTGTAACAATACAATGCGAGTCAGCCCATAGGGTCAGAAAGATTGTCTGAGTGCCGGAGTGGTTCATGTTTCCAAGCTAGGTTTCGATCCCGGGTTACAGGAACGAGATACGAGTGCTTTATGCTTCCACCACTTATATATATAGCGAATATATATGTTATATAGAATACTGATAATTCCTGAAAGTGTAACAGTCCTCGTGGGATTCGTAGGAAAAAAACGAGGAAAACTAATAATATATAAATTGATTGATATAGATAAAATATTAGATTTGAATCCCAAATGGATACTGTTAACGAATCAGTTATTCAAATAAAAAATATAAAAACACTTCCATGGATTAGATTCGAAACGAAAACAAACACTAGGGATTAAACATCGCCTCTTAAATAAACATCAATCGATTTGATCGAATATACCTGTAACAGAATATGAAATACAGCGATTTCGTTGAATACTTCACGATTAAAGAACTCAAGCTGAGCCCAAGAGGTTTTCAATTAAAATGAAACTGTGAAATTTTCGTTCTGTAGAGTTCTATCGAGTGTTCGGCACGAGTGGACGTTGGTTCGCTTTGCAATCATCGCATGGAAACACTTGCAAGTGCGAGATCCGCCTGCAGCAAGTGCGGCTCGTCCAATACTTTAGTTTTGTGCTTGCTTGTTCATCCATGTGAGCTCTTTTTTCTAGTTCAATTTAGTCACTGAACTAGTTCACCTTAAAAGAACTAATAGTTATATTAGGTCATGGAAACTTTTAGATATTTTATTGGTCAGGAGTTCTAACCTGTAGAAAGATGAGTAGTTCTATTAATTGTAACATAATTTTAGACACAAGATTATAATTAATTCAATACTATATCTTTTTATGACATACGTCACTACAATTTTTCTCATAATTTTACTTGTTATTTTTTTTAGTTTTATGTTAATAAATATGTTTCTATGTTTAGGTATACATCTTTATTCAGATATTTCTTTTTATTTCTTTCTATTACTTTCGCTCCCTTTTTTTATACAATAATTTAACTCTCAACAACAACTCACCTCTATTTCTTAGCAAGTGAATCACAGTGCCTAAGAGGTCATCGTTCATGAACAAGACTGTTGGATTGCTAACTGCTACGCTCAGCGCTGAATGAGTGAACTAATAAACCGATGAACGTTTGTAAATGTATAAAATTTCTTTTACTTCAGTACGGAACCGGTTTTTAAAATTTCATCGCTCACGAACTGCACAAGACTACAATACTTTAGTGCTATCGAATTTAACGGTCACTCCGCCCGATATTCACTTTGCAGTATTCATAAAACAACTCGTTTCCCTTCTATTACACCGAGTTGCGATTTATTTTTGTATTGAGATTGATATTTTATTTAAGGTAAGTTTTGCACAACATCGTTACACGGTTGATGTAATGTTTATTATAGTCACCTTACGTCAATGTGTGTTTCGTCTTGATGCAAGTAGTTTGTTCCTGGTCTGGATCTGCTTTTTGGGTCCACTATTTGCGGAAACAGAGTATTTTATTACACTAGAGGTAGAATTTATTGATTTAAAAATAAATATTTACCCTCAAAACTATTGAATGAATAAAAATGACAGTGGTAGATTAGAAACATAACTGGAAAACTCTTAAATCCCATGTGACTAGATGGTATGCTTATATCTTGTTTTACTGTTATTTTTAAAAATAAATAATAGCTTTCAGTCAAAAATTTAAAATTCTTCTCAATTTCAGATTCTGACCGACTGATTCCGTCTAAACAATATGTTTTATATAATACGACAATAAAAAATAAAATAATAGCCGAGATATAGAATTTAGAACTTAATCAGAAAACATTTTTTTTTTACTAAGCCATTGGAAAAAAGTGTTTTATCACCTGTTATGCTTTACATGTCGCTATTATACAATAATTTCGACTACTATTTTTACATATATTGGACATGTAGTTAAACAGAAAGATAAAAGATGCCTAAGTCGTAATAGCCACGTACTCACGCTCAAACACGAGACCTAAAAAGCGACGCCTCAGCCCTTGAATGGCAACGTTCGCAACGTGTGAAACGTATAAACAAACGTCGCCCGACGCTAGTGAGCCGTGAGTGGGTGAAGCCTGAAAGGAGCTGGTTTATAGCCGAGGTGCCGGCTCCGGCGACAAGTGCGGCTTATGAACGCCCACTGAGGACTGTGTTGCGATTATGACGTGTTTTAATACCTTTGTTGTTAGAAGTTTCCAGGATTGAGGCGCGTGAAATTCTACCTTATAGTGATAAATAGGTAGCAAAACCTACATATACTATAGGTACGTGTCCATCCAAACGGTTGCAACGAATAGATTGCTTTAAGCAATAAGGCCTCCCATTTCAATGATGTGTGTTACTTTTATAGTATTATATTGTTACAACTAAGCCCCCCGACACAGACAAATTCCACGAAGCACATTTTATTAGCTGTCGGCATTTGAACTAATTGTAATTCTTTTATGATCGTCTTCTGTTGTTTACTAATTATTGGCATACGTTTTATTGTACTCGTTTATGGCCGCTTGCGGCTGTATTTATAAGCCAGGTGTTACGCTGATTCTAGGAAATTTGGTCCACGTTGCCGGGTGGGCCGGCACATTGCATTTGTGCAGTATAAAACGATGGCCTGATTGGGGAAGGGGGCATTTGAGCGAGAACCACGATCATAGCGAGACCCGTGTACTACAATCGGGAATCTAATAGTGGCTGACTTTGCGCGTTTTATTGAATTACGACCGTCTGCATTTCGTTTGGAATTTTTGTGTTCGGTTATATTTTACCTATGTTATACGTGTTTGTATAGTTCTAATAAACTCTATAGTAGTTCTAACGGCATTTTAATTCGAGTCTCACACTCGTAACAATACGTATAATAAAGAATATTGTTGTTGTTCTTTTTATAGATAGATAACACACAAAATAGTCAATTAGAAAATATATAAAATTAAATAATTTTAAAAGTATATATAAAGTTTCCTACTTAATACCGCAACAGAAACATCTTTATGCATATAAAGTATGTATTAATGTATCCGCATGTTTATGTGCAATAACTCGAAAAGTTCATCAATTGACTTAATTTTTTTATATAACGGTGCATTTTAATAAAAGAGTGTTTTTAAATGCTTTTAATTCTATAAATAAAAATATAGCTTTCATAATTATCTTTGTGTCCGCAAATCTTGAAAGTAGTCGAAAAATTGATTTCCCTCATAAAAATTCATATTAGACTGAGCCACAATGAAGCATGGCTGGGTTTAGCTATCGAATGTACTAAAATAAAAACTAATATCTACATGGAGAGTATAATGTAGTTATTATACTGCCGCGTAAATTATACCTCTAAGATATCTTACTAATAATTTATGCTTGAAACAAATATACACACTGAAAGCGGTTTAATCAATTAATATGTTTGTTATAATTCTAAAGACATCATTCGGGTCCTACTTAGAAGAAACTTAATTTTTAGATGCTTATTTCCGAAATCGGTAAGCTGTCATACTTAAACTTTTACTATACCCAAGAGAGATTCTTCGCGAACTACCCAATTTCATTTTCTTTCAAGTTTTATGTCCATCCATTATATCCAGAAGTTTTGTAACTTCGAGCGGACACGTATTAAGTTACGGAAGTTTTGAATTCAATTGGTCATAACGTCTCTTAACATTAAAAGAGAAGTATCTCTTAAGTGAGGAGTACTTTTGCAAAGTCTCTTATGTTTCAATTTCCCTACGTATGAATGAAAACTCTTTATTGTTCACCATAAATTTAAATCTAGACAATTGATATGGATACATTTGCATTAGAACAATGGGCGGCTTAATCGCTTATAGCGATCTCTTCCAGGCAACCCAGTGCCTAAGGAGATTTTAAACGACACACACACACACACACACACACACACACACATATATATATATATATATATATATATATACATTCGAGCAATAGATACATTCATTTAATGCAACAATTTTTATTTAATGGACCAATAATGGTCAGTGACCATACGTTTAAATGCAGTAATTGATTAAGCTTGTTTGATTGGCTCAGCTTTAAGCGTGTAGGACACGAAAATTGAAGGGTTCTATAAAGGCAATGAACGATTGGTTGTTTGGCTTTGAAACCCCTTAAAAAAGCATTTAAGATATACGACACATCTTATTTAAAACAATTTTTATTATAATTATTACTATCTCTATCACCTTCATATTTTTAAAAATTCTGAATTTTACAACTTTGGAAGAGAATAAAGACAAATACCGTTATATTATACTTTCTTAAGTTTTCGCGAGTAGTATACATAATAAAACTACGTTTTAACGGTTTTAAGCGCGATAGTTTATTTAATTTTTAATAATTCGGACGTTTCGGCTACATTTCAGTAGCCGTGATCACGGATGACAAAGATGTCAAGTGTCAATAAGTATTGTTAAAGTTTTATTTAGTCTGCCTCCAACTTGTTTATTTTAATTAATTATTTTTAATTTTGTTTATGGTTATTATATACTCTATGGGAGCCTAATCTAATTTACCATTGCTTCGCAACATGTTGTGGCTTAAAGAGAAGAAGCGGTGCAAGAAATTCTTCAGCGAACATGCCTAATAATTTTATATGATATTAAAATGGCTGGGAGGTAAAATAAAAATAAAGTGTCAACAGATGGTATGTGTTATTGTGCACGCAGAAAGAGCTAACAGTGACTTGAGGTCTAGTTTTTGCTGGGTTTGGGTCTTAATAGTTTTGATGATCGGATCCCAAATAGGCGGTGCCATTGCCAACCGCCTTCTCTGTTGAAATTTAGGTGTTTTTTTATTTCAATAGCCTCACATATCATGCAAAGTGGCCGAAACGTCAGAATAATAAAAACCTAACAAAAACCGTTAAAACGTTTTATTACCGATATGATTTTTAAATAACAGTGTGCTTAGTGCGAGGTTTTTTATTACTCAATCACTCTCAAGTTAACGCAATTTTGTATGGGAATGACTTGCGCCATCTCGTGAGCGCGAAGGGAAACATAAACCGTGCCATACAAAATTGCGTTAACTTGAACATGTTAACGCCAACGAACTTACAATATCCCCACTTGTTTATGTATATTTACATGTGTGGCATCTACTCTTCACCTTTATTTACATGTTTTATAGTATACACATATAGTATGTACGTAATAATATAATTATTAAATTATATTTATATACTGCACAATATAATGTATCAATTTTAATGAACCTTTTACACACACTCAAATTTCGCAGTGTTTTTATTATCTCGAATGAGATTGCCCTATAAAAATCTGTTATAAAATAAGATATTCTTTACAAGAGATACACAGATTTTAGATATCAAAGGAATTTCAAGCGAAATAATTTGAAGGAGCTCTCAGAGGTAATTAAGGCTAATGAGCCTTCAAATGTCAATTTTCCGCTATTTCCTCAATTTGATAGGTACTCAATTACTTTAATGACCAGTCAGATCAACGAGCGTGTTTAATTATATAATCACCGATTATTCTATCAAGTTTTCATGGTTAATTTTTAAAATAATAATTATGAACCAAATTTTTATCCTAAAATATCTTCCTAACCTTAGAGGTTCATTTTTGTCATTTATTATTGCATATTTTTATTACATTTTTGCCTAAAATAATTAAGCATACAAAAACTTCTTACTTTTATCAAAAAGGCCTAATAACCTTTGCGTTCTCCAATGACTTAGTTAATTACTGTAATTACAAGCTTTAAATTACTATAATTTATGGTTTCGTCTCTTGTCTTATTTACAACTAGCTGACCCGGCAAACTTCGTACCGCCATATTTTCTGAATTCCCAAAAGACTTTGTATCACGACACAAAAAGAAAATCACCATAATCAGTCCAGGTGATTAGGAAGATTCTAGAACCCGATCTCAGCGCTACCTACCGGTTCTAATTGCGAATCTAAACCATCCGGGAACGCACTCAAACACACTAAAACAATATCACCAGAATCGTTCCCGGTGATTAGGAGGATTCTAGAACCCGATCTCAGCGCCATCTATCGGTTCTAATTGCAAATCTAAACCATCCGGGAATCCACTTAAACACACATTCATTCATTGGTGCTCCGCTCCTATTGCTCTTAGCGTGATGGTATATAGCCTATAACCTTCCTCGATAATTGGGCTATCTAATACAGAAAAAAAATTCAAAACAGACCAGTAGTTCCTGAGATTAGCGCGTTCAAGCAAACAAACTAAGAAACAAACTTATCAGCTTTATATATTAATTTATATAAGATAAAACTCTCTCACCGACACCACACCCTGTTAAAATATCCGCTTCTATAATGTTACGATGCAGAGAAATTACTTTTAGTCTGTTATAAGCTGTTTAAGTAATTAAAGCTTTTTAACTATCCCACGGGAACTCTTTAATTTTTCGGGATCAAAAGTATCCTATATGTTGACCAGGGATATAAGCTATCACCATACAAAATTTCATGTAAATCCGTCCAGTCGTTTCGGAGATTAGCCGGTACAAACAGACAGATAAACAGAGAAACAAAAAATTCGAAAAAAATCTAAATTAGTTTTATTTCACTTCTTACACCTGACCCTAACTCGGTTTTTAGCATTTTTTTTCATTGTACAGAAATTCGACCTCTACAATTTTATTATATGTATAGATACATATTCTAAGTCTACATTAGTATTTGTGCATATTTAAATTTTTCTACTTTTTTAGAAGCTAAGCTATATCCAGGTTTATATTTTATTATATTAGACTAGTAAACAAGTGCCTTTTGGACCAACTTTTTTCAGCAGTCTCCGAAAATTATAAATGAGGTGTCATTCGATTCGGAATGGCTTCTAGATGATTTTTGAAAAAAATGAAGTTCCGCATGCAAAAATTGTAAAAGTTATTAACAATTAACTAAAAAATGGGGGGGTTTAGTTTTTAGCAAATATCTCAAAAAGTAATAAAGATTTTTCAAATTTGAAAAAAGATTCGAGAAGAAGAGGAAATTTCCTAAAAAAAGTCTTGACTCCCGAAACTATAAGATCAATATTTATAATTTTCCCAGAGGGATGAAAATACGGCCGAAAACGGGTACTCTGGCTTACGCAAGCCACACCCACATCGGCCCTTTAATGAATAAATATTATTTAAACATATTAAATATGAAAATAAAAAATTGATAAAATTCAGGTACTAACTGAATAGATGAATGAACAATAATCTGCTTGAAATTTTTTTTTATAACAATTTTTCATTTAGTTATTCAATAGTTAATTAATATATTTTTTTTGCTTGAACATGAACATTGCAAGTGTGATAATTGTTAAACTATAAATTTAAGATTTTTTTCCTTTCTCGGAGCAATTCTTGAAAGGCTTTAGAATAGAACCCCGTTGGAAAAATTAGAAAATGTTTATTATTCATTTTTTTATTAATAATTTTCGTTGTTACAAAATATTTTTGTTTTGCTTGAACATAAACATTGCAAGTGTGATAATTGTTAAACTATAAATTTAAGATTTTTTCCTTTCTTGGAGCAATTCTTGAAAGGCTTTAGAATAGAACCCCGTTGGAAAAATCAGGAAATGTTTATTTTTCATTTTTTTATTAATAATTTTCGTTGTTTTAAACTTTTAATTTTGTAAATTTTGTTTCAAAAATCATCTAGATGCCATTCCGAATCGAATGACACCTCATTTATAATTTTCGGAGACTGCTGAAAAAAGTTGGTCCAAAAGGCACTTGTTTACTAGTTTATATAAGCTAAGTCGTATTGTATGTATTGTTGTGTCTTGTCTACTTTATTTAGTTTATTAATGCCCGGTTTCTGAGGCTACCAGTTATGTGTTCAATAACAATTGATTCCTTAAAGTTATGTAATAGATAAACTGTTAACCTACAGCTAGTACCAAAACTCGCCACTAGATGGATCTATTTAAGAAGGAATATCTAATATTTATTTACATCAAACAAAAAGGTCAACAACAAAACGTCAAACTAAAGATATGGAATAGATAAACGCCTAATATTGGTCAGTTAAGTTGATTCTAGTTTAACTATCGTACGATGGTCTGTTCAAAAACGCAATTTTATAAGTTATTGATCCGATAGCACTAACGTATATTAAAGTACCTCAGAAACCGGAAGAAAATTATTAATGTAATTTTGTTAGGCTTGTGTTATTATTGTTACATACCGACAAAGACTGCACACCTGCATGTCGTAAAAACGCAGTTTATTGCCTTCTATGATTTATGAATTCTTTTGTTGGCTTCGTGTTTAAAATTTAAAAACATCCTATTGTTATCGTACTTATTTTATGGCTGTCAATAGTACATACATACATACATACATAACTTCACGCCAGGTCCCTTGCGGGGTAGGCACGAACAACAGAGCGCCATACAGGCTTATTCTTACACACCTCACTTGCTTCTTTGACATTCATAGCTCTTGTCATGCACGCTCGTCTGTTCTTAAGGCTCCTGACATCACCTTCTGCTAATACACGATCAATTTGATCATGGAAGGTGTGTCGTGGCCTTCCGCGACTTCGGCATCCATCCACTTTTGCATTGTATATCTGTTTAGTCATTCTTTCATCATACATTCTTTCCACATGCCCGAACCACCGGAGCATTCCTTTCCTTACCTTCACCCCGACACTCTCTTTCAGAGAGTGTCGGGGTGAAGGTAAGGAAAGTTCAGTTCTTGTCAATAGTGTCGAACTAATTAATCCTTCTTTTTATTGCATTGCGTCGGAGCTTGCCAGATGTGCGTGAACAGGGCCCCTTTGTCGGTATTATACAGTTTAGTATAAAACAATGCCCGGACGGAGGGGTGGGGCAGCTAAGCGACGATTACGATACTGGCAAGACGTGTGTAGTACTTTCGATTAGCGATATAGTGACGGACTTTGCGCGTGTTGAATTGCATTGAATCGTGCATTGTGAACTGGTTGCATCCAGTTTTATTTGTACCTGTTTTATACGTGTTTGTACAGTTCTAATAAACTCTATAGTAATTCCAACGGCATTTATTTAATTCGAGTCCTGTAGCTCGTAACATTATGTTTTATTCCTGACAATTGCGTCATTAGCTACTTTCTTGATTGTTACTTATCAGTGCACTGGCTCTCCTTGTAATTCTAATCGACTATAATTAGTCATACAATTTACTTTGTTACCTTGTATAAGTATAAACTAAATTAAAAAAAGACGAATAATAATATTTAATACTATGAAGTAATATGTTTCTCGAGAGTTTGTTAAACCGGTTCTTCGGTGGTAGGCTCATTCATGTCTTTCAATAAGTAATCAGTAAGATTTCATTTTGAAGTTAATACATTCATTTTCATATAGTTGTACGGACTGCTTTATGCAAATAGCTCACAGAAGGATTCAATAAAGATCAATTTGAATCAATTAACAAGCTGTGCCCGCGACTACGATTACACAGAATATAGCTTTGTTTATTGTATTTAACTTCACCATTAATTCTTCTCTAAAGTAATTAGTCTCTAATTAAACGAGTTATAATATTATTATCACGAAGGATATCATAAATACCATAGAAGTGAACCGTTGACGCCAAGTTATTAATGATCACAGTAATTATGAGAATACGAGTAGAGAGGAACTCTTCTCATTAGGAGTTTCATATTTGTAAGGCATAGTCATGTGGTGTATTTTTATATCTGTAAAAATATATATTATAACTAGGATATGTCCGCGACTGCGTTCACGCTTGACTCGAAATTCTCGCGAGATTCCCGGGACACAAAGTATCACAGCATTTAAAAAATAATGTAAGCTATCATTGTAATGAAAACTGTGTCGGAATACTAATGTTTATGCACCCGAACAACTTCAGATCATTCCCGGGAAAATTACTACGGGATTCCCTGGGATTTTTACGTGAATCCCGATCAAACAGACAAGAAACCTAAAACGAATTACATCGTGTACTAATTTTCTTTAGATTGAATTAATTATTATATAATATTTATATATAATTAAAAAAACAACATACCAGTTTTTTTTAATAGTTTCAATGTAAAGGCACAGCAAGTTTAGAATTTTATGATATTATAAACTAGCATGTTCCAGCGAAATTTTATAATAATATAATAATAATAATCGGCAGACAAACCCACATATTGTATATCCTCAAATTAGCAAGTTACACTTGTGTTGTGGGTACTATACAACATACAACGGACTAATCTGGAGCCGACCCCAGACAACCTCACCATAGTAAATAACGGAGAAAATACGTTTCTGAAATTTACTATACTTGGAATCCAACCCGGAGCTTCTGCGTTGCAGTAAGGTAGGCCGGCAAAGGCTTAGCCGGCTCAACCACAGAGGCCGTTACTATGTTTGCGATACTATGATGACAATCAAAGAAACGAAATCGCCACACCACTTTTTTTCCTATACTTTTGTCTATGCCATGTAAACAATTTCATTTATCAGGCTAAAAATAAAAGTTGGCGTGGCATATTAACTAGCTATATTTTCGAAATCAACGACAAAGTCACCGATCAGGGAGGAAGGTGCGGGTTGCGGAGACATCTTAAGTGATGCGGTAGTTATCGATTAACTTATCGGTATTCATACAATATAGACAGTATTAAATTTTATACATGGACATTATGCCATCCATAAAAATAAAATTTGTTTAACGTCCGACTATTCATAATCATATTCATTAGAGGTTATCGGTGGGATAAATTCCCTAAAGTGATTTATATAAACATAAAGTTTTAACCGACTTTTGTTGTCCTTCCTATACTCCATCCAAAGGTTGTCTGGAAGAAATCGCCATGGAAGATAAGAGCGTCGATTGTACTTGTATTTAATGTTGTTGATTTTATGCAGCATTTTTGTACAATAAAGTATATTCTATTGTATTCTAAAGTTGTTTCACTCAATGCTGTTGAATACCGTTGTGTCCTTTCAGTCCCGTGTCTTTCTACCAGATTGATTCATTTTGGTTGCTCCGTTTAATATGTGTGGGTATAATAGAAAAAATACTGGGAGCGAAAGTGTTGCCAAGGACACCTTCAATTAAATATCACAGAAGGTTTTTCATATATGCGTGAAGAAAGAATACGAAACTAAGTACTGACGTGTTAAAACATTATTTATCATCGTTAAAACTTAGACGTGTTGACAATACTTGACGAGTAATCAGAAACCTCGTGGGGCTCATACCTCCACCAGTACTTTGTCACTAGTTGAATGAATGAATGAATGAAAACACTTTATTGTTCACCAATAATTAAAACTATGTTCTTAAAACTAAGTACAATATACATGTTGAACAAAGGGCGGCCTTATCGCTTAAAGCGATCTCTTCCAGGCAACCCCCTAAACTAAGGAAAACATTAAGACAACAGTGGCGGTGAAAACAATAAATAATAAGAAACATACCAAGAGTAAGTAAATAAATAAATAATAATATACTTTATATACTATACAAAAATAAGACATATCATACTATATATAAGATCAGCAGCATGTTTTAGACTTGCGAGGACCAAAAATATTTAGTAACCATTAGTTTAAAAGACAATATAGATTTAGCTTGTCTGATGTTGAGTGGCAGGGAGTTCCATAAACGGACAGCCTGTACCGTGAAAGAGTTATCAACAAAGGAAGAAGTGTGTACAGGTGTCATTAAGGAGAGATTATTACTAGAGCGCAAATAACGGGAATGAGAAAGATGTAGGAAATCAAAACGTTCCTTTAAATACGGAGGGGTACGAGGATCAAAAAGGATATTGTACAAAAGAGAGAGTAAGTGAACATTCCGGCGAAGGCGAATAGGTAACCATTTAAGCTTCTTGCGATATTCGGAAACATGGTCATATTTGCGCAAACCAAATATAAACCGTATACAGACATTTTGAAGTCGATCGAGCTTGTTCAGTTGTTCTTGTGTTAAGTCGATATAACTGGCATCAGCATAATCAAGTATGGGTAATAACAGAGATTGAGCAAGCATAACTTTTGTAGCAGTAGGGAGGAAATTTTTAAGTCTTCTAAGCGAAGCTGCCGACGCAAATATTCTTCGGCTGAGATTGGTCAAGTGAGGCCTCCAAGACAGTTCTCTGTCAATGACAATCCCAAGATTCTTTACAGTTTCACTAATATCAACTATCTCGCCATCAAATTCAATCTGAGGAAGATTACACCAGTCAATCTTAGAGATTAGCCTAGAACTACCAACTATTATCACTTTTGTCTTTTGAGGATTTACAGATAGACCGTAAGCTTTACTCCATTCAACTATTTTAGAAAAGTCTCGGTTAGTAGTTGCAACTGCTTTATGCAGACCATCTAAATTAGCCTGGGTGTAGATTTGTAAATCATCTGCATAGAGGTGGTATGACGAAGAAAGGTTATTGGATATAGAATTAATAAAAATAGCAAATAAAAGAGGGGATAGAACGCCGCCCTGAGGGACACCAGCAGACAAGTCACACCACGATGAGTAAACATCATCAATACGAATTCGCTGCCGGCGTCCAAACAGGTAACTACGAAACCAGCCAATAGACGTCGAAGATATGTTAAGAGAGCATAAAATCCCGAGTAAAATGTCGAAATCGACATTATTGAAGGCACTACTAAAGTCAAGAAGCGATAGTATAGTTAGCAGACCGTTTCCCATACCGTAACGAATATCATCAGTGATCTTTACCAATGCAGAAGTAGTACTATAACCAGGACGAAAACCGGATTGGAGAGGATTGATTAAGGAATTTGTATTAAGGAAGATGCTGAACTGCTGATAAATAAGACGCTCTAACACCTTGGAAAGGAAAGGAAGAATGGAGATGGGATCTAGTTGATCTATTTGTTTGGATAATTTAAATTAATTGATGAATGGTACGATTTACCGTTATGATATTTGATTATTTACTTGACAAAAGGGTATTGAGGAAGACTATAGATATTTGAAATGTGGTGTTGAAGTCAGATAGAAAGACTAAGTTGGAAGGAAAAGAAGACCCAATTAAGAGATGTTGAACATAGTAAAAGAAACAAGAATAATTAAAAAAAAAATAGGGGAAAGGTGACGACGAATGTTTGGGATATTTACTACGACACCACAACTTTTTCTGTAAGATAATCAAAATCAAAGTGGAAGGTAGAAGAGGGAAAGACATTTGTCGACCAAATACACCAAAACATAAGTGTCATCATGCCGTGTCATACAAAGAAGTTAAAAAGCTTGCCGAGAATAGAGTGCATTAGAGGAAGCTCCACCGACAAGAGTTATGATGATGATGATACTTGAATTTAATTTATGGAGTTACTAATTTATCATTTAACGAGACTTTGGGTGCGTTTGCAAGATCTAAATAATATTAATTTCATGATTATATAAGTGCCTGTGGAGATGTACAAAAAGTGTTAACTACTTTTTACACTATGCCTCATCATAAGTGACCATTTATAGAATTGTTGATTGCATTGAGTTATAACATGTCTTATATGATCTAAAGTTGGTTGTTAGTCTGGCTTCAAAACGCTTCACCAGATTTTAGGAACTAAACAAGAATTTCAACATAAATTTAATAAAATGTTTCATTCGATATATTGGGAGGTGTAAAATATATGAATATTTTGAATATAGGTGTGTAAGGTCTAATTACTGCATGAAATTTGTGACATGCACTCTTGGTAGGTATTTAACATAATACGAGTATAAAAAACAATCTCGGGGACTATGTTTTTTTTTGTAAATCGAGCACCGTATAAAATATTCATACTTTAACCTTGACAGGTTACTAACCAACCAGATTTGTTGGAAAAATATCTAAATAAAAATCTAACCGCATATTCTTATCGCAGAACTGCCGCCACTCAACTGAATGAAATACTCTCCAATTCACGTTCTACAGTGGGTAACATAAATTCATCTTCCTGACTGCACGTGTGAGACAGTCTTGCCATAACTCAAAAGAGCAATATATTCCTACAAGTCCTTGTTTCGTTATTAAAAACACGCTAAAAAAAATAGAGATATACTTCATACACTGCTGTTAACAAGGAACCGTAACAAATGGTAGGGAAAATGTATACAGCAATAATCAGATATTTGTAACTTTCTCCAATACTCACTGTTAGTTCCCTGGTATTGCTTGTATTGCTGTTCTTCAGAGTTACATGATACGTTGTATATACATCTTCTTTTAGGTATTTACTTGGTAGAAGTTGAAAAGCTAATGCCTCTCTGTACGTCGGACAGTAGAATAAATAATATATTTGAATATATTATTCTTATGCTGTCAGGTATTCTCAGTGTATCATCACGTAGGTCGAACAATAGTCACGTCTATTTCTCATTGGGGTACGTAGAGATGATGGATCTCCAGCAGCTATAATCCTGAAAAATAATTTGCGCTTTATCAACTTTGATTAATCTCTTCATACATACACGTATATTTAAAATTCTTTTTACCAAAATATTTTCTTCAAATACCTTCAATTTGATCATGGTGAGAGTATCTCGCGGATTATCGGCACCGACTCTACCAGTCACTTCGCTATCATATACTTGTTCATGTCATCTGGAAAACGAAGTTTCTTCCATGTTCTTTGCTTCTACCAAATCGGTTTGTATTAGTTGAAGAGTATCAGATCGAATGGCAGTTTAGTTCAGCGCCTTTCACAATGTTCGAAGATACTATCCTTTTCACATATTTGCTCCTATAACTTTGATGTTTAATTAAAGGACTGATTAATAAAAACACCAAGCAGTGCACAGTCTAAATTAATGATAGTTACTCAAAAGCATTGCAACAATTATTTACATTATACAAATAGTGTCGTTAAACACCGGCTGCATGTATTTTAAAGTTGGCATTGTACGTTACAGAGTAATATAAAAGTAGAGGCTTTGCACGCAGTCAAGTGACGTAAAACACACAATGCTGTGACCGCGCAGTGACGTCATTTGTCAACGTCATTCTGACATAACGTGGCGTATAAATCAGTTGGTCTGTTGTCAAAATTTAAATCAGTGCATATTTGAAATAAAATAATAACTTATTAATACTAGCTTTTGTTATGAAGTAGATTTTTAACACGCTTTTATTAGCTTCACTTGTATGTATGCAACGGAAACATTCAACATCACCATTTTAAGATTTTTTTGCCCCAATTTTAATGTGTGATTAATTCTGTAATTGCATTTGTAATATTATTTAGAGATTGGAACCTGACTACCACCACTAATGCCAGAACACAATTCAAGGTTGTTAAGGTGGCATGCATCCTCTAGACCAGGGGTGGTAGCCATCCAGACAGGCAAATACCCTACCACCAGGCTGTGGGTTGTTTTGTCGCCTCTTATGACAGGCAGCCCGGCCGCAGGAAATTGTATTATATCTCTGTTCCTGCACTCTTTAGACAAAAACAATATAATGATGTACATGTAGATATAAAATACGTAGATAAGTGCCTTAACAAAAATCAAATTTTATTATAAAAAAAATTATAGATTGTAACCATTTTTATGACGATTCAAAATCTATTTTGGCACAGTAACTGAGCGTTATGTGGATAAAATCCTGATCGAGTTTGTAACTTCCATCAAAACTTTTCAATCTCTGTTTGCCTATTGTTTTAAATTTATAATTGATTTTTGTTGTCATATTTTGGTTTTGATGGTGTTTTATAGAATTATCATATTTCACTTTTAATAATTCATTGTTGTATGAAAATCCGTGCAGGAACGAAAAAGGAATACAATTTCCTGCGGCCGGGAGGCCTGTCGTAAGAGGCGACAAAAGAACCCACAGCATGGCTACCACCCCTGGTCTAAAGTATGTCGCCATAACAACCTTGTGTTGTGTTCCGGCATTAGTGACCAGGTTCCAGTCCCCTTTAAGAGAGCAGCAGCGCATTTGTAGCACCTTTTATGCATTGATTTGCTCGTGTACAATTTTAAACGAACATATTTTTTGGATCAGCCGTATGAAGCAAATTTCAAGAAATCCTACATTCCAAGGGCACGGAAAAGAAACATACATTTAGTAAACTTTATACATTAGTTAAAGCAGACAGTGACTTTCATTATTCAAGTATACCTAATATTTGTTTGTAAGCATGTGTGGGTTATATAAACCAATATTAGACACTTTGAGGATTAATTCTTAAACGAATCATATAATGCGGCAGTTAAAATACATTGTGAGCATCTTACTATTGAAAATTATAATCAAAAGAATTCAACGCTTAATAATAAAGAATTAGGTCAGAAAACACGCTGAACGCTTCGTGCTCTCTGGTCTGGATTCCAACCCAAGTATTTGAATAACTTCCTCTTTCGGTGGTCTTCTTACTCTTGGCCATTAGAGGCGACGAGAGGCTCTTTGCCTCGGCTTCTACATGGAATGGTTTGCAGCCGTTGCAGTCTTTCGTAACAACGGTGATATCTCAACGGCTCTCTTTGGCTAGTCTGCGACGTCCGATGGCCTTCGCGAGCTTCGCTTTGACTTCGTCTGTGACTTAGTTGGCTATTCGTTCGCATTTGGTGGCCATCTCGAGCTTTGTGTGGCCATCTGTGGCTCCTGATGGCCTGTCAGCGACTTTATAGTCTTTGCAACCTTGTAACATCACCTTGATCAGGCGAGCGCATGAGATTGCGGGGGTCAAGAATAGCTACCGAGTATGTTATTTACTAAGCTATCATGATGTACCAGTGAAACAGTTCCCTTTATTACAAGCTTTTATTTAACTAGCAATGGATGTACCTATGTATGTATGTAAGTTCGGGTGGAATCTTGCAAATTAAATTTGACCAACTTCCTGGTTTATGATTCAGCTGAAATATCGCACAAGTATGTATATCGCGTGACCATGCAATAATATGGTACCATGGAGCTGATCTGATGATGGAGTCGGAAGGTGGCCATAAACTCCTGTACTAAACAAAATAGACCCATCGTGTTTGGGCTTGTTTTACTTGTCTTGGCTGGCACTCTGCTGCTACATGATATCCAGGATCTCAAAAGCTTCTATTTAAAAACCTTTTTAAAAAAGCTTATTTTCAAAAGTAATTTCAATCGAATATGAAAGACTTTTTTTGCAAACGTTATTCGGAATGTATACATTCATATATTTTTTTAAAGAGTTTACATCTTTTTTCTTTTAATTTCCTTTTCACTGAAGCCATTTTTGGTACATCAATCTTGACGCGGCCAGGCCACAGTGCTCTTTATTAAATTCACCAAAACGAAAAGCGATGGCGCGACGTGTATTCTGGGTGAAGCCTACCCGTCTCGAGATTAATTTTAAGTCATGTCAAATTTATGAAGTCTTTAATATTGCGGGGTTAAATATAAAATATTTCACTGTAATTACCACCTTGTATTTATTAGTGTCGCATGACGACAGAAGTTTCGTCTTTAATATATTTTGATTGATACCAACGACGTCATCCTTGCTTTTGTAGGGCTCCGTGCTGTTAGTGCTGGTTTCGTGGGGTCCTTTTAAAGAGAAGGGTCCCTTCAAGTGTATCCTAATAATACTTCTTATTTCAATCCATTGGTTCGAATGTGTCGCCTTTATAATGAACTCACCAAATTAAATGCGTTAATTGATATTTTTTAACTCCAGTCAATTTAAGTTTATGAATAATTGCTAAAAAAAAATTATCTCACACAATCGGTACTAATATCTATTGTCAATTTTTCACTCATATTTTTTTTAATAATAGTTGCAAAATGAATATGAACATCTTTTTTTAGTATATCTACTTTGTCGTTCGTTTAATTAGCACATAGTTTGGATTATAATCTGGCCCTGTACATTACTTTGTTATTATTTAATTTTTAATGAGTGTAATCTGTTTTGTGCTTAAATAAATAAATAAATGTACTTTTCCGTCGCTAAAGGATTATTATCGGATATACTTGTTGCTCTGGCTGTAAGCAAATCGAGTCTCCCTGATAATCGAATTACACCTAGTTTTATATAAAGTAAAAAAACTGTACTGTTTTTGGCAAAGACAAAGATTAATTTATTTCTTAATTGGCTGTTTACAATTTAAGTTTACCTTAGCTATTTTCATAACAAAATGAAAATGATGGGACCGGAAATTTTGTAATTTCATAATGTCCGCCGCGGTGGTGATAGGTAGAAATTTAATAATTATCTCAACATATATTTAATTAAACAAGATAAATGAGCACTTATGACATGTAGTTTATTTCTTTGGGAGGTATATTTTTTAGGATTTCATGGCTAATTTGCTAAAGTACGATGGGTGTGTTTGTTCGTCGATTATTATTATATATTAGTACATGTAGTTAAAATTAAAGTCGGCCTCCCTGAAAGTCAACGAAATTCACGGCTCGCGTGGATCCGTCGCATAATTTAAAACAAGTGCAGGGACTTTCATATAAAAAGTGTTTTTTTAGGTCCCCCTAACAATGTCGTGCTATGTAGATTGCAAGTACGTGATCTGAAAGTCAATGCCCGCAACCTGCGGCTGACAAGCCGATTAGCGGCTTATGGCGACTGCGAGGCTGACACTCTTCAGTAGGTACGTTAGAATTTTTCAAAATATTTTCTTTTGATATTAAAATAAAGCTCAGATAAAAGTGTTAGTTTGAGCTCAGTAAATTGTGTTACATATGACTTACATATGTTTTAAAGCTTATTATGCGGGATTTACAACCACAAGAAAGTTTTATCTACAGGATAAATGTATATATAAAGTGTACTTTAACCACGCGTTAGTGAGTTTATATTCAATATTCAAGTTTATTCATTCGTATTTTAGGGCCTTATTTGAATTATCAGAATAATTATCATAAAGTTCCTGATGGATATCGAACCAAAATTTTATAGCTCCAGTCACAGAATAAGAAGAAAAAATTTTGCCTAGTAAAAGACGTAGCTCCAAAATGCTCAAAATCTCAATTTTTGTACTGTAGTCTACAAGTACTCAGAGGCAATCAAATATTCCATGTTGTTTTTATATTTAAGTATTTGCATATGGTTTTTAAACATTTTGTTATTCAGTTTTGGTATAAGTTCCTCATTGATTTAATAATATAATTAATATTACACAATTTGTCAAAATTACTTTGTAAATTAAAAATTAAACATCCGAAGTGATTTGGTGACAAGAATTAATTGAAATATGTGACATAGCTGGCAGGCGTGGCGCCATCTGTACAGGGCTTTAATTAAGGAGCTAATGTACTGCCACCACGAATACCGGCAGACCGAAGGTTGTGATTGATGATGTGTGTACACATGTACCCCTGTTACCAACGTGATCTGGCATAGTCTCATAGAAAACAGTGGAAAAATTTGGTATAGTAAGAAAGAAAGAAAGAAAGAAACTTTATTTGCAAAAAATAGCGACGCAATTACATTTTTACACACAGAGCATATTTTGAAAATCTGTACGCCGCATCTTCAGCAAACAAGGTTTGCACTCAGCATATTGCTGTGCCGGAACTATATCCGACACAACGCTGATTTTCAGTGCAAACCCTCCCATTGACGTAAAACGAAAAACGACCCAAATTGGTTATTAAAATAATAATTAATAAAACTAATTCTACTTATAAAATACTTAACAATAATACTTTAATACGTGAAAGAAATAAATAAATTTTAATAAATACTATAAATACGTTACTTTAAAATTAAAATAAATACTCCTGTAACAACTTGTATCGAATAATTTATTCGAAAACTATTCGCTTCAATGCTTGCCGAGTATTCCACATTCCGTGTGCCACGTCACTGACATGCATCATGCAACAAATGACATTGCCTAGTTGCCGAGCCATAAATATAAAATAAAAATAAAAAAACAAAAAAACAAATGACATTTTACTTCATAACCTATAAAAAATATTGAATGTGTTATTTTGCTGTTAAAATATGAAATATATTTTATTTTCCCACTCTGTATTGCAATTATCTAAAGCTTTATCAATGCATATGTATGATCTTCTTTTTGTAAAGTGAGAAGATGTCTTTTATAGTGTAATTTAAATGAATTTATTGTTTTTAGGTCTCTAAATGCAGGAGGAATATCGTTCCAGCAATGAGTGGCAGCATATTTGAAACAGCCTCTGAAAGCAGCTGTCTTGTGCTTCGCTGTTATTAAAGGTTTTCTAACAGACCGTACAGTAAAATGGTGTGACCTATCCCATCTCCAATCCATCTTATTGTATAGATATTTAGGGTACTGCGATGAAATTACACCAAACAGCATACAAGCTAAGTGTAACTTCCTCCTAGCTGCCATATTTAACACATTATTTTTATTTAAATATGGGGTAACATGGCTTCTATTTGGTATGTCATAACAGTAACGGGCACAAGCATTTTGTATTTGCTGTATTAGACGGTCTGTTCGTGATAATAGGCAGGGCCCATATACTATGTCACAGTAATTTAATTTAGACAGCACCAGACTCTCTATTAATCTTTTTCTAACTTCTACATTAATGTAAGCCCTAATTGTATATAATATTTTTAATCTATAAAAACAGTTCTTCATGATATTACTGATATATTTTTCAAAATGCAGTTCTGAGTCAAGAGTGAGAACTAGGCTACAAGCAGTATCAACCATTTCAGTTTGTTCATTTTGAATATTGATTATGGGACTACCATTTTTTATTGTACTAACTTGTTGGCGACTACCTAGTATCATAAATTTAGATTTTGATGGATTTAATACCAGTGCGTTGTCTTCGGACCATTTTACAAGTCTTTCCAGGTCACTATTAATATCGCAAACAGCTTTGTATGTTTCACTCGGTATAAAATGTTTATAAAGTTGAATATCGTCAGCATACATATGAAACCTACAATGCTGAATGCAATTGACAACATCCGCTGTGTAAATTATAAATAGTAGTGGACCTAAAATAGATCCTTGAGGGACTCCTCTGGCTAGATGTAAGGGATCTGATGCAGCAAATGTTCCATCTGCTTTTTTAATTTCAACTTTTTGTTTCCTTTCTGTAAGATAACTACGGAACCAAAGAACAGTTTCATTTGTAAAACCGTAATATGATAACTTGGACAGAAGTAAATTTGTGTTGATTGCATCAAAAGCCCGCGAGTAGTCTAGCAGAACTAGTACCGTACCCTGCCCTTGATCACGAGCTTCAGTAATGTTTCCTACCACATCACATAAAGCAGTTGCTGTGCCACATCCCTTTCTGAATCCAGATTGAAGATCAGGTAATATATTATTTATTTCTAGGTATTCAACAACCTGTAAGTGGACCACCTTTTCCAGGACTTTGGAAAGACATGGTAATATGCTAACAGGACGCAGATCCTTGTAACTGACAGGATTATTCTTTTTGGGGATTGGACGTACAACAGCCTGTCGCCATAGATAAGGAAATTTGTTTTCTGTAATAGATTTGTTTATAATATTAGTTATTAATTTAAGGGAAGTTGGCAGTGTTAATTTAATCATTTCGAGACTTATTCCATCTATTCCAATTGCGTTCGACTTAAGTAAATTAATAATTTTTAGTATTTTATCCTCAGGAACTGTTTGTAAAGAGAAACTTGTTTGACAATATTTCTGATTATCAAAATATGTAAACTGCTCGCTGCTCACAATGTTATCTCCAGGTACTTCTAGAAAAGCTTCATTCATACCACCTGGGTCATTAAAATGAACCGGGAGTATCCTTTCTGTATGTGATTGAAGTATATTTGATTTTAAATTTTTCCAAAGTACTTTAGCATTGTTTATATTATTATTTATGTGCTGTGTAAAGTACCCTTTTTTTCATTACGTAGTGCCTCTGCCGATAAATGCTTTAGATCTAAATAATATTGTTTATGACTTTCTATTTTGGTTTTATTATATCTACTCTTAGCTTCATTAATTTTATATTGTCCGTAATCCATGGAGTTGGAGGTGTTCTAAATACTTTACTCTTCATTGGGGCATGCAAATCAAATAAAGTAACAATATAGGAGGTTAGTGTGTTTATCTTACTATCTAAATCAATTTCGTCACATATATATTGCCACGGTATTGATTTCAAATCATGGTTAAATAGGTCCGGTATTATATTTTTGAAAGGCCTATATGTTACCAAACGTGGTGTAGGTTTATCTTTTTTAATATTAGTCTTGCACGTTATGAAGGAGTGGTGGTTAAGCTCGCTTATATGATCCACCTTAGTTGTATATGAAAAAATGTCTGTACAAATTATATCTATTAAAGAGGAACTTAGACCTGTATAGTGTGTAGATGTATCAACTATTTGTTGCAAATTAAAGTGGTTGAAAAACTCCTGAAGTCTTTTAGAGTTAAAGCTATCCTTTTCTAACAAATTGACATTGAAGTCTCCTAATATTATTATATTATGGTAAGGTGCCAGCGCAACCGCGCTCTCACTTATTCCATTAAGAAAACTATCTAAATCAAACCACGGTGGTCTATATGCAGTACCTATCAAGATGGTTTTACCATTTAACTTTAAAGACATTCAGAGCTGTTCAACTTCTGTTGTAAGAATGATTCGTAAGACAATGTTTTGAAAGCGAGCGGGTTTTAGTACAGTAATCGTGGATATAATAGTTCAGACGTTCTATAGTCACATTTGACACCTATCAAACTGATTTTAGAGTCGATGATAATATTATGAAAAATTGGAATTGATATAGAAAGTAACGTAATTACCGTATATATTGTTACGACCTACAAAAGACAAATTCACACCTGCACACCTTTAGACGTTTTATTACCTTTGCGGCATTTGGAATTCTTTTGTTTACTTTGTGTTTAAAATGTGTGATTAGAAAAATAGCCCATTGTGTATTGTAATATTTTATGGTAGTCATTAGCCAGGTGTGATTCTAGGAAATTCAGTCCACGCGGTCGAGCAGACATATTGTATTTGTACAGTATAAAGCGATGCCCCGATGGAAGAATGGGCAGTCTAGCGATAGCCACAAGCGAAGCAAGACGTTAGTGACGGACTTTGCGCGTATTATTGAATCGTGCATTACGTTTGGACTAGTTGTGTACCGTTACATTTGTACCTGTGTTATACGTGTTTGTATAGTTCTAATAAATTCTATAATAATTCCAACGGCATTTTAATTCGAGTCCTGCAACTCGTAACAATATTTTACATTTCGTTGAATTTTTATCTTCAAAATGTAGAAAATATGTATAACTTAATTACGATTGATATTTAAAATTTTCAAATATTCATCAATCTCTAGGTCACGTCAGTAATATATATAAAAAAAGTGTTATAAAACATGTGTTCGTTCGACGTTTCTAAAGAAATAAGCTTATGTTTATGTTTTTTTTATTTGATATAAATTATGTTGATTGGCCGGTACAAAGTTGGTTAGTAAGTATTTATATGAATCTTCAAACGGGGCTTCTTAGGACGGCACAACTATAAGTCAACGTATCGGAGGGCCTATTGTGATATGAGTGTTTTCATATATATTGCTACGAGCGACTAAGACCAATTCGCACCTGCAGTTTATTGCCTTCCAGCATTTGGACTTCTTTTGTTTACTTTGTGTTGAGATCAGGCAGTCGAGCGATAAGCACAAGCGGACCAACACGTATGTACTACATTCGGTAATTTTTAGTGACGGCCTTTGCGCGTGTTATTATATTTGCACCTGTGTTATACATGTTTGTATAGTTCTAATCAATTCTTTAGTAATTCTAACGGCATTTCAATTCGAGTCCCGTAACTCGTAACAATATCATTGCATTTTCAGGGGATATTTTAATAAGTGTGTTTTGTAATATTTTACGAAATGTGTTCAAGGGTAGCTCTCTAATACACTTGGAGACTTGCGTCTCCTTAAAAATGGCCTAAACTAATTAATTTTAGTTATTGATAAATAATTTGTTATGGTCACATAATAAAAATACCCTGGTTTGTTTGGAAAAAGTTCAGCAGTAAAATTACATTTGCTCTAGATTTTTATTTAAATCAAACTCCGTCGAAAATTAAATTATGAATTTAATAGTAGGTACATTACATTTTTAATAGTACACTGTGGTTTGATTTCCTTTATAATAAAATATTTTACTGTTCGACTATTGGATGTTCTGCACATTTTTCATACTGATTATGACTGTGACTTACCTTCCTATGTATCCTATAGTTGAGCATGTAAAATCCAACTACGAATTATTATTTCATTTTGTTTCTGCCAACGCTTTAAATGGGTTAATCCGTTTTGTAATGACATTTGATTTCGCGAGCTGATATTTGAAGACTTGAATGTCGGAAACATAAATTCGGTGTTTATCCAGTCGAGTGACAAATTCGATAAGGAAAGCCTATTGTTTGTTTAATGAATGTGTTGCGTATGTTATGTTGTTTGCAAACATCGTGTTTTGCTATAATTTTCTTGAAAGAGTGTTTTCATGTTCTGCTGTTTGCAAACATCGTGCTTTGCTATAATTTTCTTGAAAGAGTGCTTTCTTCAAGTCTTGCTTAAGTTGATACCTTGCGACTTTCTAACTTTTTACAGCTTATCATATGTCTGGTGGAAAAGCACCCTAAGGCGGGCTTGATTGGTGTAATACCACCCTCTCAAAGTGGCTTGAAATGGTTAGCCTTAAGCTAAATTTGGCCCACTTCTCCCTCCCCATCCAACAATTCCTATCCCACCCAATTTCTTCCAATACCATATCCCATTCCTTCTGTCCCGTTCCTCCTGTCTGATCCCTCTATCTCATCGCCCTATCCCATCTTATTTATCCCATAAAGGCTGGAAACGCGTTGACTTCGCCATTGTTGTTGTCACTTTCCATGAGCTGACCAGTCTGGCGTTATGCGACCTTCGAAATAAAAATGAAATAAAGAAAAAAACAATTAACAAAGCATACGCACAAACAAGTTTTTTAACTATCGGCTTCATGAACCATTTGCACTATGCATTCTTATTATAGTATACCATTAGCATGAGAGCTAATATGGTATATAAACGTGACATGCAAGGTAACAGTTTTGTCGAGTGTTAAGTACCCGCTCTTTCGTGGGACGCAACCCATCTCAAGTGTGACACCGACAGTAACACATACTGTATTAACTTAAAACCGGTAAAAACCGCTAATAGCATAATATTCTAAAGGAAGTCAAAGTTTTGTTCATGAATTGTGTCAAACACTGCGGTCATACGTAGTATAGATCGTAGGAACAATGCCTAACCTAATAATTTACATAGAATAAAACTCAATTTATCCGTGCAGGAACGAAGAGGCGACAAAACAACCCACAGCCAGGTGGTAGGGCATTTGCCCGACTGGATGGCTACCACCCCTGGTCTAAAGTATGTCGCCATAACAACCTTGAGTTGTTTTCCGGCATTAGTGACCAGGTTCCAGTCTCCCTTAAGAGAGCAGCAGCACATTTGTAGCACCTTTGGTGTTGCAAATGTCCATAGGCGATGGTAACCGCTGTCTATCAAGTGGGCCGTCTGCCTGTCTGCTGAATTCCTACAATAAAAAATAAAAAAGTAACCCCTTGTTTACATAGGGCCGACTCCTGGAAGTCGGCCCTATGTAACAACAAGCAGGAAGGCAGCGCGTATACGCCGTGTTGGGCATATTGGGTTTACATATCTCTACTTGATGTGAAAATTTCGAAAAAATCATTTTGGTGGCGGGAGTTAACAAAACACCTTTAATAAAAAATTATTTGAACCACATACAATCATTTGTAAGGCACTGGGAAATTAGACAAACGGCTGATTCCTATATCTTACGGATCGTTCATTTGCCTTACCATCTGTTAAAATTTGATATAAGCTCCATACTTGTAATGTCAAAATTCAACCGATGGCTGGGCAAATGAATCAATAGTAAGGTATAGCAACGGTTATAAATGCTTATCTTTAGCGTTTCGTAGGTAGATTACAAAAATACTGGACTCTATCATCTCCACGGAGTCCTTCAATACACTAACTGAATTGGCTGAATTATTTAACACCCCGCAGACGTTGTCCTGCCTTGAAAAAAACTTGGAAGTCGATTATTTCAATTAAATATAACAGCCTCAGGGACTCATTATAATGGTGAAAAATTTTTTGAAATCAGTCCAGTAGTTTTTGAGTTTATTCGTTACAAACATACAAATCTTTCCTCTTTATAATATTTGTATAGATAGTATAGAAAGATAGGTTTTATATTACAATTTGGTATCCACACAAATATTAACATAGTCAATATAACCTTAAGTAGTTCCCACAACCGGCCTCTATGAACCCGGTAATACGTAAGTAGCGAAGATGTTGCCCTAGAAACGGATAACGAAGATAAATTAAGCGCACCTGTCCCTTGGAGTGGCCCAGGATTATAGACTGGTGAGATGCGGGAGGTTATTCATATTGTACACGAATGGAGGGACTAACATACATTTACTTTAAGACCCTTCTTATATGTATACATCTAGTATGTCTTACATGTAGGTATACACACCTAAGTATATTGTTCCTTATAGGTAAAGTAAAAAGGGAAATGAACATGGGTTAAACTTGTTTTAGATACACCCATTCTTTTTCTTCTTTGTTTTTTTTGGTATTTTTCTTCTCATGTCAATCTCATAGGCACCACTACAGCATAGAATAAAATTGAAGTGTGTGCCATATGAAAACTACTAATTAGGCTATCCTTGATCATTAAAAGTTTTTAGAATTAAATTATGTGTTTGAAAATTGGTTTTAAATAGTCTAAAGAGTCATTGAGGGAATTTTATAAAAATTTTAGGGATTGCAATAATAATAACTTTATATCTTAAGTTTTCACGTATGTCCCATTTAAAATGTTATAAAGTTTAGAAGACATGAATATAGTTGTAATTATGCCATCTAGTAGGTAAATATTATCTAAACCGATTTTGGTTACAGAGACCGCTAGGTTCTATGGAAATTAAGACCAGGTTTCGAGTCGGTCGTATGTCTAAACAGCAGAATTGTTACGGCAACCCGAAGTCTTATTTCTCTATTTTCTTTATTAACACAATTCTCACATAATAAATCATTATTCTACGCTTGTAGAATATTCCGCATAGGTCAGGTACGGGTGGCGAACCTTTATTTATCAACGTGCCATTTTTTCTAAAGAAATGTTTCACGAGGTCACAGACGTGCCGTTAAATAATTTTGACTTCGTGATTATTGGGAAAGTAATAATACTGAATACCATCAATTCAAAACTCTTTATAAAAAAAATCGTATCGCAATTTATGTACAATAATGTATGTTTCAATCATACGCGTAATGCAAATTAAAGTAACATCAGGTTATGGTGTACGGGTCGGAATGTTGGGCCACTAAAAATGTTTGTGACAGACCACAAACGTCTTTGCTCAGTTGATATGAGAATCTGGAGATGAATGTGTGGTTTTACAAGAATGGATAAAGTGAGAAATGAATACATAAGCGGATCTTTGAAAGTTGCACCCGTGACTGAAAATTGAGAGGTCTACAAGATTGATTTGAAACTACGAGATTGATGAGAATAAATGTTAGGGTAGACCAAAAAAGTTATGGATGGATTGTGTGAAGGATGATATGATGATTTGTGGTGTAACAGAGGAGGTATAACAGAATAGAGAAGCGTGAAAGGAAAAAACATATTGTACTGACCCCAAATAATTCCGAGAAGGTGAAAGAAAAGAGAGTTTGTCTTCTGTTTGATGCAAATTAGATGACAAATTACTTATGTTAGTATGGTAAGACGTTACTTTTAGCATAATGCATGCTACGCTGAAGTCATTTGTCAAACGGTTCCTTCGGCGTTCATTCGTAATATCATAGTGAATTTTGGGATGAACCACCAGCTCAAAATTTTGTGTCACATGTCCTCAGTGGCACGCGTGCTATCGGTTCGCCATCCTTGGCCTAGATAGTTACCACCCCTAGTCTACTGCACATGTATTATCATAAAAATCTTGAGTGGTATTCCAACATTAGTTGCTTCAATCAAGTTTTCCTTCGAGGACGTCCATAGGTGACGGAACTACCTTCCATCAGACGGAACGTCAGCCTGCATGCTATACCCCGATAATAAAAAGTAGGTATACTTTTTTTAAAACACAACTACAGAACAAAGTTTCAAACTCGCTCCAAAAGCGTTTAAGTTATTCGTTACAATTATATTGAAATTCAGTTTTTATTTTCTATATCTGTATTGTCTTGGTGGTCACATCACAGAATTAAGTCGAAAGGTCTTTCTTTGCTTCTTCGGCGTCGCTTAGAACATTGAAGTACTTTCTACCGACCGCTACCAAGGTTGTGCTTGCTCAATTGCTCTCACCATCGATCCTTGATTATGCGGACGCCTGTTATCTTGACCTTACCGTAGAACAACTCAATAAGCTAGAGCGCCTACAAAACTTTTGTATCAGGTTCATATTTGGTTTAAAGAAATATGACCATGTCACTGAATATCGTAAGAAGCTCAAGTGGTTGTCAATCTCCTTTCGCCGGAATGCTCACCTTCTTCACTTATTGTATAGCATACTATTTATTCCCTCTACCCCTCCCTATCTTAAGGAAAGTATAGAGGAATTCAAGTTCCTCCGTACTTCTCACATCCGTAATTTGCGCTCCTCTGATAATCTTACTTTAAAAATACCTGCACACGCTACTACATTCTACACCAACTTCTTCGCTGTGCAGGCTGTTCGACTGTCGAACTCATTACCCGAAAACATACGACAGGCAAAATCACTCCCAACTTTCAAAAAATTGGTAAAAGAATATTATCTCTCACTTTAATTAATATTTAATATCAAATTGTATGTATTTTAATTTCTAAATATATTTATTCATATTGTATATATTATATTAATATATATAATATTGATATATTGTTTTATTGCTATTATTAATATTGTATAGCTAAATTTGTTGCTATACACATATTAATAATGTATATATTTGGATATATATAATATTAATATGTGTTACTGTCTATTTTGTTTTTCTTAATTATATGTATTGTGTAATATCTATGTATCCTATTAATTACATGTATTTGATTTGCACACCACCGTCATACACTCTCGATTCCTTTCACACACTTCACAGCCCGGGTTGTCTGGAAGAGATCGCTCTAAAGCGATAAGGCCGCCCTTTGTTCCTGCCTTGACACGAAATTACTGTAAATGATTTACTTTATGTGTATGTGGTGAACAATAAAGTATTTTCTATCTATCTATATAAATATAAATATTTGTTTTGTAACAAAACCTGTAATATAAATCTCATAAGTTTGAAAAGTAACAGGAAAATGTTAGCTTTTTTCTCGAATGATGTAAGTTACGCGACAAAAAGTGCGAATGTTTTATACTTTCCAATTTTCTTCGAAAAGTAGGTCGCCTTACTTCCATTTTCCGTTTCGAATTAAATATATTATTAATTTCCGCCTCGAACATAAATATACAACAGGCAACTGTTACCGAAAAAAAAAACATGAATTTCTAACGATAATTGAAAATATTTTTTCTTACGTTTTATTATTCTCTTTGCTCACGTAAAAGGAAAGATAGGTGTTTTAATTGCTTCACATATTTAGAAGTGGGTTTTTATAGCATTCTTTTAACAAAGACGGTTTATTTTGTGAAAATTATAGAAAGATTTGAGTTTCCAATAGGTTCATGAGAATGTTATGATCAGTTATTATTAACCTTTTTATCATAAAACGTATTTTCCCCGTGATACTGTAACTTGTTTTTTATGAGATATAATTGAATTTTCTGTTAAATTATGTGTTTAGATGCTTAAAGATATTGACAATGATAATTTATTTTTTAAGAACGAGTGTTCGAATATGGGAGTATGCATGTAAAAAAGTTAAGGTGTTACTTGTTATTATATTAACTTAATTAATTTAGTTGATTTTTAATTCAAAACAGAAGATGTTTTAAATTAAGAACCACCTAAATTAATTAAGTGAAGGAAAAACATCGTAATTAAACCTGCACATCGAAATCACTGCTATGTCAAACCTGCCAAACCGCCTTGAAGAGGCGTGGTGCGTAGTATACTGTCCATTTCCCTATAGTGGGAGGCCCGACCGCAGCCATGGTGGGCTGTAAGTCGTATACAATTCCTTAAGTACTGAAGTTTACCAGGCTAAGCTTAGAAATATTGTTAGGAAGATTTGAAGCAAATTGTAATTTATGGTAAGTACTTCTATTCTACCATTATGATTTCTTTTATTGTTTGAGTACAGCATACAGGCTGACAGCCCACCTGATGGAAAGTGGTTATCGTCGTCTATGGATTTTTGCAATAACAAAGGTGCTGCTAATGTGCTGCAGGCCTTAAAGGGGACTGGAACCTGGCCACCAATGCCGAAATACAACTCAAGGTTGTTATGGTGGCATATCCTAAACCAGGGGTAGTAACCATATAGAATGGACAGATGTCCTACCACCCGGTGATTTACAATTTTTTTTAATACAATTTCCTGTGGCCGGTCGGCTTGTTGTAAGAGGTGACAAAATTACCCACAGCGAGATGATAGGGTATTTGCCCGTCTGGATGGCTATTTGGCTACCATTCAATAACAACCTTGAGTTGTGTTCCGCTTTTAGTGGCGAGGTTCCAGTATCCCTTAGGAGACCAGCAGCGAATTTGTAGCACCTTTGGTGTTGCAAATATCCATAGGCGATGGTTACCACTTTCAATCTGGTGGGCTATCTACCTGTCTGCTGAATTAATGCAATAAAAAAAGACTCATAATAAGACTATTACTACTATTATAGTCAATAATTAAAAACATGCTTTGTAACCGAGTTTATAGATGACGGTTATTTACTTCTTAGCTAAACTTGAAATTAAATAAAGGACAAATGGGTTTCTAAGTTCGTTTCATTACTTGATACATAATAAGTAATACAAACAGAGATGAGACAATCAATAACATTGTAGAAATGGTTACGTATTTTTTGCATAGCGCCATCTATATTTTCTCTCTATGCACCTTGCGACTGTAGTTCAAGATATTTTCCCTACGCGGCGCTGCTGTGCAAGATTTAACAGGAGCAAAGTCATGTAGAACGTTTACCAGGTGGTTATGCCTACTATTCACAGATGGCGCTTTATCGAATAAAATTCCGAGTAAACATTTAATATTGCTTAGTATTTTAAGCAAACAAAAACTGTGACGTTACTTACTTACTTGCATTGTATTATAGTGGTATTGTAGTTATTATAGTTCTGTTTACTTTTCAAACAACTTCAAAAAGGAGGAAGTTCTCAATTAGTGCATACTTTTTAAAATATTTTCTCTTCTTTTTTTATATAGGATTCTTTCTTTTTATTTGATTCTTTCGTTTTATTTTATGTGGGCTTGAAGTGTCTTCAAACCCTTTCGATTTTATCTTGTAAAAGTTTGTCATATCTGGTTTATATTTCACATACTGTGTTACTTTCTATGGGTAATTGGTGAAATATTTATCAATGAGACTGGGTTGTCACTGAAAATCAGCGCTGTGCTGGAAAAAACTCCAACACAGCCTTATGATGAGTTGCCGACCTCATTTGTAGGAAATGCGGTGTACAACAGTTAACCATAGAAATGTACGTATACATTACTTCAACATCCTAGTATTGTCGCTTTCCTAGCAAATAAAATCTTTCTTTCTTTCTTACTTGTAAATTCACATAATTTGAAAAAATATAAGCACTACTTATTTGAAAAATATGAAAGTTACATTGAATTATTTCTCAGTACTTCTAGTTGTTACTTAAATATAACCTAATTAAACTGTTTAATTTTTGTAATTAAGTAATATAAAACCTATCTAAAATAAAATGAATATTATATGTATTAAAAAAAACTAACAAATATATACACCAATAGAGTTTTCCCCACGGCTATGCCACGTGAAAACCCATAGTTATGTAGCGCTGACCAGTTAGTCAATATTCTTATAATATTAATAAAAATAGGCCTTGTCTTTATTTTTCAACAAATAAATTACAAAGAAACTAAGTCAACGACTACATTCACCGGTATAAAAAGCATCCTAAGCTTTATCGAATTTTATTTAAATCCGTTCATTAGTTTTCATGTGGTGCTCAAACAGACAGAGAAACGAACAAACGGAAAGACACACAAACATTTTAAAAATTGCATATGGAATGTCCTGGTCTGAATGATCCGTGCAGGAACGGAAAGACAATTTCCTGCGGCCGAGCGGCCTGTCGTAAGAGGCGACAAAACAACCCACAGCCAAGGTGGGTGGGGTATTTGCCCGACTGGATGGCTACCACCCCTGGTCTTAAAGTATGTCGCCATAACTACCTTGAGTTGTGTTCCGGCATTAGTGATCAGGTGCCAGTCTCCCTTAAGAGTGCAGCAGCACATTTGTAGCACCTTTGGTGTTGCAAATTTCCATAGGCGATGGTAACCTCTTTCCATCGAGTAGGCCGTCTGCCTGTCTGCTGAACTCCTGCAATAAAAAAAAACCTGATTTTATTAAAAAATTTAAACGCAATGTACAAACTTCAACCATTTACAGATTTATTATTGTAGATATAGATAGAAAACTAAGATACTTATACTTGAAATAATGAGAAAATAGTCAATACCTAATTGAAATACGAATTGTTCTCATCAACTTTAGTATTTTTTTAAAATATATACCGAGTATTAGTAGTAATATTATTTTTGTTAATAAAATAAAATAAATAAATTACGAATGTGTCACTAAACCATTAGACTCATCATTTAATTTTGTTTGATGAATTTAACTACGTGGCTCACACGACACGAATTTTCTTAGAAATTCGAGTAAATATTTTATACGAGGTTATACAGTTATTATAAAATCATTTCATTATTATCCATTCTCGTAGTTCAATTATGGTTATGTGATAAGAATCAGATAACTACCGCGTTAGCTATTAGCCTCAATTTAAAAGTAGCAACTAGAATTAAATACTAACAAGCCTGTGAGTTGTTTGCAAAAAACTCTACTTACAGCGATAAGCGCGGGCAATGGACTTGCCGTTAAGTCAATTCCAAAATGTAGGTAACTACTATTCTATTTCATCATCTATAGGTACTAATAGAAATGCATAAGTTTTGATAGATGTCTGTTGCTCAATTATGCACGGCCGAACTGGATGAAATTTGGTACAGAGATAGATTGTAGTCTCCAATAGCACAAAGTTACTTTAACTTCGGAAAGATGTATGGTTCCTTTGGGATAATATTAATTCGAGCGAAGCCGCGTGCAAAAGCTAAGTGAATAATAATAATACAAAACTAGCAGACAACACACACGTTGTAAATATCCAAGTGAATAATGAAGTCAAACTTGTGTTACACAAGGGACAGCTCTGGGACCAATCCTAGACATCCAGATTGTAGTAAATCATGGAAAGTTCGTTTACGAAAGTTACGTTATCAGGAATCGAATTTGGGACCTCTGCGGTCTGGCAAACGAAGCCGGCAAAGGCTTAGCCCACGCTATTACAGAGACCGTTATGTGATGATGAATGATTTGAATGTAATGTTTGACCGTGAATGCATTATAGATATGTCAGAGGAATTTTTAATAAAATGAAAAATGTATAGGGAACGTTCACGAACTATTAAGGTGGCAGCACAAATCGACGCAAGAGCCACAGTGCGACTTAAAAGAAACCTTTTTCGATCTGTCGTCGCGTTGCTCTCGCGTTGTTACATTACATTTAAATCGTTTTTATTATGATTAAAATTACATAATATGGGCTCCGGCCGATTGATAATGTAGTATTCTAGAACCCGATCTCAGCGCCACCTACCGGTTCTAATTGCGAATCTAAATAATCCGGGAACCAACTCAAACACACAAAAACAAAATCACCCGATTATGGCGATTTTGTCCAGGTGATTAAGAGGATTCTCGAACCCGATCTCAGCGCCACCTACCGGTTCTAATTGCGAATCTAAATCATCCGGGAACCCACTCAAACACACAAAAACAAAATCACCCGATTATGGCGATTTTGTCCAGGTGATTAGGAGGATTCTAGAACCCGATCTCAGCGCCACCTGCCAGTTCAAATTGCGAATCTAAACCATCCGGGAACCCACTCAAACACACAAAAACAAAATCACCAAAATCGCTCCCGGTGATTTGGAGGATTCTAGAACCCGATCTCAGCGCCATCTACCGGTTCTAATTGCGAATCTAAACCATCCGGGAACCCACTCAAACACACAAAAACAAAATCACCAAAATCGCTCCCGGTGATTACGAGGATTCTAGAACTTGATCTCAGCGCCTCCTACCGGCTCCAATTGTGGAAATTAACCATCCCCGGACCCACTCAGGCACACACACAAAATTTCAACAAAATCGGTAAAGTCGTTCTCAAGTTATCCGCTTACCAACACATTTTGCGATTCATTTTTATATATAAGATTATTAGTTATTTCTAAACGTTGTTGAAACTCCCTACTTACATATGTTCTTTACTGCATTTAACCACTTTTGTCGTTTATCACATAGGCATGGCAAGTGAGTACGCGAGAAAGTAATAGAATTTTACACCATTTGACTTACTTTTATTTTTCTTTGAAGTGGTTAAGAGCATCTAGAAATGCAACAATACATTTTTACGTGTTATTTTTGCATTTTTTTAATGTGATTATTTTATTACGTGAAGTGTCAATATACAAATATTGTTTGTGAGAAAAGATTCAGATTTGCGTCACCAATTGGCAGTGTCTTCGTCGTGGACGTTCCCTATACTCCATTATAAATTGATGTAGTGATACAGCGAAAAAGACTAATAATGTGGCGTGTTCCTTAAGGTAGGTAGGTTAGATTGTTTTTATTAAGCATTTTGTATTTATTGGTCAGGTCCTTGAGTTCCAACGATGTTTCATAGTACCTTTCTTTTATATTTAAGATAAAGAGCGGCGAGAAGTTCGCTATCAAACTCATGAAAATTGGGTGTTCTACCCCTAACTTTGGAATTATGAAGTGCGAGTGTCCAAAAATAAAATTCAAGGTAGCTAAGCTTAAAAATACCTTCAAATAAAATTTGATTAAAAGTGCGCTCTCCTATCGATGTAAACGTTGGTCACGCTCTAATATTGCAATATACCGATTTGAACCAGGGATTAAGCAGATTTTGAGATATGAAATGAAATATTTATTCTTGCACAAATGTAGTTGTATACATGTATTATTCCTAAAAATACATGGTTCAATACATTTTACCAGTTTCAATGGTCTGCAAGTAAACAGGACATCATTTAAATAAAATTAGTTGCTATTTATTTTATTAAGTACCTTTTTATGTAACTTCGATAATATTATTACCTTTATTCAGATACAATACGCCAATGTCGGTTCTGGCTCCAAGACCTTTGGCCTTGTGGATAGTTGCCATCGACAATCACGACATTGTCCATACTTATACGTCACATTAGCAGTGACAGATACAGAAACGTCACTAAACGAACTTCACTTCATTACTATACGTTTAAAATTTTTACCAGCTTAACGAATATTGTAAAAAACGAAATATACGAATTAATACGAAAAACCTCATTCATCATTTTTGGATATCCTTCGTTCCTGTTTCTACAACCTTTATTTATTAATTATATAGATATCTGTTTTTTTGTAATTATTATTTCAATCTGTGTATGTCAATTATTTAATATCTTTAATTAAAATATTGAGTTCTATATATTTTTTTAGAGTTCCATGGTCAAATGAATAAACTCATTATCATATTTATCAACTCTATGGACTCTCTATTTTCTTTAACAATAAAACAACCGTTCTCTGTGTTCGGATTTACGCCACGTACTTGGCTGTTTTTTTATATAAAACCATTTAAAGCATAGACAAACAGAAGTTTAATAATACAAAAGTAGTAACAATGGGTGACCTTATCGCTAATAAAAAAACAAAAAAAAACACGCTTTTATAAAAAATCCAACTAAAAAAACAAAAAATAAAATTTAATATAATAAAAAAAGCGTGGGGTGTATTCAAAGCGCTTTTTAAGATATTATATTATTAATTGAATACACCCCACGCTTTTTTTATTATATTAAATTTTATTTTTTGTTTTTTTAGTTGGATTTTTTATAAAAGCGTGTTTTTTTTAGTTTTTTTAAACTATTATTTATTTTTCATTTTTTAGTTGATTTTTGTTTAAATGTTTTTAAATACAAGCTTTTGAGATCCTGCATATCATGTAGCAGCAGAGTGCTAGCCAAGACAAGTAAAACGAGCCCAAACACGACGGGTCTATCTTGTTTAGTACAGGAGTTCCTATGGCCACCTTCCGACTCCATCATCAGATCAGCTCCATGGTACCATATTATTGCATTGTCACGCGATATAAACATACGAGCCCAAACACGAAGGGTCTATCTTGTTTAGTACAGGAGTTCCTATGGCCACCTTCCGACTCCATCATCAGATCAGCTCCATGGTACCATATTATTGCATTGTCACGCGATATAAACATACGGGCCCAAACACGAAGGGTCTATCTTGTTTAGTACAGGAGTTCCTATGGCCACCTTCCGACTCCATCATCAGATCAGCTCCATGGTACCATATTATTGCATTGTCACGCGATATACACATACGTGCAAAATTTCAGCTCAATCGGAAAACGGGAAGTCGGTCAAATTTAGGGGTCGGTTACAGACATACTGACTGACATACAAGTGAAGCTAATATAAAGCGTGTAAAAAGGAATGTTTATAGGCAGCCCTTGGCAGGAATTGATAGATAGATAGATAACACTTTATTGTACACCATTACAGAAAACTTACGTACTAGTATTAATTTAATTGGGTACAAAGGGCGGTCTTATCGCTAAAAAGCAATGTCTTCCAGACAACCCGTGGCAAGAATATTTTGGTTAGGAGTGGCGATGGATGATAGATTTTTAATATGGATCAGTGCATGTACTCGTTGAATTTGTTAGTTTCGTAACTATTTCAAAAATATTACTTGATAAAGGTACAGCTTTGGATCTTAGACGATAAAGTCAACATTTTACGATGGTACGTGTAGCGGGATCAAGTTCCTCGTACTTTGTAGACTATGGAAAATTTTCCACAGCTATAAATATTGTTCAGGAATATTGTTAGAATACCGTAGAACTTTATCGTAGCCGCATTGGAATTAAGCAATTACATGCAAGCACTGAAACTTCGTTGGAAAATGAGGAAAACAGAAAACGCCAAACATCGTTTTATTTCTTTACATTTGCAATTCAATGGTTCAGAAATGACTTTGGAACGTCAGAATTGTGCCGCAATAACGTAAATGCAGCTTATTACAATTGTTAGCCTATTTTAGATCTATAATATACTTCGTTTTATAAATGGAGTAATTAGTGTCACGTTAGTTTTATTTTACTTAGTTTTAGTTTAGTTTATGTCTCTAAGACCACGGGGCATAAAAATGGCCTGGACTTACGTAGGGCCATGGGAAGACCAAGACGTAGAGGCCCTGTGACATATTTAATCTAAATGTGGCGTGACACGGGCCACTGATTATTCCTGTCTGCGCCGTATAAAAATGCACCCAAGTACAAACCCTGGCCAGTGTAGGACTATTATTATTGGTAAGGAAAAAAAAGGTACCGCGCTATTGGTATGAACTGCTAATGAAACTAGAGATCTGGGACTATGGGGACCATGGCGTCTACCCATCGCAATTTTCGGGGAACAAGGATAAAATGGGCATAGGTTGATTCGTCAGTCCTTGTATGGGTCCTTAAAAACGCCGTACAAGATTCGCGAGGGGCAACATGGGTGTGAGTGGCTACGGGCTGGGCAGTGGTGGGCTACAGGTTCAATGAAGTTACTTCCGACGTTAGGCCAATTATCACTCACTACTCTACTGCTGGATCTTGAGTCTTAGCTCTAGCAATCTTCACTTCGTGTCGGCTGGCTAAGACAAGTACGGAGCCTTACCTTAGCCCCCCGGAGTCGGGTACGAGGTGGCCCTAAAAATATCCATTTTAACATGGCTCTCTGTTTACATTGACCAAAACATCGATTCCAAGATTTAAGTGTTAAAAACTATATTCTCATTGATAATAAGAAATTTCTAGTCATCGAAGCTAATGTCTTACTAAAATAATAATATTATCCATAGCAAAGCCAATGGCTGTAAGGTACCCGTTTTTTTTTGCAAATATATTTTAAGTTTTTTGGATGAACACAGTATCGATCTTACTACCTATTATAAACCAAAATATTGTCTAAATTCATTTAGAATACTATTATATTGTTACGACCAAGGTGCCGACAAAGACAAATTTACAACTGCAGCCCTGTAGAAACACATTTTATGACCTTTTCGGTTTTGGACTTCTTTTGTTTACTTTGTGTTTAAAATTTGTGATTAAGAAAATAGCCCATTGTGTATTGTAATCTTTTATGGCAGTCATTAGCCAGGTGTGATTCTAGGAAATTCGGTCCACGCGGCCAAGCAGACATATTGCATCCGTGCAGTATAAAGTAATGCCTCGATTGATGGACGAGGCAGTCGAGGGATAACCAGCCGCGAAGCAAGACTTGTGTACATTCGGTAATCTTTTTAGTGACGGACTTTGCGCGTGTATTTGTATTACGATCTCCTGCATTACGTTTGGACTTATTGCGTTCGGTTATATTTGTACCTGTGTTATACGTGTTTGCATAGTTCTTATAAACTCTATAATAATTCCAACGGCATTTTAATTCGAGTACTGTAACTCGTAACAATATGATGTTGTGTATTTCTGTTCATCTAAAAAAATCTACATGATGATGAAATGATTAATATTAACTTGCATAATAGGCATATATTTTCATTAATGGTATCTTCGTTAACGTAAGATAGTTTTAAGAAAGGAAAATAAACAATATCACGAAATAATAAACAGTTAAAATATCGAAGTTAATAGGCATTAGGAACGGCAGTAACGTAGGAAATGTATGAATTTTTTACCCTTAACGTCAAAAAATTGTACCGCAACATTTCATTTCGGTTTTCCGTCCACAATTTTTTGTCACGGTTGGCCATTAAATCAAAACAATATGAGTGCCACGTTCCGCATTATGCGCGTTTTGCTAATAGTCATTTTTCATTGTTTTATGATCTGAGAAAATTCCTGCACCAGCATTAAAATGATATTTCGTATTATTTTATATTTTAGAAATTTGTTTGATATTATAAACTTGATCATAATTAGGTATGAAGTTACTGAAAAGTTCATAAGTAATTTAGAACTATCAGTTGGTACATAATTAATATCAAAGAATTGTGAAATAAGTATTATGCATCCAATAAAATACAGCATGAATAAATTCAAAATAACAGTTGCGTTAATAAAAATGTTCGAGTTGTTTCGGTCACAAGATAGGGGTTATCATATAATAAAATACATTTAATATTTTAATTTAGTCAGATTATTTATTTATTCGTGTAATAACTTTTATCTGATGATTGAAAAATTGGCCCTAAATTAACAAAATAAAACTTTGTTAATATTGTGCAAAGAAATTAAGTAGATAGCAATTCTTTATTAAAAAGGAATCCTTACAATAATAGAATTTTTAAATATTTCTTTAATATCATAATAATAAGAATAAGACGCTGTTGTATTTTAATACAATCTTCAACTATACATATAGGGTAGGTTTTGGGCTTTTTCCAAAAAGTTACTTTAACATAGTTCGCTCCATAGGCTTATAAACTCTAAGATATTTCTATCCTTGCTTTATATTGACAGTAGTCTCTATGTTAATGAATATTTTGAAATAATAGTAATAAGTAATGCAAATATGATTTCGTGACACAGTCGAAACTTTCCCGAAATGAGTTTGTAACGAGTGTGGACATGATGTGCGGTGTACGGCATTCGCATGCGGAATACAATGAAAATAATGATATTCCTTGCAAAATTAGTTACACGTTCGTGTTCAACATGAAGGATTCGTACCATATAATTTTGAGGTTAGGAATCATGGAAGAATATTCCATGCTGTCGCTGTCGAAAAACTTGGTAATTTTTACAAAAGAATTAAATGAAAAAACATTTATGAAGACAATAAAAAATTAAAGGGTAAATGTGGTTTAGTTACAGATTTTTCATTAAGATAAGAGACAGTTAACTGAGACATTTGAGACTCCTCAGCAATTTGTCCCCGACGTAAAGCCAACTCATGGCGCCGCAGAAACACCAAAGGGAATGCGGTAGCCATTGAATTGAAACTGGAATTGCTAACAACTGAAAGTGCTTGGAGAAACAATGGCCGGGGTCTAATTGCGGAGTCCTAGGCGGGAAAGCAAACGGATCCGAACGCACCGCAATCCACATCGCTTCTAAAGCCAAATGCCGAAATGTGCAGAATGCAATCGTTTGCTTACTCTTGAGATGCGAATAAGCCGATATTCATTACGCTTAACCCGTGCGCTGCGATAATTTGCTGCAGAATGTACCTACATTGAGGCAAAGAGCAAACAAAGTTTTAGAGTGAGTTATTGGTACTAAGCCCAATATTCATAATGTTCATATGTTTAATACTGATACATTGTATACGTCAAATTAATACACTAATACCTACAATAAACTTTTTGCACGTAACCAAGACATTCCGCAGGTAAAATTAAGTTTCTGTAGCCTACGTCAATTTATGGCCGCGTTTAGTTTAGCAACATATTGTTGAAGAAAACGTATTTTAGTTTGGTACAGTTTTGCACAACTAATAAGTAGCGCGGAAAACGGCCGACAGTATAACGTGCAGGTAGTTTACTCAATTAAATACCTTTTAAATATGGTACCGCTACAAATGCGCTGCTGCTCTCTTAAGGGATACTGGAACCTGGTCACTAATTCCGAAACACAACTGCAGGTTGTTATGGCGGCATACTCTAGATCAGGGGTGGTAGCCATGCAGTCGGGGAAATACACTACCACCTGGCTGTGGGTTGTTTTGTCGCCTCTTACGACAGGCCGCCCGGCCGCAGGAAATTGTATACTTTCTTCGTTCCTGCACAGATGAAAACCTAACCTAAACCTAAAAATATCTGAGCGAATCTATTATATAGGTGATGACTACTGAACGTAGATGTTACTAACTTCAAATACTTTCTTCATGGAAATGACCCAAAGAGTTTTATTTCTAACATCTCGCGTGAATTGATCAGCTCCCTTAGGGAATTGATAAAATCACGGTTTTCATAATTTCCCTGCGATATATAGAAAAGTTTACGTACATAATATGATAAAAATCGGGAATATTTCAGGGACCCAAGTCCATATGCCCGAGTTTGCGTTCGAGTCATTCAATTATGCAAAGCTACCATTTGTTAACAGATTTTAGGGTAATTCGGTGAATGTCGACTCGGTTTTATGCTAATCAGCTTAGTGTCTGTAATTTATGTGCTACATGCTTACAAACGTTTCACGGTATTATATGGCAGGCCGCTGATAACGTTATTTTACGCTATTAATTGCAGGAGCACTCACTGCCATATGATTTAATGAGGAATTTATATTCGGCGGCATTGTTTTTGTTAACGGTTATTTTGTGTTAATTCAATGTTAACTGTGATAAGCCGAAGTTTATGCATTCAAAACTAATTGCTTTGCGGTACGTTGCTAATTTTGTTATTGGTTATTGGTGAAAGTCGCTACATTGATTTGGAAAATTTTGTTTGCATCATGATATATAGGTGGTAAGGTATTTGCCCGATTGGATGGCTCCAGCTACCCCTGGTCTAGAGTATACCGCCATAGTGACGTTGAGTTGCGTTGCAGCATTAATGATCAGGTTCCACTCTTCCCTTAAGAGAGCAGCAGCGCATGTGTAGCACCTTTGGTGTTGCAAATGTCCATAGGCGATGGTAGCCGCTTTCCATCAAGTGGGCCGTCTGCCTGTCTGCTGAACTCCTGCAATAAAGGAAAATGTATTTGTAAATAATGTGGAGCTTTATCGTAACATGTGCCCGCGTCAATATTTATTTGTGTTTTATTAAAAACATAATTGAGTGAACACGTTTAATCGTTTATCAATATTGCCAGAGACAGACAATGCAAATGGCTGCATCATGCACACTATGGTTTTATCACTTCACAAATTGAATGTCAGGTAACCGGATTACTTTCCATATTGATTGTTGTGCTCGTTGGCCACACCATGCCATACTTAAGGCATGATTCCATCAGAGCGCCGTACTGTGCTGCACACTGTTCAGAGTGGACTCACGCGCAAAATATGCGCACACACTGTTGGAAAGTTCGCAAACAACCGAGAATATTTGTTGATGCACTTGTTTAAGTGGTGGACTCGCGCAAACACACGTGCACACCTGTTCACGCACTCAAATCCCCAAGTCTGTAACTTTCACAAAAAAAAACCATGCCAGTGTGAGTTAAAATCCATTCGATTGACATATGGTCAAATATCTCTACGTGTTTAAAATTAATATTAAATCAGTCTTGGTTAAGTCAAGATTTTGTTTCCGCCGCCGGAACAAAATTATTTTTTACTAGGATATGCCCGCGACTTCGTTTACGCTTGAATTGAAATTCCCACGTGATTTCTGATTTAGTGAAAATTGTCTCGGAATAAGCTAATTTTTACGCGCCTGAAATCGGCCAAGTCGTTTTTACGTGAATTCTGAACAAACACACAAGAAATCTAAAAAAAATGCATCGTGTTCTCCGTCGTTTATGTAGTCTATTTCAGTTAGTTTACTTTTTAATAGCTTTAATATTCAGACACGGCATCTTTATAATATTATAGATTCACGTACATTCAGTGGCATTTGTTTGTTTCATTTCGGAATGCCTTATTACATTATGGAGTAGATAAATGTCAAATACTAGTTTGTTTACCGATTACAGATTAATTGCATTGGTCAAGGCTTGCAAATCTCCGCGTGATAGTCGCGTAAATTTTTTAAATCCAGTCAAGGGTTACTACTATATGTATATACACTATCTATTTTCAATTGTTCTAAAAATCGGTTGATCTTTCCATCACGTCTTTACGGAAAGTCCTAAAGATATTTTTGTCAATAAATGTGCTGAGCCTCGTTTCGGTGGAAAGGCGCCTTTATATCGTGCGCTATATTGGTTTCATTACAGTCACGACAGAGGGCGCTTCCGCATCCACTCACTCGTCGCCACCACAAAAACTGAGCAATTTTCTGATAGTCATCTGACACGAAAGTGGTTATGTTTTGACATACCATTTATATTTCCATTTGTCATAGTACGCACGGTGCGGTTGCCGAACGCAGTGTCGCGACAGTGCACTTACCTCTTGAAAGAAAAATGTAACATTTTAAACACTACGAGTATAGTCGGGGATACATCGTCCATTTTTGCTACTGATTACTATCAAGGTAATTTTCCGTGAGTAGCTTCATTTTGATGAGACGCCCAACTTTTTCTATTACAAACATTTTTGATTGTGGTAGCTAACAGGGGTAGCAGGGATAAAATAAGTCGATTTGATGATTCTCAAAAATATATTACTAACTGGGTCTTTTTTAAATCTCAAGATAATTATATGACTTATTCGAAAAAATATTTATCCTACAAAATGTATGGTTTGATCAAAGAGTCCCCCCCCCCCCACCCAGCATATATATAACGTGGTCATCAAAAATTATTACTAATCATCTGATTTTTTTCTGTTGCTTAATACATACTTATATAATTTAACAGCAACATTGTCCTACAAATTGTGTGGTACGTTATCCCGGTCCTACGCTCAAAAGTCAAATCGACATATTTCATCGCTGCTACCCCTGCTAGCTACCACAATCGAAAATGTTTGTAATAGAAAAAGTTGGGTGTCTCATCAAAATGAAGCTATTTACGGAATATTAGCTTGATAGTAATCAGTAGCAAAAAATGGACGGTTTATCCCCGACTACTACTCATCGGATCTCATTGTAACTAGTTTTCGTTGAAAGTATTTCTTTTTAAACTTTATCGGTTGGTTCCGATTTTTTCATTGCGTAATAAAAAGTTAGGAGGGAGATACGATAGGATAGTTGATAGCCAAATCAAAGATGTTTTTTATCATCTTACAAAACACCGCAGTACCGTAGATTTTGTATGATCATAGACAATTATAACCTCCAAACTTTGATGGGTCAAATAGCGAATTTGTTATTATACTAGCTGCGCCCGCAGTGTCTACCGGAACTGGAAAATAGTTATATTTTGGATAATTTACACTATATCTTTATAAATTATAGACTATGTGTTATTCTGATGTGTAAGCTATATTATTGTAAAGTTTCATCCGATCCATTCAGTAGTTTTTGCGTGAACGTGTAATAAACATATATCCATGCATCCATACGTACATTCTTACAAACTTTCGCGTTTATAATATTTATAGAGATTATACAGAAATTAAAATTACTTTTATAGCGCTATTTTGAAACTAAGATGAACGATTGGCAAATTTTTTATAGTAGTGGTTTTTTTTTACAAAACATGTATAAGCCCAAAGATATATAGACAACTAGCGGGCTCGTCAAACTTGTCCTGCCCTAAAAATATTAGAACCTGAATTCAGCGCCACTTACCGGGTACAACTAAATCTAAAACATTCCGGGACTCTATTGAACATAACAAAAAAATCATCAAAATAGGTCCAACAGTTTAGATAGAGTTCAGTGAAACACATGAACAGAAGAACACACACATATAATAATAATTACAAAGATGCCCTTGTATAATAAACCTATTTGGTCTTTTTCAAGCCTATATAACACTGGTATTAGCTAAAATTGTTTACAACGTCATCATTTAATTTGCAGTATTCCTATTTTTCCTTTTCAGTCACTTTTATAGTTGTCTGACATGAAATGCATTTACGAACGAAACAGTTTTGACTGCATCCATTCTAATAAAGATAATAAATCTCTATACTATATTCTTAGTTCAGCCATAAGTTCTGTTACAAATGAAAATGTATTTTTTTAAAATGAAGAATAATTTTGATTTAAAAAAAATGCATTTTGTTACAGAACTTATGGCTGAACTAGGTATATATATATATATATATATATATATATATATGTCGCAGAACGGCCTCGTTCTCACGACATCTTTAGTTATTTCAGGTTTAGTGGGCGTCATCAGGATAAAATGAGAGCATAAAACACAATAGCCACGGTTTATACACTTTTAATTTAGATTTAAAACACATTTTAACATAGTTTAGACCGAGCAGCGGGTTCAGGGCACCCGCTCATACTTCCAGCTTCAATACTTTCTTTAAAATACTCCATGGTCCAACTCGACCTGTTGCCACCAACCGAATGTGTCACAAAAACTCCTCAGTCTAACAAAGTAGATACTACCAAAGTATAGAGGGCGTCTGACCCCGCTCAAGACATATGCTCTGCTCTGATTGGTCGTTTATTAAATTACAATATTCATAACTTTTATTAGGTTAGAACGATCTTTAAGTTATAGAAACATTTAACAAATCAAATTAAACTAAATTAAGAATTTTAGAAGTAATTAAAATGTAAACAAATGATATTATGCGTTATACATAAACAATAATCCATCCAATTATAGCTTCCCTCCGATATATATATATATTTCTGTAGACTAGCTATGGGTGCCACTTTGTTTATCTAGCACTTTGACTTGATTATTCATATCTACTGAACTCTGTAAAATATCGAAATTAAACATAGGGTAAACTATACCATTATTGGAATTTTATTAGAAATTTTAAGAAATCTTAACCGTTTTTATTGTTTGGTCAATGTTTTGTTGATATATTTGATTTAAAGTCTTTTGAGATTTTAGATATATATTTATGTTTTTACAGGTTTTATATGTGGTTTTAGAGTTTGTAACAATTAATAATTGGTGATGTTTAGACGTATGTAAGGCGAGTGACATGAGTGATTTTTAATCATATAATGTTTTGATGTAATGAGGTTTTATGAAATGAAGAATTGCGTTAGTAGCAAACAGTCAATAAGTATAATAATAATATTATAGTATGACTCCAAACAAAATAATAAAAGAAACAGATAGAAATTTGAAAAATAGCTACGTTTAATTAGGTATTGTCTGAATAGAAGCCTTTGCTTGGATTTTGGCCATTATTTATTTGTTTCAATTCATTCAGACTCCGAGTTTATTGGGTTTATAGACATTGTATTGTATAAAAAAATCTATTGTTTCAGATGACTAATGAAGAAAGGATCATTGGAGAAGGTAGGTGCAAAAAATCATAAAGCTGTGACTAGAATTTATTTTTTAATTTATTTTGTTTATCTTAAGTAGGTAATATATGGTTTTATATTAAAAATGTGTAAAAAAATATCTGAGTTTTGTATGTAATCATAAAACAAGAACACTATCTTCTGGACCTTCGGAGAAACTTCGCGTTTCGTATTCTACCGACTGTAACGGAGAGCGTTCCGAGAAACTGTTCAAAATAGTGCTTTCACATTTTTGCTATTACCGCCCCGTTTGACATTGGTTGAGCGTTCCTCGAAATTTCCATTAGCTAGTTCGCTCATGTACGGAACGGTTCTCAAATATTTTTTTACTGCGCAGGGATTCGGAAGCGGAGGTTTTCTCCCAGCGCTCCGTCCGATAAAGGGTTTTCAAAAAAGTTGTTATAAAATTCCTGCGACATCTCTAATGTTGTATACGTCCATAGACGACGGTAATTGCTATGGCATGAGGAACAAAACTGCATTGTGCTGTATCGACGTGAGATATCTGTGTGATATTCTTTCCTGTTTTTACAAGCTTTTATTTAACTTGCAAGGGAATGTACCTATGTTCTAACCTATGTCTAAGTTCGGGTGGAATCTTGCAAGTAAAATTTGACAAATTTTCCGGTTTCCGATTGAGCTGAAGTTTTGCACCCATATGTATATCGCGTGACAATGCAATAATATGGTATCATGGAGCTGATCTGATGATGGAGTCGGAAGGTGACCATAGGAACTCCTGTACCAAACAAGATAGACCCGTCGTGATTGGGCTCGTTTTACTTGTCTTGGCTCTTTTCTCTGCTGCTACATGATATACAGGATCTAAAAGCTTGTATTAAAAAAAGTTATTACAGTGAATAAAACATCATATATTATATTTACACTTACATTTGCAAATTCTTAATTAGAGTATGATGACCGGTTTCAATGTCATTTTTGCCCATTGTAGTATATGCAAATATAAAATACTACATACACCGCTTTCAATCAGGTTGGCCGTCAGCCTGCAGCAATAAAAAATATATACATTTCCAATTTGGTTTACAGAGGCACAAGATGTAATTCTGAAAAGCTTGTAAATCCTGTTAGATTATAACGCAACAGATAATTCTTTATTGAAAAATAAATAATTATTTCTTTGTTATTTGACGTTTTCTCATTTCAAAATATTTTTTTTATCCAAATTAATGAAAAATTTAAGGTTTTTATAATGTTATCTTTTTACTAGACATTTTGTAGGCAAAACCCCTTATTTATAACAGTTATGGTTTATACAATAGTATATATACTACATAGATGAAAGTGTTTTGTATAATAGCTTTAATCAAGTGATTATAAATAACACTTTTTAACGAGCTTTATATACTGCTTCTAATTTTTATATAAGAGGGAAAGTACCTAAAAATCCAGCTTGCTGGCTAGGTAGTATATCTTGGATCAAAGTAAACAAGAAAGAGCTTTTATTTCCTTTCAAAACTTTTCTCCGAAAATGATATTCTTGTGTTTTGAGAAGAATATCAAAGGGTAATAACAAGGAACAACAAGTAAAAAACCTTGTTTAGCCGTTTTAGTGCTAAAAAGTAACGTTGATGAAAGCGGCGGGGGCTTGCTTAAGATAATTTTCAGCTTTTTGAAGAATACATTGAAAACTTTTTAAGAGGATGCGGTGGTTTCCCTCGTTTTTCAGCATTAAAGTTTCAAAGGGTTTAATACTGTTGTAAATTAGTAAGTTGATTTTACTTTATTACGAGCTTATTTTAATTAAAGAGTATCTTGAAACTAAAAGGTATATAAAAGTAATCAACAGCTCTTATCATCGTTTGGACAAAAAATCGCCAGTTTAATAATATGTTGTGTTGTGTAACTCGACAGTCTGGCGAATTAACTGCCTTCTAACTAATGCAAATGAGATATATTTATATTTTATCAAACCAATAACGTCATCAGGTGTTGTTTTTTTGGACTCGAGATATAACGAGGCCCTAGGTTCGAACCGCTTTAAAAATGTATTGCGTGTTTGGTGATGTCTATCCACGCCTGTTTACGATTGATTCTATTTTTATTATTCCTCTGTTAGGTCGTCCAGTCTTCTTGATTTTGTTTCTTTACTAGTTCAACATAGCTTTGTTTGTTATTATCTGGAGTAATATCCATTGTCACATCTATATTATAATCTATGTGTTTAATTTTATCCTCTTTGCCATTAGCTAAGTCATGCTGCTGTGCAAGCACATCTCGTTTCGTGGACCTTAGTCGCAAAGTCCTGCATGGCCACCATAGGGCTATTAATCGTATAGCTAGCAATCTGGATTTTATTTATCTCCGCACCTGAACATCTTCCCATATTCATATTTTTATTGTAAGAAATAGGGGAGCGAAATTTCTCGTCTCTATTTTGCTTCTCTTAAAGATTTCTCAACATGATTTTAACAAGCTCCAGATCCTTCTTTAGGTTAATAGAGGTATTTTAAAATATAATATGGGCCTTATATGCCGTCAGTTGTTTTAGAAAAGCCTTTGTAACTGCTCGAGTTATTATGAGTCAAAGAAACCGCTCAGCTTCGCACGGGGCACTGCTCATACTCCTACGTCCAAATCAATGGCGTGGAAAAGGCTTTATCGATTTTAAACTACCCTTATGTTGCAGTTTGTTAAACTTATATTGTTATTGGCTTTTGAAAAAGAGTGCTCTGTTCAAATACTCTTTGTGCTGAAGTTTTATTAACGTGACACACTGGAAAGCTTTTTAGAAAGTGCATAATTGTTTTTATATATTTTTTATTTTAATTCAATTCACGTGCCTTTTGTTTTAATCAAGTTCGAATACCTTTTTCGTGCTAAAGTCAAAGTGTCATTAGCATTGACCTTTGATTGATTATTTACTTCTCAGAACAATAAATTGGCTTACAATAACAGAGCATACACGCCCTTACTTAAAGATCTCCGATTTTTAGTACGTTGTTAACTTCGCCATTATTGTAGATATAGATCTTACTATTAGAATATAAATTATTTGATCTGTATGTTACAATAAAAAAGCGAAATATGTAAATTGTACGTCTTACAGTTTTCCATAACAGGCTCGATGTATTGCAAATTTGCACTATTGAGTGAACAGTCATGGATCGATACTTTAACAACTAACGGTCTTATTCAGAGAGTTATAGTAAGTTTGATTTCTTCTTTAAGAGCCATATAGAAGCGTTTAAACTTACTTTAACTATCTATGAATAAGACCGTAAGTGTTTAATTACTCAAGAACTTTGTTTTTGTCTGAAGCAGGCAAACAGGCAGACGGCCCACCTGATGGAAAGTGGTTACCGTCGTTTATGGACGTTTGAAACACTAGGAGTGTCGCCAACGCCTTGCCGACCTCTAAAAAATTTTAAAACGTCCTTTTTAAAAAACCTCATATCATAGCGCGAAGGGAAAACTGCGGTGGGAAGTTCCCTCCAGATAATAATAGAAAACTACAGACAATAATGTTAAAACGAAGTATAACCATTTCCATCATACATATCCAGTACATTATTAATATAGACAAATACGTTGTCTGTTCATTCAGTACCCTCCTTCCTTAAGGGAATTCTTGGAGCAGAACCTGAAGTAACCAATCGTGCAAATTAGCAAGGGGAGTCTGGCCGGAGCATCATAACTTACTCGGCGATTTTCATTAGTGCAGTTTATAACCTGAACGGGACTCTGAATTAAATGAACCATTTTGTCTATCATTTATAACCAAATTAATAATCACCTTTTGAATTTGAAAAATGTTTTTAATAAGCACGATGACGTTGACGGCTTTTGTGGTTGAGTGGATTAAGACTTTAGCGGCCTAGCTTACTAGAACGTAGAGGCTCTGGGTCCAATTTCTGGCATGTTTAATTTCATGAACAAACTTTCCGTTATTTTCGTCTTTCTTTGGGTGTTTAGCATCAGAGTCAGAGTGTTTCGTTATATATTATCCAAAACCCAAGAGTAACTTGCTTAGCTTGCGGATATATAATGTGTGTTTATCTACCGGATATTATAAATTATCATACTATATGTCTTTGAAGACCATGGGCTATAAAAATGGCCCGGACTTTTAGAGGGCTTGCGTGGAGCCATGAGAAGGCCAACATGTAGAGGCACTTTGACAAATTTAATGTAAATGTGGCGTCACACTGGCCGGCGACTATCCCTGTCCATACCATATACTAATACACCTAAGGACAAGCCCCGGCCCGTGTAGGACTATTATGGGAAATGACAACAAAAAGAACTGGGCTATTGGGGTGAACTGCTAGTGGTACTAGAGGTCTGGGAATATGGGGACTATGGCGTCTGCCCGTCGCAATGTTCGGGGAATATGGAACTTGTTACGACTCGCTTTGGCTAAGAAAGCCACATCGTGAATGACGCTTTCAGCCCTAATGTGCATATTGTTTCAATTACCAAATACGGTTGGAATAGCATCGTGGATCAAATGGCCCATCAATTATGTGTTTATGATTGATATATATTTAATATTGTTACAACACAGGTCCCGACAAAAAACAAAATCCACCTGCATATCTGAAACAAAACACATTTTATTACCTGCCGGCATTTTAACTAATTGTAATTCTTTTATGATCGTCTTCTTTTGTGATTAGAAAACAGCCCATTGTTTTATTGTACTCTTTCATGACAGTTTGCGGTCGAGTCATTAGCCAGGTGTGACGGATTAAGTACGACTTAGATACGGGGACATTGCAATTGTGTTGTATAAAACGATGATCTGATGGACGGAGAAGCAGTCGAGAGGCAGCGAGAACCAAGAGCGAAGTAAGACGTGTGTACTACAATCTGGAATCTAAATAGTGACGGAATTTGCCCGTTTTATTGAATTACGACCTTCAGCATTACGTTTGGACTTGTTGTGTTCGGATATATTTGTACCTGTGTTATACGTGTTTGTATAGTTCTAATAAGCTCTATACCTAGTAATTCTAACGGCATTTTAATTCGAGTCTCGCGACTGGTAACAATATATAAATGTGCAAGTTTGGATAGATGTTTGTTGCTTAATCACGCCAGAACGGAGCTAACTGAAATTTGGCACAGAGGTAGATTACCGTTTGCACAAAATGCAGTATACAGTTCACGGTGGATAACATTAACGTGAGCGAAGCCGCGTGATGCTTTTTTAAGAACCTCAAAGAAGCCTACAAACTTACTTTAACTCATTATGAATGCGACCTTTAGAGTTTACTATAAATTTAGGATACAAATTAAAAACCGTAAAAAGGAGTCTAAAATTAAAAGATTCTCAACGTCAGTAAAAAAGGTTCCAGTTTGCTGTTGTAGTCGAAATTGGCTTAATTTTTTTGTGAATTTTTCGTAGTTTTTGTAAGTAAAAAGGCCATTAAAAACTCACTGAGCGACATCGAGGGCTTTAACTTTTTCAAGAGTGAAATAACCCCAAAGGACTGTTTTTGAAAGATTGAAGTAATTATTTTGCACGATGAATTTGTCCTACTTTTAAAACAGTTGTTATTTTTTCTGAAAACTGTTTCTGTTTACTTACCACTTTTTCACTTAGGTTTTCGTATTGTATTGAATGAGTTATGTAGATGAGTTGTAGTTTGTTTCGACTGCTATTTATGTATGACCTGGAAAAATTTCGACCGTTTGCTTTTATTGTGATTCTATATAAAAATCGGCTCAGTGCATGTCAGTCACGCAAAGTAAGGCATTTCCAATTTACTTTGAATTTATTTTTTAAGAAGGAATCTTAAATAATAATAAGACCTTTTAGCAACCTTACAAGCCTTATGAATCCTTTCTGTCCATATGTCAGTCTGTTTTTGTATATCATAGCCATTTTTCTCGGAATTATAAAGATTTATGGATGTATAGATGTATGGATGTATGTTTGTTACTCTTTCATGCAAAAACTATTGAATGGATTTTGATGAAACTTTACAGTAATATAGCCTACACATCAGAATTACACATAGGCTAAAAAATAAAAGATATTGTGTGAATTATTCAAAATATACCGATTTTCCATCACCACGCGGGTGAAACGGCGGAGTCAGCTAGTATTTCATATTTCTTAAATTCAGTAACAACTGTACATAGCTTTATTTATAAAATAAGAAACAAATATCACATGAAATGAAACCATTACAGTTGTAAATAAAAAATAATAATATTAAAGAAACGAATGCAAATAAACACGCATGTGAAACTTAAAACAGTCTCGCGATACCATCAACAAGGGGCTTAGCATTTAATTACTGCCTCATAACTGACGTGATTGCATTTCCTGCAACTGACGTCCCAGTTTATTATTTTGCCAATTTGAAACTATATTAAATTCTTGGAGGTGGAACTGGGGCGTGGCTCGTTCGAATGGAGATTTATCAACACTTCGTACATGCTACACATTAAATTGTTATGTGAACGTAGCAACTTATACTTCTTGTTTCTTTCGAATACTAATTGATGACGTTAGAAACATTCGAAATTATCATTATTATCCTAACAGTAAACCTCTGTTGCGTTCGAAATATCCTTTTAAGAGTCTGGGGTTCATGTTCCTTCGTTTTGTTCTGCATTTCGCAGTGTCTTTTGCATCCCGCATTGTGAGACTATTGTTACGCAGATTACTGTAAGCCAGTATTTATTAGCCCACTCCCTCCCTTTTTTGGTTGTGATCGAAGTATTTTTTCAATTGATCCATTTTACATGTGGTAGCGAGTTCTAAATTCTAAGAGCTGCTTGCATAAGGTTGCTTAAATTTATTTAAGAAACACAAAACGTATTTAACATCCTTAAATACAATTAGCGCCTTGCACACCGCAAAATTTACCACTAAATATGTTTAAAGAATTATCAACACATTATGTGTAAAATGTATTTAGGCAGTTTAATATGTTTAACTAATTTTATTTAAAGGCGATCGTTATGCAAGCGGCTCTTAATATAGTAATGTACTAAATTTATTAATTCTAGGTTTGAATTATTTTTTATTGCAGGAGTCCAGCAAACAGACAGACTTCCCACCTGATGGAAAGCGGTTACCATCGCCTATGGACATTTGCAACACCAAAGGTGGTACAAATGCGCTGCTGCTCTCCTAAGGGAGACTGGAACCTGGTCACTAATGCCGGAACACCGCACAGGGCTGCTATGGCGGCATGCTCTAGACCAGGAGTGGTAGCCATCCAGTCGGGCAAATGCCTGGCTACCACCTGGCTGTGGGTTGTTTTGTCGCCTCTTACGACAGGCCGCCCGGCCGCAGGAAATTGTATTCTTTCTCTGTTCCTGCACGGATAAAATTTCGCATGGTCTTTTGTATCCCTCATTGTGAGACTATTTTACGCAGATCACTGTAAGACAGTATATATTAGCCCACTCCGTTTTTTGGTTGTGATCGAAGTATTTTTTTCAATTGATCCTTTTTACGTGTGGTAGAGAGTTCTAAATTTTAAATATAGTAATGTACTAAATTTATTAATTCTAGATTTGAAATATAGTAAAGTTGTTATAACCACAATTATTAATCCGTAGCCCGCAGAAAGATACTATTTTCTAGGATAAAAAGCATTATATGTTCCACCCGTAATTAAAATTACAATCAACCAATTCCAAATGAAACCAAATTAATTATATTTACTTTATTCTCAAGGCTGTAAAAATGAAACAAACATGAAAATATAAAGAAACATTTTTGGAATCTCCTATATTTATATTGATACATATAGTTTTATAGGAAAACTATAATTATCAAAGTTATAAGCAACAAAAGGTTACAGACATTTGTACACAGTTAATATCATTGTGATTGAAAAATGGTCAAACACTTTCATTGTGTACAATTTATTGCAAATGAAAAATGAAAATATTTATTCCAAAATGGAATCTTACAGATTATTTATTGATAGTCATGAGTCTACTACCGCTTCCAAAGAATTTTAGTTACTATTAAAGGAGAAGAAGTGGTGGAACAAGCTCTCCAGCAATATATCTTTACTTCACAATAAAAAAAATATATTATTCGTCTTTTTTCAATGTAGTTTATATAAAGTTTAATAAAGTATGTATTATATGAATGATTGCTGGAAAAGCTTGGTGGCGATCGTATTATACACATTCGGTGCGGTCATCTCAAAAATCTTTCGTCGTATAATAAGCCTTCTCGCACAAACGTTGCATTGACATTTTTTAATTTTTTTTATTGAAAGCTGTTGAACACTTTCTGGGATTTTGATTTTATTGAGACGTAAGAATTGATGTGATATTCTGGACAAACAGAATATTAAATATTAGAATTTGGTTTGAGGTGTTAAAAAACTAGGTACGTGGGTAGGTTTGTAGGTAGGTTTGTACGTCTACAGAAATTTAGGATAGGATAAAATTTAAAAGATACCAAACCCATTATAATTACAAGGATTTTATGTTTAAAAATATATATCATTGTTATACCTAGAATTCTAGACAGGTATTGGTACATGCTGAATCGCACCACAGTCATAATAGTATTTGTTGCGTACTCCTTTTATGTGCAACTTTTTATATATATTTTTCTTAATAACTTTGAAGTTGGCTTGTCAAAAAAATTAGGTTTTCTCTGTCTGCCACATACTCGTAGTAAAAGATCACATTGTATTTTACCATTTATTCATTAATTACATTCATTAACCAAAATCTTATAATTCCTTGGGTTATCTCCACAACATTATTCATTAATTTCAGAAATTGAACAATCTCTACATGCAATTTAAATTGAAATTATAAAAAGTACAAGTTATAAAGAATTGCTATCTTTTGTAGGTTTTTCGTGAAATTTCGACATTATCTGCATGGACGCACGTTATAGTACCACGTTCAATCTGACCGAGTGTGTTAACGAGTTAGATACATGGTATTGTTAACAACTCTTAGAACACCAGCAAATTACTGGATCAAATGGAACGTGTGGCTTAAATTTATGACAGTTTTAGCCGTTACGGGACTTACCCCTCACAAAAATTTCCGTGTCTAATCAATACACGATTTACCTTATACAAGTTTTTTTTTATTACTCAGAATATTGTTAGGCTATAAAGTTCATCTGTGTTTTCTGTAATGGTGTACAATAAAGTGTTATCTATCTATCTGTCTATCTAAGATTATCTCCATAATATTAGGTATTAATGTTAGAACAACGTTGATGATAATATAGTCTATATTGTTTGTATGTATTCAAACAATGCTTTTACTAAGGTAAATCAGAAAAACGTATTACTATAATCTCACTATATTTGTTCAAACTAAACTTCTCAGAGATGTATAACTGCACAGATTCAAAAGCTTCTATGAACTCTCTCACATATTTGTATTTTTAAGCGACTGGCATATTTGATAAAGCGATTCGAAGCACGTACGAGAGTTATCTGCGAGTTATTAAAGTTTTCAGTGCGCTTAACCTACGCAGTTGCAGCTTCGATAACAGGTGAAGTGTGACTTTTATGTACGTCAAACTTTGTTGAACTTATTAAATCTAAAGTCGTGGAATAAGAAATTGATTGCTATTTTATATATTTATCGTGGTTTTATTCAACCATATTAAGTTCAAGTAACTCCTTTATAAGTTCTATAAAATTACTACACATAATATAAGGTTCTTCAACCGGGTGATGTAGAGAAAGGTGTTAGTAGAACTATAAATGTAGCATGGTTAAAGTCGAAACAGGTAACCGGTGTGACATGCGACAATCTAATGCCACTGAAAGTAAAAGGTCAAATATATAAAGTCTGTCATATGTACGGGTATGTTATACGGGTCCGAATGTTGGGCGACAAACGTGCTGAGATATGAATGTCGAGATGGATGGTTGGTGTTATAGGAATGGATAAGGTGAGAAATCAGTACATAGCCGGGTCTTTGAAAGTTGCACTCGTGATTAAAAATTGTCAGAAAAGAGACTAAGGTAGTATGGGTGTGTAATAAGGAGGGATGAAAGCCACACAATGGTCTCAGAACGGCGGAGCTGAAGACCGCGCGAAGTGGAGTAGAAAAAGTAGGAAACCGGACCCTGGGCATCGGAGTGAACGCTCCGAACGCAACCGGTATTTAACGTTCGGATGATGATGATGATAATGATGAAAGTCACGTGACAAAAATAATTTAAAACTGAAAAATTTATGGGTACAAATGTAAAGGTAGGCTATAAACGAGATGGATAGATTACGTGAAGGATGATATGATAATTTGTGATTTGAAAGAGAACGTATGTTAGAATACATAGCATACAGAACAGTATGGAAGGACAAGCCATATTGTGCCGACCCCAAATAAATTGGAGAAGCTGAAAGTAAAATAAAGATAGGTTCTTCAACAAAGGCGTAAATAGACAAAGTCTCAACAGAATAGGTAACGTATAGATTTAATTATTTCCGTGGACTTTCAGGCGGTTTACCTATTAGCAACAGCAAAACATCAGCTGAGTGTCAGTCCATGTAAATATAATGAGGGATAACTTAGAGGTGCTCAACGTTCATTATTTTTATCAGGACAGCGCCATAGTTCAAACATTAGAGAGGAGACTATATGTGACTATGGCAGCGAAAATCTCCATGCATTAATATTTTTAATGATTATTTTAAATTAAAATGAAAAATCATTACATAAGCTATGAAGACATCAAAATATTTTTTTTACTCGTCAGTTACTCGTAAATTGGTTACCCTTAATTTTAAGATGTTTTGTGGTTTTGCCACATTATTGTGTAACGCCATATAGAAGTACAAGTTTCTGTCAAAAGACAAAATAACTGTCACATACATACACAGACGATTCATCTGATGGCAAGTGGTTACCTCGCCCACAGACCTCTGCATCATTAAAATAGTCGAAATATTTGATTATGAATTCATAAAGGCTTCTCTTCTTGGAAAAATAGTTACAAAATCTTAATAAAGTTCATAGTAAATCAAATGCTGTATAATAATTACCAATAATGGTATATTGTAGGCATAAAACTCACAGTCTACGGCAAAATTATGAAGAAATGTTGAAGTACTCTCTTGCTTGGAGAACTCAGGTGCATTGATAGAGCTCCGAAGCACCGTCCCTCTTTAAAGAAATTTCCCGATGACTGGATTCAGAAATTTTCACTAAGTGCAGATCTTTTCGTACGCTCGTTTGAAGCAAAGCCTTCTTTGAACGGGTCCTTGTAGAAATTTTGGGTAAATAGTCGTATGATCCGTCGTTAAGTCAAATCTTTCCTTTAATGTACATTTTAGGTTCATATTAAATTAAGCATGAAATTTTTCTTCTTACACATTATTATGAACTTTTATTAAAATTAGAGCCAGGGTGTAATGAAAGCGTGATAGCTTATTGGTAAACGCATTCGTGTCCTTAACTTAATGTGCGTGGGTTCGAATTCTAGCCGGAAAGTACTCAACACTTAGACAGATTTCTGACTCAATGTGCATATTGTTATAATTATTATGTGCTAACGAAAAAATAATGATGAAACCTGTACATCGAGATAACCAATGTGTCAAACCTGCTAACCCGCCTTGACCAAGCGTGTCAAATCCCCTATAAAAATGGGAGGGCCGACCCCAGCATATATCATACCTTTTTTACCCAAAAACTACTAATAGGTAGGTACTACTAGTATTTTTGTAAAACTAAAAAACAAGGGAAGCTCAAAATAATCGTACTTATTAAATGTAAAACATAACAATATAAAACTCTGAAGGCTGTAATTTGGTGAAACGCGGTCCTGAACACACAGTTAAGTGTTTGAAATAATTATAGGGAACAATTATATGAAAATGCTACTAAAGTTGCGACGACGCGACAACAGCTGTTGACTTTGGCAAGTAAAATACAGCTTTTTAAACGATACACAAGTTGAACTTGGTCTGTTGAACTAGAAATTTGTACTTGTTTTCCGATTGATGTAAATTATGTAAAGTATGGTTTGTATAAAATATAATATCTGAGTTATATAGGTATGCAGCAAGAGTTTGCTATTTTATATTTATACAAAAACTTAATTAGGATTTTAATAATTATATAGCCAGTGAGGCAGCGGGCAAACGCTAGTATATGTATATTAGGGTGGCGCAAAAAAACCGACTATTTTTTTTTTTTGTCTCGAGTTAAAAAATATTTAGTTTTTGATGTTTTAAGAGCACTCTCCAAAGGACAGCTCAAAAAAAAATTCAAAAATCGTCAAAAATCGATCCTTTTTTTAAAATGTTTTTTCTTGTTACGGTAAAATTTTAGAGACCAAAAAATAATTAGTTTCTGAAAGTTTCAGTTCAAAATTAAAATTTTGAAAGGTCGCTCATAATTTTTTTTGATTTATTAGTGCATTACTTTAGATTTTTTCGAGCGACCTTTTGATATTCAAATTTAAATTCCATACATAAAAAAAATTATTAATGGCGAAAACCGCCTAAAAATAGGGATTTACAGAGAGACAGACGCGGAAAGCGACTATGTTTTATACTATGTAAAAATAAAGATATTTATTCACTTAAGTACATAAGTTGAAGAGAAAGAAGGATTAATGTATGAAAACACTTTAATGCTCACAATAAATTAAAAGTAGGTTACAATTGGGCTCAACGAAGTAGGGCATTATCAATTAAATCGCATTATTATGACTTTTAAAGATGTGTATAACGAAAGAGGTTTTGTTGTCTTTCGTTAGACACATCTTTAAAAATCATAATAATGCGAATAAGAGTAAAGAAAAAACTTAAGTTTAGGTGGTAAACCACCTGGGTTCAAACCAGGAAAAACACTACTAAAATGTTTAAAAAAGTTTGTAAACTCCGTGTCTTTATGTACCAAAACTATTGCTCTATAGTTACACGTATGTCCTGCTCTAATTTGTAGTTTTTGTGATTTCATTATACTAAGATTTGTTTCAAACGGAACAATTATACTTCCAGACACGGGCATGTTAGATGGCGCACGGCCGCTCGGTTGCAGGACTTGAAACACCACAAATATCGCGATGTTTCAAGTTCTTGCAATTGCATTTATTGGCAATGGGGGTCTCGAAGCCTATCGGTTTCATCGAGATCTATCTTCTCGCTTGATAAAAGTCTCACGTAATCAAAAGGCTGTCCTGTACTTAGCGCAGCGCATCGTCATCGCCATCTAGCGTGGGCATGCGGCCAGCATTTTTGGCACATTATCAACCAACGGCGAATTGGGACCCATATACATACAACAGGAGGCCCTCAAATGCCGCAAATATTCCGCTATCGGAGATGGCGACATATTTGCGGCTTTTGAGGTTGAAACCCTGGGACCATGGGGCCTGCGTTGCACAAACTTTATCGAAGCGTAACGAAACGCCTGGTAGATGTCTCACATGACCAAAAGATTGGCTTTTTCTTTGGGCAAGGCATTAAGGTTGTCATTCAGTGAGGTAATGTGGCCAGTTTTTTGGGCATGTTTTCAACTGGCAGCAGTCTGGCATTAGATTTTATAGTTTAACTAGCTATCCCGGCAGACGTCGTCCTGCCCGGAAAAGCTTCAATCGATATTCAATAAATAAAAAATAGGGGTTGATCGTAGAGGGTTGAAAATTTAGGGTTGTATGTATTTTTTAATGCTGTATCATAAAAAAATAAAAACTAATCTAAAAATTAAAAATATATTATGGGTGGACTACCCTTAAAATTTTGGGGGATGAAAAATAGATGTTGTCCGATTCTCAGATCTACCCAATATGCACATAAAATTTCATGAGAATCGGTCAAGCCGTTTCGGAGGAGTTTAACTACAAACACCGCGACGCGAGAATTTTATGTATAATATTTTAATTTGTATATTTGTTTATTTAGACCCCAAGTCGATTTAACTAGGTATATGTATTTGTATAGGTATATAACTATATATATAATAATGAAATAAATAATAATAAGAATAATGAAAGGCGTGATGATTTTGTATGGGCTCTAATTACATGAAAACTACTCCGAAACCCTTAATGGTTTTTTATAATTGTCTAATAGGGTTTAAAGAAAAATTAGATGAAATTAAATTTTATATATTAGAATCACAAAAAACGACGGCGATTAATAAGGCAACATTTTAAATAAGTTTAAAATCTACATACTATCGACTTGTGCATTATAAATAATTTACTTAGTATCCGGTATTTCAATTTTGATTGAAAAAAAAGCAATCAAAACTTAATCCGTTAGAAGTATTTTGACTAATCAAAGTATGTTTCAAAACGTTTTGAAACAAATTCTGTTCAGAAATAACTTTTATTTATGTGGATTCGAGTTTTAGTTTTATTTCTTTATTCTCGCTACGTAGTTAGTATACAAATTATATTCAAAAAGTTTGTCACAGATTTAAGCATACTTCAATGGAGTTATAATCCGTTTAATGCTTTTTAGATTATAATGGGCTATCTTAAATGTTTAACTATTTAATAAGTTTGTAGGAAATTGTAACTTAAATTCAACATTAAGGATACAGTAAATCAGATAACAATAAAATAAACAAATCCCATGTTATTCCCCCTTATTATATACTCTCTCTCTCTCTCTTTTCTTTCACTATATCCCAATTAATTGGGGCACAATATGTCCCCTTATTATATACATTGATTAGTAAAATGAAAGATAACGAAGAAAAGATAAAAAAGACCTCTGCTTGCATAAAGTCAGAGAAGGAAGAAAACAAATATTTAGTTATATTCAAATAACATGAGAAGCTTATTAGACTTATTACTCTTATCCATAATACAACATTCTCCAGTAACTCATTCACGGTCAAGGCTGTCCAACTTTGGAATTCGTTGCCTGTTGCTTTTGTTGTTGTTGTTTAAGAACCTGGTCGGAAATTTCTTTTTGCAATATAATGATATGTAATTTTATATAATTAATAGATATTATATTGCATATATTTATATGTTTATTGTTTAAATAGTTGCATGTTATCACAATATCTTGTATATGTAAATAACTTACGTGTATATTTGTATATATAGTATAGTTATATATTTATTATTAAAATATAAGTAATCGTACAATAATTATGTATACCACCATCGCCACTCCCAATCAAAATATTCTTGCCACGGGTTGTCTGGAAGAGATCGCCTTTTAGCGATAAGACCGCCCTTTGTACCCAATTAGATTATTACTAGTTTGTAAGTTTTCTGTATTGGTGTACAATAAAGTGTTATCTATCTATCTTATTGGCTGATGCATCTACGTTTCCATCCAAAGACATGAGTGAGAATTCTGGCCAGTAAATATACATCTCTTTGACTTTTTTCTGATCTAATATACCTGGTGTTCTACTTAACATGTGCGGATGATGAAAAAAAAAATATCGTGACGAAACGTAACCAAAAAATGTGAGAGACCTACCAATCTACCTTGAAGAACAATGACAAATCGTATGCATCAATGAAGACCTAAGTCTGTGCAGGAACGGATAAAGAATAGGTACAATTTCCTGCGGCCGGGCGGTCTGCCGTAAGAGACGACAAAATTAGTGGCCAGATTCCAGTCTCCCTTTAGAGAGCAACAGCATCTAGAATCTAATGTTCTACACAACAATTTACATCTTTTTTTTATTGCACGAGTTCAGCAGACAGGCAGACGGCCTGATGTAAGAAGGTTACCATCGCCTGTGAACATTTGTAACACTAAAGGTCCTACCAATTGCCGTTCTTTAAAGGGAGACTGGAACGTGGTCACTAATGCCGGAACACAATTCAAGATTGTTATGGCGGCAGACTCTGGGCTGGTAACCATCCAGGCGGGCAAATTCCCGACCACCTGGCTGTGTGTTTTTTATCGCCTCTTATGGCAGTCCACTCGGCCGCAGGAAATTGTATACTTTTTCCGTCCCTGCAACTTTTACTATAAAAGATTTTTAATGTAGAAAATAACAAAGTTTACGGAGATTTTCAACCTCAATGTAGCGGAATAGATATTTTAGCCAAGTTGAAATTTGACGAGACGCCCGTATTAATTAATACCGTCCATTAGCATCGCTTGCTCCGTCTCTGAGAGAGCTCTATCGCTCTAAATGCAATTAGTTTACGCCGAGGCGCCGACACCGCGCGACACCGCCCGCACTCTGCTTAAATATAATTCGCGCTCTAATAACATTATGCGTTGGAGTGTTCATAAGAAAATATTGTAGTTCTTAATGAAATACACTATGAACTTAGCTCTGTGAGATAAAGCTCAGCTAACACGTATTAGCTTCAGGGTATTATTAATATGGAGTATTATTAGCAAAGCTATATTATTTCTCTTGAGCTCACTAATCTAGCACTAAGCTTAAGTACTTCATCTCTACATTACCACAAACATTCTAATGAAAAAATATTATTATTTTATCTGTGCAGGAACGGAGAAAGAATACAATTTCTTGCGGCCGGGCGGCCTGTCGTAAGAGCTGACAAAACAACCCACAGCCAGGTGGTAGGGCATTTGCCCGACTGGATGGCTACCACCCCTGGTCTAAAGTATGTCGCTATAACAACCTTGAGTTGTGTTCCGGCATTAGTGACCAGGTTCCAGTCTCCCTAAGAGAGCAGTAGCGCATTTGTAGCACCTTTGGTGTTGCAAATGTCCATAGGCGATGGTAACCACTTTCCATCATGTGGACCGTCTGCCTGTCTGCTGAACTTCAGCAGTAAAAAAAGACATTCAGTCATTTTGTGCAAATCGCCTTTTCAAATTGTTAAAGTTTCATGTTTACACACAAGAAAGTTTAAACAATAGTTATTAATTATACTATGGTGGCAAGTTAGTTTTCACAAACGAGTAGACGAGTGTACACACAAAAATAAATATTCTTTCTAATATGAAAATGGCGCGCATTTGCCAATGGCACCAAGAGTGCGTGATATAAATTACATAGACATCTTTCGTCTCACTTTATCTATAGTATTAAATTGAGACAAATGTATTGATCTTCTATATTAAATGGATTATATTAAATGTCTAGGTTTAAGTTATGGTGAACAATAAAGAGTTTTCATTCATTCATTAATCAAAAAAGCGCTTCCAAGGAGGTTCGATTATTCAACTTAATTATTGTCATAATGTAACTTCTTGGTAGAATTGTTCTTTCACCTAAGTACCAATGTTATCGCACGTTCCGTTGTATGGTGCGTAATTTTTAACTTTCGAACAATGTATTAGGTTTCGTAAATGCATTTTTTGAGCAAATAATGATATGACGTAATAGTACGTAGTTTCAATTAATTTAATACGCATTATAGGAAGGAACTAATTAATACCTATAGTACAAACTTTGCCTAGTTTAGGTGTTAGTATCCACTAATGTTATTAATTATTTTTAGTTTTTCCTAGTTATTAATTAGATTTACCTGTTTTATTGTAATAGAACATTATAGAACCTTCTGTTATCGTTGTTACCATGCTGTGGTGCCTAATAAACTATTTTATTATTATTATTACTAGTTTTAATTCAAATCTACGATAGAATGATAGATGAGCGAAGGTCTCTGAAGCAACGTTTTTTTGAAAAGAGCAACGATGTGGATCTCGAACTGCTTCGATATGAGAGCCGTTCGTCGCGAGCCTTTGCGCCGATGAGCAATAGAATGTCATTAACTTGGGCAACTTGGCAATTTACATATGCAATACTTAAAATTGAATATACCTACTTGTTGCAGCATTAGACTTTTCCAATCTGGTTCCTACATCTTACTACTCATTCACTTGTGTTACTGTCGGCAGAAATTTGACAATACTTGTATGGAACTTATATCAAATTTTGACTAATAGTAAGGTAAATGAACGGGTTGTAAGATATAGAAACTGACCATCTAACTAAGAATAAATTGTTTTGAGTTGTTTTTTTATGTTTCATAATAGATTAAAACAATGTGAGCGCAAAAGAAAGATCTGATACAGATTTGTGTCTCAAAAATCAGAAAGCTTAATGATTTGTTACACCAACTACGCCAGATGGGAACACAGACTCCGTTCAGTTCCACTTTTGCCAAAATGACTATAGTACCCTAAAAATATTATCAGTTCATTAAAATGTCAGCTACTCTATTAGTACATAACGTTTATATGATCTAAGTAGTACATACAAAGGCAAATAACACCTCCTATAGGTGTCATGTGTTGTGCTACAAAGATATAACACAAAACATGCCAATAATACGATACAGACACAACATATATAATATTATTTATTCTCTAATAACTTTTAACATACCTGTAAAATACCAATCAAGTTGAGAACCTCCTCTTTTTGGAAGTCGGTTAAACAATAAATGACTTTTAATCCTTATATACGAAAATAATTACAACTGTAACTAAAACCCCGACGTAAAAAAATTACATAACTTATAAGTTTTCAATTCACTTATAAACATATTTTCTTGGCCATAAATATACAGAAGTACAGTCTGTATATAGAAGTAATACAAAGGGAGGGAGGGACTACTAAAACTATAGTAGGAATTACTACTACTATAGTTTCACTAGTGAGATATAACAATAAAAAAAAATGATCCCTGTTTATTCTTTAATTGAATTATGATAAAGTTTCTCCTCTGTCTTACATTTCACTATGAAAATTTAGTTCCATCCATTCAGGCCGTGCTATCTGAGCCCGGACTTAAGGCAAATTATAAGTGCAACTTTAACCCCTCGCAGGCAGCCAGCACCTTTCTTTCGCGTCCGGCTTCGCTCCACGGATCTTCAATAGATTCATTAAGACTCTAACGAGATCTTCCCGGGAGTATCACGACTGCTTTGTTTCCTTAAATACGATTTATTTAGTTTGGTATTTATTTGCGGATGTAATTTCTGGATTAACACTATTAAAGTTAGATTTGTTGTGTTTTATTAATCTAATTCTGTACTGTATACGTAATTATATAACTGTTGTGATACAAACTTAGAGTTCAGTCTAGCAGTCACCACGGTATATCTAAAATATTTTATTGTAACTAATTTAAATAAAAAGATACAAAGATACCACAATGAATTGTGATGTTTATTTTTTTATTAAATTAGTCTTAACAATTCTATATTCTATTAAAGAAATAGAATATGGAATTGCCCATCGAGACCATGTACCATGTGTCAAAAATGCGAAACGGCCTTAGTCAAGCATGGCGATTATACGTTCAGTATCCTTGAGATAGGCTCACAGAACGCTTTTAAAAATAAAAATGTACCTAACAGACTTATGTGTGAATAAATGAATGGATATTTATGTGCAGAGATACAGGAAGTGGTATGTCGATAATAGTTGATAAAACAGTTTGACAAGTATCACCGTATCTGACATATGGTCGTACAAATATTTAAATATATGTGTTTTAATAAATTTACATTTTGAATTCTATTAATACATAAACATTTAGATTTCAAGTTATGTATGCAATTAGTCACATACATTTATAAATAGAGTAACAATTTTTCAATCTACGCAATGTAAACATTTACTACTATGTCAAATTTTTATACAAAAGATTATCAATATTAAGTCACAAATTAAAAAAATATATATTATTTATACAGTCTTTAATAATATGTCAAAGACTACATTGATATTAAAATTTTGTAATCTTATTTTAGCTAAAATTCAATCAAACAATCTTCTATACATATATCTATATAATTGAAATCCATGTAAATAGTGACTCATCACGAAATATCAGGAACTATAATACCTATAGACTTGAAATTTGTCACGGACCTTCCTTTCGCCAAGTAGAGGTTAGCTAAGAACGGATTTTACGGCACACGAAGCGAGCGGGTATCAGCTAGTTAATAAATATTTTTACAATCAATAGGTAATTTGCATGAAAATAATATTGTTTTGATTAAAAAAATATCGTGACATTTTCTTTTTCGCACGTAACCGGGATTTAAAGTTCAGATGATGATAAATGATTATAAAAACATTGATTCTTTTAAATATTTTTGCATGTATGTTTTCAACATAATAACACAATAGAACGTCTTCAATAAACACGCTACAATTTATGCTTAAACGCTTACCCTCCGATGAATAAACGTCACGATCAACTTTCTCAAATTTGGTATGCAAATGCCGACATTAAATACCTTTATTGTAGCACTAAACGCAAATCGATCGGAAGCGTCGAGTCGACGTCTCTCAAATCACGAATCCTAAAGAGAAATATTTTTCAAACCGACTGCAGCCACGAGATAAGCGCCGTTCGTAATGTGACCGAATTTCAATCAAATTTATGAGTTATTATAATGATTATAGGTGCTTTATCAGCGCTGCGCATAAAATTTCGCAATTTAACTGAAAAGGTGAACTCTAGTGTAACAAATCGGCAATCGTAAGGCTGTGATAACCATTCGGTGAATTAATCTTGGGCGCGGTAAAAATGCTCTGGGTGGGGGAGTCCCGGTGGAATGAGAGAACGAAACATCAATGGATTGCTGTGCGTTTGTCAATGTTAATATTTTATTAGTTGCCGTTCGGGAGACAATTGAGATAGGAAAATTATTAACTGACAGTTCGTCTTTTTGAAAATAAAATTATAGCATCGTCTTTACAATTCGTAAATCATTCGAGAAATAAAATTAATTTGATTCGGAATGGCTACATGTTATTGTCGATTAGGTAGTACATTACGGTGAGGCAAAGAATATATTACATTACTAGCTGCGCCCTGTGGTTTCACCCGCGCGGTGAAGGAAAATCGTTATATTTTGGATAATTCACACTATATCTTTAAAAATTATAGCCTGTGTTATTCTGATGTGTAAGCTACATTATTGTAAAGTTTCATCAAAATCCATTCAAAACTTTTTGCGTGAAAGAGTAACAAACATACATCTATACATTCTAACAAACTTTCTCGTTTATAATATTAGTAGGATGTTAGACTAGCTGTTATTCGCGACTTCATCCGCGTGAAATTTAAATTAATTTAATTTGCCTTCCGGTACGACGACGGCGGCGATATACGCGTGGGTCGTTTTTTTAAATAAACATCAGCTAGCCGCCAGCAAAAAAACCCTTCAAAATCGGTCCCGCCGTTTCAGAGATTAGCCGGAACAAGTAGACAGACAGACAATATTTTTATTTCTTTGTACGTATAGATAATTATGTCACTGTGTAGTAAGGATGTAGTCACATTTTAGAATAACCTGTGAAAAAATCTTGTATTGATTTCACAATTCAATTTATTATTATTTATCGTATCAATTAATTTGATTTAAGTAAACAAATGAAAATGTGATTACAATTAAATGAAATTCAAAATTGAACACTAAAAAGTCTTTGAAGTCACATGAAATAATTTTCCAATGTAATAAGTTATTATCGCACTTACTAAAAGTCACCGAGTGAAATCTTTGTTCTTCACCACCCGGAGAGCGGTCGGACCGCTTGCAGCGATTGAAATTTAAAATATTGTACCCTTTGCCATTATGCGAGCTTATTCACCCTTGAAATATCCCTAGGGGGCGCCAGGTACAACGATTGGGGAAAATATTTTACACTTGTTACTAAGGATGTCGCTTTCAAGTCACCCAACACTTTTTAAGTTCAAGTCATTTTATTTTCTAACAACTTCGATTTAGGGTTGAAAATCGCAGGAGATTAGATGAAAATATTTATGAAAAGCACTTAATTAGTGTGTCGAGAATGAAAAATTGTTATTGAAACCGAGTTGATTGAGCTGGCAATTCATAACTGTGTCATTTTGGATGCTACGTTAATGAAAACACAATTAATCACTGCATGCACTCTGGGTATGGACGACCGAATGCTTTCAGCGAATGGTACATTGGACGAATTGATGCGTGATTCTGCAATTTGTATCGCTTCGGGCACTATTCTGCATTAAGTTTCAGATGAACTGCCATTTATAATATACATTTAGGTATATAGCAATGACAATCGTATGTACAGTCGCGTAGTGAAAATGTTCGTCACTTTAAAGTCGACTTTTGCTTACACGAGTACAAGAAAGGACATTTCTTCTTCTACTACAGCCAATCTCAGTCCTATGCTGGGCGTAGGCCTCCCCAAGTACGCGCCACATATCCCGGTCTCCTGTCTTCCTCATCTAGCCCCTGCCGGCGATCTTGCGCAGGTCGTCAGTCCACCGGGCTGGCGGGCGTCCTACGCTACGTTTGCTGAGACGTGGTCTCCATTCCAGGACTCGTTTGATCCATCGGCCATCGGTCCTGCGGCAGACGTGACCGGCCCATTGCCACTACAACTTGCTAATTCTGCGAGCTATGCCGGTTACCTTCGTTCTCTTACGGATATCCTCATTTCTGATTTTATCAATAAGAGAAACACCTAACATAGCTCGCTCCATAGCCAAAGACCAAAGGACACTGCCAACATTTTAATAAATGTTACGTTTATAAAATACAGGAACGTGAAAAGAGAAAATTGTAATGTTGACATTGACAGACGTTGAGACCAATAATAAGAAACAAAGGATATAATCAATACACTTAATACAAATATTAAAACCAGTAATAAGGTTTTATATGTCTTAACAATCTTCTTTGACAAGAAAAAAAAAACAACTTTGATCTAAATAATTTAAAACTTTATTGTTAAATAGTTAAACAAAATTTTCTGCAGAACAGACGTTCTGTGACTTAGTTTAAGAAGGTAACATGTGCTTGCGGAACTTTAATTGAATCAAACTGAAAACTGGCAAACATTTTCATACCACGACTGTACATGCAACTGACTGATGACATTTTATTTTAAACTATCAAATAGGTATTATTGTCACACTGGTTTTCTAATTCTAATTGTAAATTATAATTAATTTTACGTTTGATTTAAAAAATGTATAATATTATAAAATTCTAAAAATGCCACGTCTGTACATTGAAGCTATTAATGATGAAGAACACAATACAATTATTTTTTTAGATTTCTTGTCTATTCGACGTAAAAACTGCTGCGCCAATTTCAATACCCCCCTTTTCCTATTCGCTGTTAGATTCGATAATCGATAGCAAATTTTCTGAAATAAAATTTGAAATAATTTCTATCTATCCCGGGAATCCCGCGGGAGATTTCGGGAGCGTTTTAAAGTTTGTAGGGTGCATAATAATTCTCTAACGCCGATACCATTGCACTACAACGATAGCTTAAGTTCTTTCTTAAACACCGTGATTATATACTGAAAATCACGTTTTTTTCTAAGAATTGATCACTTGATTGAAAGTAAGATGAAAATTGGCCATGTTACTTTTAATACGGCTTAGCTTGATACTACATAACGATTTGCACAGATTTCTAATTCGATACTTTTTTAACTTCGCAACCACGTGATTTTAGGAGTTGTTTGATGTGACAGTTACTATATTTATTAGACATATTTAGTAGAGCAGTTGTAATTGTGTACGCCTTTGGTAACATTACCTATCCCGGCGTCTTACAGGATTTTCGGGGTTTTGTGTATTTTCATATTAACAAATCCATTGCCCTGCGCGAAGTACACCTTGATTTTAAATATTGGCAAATTAATCTTTGTCACCAGCCCAAGATTTGCACGAAGTCGCTAATAACTTCTAATATTATACTTTTAATAAAAAAATGTTTAACAAGGTTTGAGTAGTTTTTAGATATTGAGTATTTTCATTAAATACTTTTGTTAAGGTTCCGTAACTAAATAACAAAATCAGTGGTCGTTTGTCGCTTTAATTAAACCCTTCAAAATGTATGATCTAACACGTATGACATTTATTTTACGTTTTAATTTATCTATAAACAAACTCTGTCCATATAACCCGGTTTTTTAGTGATATTCACTATAAACAAAAATAGTAACAAGAAATTAACCAGAGTTGCAATTTATTCTGACGTACAATTATTTCACCACTCAAATTTCACTATCTCCGCTCACTCACAAATAAATTAAGACATTGCACAGACGAATGCACTTAATTAAACTTTCGTTATACGGAGTCGGTACAAAAATAATTAAGCGCATTACTTCAGTCATTAGTCGGCTTCAAATACTGTAAAGGTACCTCTAGCTAGGTACCGAATGCACAGAGGGCGTACTGAGGTACTAAGGCTCAGCGCATATTCGCTACTATGGTTTGAACAGCGATACCTTACTTGATTACGTGGTGGGAAACACTGGCGTTGGTACAAAGGAATATATTTACCACTACTGACGACTGTACCTTTTAGAATTGTTTGTGCTCAAAGGTACCAATCAAATAACAGATCATTTGCTTATAATCAATAATCAAATAATTTTTGACAGGCAAACACGTACATTTTATATCTCCAAGCGAACAAGTTACGCTTGTGTTATGGATAACATACACCGGACCACTCTGGGGCTGATTCCAGACACCCAGATCACAGCAAATAACGGAAAGTTCGCTTACGAAATTTACCATGCCAGGAATCGAATCGGGAGCCTCTGCATTCTAGTGAACTCGGATATATTATATTATAAACTCAGTCGCTCAAATTACAGTCCTTACATTCAAGTAATAAAACTCAGCTTGTACAATCGCTAGGTAACTAAAAGAGATGAGAGGTTGACATCTCTGTCAACTAGGTCATGGTTTGATCAGTAAATGCACATTTATTTTATACAATTTGGAATGAAACACTAATTTATCGAACTATAAAATAACTAATCAATATATTATTATAGCTTTCATGGATAGGACCGTTTGTGCATATCATCACTTTTTTATTTAAAAGTTAAAATAAGATTTCGGTTTAATAACGAAGAAAAATCAATACTTATATATAACTTAAAGAATTAAATTAAATTTTTCAAGAATTTATATTATTTATGTTTGTGCTCAGAACTTGTCCTTAATTTCACCACATGATACTTTTACGCATATACCCATACATGCTATATAACGAAGCCACTAACATTTCATGTATATGTGTTATGTATTAAATAGACATATAGACACATAGCATAGACAGAAAACATTAAGGGCCTTACTTATAATCGTTTCTTAAATTTAAAAAAAGTGCTCAGCAACTGATTAGTGAAAATCTTACTCATAAACTCCTCTTTAATCGAATAATTTGGGTACAACCTACGTTAATCATTCAAATTTCGTTTATCTGTGCTCCTCTTAGGTAAACAACAGGTAATACACGTTTATAAGTGAAAAAAAGATATTCATTGATTAGGGTCTGATTTTGATTCTCTTACTTAAGAGATGCCTAATCGTTTCTTAACGACATTATTATAAGTAAGGCCGTAAATGCTAATGGTTTCATTCCAAATCCTATTGAAAATAAATGTAGATTGAGCACTATGATCTAGTGGTATTTAATAGTAGAATGTCTCTCCAACTCCTTAAGCGACAAACAGTAGCTTAAGCAACTATCGCTTGCGATTGTTGTCAATGTGCGGTTACCTTAAGCCCGCATTACTGCATATTAGGTCCGAACCACTGAGCGGAAGACTAGCGTTTACTTGATAAAATAAATTTGAACAAAACAAACGCATCGGTTGTGGCAATATGAATCCACCTCTCTGAAGTTGTGCTAAGCGGCATGGAAGTGGAAAAATGGAAGCCGGGCGCAGGCTAATATGCGAATACTCCGCATACCAACAGATGACGATTTATTCCCAATACTTATGGATTTCAACGGCCTCTGTGGTTGAGTGGTCTAAGCCTTTATCCGCCTAGTTTACTGGAACGCAGAACTCTTAGGTACGATTCCATCACGATTTTCGTAAACGAAGTTTGCGTTGCTTAGTGGCTTAGTGTGTTTGGATTCAGTCTTTGTAAATTACCTATAATACAAGCTTAACTTGCTATGCTTGGGGATATAGGACAATATTTTAGACAAACACACGTTTGTCTAAAATAAAGAAAAAATATGTTTTAACAAATTCCAAGATACTTGTTGAGATGTTTGTCTTGGAAATGTAACAAAAACACACGTAAATACTTTGTTATATAAATTAAATTTCTTGGAGGAATAGATAACTTCTTGGTAATCGTGCTTTATTCTAGACTATATATTTGCTAAATACGACAAGAAACAATTTACTCATTTTATGTCAAGTCACATCAATTCAAACTTTAGTAAAACAAAAATTCAATCATAGAATTTAAGTCTATTCGAAGTTAAGTTGTGGTCTACTGTGTTGCATATCTTTCAGCCATGATCGAGGAACATGCACTGTTGTAGCAGGTTTTTTACATTTAATTTGCATATGGTAACGTAGGTAATGAATGTGTCCAATATGTGAACAAATGTGTGACAAGTTTGACAGGTATACTGTACGTTCTTTTAAAAAATTGGGAAGCCTGATCTGAATTGAACGTTTATGAACTGATATTTTTTATTGAAGATAGATAACACTTTATTGCTCACCAAATAAACAGTTACAAAAATGTACGATTAGAATACTATCATGGTAAAAACAATAGGCAGCCTTATCGCTCAAAGCAATCTCTTCCAGGAAAACTAATATAAAGAATGTTTTAAACTAACCTGCTGATGAAGGTGGTACAGAGCATTAGAGAGGACATAACTAACTTAAGTTTAATTTGTTGTCTCTGAGTAATTACTATTCGATGATTTTTTAAGCAGCCGTTTTAATATTTGCTTACTTATTATTGAATTCAAATTCAAATTGCCGAATATACACGGATAATGCCGTTTAACAGGAATAGAGCATTCATCCGATGCGCCATTCGTGTTATTCCCAGGAAATAATGTTCAACCGCAAAATTTGAACACAAATCCGTATGATTGCTATTGGACATTGGAAAGTTTAAATTCGCGACTAAATTTAATCCGAATTGAAGTGTCAAGCGTAACTAGAGAGTCACTCGCTCGCTATGGGGTGGCCATTCGTTAGTCTAACTCTTTTGGTAAAACGACCCCAGGATAAGCCGGGTGCACTGTTAACATTCTTTTCAATAATGATGGGGGAGATGTGAGTGCCCTATGTCTTGTTTATTGGATTTTTTGTTGCAATCTACATATGAATAGAAACAGCAATCTGTCGGACGTTGGAGGGTATCGAGTCGCGTCAGCTTTGTTGCTATAAATCTGCATTGTATTTGGTATACCTAATATTTGTATATTATATGTAAGTATATTAAAAATAACATCTGCATAAATATTAGCATGTTAATTATATTTTAAAATATATGCACGTAATGTTATACTTTTTTTTAAAGTTTATATTTTAATAGTGACATACCGAATGGACGAAGAACTTAGGAATGATAATTATCATTCTAAAATATTACCCATTAAAGTGTACCAACGATAAGATCCTAAATGAATGAATGAAAACTCTTTATTCTCTCTCTCTCTCTCTATTCTTTCCTTTCACCATATCCCAATTAATTGGGATCGGCACAATATGTCTTTTCCTTCCACACTCCTCTATTCTGTCATACATCGTCTGTTACACCACAAATCCATCCATCCTTCACACAATCCGTCCATCTTTTTTTTGGTCTACCTTTACATTTGTACCCATCCATCTTATAGTTTAACATTTTTTTTTGTCACGTGACTTTCATCCTTCCTCATTGTATACCCACACCAACTTAGTCTTCTTCCTATCAATTTTTCTTCTTTGTTGTTTCCTGTTCACCATAAACTTAAATCTAGACAATTGATATGGATACATTTGCGTTAGAACAATGGGCGGCTTAATCACTTATAGCGATCTCTTCCAGGCAATCCGGTGTCTAAGGAGATTTAAAAGGAAATTTCAAACGATTTTTGGTGGTGTACTAAACTAAAATAAAAGTTATAAAATAGCAATCAAATACTATCAAAAATATTTTTTTTATGTAATGAGATGATGCCGCAATAATTTGGTATCTCGTTTACTATGTGTTACGGTTTTTAGACCAAATGAATCATATAACTTACTTGAGTTCCTTTAAATTTTTGACTGATTTATGTTTTAATTTTATGTGCAATATGGAACATTATCAGATGGGATGTGAAAGAAAACACAGTGATTGCTTGGGCACCGACATTACAGGTGCTTGAATCTCGAAAATCTGCCTTATATAAGCGTTTTTTGAGTTCTTTTTTAAAACTAAAGAAATGTGAGCTCAGGAATGTGATGGTTATTTGTTGTTTGTTTAAACATTTATTTGTGACATATTAAGAGTATATACAGGAAGTGCTTTTGCCAAAAATGGCTAATCGTTTTGCAATACAGCGAACATGAAAGGTGCTCTAAAATGCAGTCTACGAGTACAATACGATATTAAGAAGTATATAACCATTATAACTTTAGAATTCATAATACGTAACCAAAATTAACGCTAACATAATAAAAACTAAAATTGTGCGGTCAGGAGACCTCCGTCATCACCAAATTTCCTTACTTTGAAGGTACCTTTGGAGGGGCATAACGCTTTGTCCATATGCGTCGATTTCTCCCAGTTCACTTTATATGTCGCGTAAAAGAATTTCGTTGTAAGATTCAACATTATTGACTGCCAGATGCTATATTATTTAACTAGCAAACACCAAGAAAGTAGTCTACTCCAAGTTTTCCATAATACTTTAAAGTTTTACTAAAGCAACAGCATGCGTGTCGGTTGTTTTAATAAGTCCGCCTTGTGATAAATAGGATCAAGTGCGGGGCGGTGGTTTTTTATCTCGCTCCGAAGCCTACAAAAAGTTGTTCTCTCTTTGTCACACTTGTTCCAAAGGGTTCAAAGTTTAATACGACGTTTGTGGACTAGTAAACTTAATGAAAGTGTGCCGTCAATAGTACTGTACATCATTATCGACGGCTTTACTCCCAGATAAAAAGCTTTTGGGAGCATTATGAGAGAGAACGTATGCCGTTTTGGGTTTAAAATAAGCGACGTGGAACGATGTGATCTACCCACGACACGTATTTGGTTTTATTTTAAGCTAAAAAAAATCGGTAGACAAACACACATATTATATATCCCCAAATTAAGCAAGTTACGCTTGTGTTATGGGTAATATACAACATATTTTCCTCACGTTTTAATTAGATTACTCTTTATTTTTTATGGTTAATTAATTTCGTTTGCTGTGATTTTGTGACTATTTTTTCATATAAAATCGTTAATATTTGCATTCATCTGTCGATCTTTTTGTCTGTTTAGGTAAATCACAGGCATTTATTCAAAAAACCAAGAAAAGTTTTATGTGGAAAAACTTGTCAAAAAGATTTGGGTGTGCTAAATATATGCCATTACATTGGTGTAAGTACTGATTTTGTAAAAAAGATAGTCATGTTTGTTTGCCCGCCTATATGTCTGTTATGGCCCGTTCCTATATCTCACTTTTCATTCTTTTGCCTTACAATGGATAGAAATTTGAAAATACTTTAATGGAACTTACTTTAAATTGTAACGAGTAGTTAAGGCAAGTTAGTCTGTCAAGTCAATTAAAAAAGGAAAGTAGAGTAAATGAAAGAGTATTATGGCAAATGAACGGCTACTTAGTCTGTCAGTTATTTTTCAAAGCTGCGGAGCCTATAAAGAATAGTGATATAAGTATAAAAATCATTTTTTGTGCTCCGCTTTTTCTATTTAGCTATGGAACTAAAATGGAAATAAAATCCAAAACAAAAAATATTCTTAGAAACATTTGCTAACACTAATATACAGTGTCAGTATACCGTGTTGCACGTGGCATACGGCTGGTAGAAGACGCATGTTTCCAAATAGGGTCCACTGGAATACACAATTAGTCATGCACACATGCACCTCTTTAATAGGGGGTTGATATAGTAACTGGTGGATGTATTAGTTTGAATATCGAATCTGTCTCTTGGTTTACCGATTTTATATGATGGTATATCTATCTATCGAATGCATTTCCTAACAAAACCAAGGAAGCAACTGCACTATTTTTACATGAACAAGTTCAAGCAAAATTGAGTAGAAGGGTATCTATTAAATCTACTTTTAGCCTACTACGTCGAAGGCGATTTTGTCAATTTTTAGTAGCAAAATAAAAATATATAACTATCAAAGAAATATCAATCTAAATTGTCTTTTGAAACGAGGCTAGTCTTTTTTTTATTTATCAATAATTTACGCTAACACTGTTAAGATATGATGAGTAGGGGACTATAAGTAACATAAAGTTAGCTGGGAGGAAGATTATAATTTTAAGAAGTAAAGAACACAGCAGTCGGTAATTAAAGCAGGGGAGGGACAATCAATTCAAGTGAGATACTTTTATCATCTTACAAAGCGTTGCTACCTTATAGGTTTTGTACGACCTCATACATTTATGACGTCTAACGGTCTTATTCATAGAGAGTTGGATTAACTTTGAACGCTACTTTATGGTTTTTAAAGAAGGGTTCAACTTACTCTAACTAGCTATGAATAAGACCGTAAGTATGTACATGTTTACCTTTACCTCATAGGTTTATGTGGTGCTTTACTACTATTTCATGATGTAAAATTATTATTATTGATAAATAAATAAATAAAAATGTAAAACGAGTAAAATAGCGCATTAATTATTGTTTGAACAGTAATTAAAATGATATCTATCACTTCGAATTTTAATAGTAATATTATAAGATATTTTAACCGTTGTTATTTAATATGAACAGACTTGCTTTTGCGACATCGTTCACGTTAATATTATTCCACGGGAACTGTACATCTTCCGCGATAAACCTATGTGCTATTCCAGAGTAGAATCTACTTCTGTGCCCAATTTCATCTAGATTCGTGAAGCCGTTCTGGCGTGCTTAACAACAAACATCCATCCAAACTTTTGCATTTGTGATTTTAGTGTTGATTCTTCGGCTGCTGAGAAACACACTATAGATAGATAGATAGATAACTCTTTATTGTACACCAATACAAACATGAACTTAAGACTAAATTATATCTAGTTATGTACAAAGGGCGGTCTTATCGCTAAAAAGCGATGTCTTCCAGACAACCCCAATATATAGTAAATAGTTATATATAGTAAATAGTTCAGGATAATATACCTATACCAGAACATGCCTGTAATAGCAAAATAATAATAATAATCTGAAGCCGGAGCCAGTTCTTGAAAACAGTTGTGCCACGCTCTACTGGGATCGATCAATTATCACGGACAGGACTATTGTAGCCAATAAGCCTGATATCGTGATAATAGATCGATCTGCGCGACGAGCAATACTCGTTGACATCAGTATCCCGCATGACGATAACCTCGTGAAGAAAGAAAAAGAAAAACGAAGTAAATACTTAGATCTTGCTCACGAGGTTACCGCTATGTGGCGGCTGGAGTCAACGAGCATTGTGCCGATAGTTGTCACCGTCAATGGTCTTATAGCGAAAAGCCTCGACCGTCATCTAGAGAGGCTTTCGCTGGGAGGCTGGGTGAAGGGCCAGATACAGAAGGCAGCACTCTTGGACACGGCACGAATTGTGAGGAGGTTCCTAACTCTGGAGTCCTAACCACCGGTAGTTTGGACCTGAGGCCCCGCTGGCGGTGATCCGCAAGATTTTATATTTTTTTATTAAATATGTATTTTATTTCTGATGTATTTTTGTAAAAGAATAATGTTGTTTATTTTTTTATAAAAAAAATTCATATTTATTTATTTTTAAAAAAATGTAAAGTTTTTGAAAATAAATAAATACGTAATAATCTGAATATTAAAATCAAAGTTTATTACATTAGAATTATTACAATTACAATATTAAATACAGCACTATAATACACAGTAATATTATGACAACTCCAAGAGTTGTCTCCACGCTTGTCAGGTGTCAGGCAGCAATTTGCCCTTAAAGAATACTGCGATTATCGAACAGTAACTATCGGCCACAATATACTATGCGCCTCTTGACCAACAGAGCTTTCGCTCTGTTCAACCGATGAACGTAGAATGTCGGCGGTTGAAGACTATCGGTTGTAGACTATCGGTTGTACACTATCGGTTGTAGACTATCGGCTGTAGTCTGTCGTGGTAGATTGCTGGTTGTAAACTAGGCCCCCTCTGCCCGAACACCAAGTATTTATAAGATCCTCGTAGTGCGTCTGAAGTGACACCATCCTGTAATACTTTGGTGCCACTTCACTTCCGTCATAACACCAACTTCCGCCATCCGTATAGCTTCAAACTTCCAGTTACTCCATTTTCGATATCCGTTGGCTGGATAATAAATGCTACGTTGACATCCGGTTATACGACTTCCGATTACTACATTAATGAATACTCTATCCGGTTATTGACTACTTCCGTCATATGGTTACTTTACAGTAACAAATACGACTCTAACAACTGCAACATTATTCACGCTTGACTTGAAAGCCCGCGGGATTCCCGGAACACAAAGCCGCAGCATTTGAAAAATAATATGAGCTATCCTTTTAGTAAAAACTGTGTGTCGGAATAACCAAACGTTACGCACCCGAACAGCTGTAATCCCGGGATAGTAAATACGTATCACACATTTTATTGCATGTGTTAGCGACCAGTAAAAAAATCACACTGGAGTTCGTATTATTTTTTGATCTGGACATTTAAAATCATTCCGGTAAAAATTTCCGTGGGATTACCAGGATAAAAATTTGCGCAGAGTTTAAGCCTAAGAATTAGCTGTCGATCAGCGAAAACCGCATCGAAATCGGCCCAGTAGTTTTGACGTGGATCCCGAAGAAACAGACAAACAGACAAGAAATCTAAGAAAATGCATCGTGCTATCCATCGTTTATATAGTCTATCGTCTTGTTTTTTTAATACAGCATGTTTAGAATTTATAATATTATAATCCGCAGACAAACACACACATTGAATCCCCTCAATCTAAGGAAATTACTCTTGTGATATGGGTAATATACACCGGACCACTCTTAGGCAGATCCCAGACACCCAGACAATAGAACACAACGGAAAGTTCGTTTACGAAATTCACCATGCCAAGAATCGAACCTGGAGCCTCTGCGTTGTCCCATCCATCCTCGTCGCCACTGTTACGATCGAGAGCGGGTTCGTGAGAAGTGAAAGCCAGTTATTAGTACACTGAATTGAGATGTTTATTACACAACATAGTGGAGTCTACCAGCAAAAGGCTTAGTCCACAAACCACAGAAGCCGTCCGTAGAAATATATACGTAACTATAATAAACATAGACGAGAATTAAACCCGACTAGCAAATTAAACTTGAATCTACGCCGAATGAAATGACCAAGAACCCTTCGACGGTCATTAGGGAAGGTCGCATCAATTCGGAACAACATGTTAAAGTTACACAGACGAAACGGTCATTCGACGTAGACAAAGCGTGCCCATCAATATAACAGGGTTTAGTTCAGACCGAATGCTGCCAGAGGGCAGGAAACACCACATTAGTGGTAGATTAATACACTCGTATTGGACCGTCCCTCAATTATTGAATCTTTCGTACTCGCTATACATACTTTACTACAGTCGCTTCATTGTATATATACAACTACCTTTACCTTGTAATTTTGTACAAAATAAATTCTTGGATATAATTTTAGTTAAATTGTGTCTTTAGATTGGCTGATGAAGAAGAAGTGTTTAGAAGATTAATATAAAACATTTTCTACTATAATATGTATCTTTAGATGTATGAATGCAATTAATTACGTTATTTAATGACGTTTAAATATTATATAAGACATTTAAATATCAATAAATATTGTAATTCATTGCAAAAGTCCTGTTTGTATTGTACAAAAATGATCTAAGGAAAAACAATGTATAAATACCTCGTGACAGTGAAAATAATGGCTTAATCTCTGCCGGTTGCAATAGGCTTGTGAAGGATTGTTACATCGCCTCTCTTCCCATAAGGCGCGTTACAGACCTCCCCACGCATGGAAAAGACCTAGTTGTGGCCGGGGGCCTAGTCCCCTGGCATTGGAAGAGGCCTCGTGAGGGTGGCCCACGCCTGCCCGGACACGCGGAGATGGGCAGCCCAACACCCGTGTAGCCCTGGCATAAGGGGCAGGACGGAACACCCAGGGGTTTTAGTGGGTATCCCTAACTGGGGAGTGGCAATAGCGTGGCACCAGTTCTGACTGGGCACGCTAGTGTCATCTTCTATCTGGCGAATCCCACACTCACACGGGTCGTTCGTTTCGGAGGTTAGCCCGTACAAACAGACAGAGAAACAAAAAATTTGAAAAATAACAAATTAGCTACCTCTATTTCACTTCTTACATCCCCCTGACTCAGTTATTAGCATTATTTTTCATTGTACAAAAATTCGACCTCTACAGTATTATAATTCGTCAATTTTTATTTTATGTAAGGTATAGATAAAATAACGAAATTATGAAAGGAAATGTGAGAAAATCTATCGATCGGCGTCATTAAAACCCGCCCATACCATGAACAAACATAAATATTATACAGTTTGTTCTTCTAAATAATATAAAAAGAACTTAAGGCCAAGTATGGAATTATAGCCAGATATGATATGGTATCAAATCCAGACTTTAAATCAATACTCGCGCCCGATACGGTTCATTAAGTCACATTCAACGCCTGATTAAACTTATATAATTTGAATATTTCAATTGTGTTCAAATCATTATTAATGTAATCTAGGTAAATTAGAGTTTGTATCGTGTTCAATTTAATTTCGCAGCCCAAAAGGCTTTATTATTTCATTTAGATTATATTCCATCATTTATATTGAGTGTTTTAAAATACCTTGTTGTAAATCGTATAGCTACTAATTCGTTAAATGTTTAAAGAATTAAAATAATTTCTAATATTGGAACCAGTACCTATCTATATTTTTGAGTTTGGTTTTTATGGTGAGAAATAAACATTTATTCAGCTAATACCTATAATAATTTAAATAAATCGGAACATATTTATAGCCGTGATAGCTTAGCTTAGTTCCTTCCACTGACGTTGATTCAAATCCTAGACATAAATCATTTGGACCTAATAATGAATTACGTGTGCTAGTGGTAAAGGAAGATATTGTTACGAGTTACGGGACTCAAATTAAAATGCCGTTGGAATTACTATAGAATTTATTAGAACTATACAAACACGTATAGAACAGGTACAAATATAACTGGACTCAACCAGTAGAAACTGCACGATTTAATAACACGCGCAAAGTACAGTCTTTGGGGCTTAGAATCGAATGTACACGTCTTGCTCGTATCGTAATCCTCGCTTGACTGACTCACCCCTCCGCTCGGGTATTGTTTTATACTAAACTGTACTCTAGAACAAACGACCGCGTGGACTTAATTTTTACAAGAATCACACCTGGTTAATGCTTAATAAAGAATTACAATATACAATAGGCTGTTTTTATAATTACAAATGTTGAACACAAAGTAAACAAAAGAAATTCAAATGCCGCGCAAAGGTAATAAACTGCAGGTGTGCATTCACTTTTGTCGGCGTGTAACAATATCGAAATAAAATTTACGCATCGGCATAATAATATATGTATGATGTAGTGAGACACCGAGTCCGTTATCTTAAAAAAAGGAACGCCCCGAGCCTAATAATAATATTTTTTATTGCATGAGCTCAGCAGAGAGGCAGACGGCCCACTTGATGGAAAGCGGTTACCATCGCCTATGGACATTTGCAACAACAAAGGTGCTACAAATGCGCTGCTGCTCTCTTAAGGGAGACTGAAACCTGGTCACTAATGCCGGAACACAACTCAAGGTTGTTATAGCGACATACTTTAGACCTGGGGTGGTAGCCATCCAGTCGGGCAAATGCCCTACCACCTGGCTGTAATAGTAGTAATGATTATTATAATAGTAATAAACCGCAGAGGGGCTTTGTGGCGAAGCCTTATGCGACTAGCGACTACTACCTCATATTATGCCGGAAATAGACGGTTAATTTCTAGTTTTCAATTTTGAAGAAATGAGGCATTGTCAACTTTAAGAAATAAATGAACTTAAATGTAAAAAAACATTATCTGTTTTTTGTTATTTAGTTTAATGGTGTTTTTTAGATTGTAGAGTATTTTCTGTTTAAAGTATAAAATATTGTTGTGCATAAATAACTAATAGAAATATAACAAAATTTAGTACTTTGTATGATAAAAAAAGTAGTTAAAAATCACCTATGAAAGCTTTTTTAACAATTAAAATCGTTTTATTAATCGCTTAACTTCAGCTTAAAGCACATCAAACGTGACTGCGTAAGAAGAAATTTGTAGATTGGCGAGGTGGATAGTACAAAGGTCGGCAGTAAATTATCCAGTTGTAATACGTGTTGTTAGCTCCCCGAGACATTTATTTAACTTACCACTTGGTTTCTATTAATGGCCGCTATTTGTCTATAAGTAATTGTAGGTAAATCTTACGAAACCTTAACAGATTAAAAGCATGTGAATGAATACAGAGAAGATTACTCCAGGTTTACTTGTTTATAGAGTTAGTGGGCTTCTCACAAACGCAGTATCCTCAGTCGTGATATGTATAAGAACGAATTTATAAGTACTGTACGTAAGCGTTTTGTTAGTCTGTGTAGCTTTTTACTTTAGTCAAGATTTACAATTTCATTTATTTTTATATAATAATAATCGACCTTCTTTACTAGAAACAAAAGAACATGTTTCATAGCTTAATATTATAAAGTAAAGCTAAAACTGATAATTTATTTTCGAGATACATATCTGGAAAATAAATTATCAGTTTTAGCTTAAAATAGAAATTGATTTTGTTACAAAAACATTTTTGTAACAAAATCAATTTCTATTTTTAATACTAGGATATGCCAGCGACTTAGTCCACGCTTGATTTGGAATTCCCGCGAGATTCCCGGGACTCAAAGTACTGCAGCATCTAAAAAAGACTATAAGCTATCTTTGTAGTGAACAATGGGTCGAAATAAGCTAATTTTAATGCACGCGAACAACTACGAACCGCTCCCAGTAATATTCCCGCGTAATTCTTCGGATAAAAAATATCATCACATTAATATAACATTTGCTATTAATCAGTAAAAAATCACATTGGAATTCTATTTTTTTTAATCTGGCCATTTTGAATAATTCCCAGAAAAATTCCTGCGGGACTCCCAAGGTAAAAAGTAGCGCAGAATTTATTTAATCTTTGAAAATATTGTGATACCTCTTATTCTTGAAAGGGTGACAAGAGATGACCTCTCTAGATCTAATAGTAGTCTAAAGCGTTGGCTCGTCTAGTTTTAGATAGATACTATAAACTGACTTTCTGTTGCTAATTCTGGTCTGTGTATGTTTATGAGAGATGTAGATTATGCGTCTCGAAAACTAAATATAAACTACTACGAATTAAGGCAATGGAAGAGAAAAGTAATCTTTCAATTTAACAATTTTGAATGGTTAAGTTGTTAAATACCGTAATACCGAAGTAAGAAAGAGAGTTGGTCTGAAAGAGAGTGTCGGGCTGAAGGTAAGGAAAGGAATGCTCCGGTGGTTCGGGCATGTGGAAAGAATGTATGATGAAAGAATGACTAAACAGATATACAATGCAAAAGTGGATGGATGCAGTAAAGTATGTAAAGTAAGTACTTTTTGTAAGTAGCAGAAGGTGATATCAGAAGCCTTAAAAACAGACGAGCGTGCATGACAAGAGCTATGAATGTCAAAGAAGCAAGTGAGGTGTGTAAGAATAAGCCTGAATGGCGCTGTTGTTCGTGCCTACCCCGTATGTAAGTTGTTAAAAATTGATGTTTGAAATACCGTGTAGAAAATTCTTCATTCTTATGTAACGAATTAAATTATTTTCATTAATAAACGCAATAAACATAAGTAAAGAGCTGTATACAATATAAGGACTAAAAAGTTCCAAACGCAATTACCAAGTATTTTAAAACCTTTCAAAGGTAAAGGGTTAAAGTGACTATATAATGAATGGACGCAGTTTCTGAAACAAGATGGCAGAAGCGACTCTTTATTTATTAATATAATTAACTTTAAACGTATCGGACTTCGTACTTAAGGGTTGTTAAAAATTTAGCGCCAGTTTTCTCGGTGCAGAGTTAGTCGGCCCTCACAAGGCTTCACTCTTAATTATTACTTTGGGAAAATTAAGACTGTCGTTTAGCCCGGAGTGCCCAACCGGCTGAAGGTTGCTACTCTCTGCCATTTATCTAAATGTACTTTATCTTGCTAGGGGAGCGAAAGAATACCGATTGTGGAGACGGTGTTGTATATAGAAGAATTTATGGGGCACAAATAAATGTAACTCAAATTGAATAATATAGGAATCGTTTGGAGTAAATAATTAGTAACCAGAAATGATACAAATAAAATAGATAGAAATGAAATTATTGGTGGCAGTTGCTTCTTGTTTGGAAATTAAACTAGATATAATGGACTATGATTATTATTAAAATTAGAAATATACATTAAAGAAGTACGTAATTACAAATTGTGCGACAGAGTCGAGAGAGGAAGTGGTAAGTCGAAAATGAGAATTATGATCATTTTGCCTCCAAGGCTGCTCCTATATCCCACATCCTGTCCAACGCCTAGCTGCTAATTGCGCGAGCTATGGACGTCGGCGGTATGCGAGGCGCGGAGAGTACAAGTGCTCTGGCGGGCTGGTCGTCAGGGTGGTGCTCTCTTTCCGCAACAGCAATATATTTGTTTAATTTTTGTACTGCTACTTAACGATTGATATCTTTTCGTGAACGTTGGTACTGTAAAGTTTTAAAGTAAAAAATAAATACGAGCTCAACCTCGTATTTATTTTGTTTAGGAGAGTATACATTTTTTTATTATACACTAGCTTAATTTTTAAATTAATCTATCCACACTTATTATATTAATACACGTGATGACACACACACACTCACATACACACACACACCCTCTCATACCGATCTGAAAACAATATGCTACGGGTGATCACTGTTGCTATATACTCACGGTAAATAAAAAAATTGTTCACTGTTTTACGCATTATAAGTGATGAAAGAAAATCAAGTAATGTTATTAATTAAGAAATCATCGTGGTCAATGCAGGACCTTGCAACTATTATATATTTTGTGGTGACATTATTGTTTCTTAAAAATTGTGATATACATACATGTAATATGTAATAATTTTAGCGACAAAAATAATGTCACCAAAAAATTTAATTACAATGTCTTGCACTGCCTCAACGAAATGAAATAATTAAATAAAATACTGCTCTTTCATATTATAAGGTAAAATAATTAGTCTAACGGGGCTATCTTTGTTTAATTCAATATGTACAATCCCCAATGTTGGGATTACAGCTTAGCGGACTGTATTACTGCGAATTTTGTGCGAATCTATGCGAAAATGGTGAGCTAGCCAGTGAGAACAAATCTTACAACGAGTAGTTAACTTACCTTGCGAAAAGCGGGTTTCAAGTCCAATGGTCGGCGCGGACTCCTTTGTGAACACAAATTTAGTTCAAAACGAGTAGTTTTCACAGCACTCACGAAGAGGATGCAGCACTGACACACTGGACGGCGAAGGTTGCGAAAATTTCCACACAATACGAAATGAGCCTCTTTTGATGCGAATTCAACGAACGAAACTTGCCGAATGTCCTTCCTTACACGACAGACACAGCGGGTGACTCTCGCCGCAATTTTCTACCCTCACTGGCTCGTGCGACATATAAATAATACTAATATAACCCGAACGAAAACTGTCGCTAATTTAACAAATACGAATGAAATTAAACTATTTAATTTTATTTAATGCTAATTAATATTAAAATACTAATGAAAGGAAGCGGTTTGTACACAATAACTAAAATGGTATAATGTAAGTACCTACAACGTGAAGCAAAATGGTGGCTATTTACATTTATATCTCGCGTCCTTACTCCAATCACATCTAATTTAATGTTTAGTTACGCTGAGAGTCAGCAATCGATGCAGTAAATTTTTAAGACCGTAATTGTTCTTCAAAGTTGACTAACAATTTTACGAACGCCTTAACTGTGCAATGTAAAAAAACCTAGGAAGTACATTCCAAGAAATTCTACACCTTTGTACAAAAAATATCATGAACTTCAACGATATTCTATTCCAAAACTATGTATTTAGCTTATTGGGGGCGATATCATACTTTGCTATAGTTTTATATGTATTGGCCAGTACAATGCATCAGCAAATACCTAGTAAGACAATAAATTTCACAAATATTCATTTAAAAACAAATTCAGATGCTACATTTTAAAATTAAACAGCTGACATCTGACGTCGACTCCACAACCATTATGTTCTTTCTAACGCCTCAAAGTAATGACGATACTAGGCACTACCCCGCGCGTTAAGTACATTACCTATTGTAAGAGTACTTTGAGGTGCCTACACACCGTCGTGGAACCGTGAGACGCTTTTACTCTAATTATGAGCCACACTTGTGTGCGGGTGTACAACCTTTAACTAAGGAACATGTGGATAAAGGTGTATGCATCGAAATTTAAGTACAAAAGGAAGAACGTGACGTAATAATCGTGTTATGTAATTTACGCCAATTAAAGTATCTCGTTATCTACGCCTTTGAAGGGTTTTGTGCGTGAGGGAGAGGTTTTTGTTTTTTGTTTTCTTCGACGTGGATTGGCTTTATATATGACTGATATTACTTCATGCGCTTTTTAGAATAACGTCGTCTTTTTATAAGAAAAATTTATGATGTATTAAAATAGTAAACAAGGATAATTAATAAGACAATTACTAACGCGTTTTTCATTACGTTTATAACATTTAAAATTATGTACAAAATCAGTAATTATGTGTAGTTGAAATGGTGATAATGAACGTATGTACAAAAAAAATTAAAACTAAAATAAACGTACTAATATATAAATATGTGTATTATAATTTAGTATGTAAAAGTGGAATAAGTAGTGTTAAACACTTCAGTGATGCGCACTAAATCTATACCAAATTTTTGCTAAATCCGTGATACAGTTCTTTAACGGCCTATTAATAAAAATACCAAACTTTATGATTTACCTAATTTTTGCTATCCGATAGAAAGTGATAACAGATATCTATGTACATTTGCAACATCAAAAACCATACAAATTTTATGATGACCTTACATAACTTGATCGTTTTTCAACATGTACTAATTAAAACAACAATATCCAAAAATATAACAATCAATGAGTGCAAGTATAAATTAGCATCATTTAATAAAAAGGAATGTTATCTACACCAGTAAATACATAAGGAATGGTTTCCCTTGTTAGCAGAAGCAATAAAACTTTGTAATTAATTTTATCTTAAGAAAGGACGGAGAGATGTTAGCTAATTTCTTCCTTTATAATATACCTATTAAACTTAATAGCCAACATAAAACTACCTATGAGATAACAAGTCCTATTTCATTATAAAATTAAATCAATCTATCGAATATCGGTCTAATCTATCGAGTAAATATCACTGCAACGAGGGACGATTATAGACTTGAATGCTATGTAGACAAGATAGATAAATACACTTGTATAATAACAATGCATTCAGGGTATTGTTGCAGCTCTTGCTCTTCTGCAGTGTCGCTGCTTCTGCAGTGTGAAAGTGGTTACTATCGCGTATATACGTTTGCAACAGCAGGGACGGTACCAACGCGTTGAGATAAAGAAGATGGGATGTGAGAATAAAATTGAAGAATCGGATAGGATGAATGGAATAGAGGTCATTCCTTCTTTAGACATGGGATTGGAAGAGGAGGGTGTGATAGGTAAGATAGTGTTGCGAGCCGATACTAATACTTTCCGGGTGTCTTTATTACCCCTTTAAATTTGAGTGATCTATTGCCCTAATCTCGTTGTTTACGCCGCCGTAAGACATCATAAAAACTTCTTTCCTCTGTTAGTATTTCATGCAAATTATTAGAAGCCATTAAGCCGACCAGTAAAGGATACCAAGAACCAGTAGGCGGCATGTTGCTAGGCCATGTCTAATTTACAAACGGATGGAGTCAGTCAGCCTGGAAATGCGCCGGTCGTATTCTCATTGTGAACGAAGCGTTACCAAGTGCACTTTCAGAGCGAGTATCTTATGACGACCAACTTTGCAAGAATTATGTGATACGAATTGGCTGCCCTACGGTTTGGTTTTGTTGTATCAGTGAATTACGTGGGTATACTTCTAATAAATTACGGCATTTTTGAATTTACATCCTACAAATTCGTAACAATAAGATAGTAGGAGGAGGAAGTGGACCAGACCCACTGTCATATACCACATTGAAACGTAGACGACTACTACGCTATGCTACGTGAGATGACTACACAAAATATGTACGACTAATGCCAGGTGTCTTTCAAACCCTACTATTCATTCTTTTACTTTAATATTGGTAAAAAATGTGTATAGGCTTTATGTATAATTTTAATCCATAGTAAGACAAATGACTGATTACTAAGATTTCGTAATACGGCATAATAGGCTATGTCATTTTATGTAGGTACCACTTGTTATGACGGCTATCACACAATATTAGTTGGGAATTTAGGTGCAGTTTTGTTGTGGTATCGAAATTTGGATTAGATGCTTATCCTATGGATTACTATATAAATCCGTTATTCCAAATTCAAATGAAAATGACCACAATTTGTGCGTGTGGATGAAATGTTTTACCAAATTGGTTAATTTTCTATTACCTGCTTACCTGATCAAATGCAAACCTAATTTAAATTTAATAAATCTTCGTAGTATATCTTGCAGACATTTAGAATACATTCTCGTATCATGTTTCATACACACACAGGATGAATTTTTCAAGTGACCCTTCAGGCCTACAAAAAAAATTGAACGGAGTCTTCAAGCTGATTTTAATGAAAACTCAAGTGGTGCCATTAGATTATTGAAAATCAATTACCCTAGCCCAGAATCGAATCCGCTGATTTTAGAATAAAATAGCATAATGCATTATTACACCAATCTATAGTGTGTAGCTTGTAGTTCCGTTTTCACGGAAAAACTACTGGACCGATTTGGCTGATACTCAGTATATATATATTTTCGATGCCGAGAATGAACATAGGATACTTTTTATCCCGAAAAATGGGATAGTTTCCGGGATAAAAATATATTTGTCTTTCTGTTTGTTATGCTTTTACGGAAGAACTAATGGGCCGATTTGGCTGAAATTCGGTACGTATGTAAATTAAATACCGAGGGTGAACAAAGGATACTTTTCATTTTGGCCTTTTCGGTAATTTTGGCCTTTTTGGTCAATTTGGCGTTTTTGGTCATTTTGGCCATGTTGGTTATTTTGGCCTTTTTGGTCATTTTGGCCTTTTTGGTCATTTTGACCATGTCAGTCACTGTGGCCTTTTTGATCATTTTGACCATGTCGGTCACTGTGGCCTTTTTGGTCATTTTGGCCATGTCGGTCATTTTGACCTTTTTGGTCATTTTGGCCTTTTTGGTCGTTTTTGCCTATTCCGTCATTTTGGTCATCTCGGTCACTGTGGCCTTTTTGGTCATTTTGGCCATGTCGGTCATTTTGGCCTTTTTGGTCATTTTGACCATTTTGGTTATTTTGGCCTTTTTGGTAGTTTTTGCCTATTCCGTTATTTTGGCCACGTTGGTCACTGTGGCCTTTTTGGTCATTTTGGCCATGTCGGTCATTTTGGCCCTTTTGATCATTTTGGCCTTTTTGGCCGTTTTTGCCTTCATTTTGGCCATTTCGGTCACTGTGGCCTTTTTGGTCATTTTGGCCATGTCGGTCATTTCGGCCTTTTGGTCATTTTGCTCATTTTGAGCATTTTCATCATTTTGGCCTTTTTGACTATTTTGGCCTTTTTGGTCGTTTTTGCCTATTCCGTCATTTTGGCCATGTCGGTCACTGTGGTCTTTTTGGTCATTTTGGCCTTTTTGGTCATTTTTGCTATATCAGTAATTTTGGCCTTTTTGGTCATTTTGGCCATTTTAGACTTTTTGGTCATTTTGGCCAATTCGGTCATTTTGACTATTTTGGTCATACTTTTTATAGCAAAAATAAAATTAAAATGGATGAAAGTTTGAGTGAGAGACTAATCGTTTCTCAAGTTTATAGATATAAAAATTCATAATCTATAGAAAAAAGTGCGATAGTAACTCGATCTGTCTGTCTGAATACCGAAAATGGACATAGATACTTTTCATCCCGGGAAATGGGATAGTTTGCGATATAAATAAGTTTTAAAAAAGTAAATCTTATGAGGGCAATTAGCACGAATATAAACATATAAAACAATTTAACCTGTTTTAACGCCGGCTGTTTAACAAGAGGTACGCACTAGAGTTTGACCCGCGGCAGAGCCGCGGGGTAAACACTAGTAGTAATATAAACTTAATTTCGGACCGCGGTCCATATTTAGTTAGTGTGTTAGTTACACAATTCTAAAAAATTAATGTTAGTACTATTAGTGACAAGTTATGTTTAACACAAATTATTGAACCTATAACACCTAATTTTAAACCGATGACTACCCCTATCCAATGGTCTTGGAAGGGACAGTAAAATATAAACCGCAATAGCCTTCAAAAAGCCGTTGGTGCTGCCGCACAGGTCCTCCTTCAGAGAGGTGGATTTCAAGCGCACAATTACCTTAAAGCCGTTTGTGCGGGCCTCCGCAAACATTCCAGACGCACTTCAGTGTCGCGAAAACTACAACAGCATTCTAAAAGCAATATTGTATTGTACTTGTAGGGCGTTGATGGCTTGTTGAGTATAGTCCACCCACAGGCCGCTCGAGTAAAATGACTAACAATATGCCTTGAAAAGCCTTTACTTCACCTTTACTTTACTTCATCTATGCTCCGCGCGAACTTGCGAGCCAACATTTGCCCCGAACTTTGTAAGGGTTCCTGTTTTCAATATCAATTAAAACACGTAATACTAACATTAAGTGAGTTTTATTGTTTTAATTTAGGACATCAGTAACTTTTACACGAAAAAAGAAATAAGTTTTAAAGGTTCTTACGTAATAAACAAAAAGTCTAAAGTCTCTCGTTATATAGTTGTTTTTACGAGTTTCTTTACAGTTTTCTCGTCAAATTTGAAACGGGCTGCTAATATACTTTATAAATTTTATACTACGCCTACAACCAAGTTTGTTTTATTAACTCTTCCTTTGCCAATAATATTCCAATTTTTATGTGGAGTTTAAACGACATGGTCAAAATGACCAAAAAAGCCAAAATGACCAAAAAGGCCCAAATAACCAACATGGCCAAAATGAGTAAAATGGCTAAAATAGCCAAAATGACCAAAAAGGCCAAAATTACCGAAAAGGCCAAAATTAAAAGTATCCCTTGTCCACCCTCGGTATTTAATTTACATACGTACCGAATTTCAGCCAAATCGGTCTAGTAGTTTTTGCGTGAAAACGGAACAGACAGACAGACAGACAGACAGACAGACAGACACACACAGACAGACAGACAGACAGACAGACAGACAGACAGACAGACAGACAGACAGACAGACAGACAGACAGACAGACAGACAGACAGACAGACAGACAGACAGACAGACAGACAGACAGACAGACAGACAGACAGACAGACAGACAGACAGACAGACAGACAGACAGACATACAGACAGACAGACAGACAGACAGACAGACAGACAGACAGACAGACAGATAATGTTAATGGGGATGTTATTACATCCCCATTAACATTATTTAATGTTTAAAGAATCAAATAACATTGCTTTTGAATTTTATTATATGGTAAGCGAATATCGATTCCTGAAACATTGAACATTATTTTTCTCTGATTAGCGAGGTTTTTCAAATACTGTACTACTTAAAAAGACAATAAGTAAAAATGTAATTTTTATTTACTATAAGTTTTGTCTTTATAGACGTTCAGGCCGAAAACGGCCAGACTCCTTTCGGCGGTTGGCTATTAACTACGAGTGTTGCTTGTAATGAAATAACCTTAAACGTACACTGCGGCGCGAACGTACTGTTTTCATGCCCAGTCGGACCTGTGTATACTCTTGGTATTGTGAAAATTCAAACATATTCATAAAACTGAACTGAACTGAACTCTATACATATTTATGAAACTTCAGCTGAATTAAACCTATCACCAGAACGTTTACGACGTCGTATTGTTATTTTTTCACAAACGTCTGAGCAATAAAACATTATGTAGTCTTTGACGTTGAATGATTAACTGTTTCTCCGTTGAGTTGAGGGTCGAGTGCGCTTGCCGCAATAAAACATACTCGCATACTACCAGTAACTACTCGTAAAACTGAAGGGAATTGCTTTTTGAAATAATTCAGTTTTGTTTATGGTCTGTTTAGTATTATAATTCCGGAAAAGTATCTGTTAAAAGTCTATTAACATTTTGGGCCCATTTTTTCAATCACCATTTAAAACTTATCCGTACAATGTACAACAGGGAAAATTTAATAATGCCTGCTGCATGAATAAAACAGGTGAATAAGACATGTACAATTTTTACATACATGTCACTCTTATAATTTTTTGCGCGATATGTTTTAGTAAAGTGTTGTGGCATATAAAACACTAGCGGTTACGGCAGCCGTTTTACTGCCCTAAACATATAAAAAACTCGAACCCGATTCCAACGCCACCTACCGGGTATAATTGTGGATCTAAACCATTCCCGGACCTACTCAAACACAATTTTTTTTTTCACCTTGGGCTACATAATTGAAGTTTTAGTATAGATAGTATATATCCTTATATTTTCTAGTAATAAATATAACTTATATTAATCTGGAATAATGTGGCATTTTAATGGTAAAAGAATTTTTGAAATTAGTGCAGCAGTTTTTGAGTTTCTTCGTTACAAAAATACAATTCTTTTCTCTTTATAATATTAGTATAGATATCCTCCCCACCTTTCATATACATTATTAAAAAAAAGACTCTTATATACATAAACAGACAGATGTTTTTCTTTCTTTCCCATAAACCCTTATTACTATTAAATACATTATTATTCTATTTTACTGTCTATTACAACTATTTTATCAAAAAAAAATACAATAATTTTAAAAACTGATATTGTCTTAATTTAAAATTAAATATTTACTGGTGCTCAAAACTACCCTAAGGCTACAAATTAATAACTATTCATTAATGCTTATGTTCAAGTACACAAATATAATTGACGGAAGGAGGTTATCGGAGAGCGTGTTGGCCTCCCTAACGGCTGCTCCTCCGCTCTGTACACATAATTGACATTAACGTAAGCAAAGCTGCGGGCAAAAGCCAGTTTTATATAAAATGTGAATTGTTATTTGTTCTAAAGTCGACTACTTAAGTAAACAAAATATAAATATTAATAACGTCGCTATGAAGTCCCATCTATCCAAACTGTAGCCTTTGCTAGGCCATGCAGCCGGCAAATATTTATTCTTATATTAATAACTGCGTATTTGAAGTGCTCATTTCAGAGTTCTGCGAAAAATGTTCCATTGCTTATGAGCATATTTTAATCCACTTATGCAAACAATTATGTATTTAGTCGAGTGCTTTTTAGCTTTAATTTGAACGCTTGTACGAAAACTTACTATATGGATGTACTAAATAATGATTCGCTTATGCCGCCATGGTTTTTAGGATTACATTGATATTTTAGCAAATACGAAATCCTTATATTAATAATAATTATTTTATTTAAATATTTATGTTATTTTATAAAAAGAAATGTGTAGTACAATATGTAGTAAAAATTTGTTTTATAAAAAAAAGAATAATAAAAATAAGGAACTCACAATAATTATTTTAACAGCTCATAATAGATACCGGACTATTAGTATTTCGTGCGAAAGGGACGACGCTCTACAAAGCCGAAATTTACCGAATGTCTCTTTCTAGAGGTCGATGTGCATTATTTCTGGCCCAGTACTGTAAAGTAACGTATTTTTTACATACCTTAAAAAAATATAAAGTTTGATAATGAATATATATGTGAATAATAATTACAATCGGCAAACGATACGTTGTATATTCCCAAACTAAGCAAGCTACGCTAGTGTTATGGGTAAACCTAGAACCCATAGTGTTTCCACGGAAATTTCGTGTACGAAATTTACTATGCCAGGAATCGAACCCAGAGTTCTATATATCTCTATGTAGATCTATATTGCAGGCCGGAAGGAATGCCGGCAAAGACTTCCCACTCAACCAAAGAGACTGTCTGTGTTCGTCTGCTTGTCTTTAAATGTCTCTGCAAAATCTTACTCGGCTATACAATATATGAGTTATCTCTCGAGTCTAAGGTAATAGATAGACGTGATATGGAAAGGTTCGCGAGTTTTCAAATAGATTCATTTAACGTTCTGTGAGCACATGTCTGCCTTAAGAGAGCAGCAGCGCATTTGTAGCACTTTTGGTGTTGCTAATGTCCATAGGCGATGGTAACCGCTTTCCATCAAGTGGGCCGTCTGGCTGTCTCCGGAACTCCTGGAATAAAACTGTGTTACATTTTCAAACTAAGTCATAGAACAGACAGAACAGATTACTAAGATCAAGTTGTTTGATTTTCTATATTGTCTAAAAAGACTGTTTGGAGATTTTTTTTATTGGTTTTAATATTTATGATATGCTTAGTGATTATATCCGGTTTGTTTGTGTTTGGTTCTTGTTATTAATCTCAGTGTCTGCCATTGTCAACATTGCAACTTTCTTTTTCACGTTTCTATATTTTATAAACGTAATATTTATTAAAATCTTGGTAGTACCTACTGTTTCTTGTATCTGTGCAAAAGTCGACTTTAAGGTGACGAACCTTTTCATACTGCGAGTGTACCTACATACTTCTGATGTTGTTCAGTGAATCAATAATCCCATAACACACTATCCTTTGAAATCCATTTATGAAATATCACATAAACCAGTCCGCAGTCGATTCTATTTATTCTTAGTGGAGCGGAGACAGAAAAGATCAAATAGCCTTTTGTCCTTACCCTTCTTTACTTATTCAAACAAAATTACATATGCCCGCTTCTGGATCGCCATTGCCCGAAATTTTACGCGCTGCAGATAGTGTCATGAATATAAATCTATCGTAAAGGACACCACCGAGAGGTTAGTTGAGTTTACGTCGGAGCTCACTTTGCATTCTTTGTCCGCGGGCCCTTTATGACCGCTTTATAGACTTACGTTCCTTAGCATAAAGCCTCCAAACGGTGATGCCACACGACGCGTTGTGACGCCGTCAGATCGATACAAGACTGCATTCTAAGGTAAAATATTGTAATTTTTTTAATTTTGTTTATTGCTATTTTCATCTATTTTTTATTGCAGGAGTTCAGCAGACAGGCAGACGGCCCACTTGATGGAAAGCGGTCATCATCGCCTATGGACATTTACAACACCAAAGGTGCTACAAATGCGCCGCTGCTATTTTTTTTTCATACCGAATTTAATTATTATTTAACATGTGTTTAGGCCAATTATTTCGATTAGTTCATTTCTTTGATTATATGATCGGAATGAAGTTAGTCGCGCCGACATCTTCCGATCTGTGCTCTGCTAAGGAGGCTCATTGGCCAACGACGTAATGTCGTCACGCAATGTGACTGGAGGGACACAACCGCACCCGCTCCGTAGCAATATGAGCTACCTGTTAATCATTTAACCGCTATTGATATTGTGAATTTGTGTGTCACAAAAAGACGTTATAAAACCACTGTGTGCAAAAATTGAACCTCGACGACCGCTGCCAGACGTCTCCAGGCTTGCCGAATTGGGAGAAGTGCAGTTTCGGGAGGTTAAGGTTAGTGGCTTGATTTTACTTCCCATATGATCAATCGGATGCAACGATTGATTTGATAATCCTGCCGTCCACTGCTTTTGAGCTATATTATCGAAGGCCGCACCAGTCCAGGAGGTAGGGCAATATAAATACAACCGCCGTCACGTGGTGTGCTATAGGGGAGGTGAGGGAAGGACCTAAAAATTTACCCTTGGCACCACCAACATGTTTGTAATATTGCTTAATAATTATTATAATTTCAAGATTTAGTCTGTGGCCAAATGCGTCTTATTTAAAGCGTTAAGAATTAACGTCGTTAGTGCATAGCTATATAACGTCATTAATGATGCCAAATCTTAAATAACGAATTAAATTCATCGCAATATTTGCGTGAAACTTTTGAGAAATCACTTCATAATTATATGTAACATAGAATTAAATTAAATTATAATATGTAACATATAAATTACATTATATTTGGGTAAGTTTCCAAAGGATCCATATACTACTTGATTGTTGGTAGATTGTGTCTTTGTTATATTAAATTGTGTTTATATTTCCTTAATCGTGACTGTTGTAGTCAAATAATTGATGGTATGCAATGTTGCAATGAAAAAACCATTTTGGAACTGGATTGCATTTGCCCGTGGCCATGCAACCTTGTGTCGCCGCAGCGCTCGTGTGAGCAACGCCACGTGTGGTCTGGCTGAAAGAGACGCGGCTCTTACAGCGCTGTCTGAATGTCCCGCGTCGTCTGAATTTTGCATGACCATTGCGGTTTGTATAACACGGAACCGCACAGGCCGCACATTTCTTTAAGTTACCACCTATGTTTATCTTTGGTAGAGAAACAACCACCGTGTTTAGTGCCTTTAAATATTCAAGGGTATAAATTATGAGATGCAAAAATGACAAACTATTGGTACTACACTTTAATTGGAGTTAATTGATAATTGAAAGGTACTACTACTTATTTCTAAATTGCAATTTTTTCTATAAAATATAATTCTAAAGTTACATGTATAATTATATACTAGTACAGTGAAGGAAACTTAGCTTATATTATATTTTACGTATAATCCCTTAAGACAATAAGTATAATAATGCACCTAAGTCATCAAAGTCAATGGGTTTTTTTTAATCTACTCGAAATATACTATTTTTAATATACCTTGCAAATAGTAAATGTTTTCAAATACTAATTATTGAATAAAACAAAATAGATAAAATGTTTAGTAGTTAGATATTTAACGTTTGCAGGCGTTTCTGTTAACTATTAATCCCATTTTCCTTCGCAAAAGATAACGAAACTCATTTAAGATATCTCACAAACGCCTTTCAGACGTTTTGGGGTGCAGTTGCTCGACCGAAAAACAAATGCTGTAGAGTAGAAATTATCGCGCTAACTTTCTTATGTTACATAAATAAATAAAAATATTAATTAAGAAAATTTCGCGTATAAAGTAGTAAATGCTCTTTATTTATTAAAAAGGGGAAATAATTATTCATGGAAACTTTATTGTATCTAGTTTTTTACACAATAAGAGTAGGCTTTATTTAGGATTAGTCTTTTTCAGTCAATGACTTTGAAACTACTTAAAATTAAAATGTAATTGCTTAGTACAATGAATTGATATGTTGATTATTGTGTGGTTTAACGGGTAATTATGGATTTAATATTTTAATAATATTATATATATATATATATATATATATATATATATATATATGTCGGAGGGAAGCTATGACTATGACGATATGACGATGTATTGTTGACTGGATGTATAACGCACAATATCATTTGTTTACATTATAATCACTTCTAAAATTCTTAATGTAATTTAATTAGATTTGTTAATGTTTCTATAACTTCAAGATCGTTCTAACCTAATAAAAGTTATGAATATTGTAATTTAATAAACGACCAATCAGATATATATATATATATATATATATATATATATATATATGCCTGTGTGTGTGTGTGTGTGTGTGTGTGTATAAAATATTATTTTTTGGATTTAATGGCGAGTAAGTGTCAAAATGTAATATATGGTAGAAAATGTTTTAACATAAACTATTTTATGTATTTACAATAATTGTTGAAAGTATTATTTGCACCTAAAATTTATTACTTCTTTTAATTAAAATCAATATATATATTATTTTGAATACAACAGTATCATACATAATAGCAAACCCTGTTTCTAATAGAATTTTAAATATTAGTGTGTCAAATAAATTTAAAAAAGTGACAACTCCATAAAAGTTTTGTTCGTTAATACGTATTTTGTCTTAAGAGACCAAAGGTTTCACTTTATGTCTAATAAAATTTTCTTCAAAGTATCCTTAATTGAAAATTCAAATTTATGCATAAGCTCTGATTGTAGACGCGATGGAAGAGCGAGGCCCACGAAGCGACCGTTTAAAGAGATTCCAAGCCTTTTAGAGATTTTCCGGACGGGATTGTTGGCAAATTGCGTTGATGAAAATTACGTTACAGATTAAAAGGAACGAGTTTAATTAATTCCTAGTTAATCCTTGACAATGAAAAAGGTGTATTGTCATTGCAAAAACATCAATGCGATGCAAATGTTATTACACTTATCGTTCGAGTAGAACAGGATTTCAGAGTTGACTGTCCTTTTAATTAAATGATTAATATTTTATGCAAGGTGGTATATTCCGTATAATCTCATTAATTATTATCTACGCCATAGATGTCCAAAGCCCAGGATAGCCTTGACTGGCAATGACTGTAGAGAAACTACTGTAATGCGGGAAGGCTCCAATGCTCCAAACTCCGCCACTGAGGGCCACCAAGTAGAAGCCGGGGCAAATAGGTTTTCCTCGAGGCTCCAACCCTCTCGTTGCCTTTAATGGTACAAGAGAAAGAAGACCACTACCCATTCATTATCTCTCTTTTTTAATTAATAAAACAAGTACCTACTAGAATAAGAAATATGTAAACAGAAAGCTGAGTGACTCGCAGAAGAAAGGATAATATTAAGTAGAAAGATAGTAATAAAAACAATATATTAGATAATAAAATAAAGTATGTAATAGTATAAAAGTAAAATTTAATAATAACTTTGTAATAGAGATTAAGGATAAAAATTAAATAGATTTAAGACATTTAATCTCTTAAATCTAGCTAAAGAAAGCAATAAAAAGAAAAGAAAGAAACACAAAAAAATATAATCTTAATTTCTTTAACGTGTAATAATTTATGTATAACACAACTGATATAGTGGCATTTGCCTATATCTTACTCGTAAAAGAAAAATCCTAGTTATGACAATCATCCAGCAATCGATTTAACCCTTAAAAGCATTTAAATTCCTTAACCGTACAACAAAGGCATAGAGGAAACTACTCGCCGAGGTCTTAGGGATTTGCTTAAGAAGAATATTATAAAACTAGGATATGCTCGCGGATTCGTCCACGCTTGGCTTATAATCCCCGAAGGATTCCCGAGGTAAAAGATATCACACATTTTATTACATTAAATTTGCTATCGATCAATAAAAAATCACATTGGGATTCTTTTTTTTTTAAATTTTAATTTGGCCATTTCAAATCATTTCTATAAAAAATCCCAAGATAAACAGTAGCGCAGATTTTAAGTCTAAAAATTTGCTGTCAATCAGCGAAAACTGGATTGAAATCGGCCCCGTAGTTTTTACTTAAATCCCGAACAGTCAGACAAACCGACAAACGGACAAGAAATCTAAAAAAATGTATCGTGTTTTCCGTCGTTTAAATTAATTTATTGGTATATATGAGAATAAATTAACTAAATACTTAAAAATAAACTAAATTATAAATAAATTAATATAAAGAATGTAATAAATCGCTGGCAGAGGGAAGCAGGCCCAGAAGGCTGGTATAGCGGGCACTTGCAATAATAAGACTTGTTTGTACTGTATACTTGTTATAATGAATAAACCTTGGACATTACATTGATTTAGGTACGCTTCACAAACTTAAACTATAAAACGGTTACTGCGCAAATGCGTGGCACGCAGGCCAGCGCGTGAGTTCTTCTACATGACTATACTTTACAAGGTCTGAGAATCAACTAACTACTAGTAAGTACAAGGCGGGCGGGCCGCGCCAGGCGGCCCGAGCGCCAAGAGGGTGGAGCGGGGCGCCGCATTGGTAACACGGAGTCTTTAACAAAATTAAATATACTTCCTGTGCATGTATACACCTTCCGCGCTATACTGGCTGTATTGCCACGCTGCATGCCAATACTGATTCGTTGTGCGAAATACGAACCAGCCTTCTGATCACGGGTGGTACAAAGAGTTTCTTACAAATTTCTTTGAAGAAACCCTTTGCCGATGGACCCCACGGACCTAAAGTTTCAACTCCAAACGGTACAAATATGTATCCCCTTCTTAGGATTCCATATTTGCGCAGCGTTGCTAGCCCCTGACTTAGTCACTGGAAGATCAGATACCGCCAGATTGTCAACGCATGTCGCGTCCCACACAAGCGGCCTTCCCATCTTCCAAGGAATAAGTGACATTCCATCCGGCCTCTTGCCATCGTCGCGCACCAAGCCATTTGGCTCTAGGATGGCTGGAACGCCAACGCTGACAAGAGCTCCGCTCCGGCTTCCGTCGTTTATATAGTTTATTCGCACTGGGGTTTTTTTAATAGCTTCAATATACCGACACGGCATGTTTATCAGCCAGTTTACCAGTGCCAGGCAACACAAAATTGTCCCGATAGCCCACGTACACAGGTTAATCTTCCCTCGCTTATTTTTTTAAACCAATCCAGTGAAACCTACATGTTCTTCTAAAGTTTCTTTTTATTTTTCGGACTGATTTAGTCTAAAAATAGTTTTAAATAATAAAAGGTTAAAATGCTACTGAATAATGAGCTGTAAAGCCAATCTAGTCACGAAGGACTTAGGCTGGTGTGCACTGACATTTAAGCGGTGGTTAAAATAAGATAATCAATGTTTAGCCTATATTTTTAGCGATTATTTCATTTTAACCATCGGTTAAAAGTCGGTGCACACCAGTCTTAGTATATTTAAATAAATACACTTTTTAATGGGTGATTGCCATGCCTAGTATATTTTCCATTTATATGAAGTTTTTCAAGTTGACCTCTGTGGCTAAATCCAAAACAAAAATATATAGAAAAAAATATTTGAAGTAATCTCGAGGCTAAAAAACTAAAGCGCTATCATTAGACTTTTGAAAACTTATAAATATTGCCTAATAATTATTCAATCGACATAATCGTCACTTCATTTGTCCCTATATCTATCTACATTTATGATACAGCCCTTTTTCTCAGGTAGGTCAATACGAATTAATCTTGGCAGGAAAATGACAAAATACATGTAAATATGTATTATGGTCATGTTGTATAATAATTGTAAATTCCAAAACGTTTTACACTCATTTAGACAGCAGATAATAACTATCGAAAAGTGTACAATCGATTAAGTTATTAACTCCTAATTTAAACTTGAAAGTTTTAAAGTAAACCTTGTAGTTCTTGTAAGTGCTAAGTTATTTATCTTTTGTAACTATTGAAAAGTCTTGGATACTTCGTTGCTTTTATTAAAAAGTTTTAAAGATATAGCGAGATAGCCTTTTACACTCTAACCGTTTTAATGCAGTCTTTTCTTTAAAAGTTGTTATAGCATAATCCATTTAGTTTTTAATATTCTTTGTAATCTAATTTACTTTTATCAATTAGTAATCGCGGTATTTAATTTTTTTTAATTCTGTAGCTATTTTCGCAAAAAATGTAATTATTCAATCGCCATATTCGTCACTTAGTTTCTCCGTATGTCTATAATTTCATTTACAGTAATTTTCTCAGATAGGTCAATTAAACTTGGCAGGACAATGAAAAAATAAATAAGCCAACATACCTTGATATGTTGGCATGTACATGTAACTTGAAGTGAAATTAAATATCTGTACACATAACGTTATATAAAAATTATAACGCTGTTTCTTTCACAAGGCTAAATATACGTTCTAAAGTTGAGATAGTTGTGTGAGTGAGAAAATAATTATTTATATAATATACTAGCGGCCCCGGCAGACGTTGTCCTACTCTGAAAAAATAAAAATCTAGGACCCGATCCCAGCGCCACCTACCGGTTCCAACGCGATAAAAAGTATTTTATGTCCGTTTTCTGGTTCTAAGCTACCTCTCCACCAATTTTCAGCCAAATCGTTACAGCCGTTCTTCAGTTATAAATAGTGTAACTAACACGACTTTCTTTTATATATATAGATAATAATTGATTTTTTTGTATGAGTTTGATGGCTTAGATTCATAATTTGATCTGGCAGCTAACGCTGGAATTGGGTATAAGCCTTTAATGATTTTTTTGTTTATGTAAATACACAAACACAAAAGTCATCAATCATAAACCACTAACCCCACTCAAATGAGTGGGGTTAATGGATGCTATAAAATCACAATTGGACTCGGTAGGTGGCACTGCAATCGGGTTCCAAAATTTTATTTTTTCAGTGCAGGTAAAGGTATGCCGGGTCCATTAGTAATGTAATAAGATGTTAAATGTATATATATAGACACATGATTATGTATGTATTTGTTCCGTGCAAATTACCTATATGTTTTTCCAGCCAAAGGTTGTCTGGCAGAAATCGCTCATAGCGATAAATCTTTTTGTTACTTTGTTGTACTTTTCGTTGCTTTATTTCTAAGTCGTGTATAATAAATCATGTAATAAATAAATAAATATTATTGTAATTTATTTTTTGTGTAAAAAATGTTAATATTTATTGTGATATGTGTCCGCACCCCTATTAGTTAGGGTTAGTAATATTTCTGCTACCCTTATTTATAAAAATAAAGCTAAGAGTAATCTAATTTCATCAAATGTACTCGAAATTTAAATTAACTAGTCCAATTACCTACCAAATGATATCAAAAGTCAAATCACGTAAAAGCTTCATTTTAAAATGTATTTTCTAACGGCAATATTAATATAATTAAATGCAACCGTGCGAGATGTGTTTTACTCATTATATAAATTCATTCTGAAAATAAATTCAGACAGGGGTTGAATTTAAATACTGAACACTCGATAGAAAGTGTTAAATCTATTTGAAATTTTAACAAGGCATTGTGGCGTGGGCCTTTAATTGAATAAGAGTGCGGCACGAGGTGCAACCAATGGGGCGCGAGTGAAACAAATCGTTGCCAAATGATAATTTTAGCAGAGTTTGTGCAAAATATCTGTTTCATTGGGGCCTCACAATCGGATGCGCAATCTCCCATTGCGCCCTCTTCCGGACATAAATAAAATCATAGGACGTTTATTTCATAACGACGGAAGTTTGATAAGGCGGGACTCTGTGTGTTTCCGCGAAGCATCATTTATCTGCCAAATAAGATTTGCTTTTGTATCTACTCGCTCTGATGGCTTATATCGAAGATAATTATTAAATAAGATATTAATTTCAGTTTTATGCTACAATAATTCATACTGTTACGAGTGCGTTAGACTTAAAGTAAAATGCCGTTAGATTTACTATAGAGTTTATTAGAACTATACAAACACACATAACACAGGTAGGTACAAATATAACCGAATACAACAAGTCCAAACGTAATGCAGAAAGTCGTTATTCAATAAAACGCGCTAAGTCCGTTACTTATGAGATTCCTGATTGTAGTACACACGTCTTGCTTCGCTCGTGGTTATCGATCGAATGTCTCGTCCTTTCCTCGGGCCATGGTTTATACTGCACAGATGCAATATGTCCGTCCGGCCGCGTGGACTGAATTTCCTAGAATCAGTTTGTACTTTAAATCCGTAACACGTGGTTAATAACTGTCATAAAAGATCACAATACAACAATGGGCTGTTTTCTAAACACAAATTTTAAACACAAAGTAAACAAAAGAAGTCCAAATGCCGAAAGGTAATAAAATGTGCTTTTACCGGTATGCAGGTGTGAATTTGTTTTTGTCGGCGTCTAGGTCGTAACAAGACAATAAGAAAATGACAAGATGAATTTGTATGAATGCTTCAGTTCGTGTTTATTCTTCAAGAGCTTGGCACTGAACTGATTATCATGAAATTAATACAAGGTGTGAATTAGGCTGCGCAATCGGAATCAAGATTACTGCAGTCGAAATTTTGATTAACCAATCTTTGCAATCAAGCTATTACAGCGCTCTTATGGCGGCTGCAGCAGCCAGTAATTTTACATCGTCTATTGCTCTATTGAATGCCAAAGTCTGTCGGCTGAAGCTTCGCTTCCACAACTAGAATGCCTAGTACGCAGCCTGGCTTACCCATACGTAAGTACAGTGACTCACCTGCAGAACGTACCACACGAACGTACCACGAAAGTTCGGAGACTGAAGGATCGGCGTTAACTCTATGCGGCGTAGCGCGACAAAATTTCTGCAGGTGTGTCATTAGGCTATCACATTACATACATAATACTTGTAAATACCTACTATATATCACAAAAGGCAGCATAAACCTGTCAAATATTGACATTCATAGCAATCTAGTCAATAGTCCTCTGAATTTGTAGTGTCCATGAGCTACGACGAACTCTTACTATTAAGTGAATTGTCCACACTTTAGCCTTCTTCCGTACCATAAAAAAAATTAAGTACTGTGAAGGGTTTTCATATGAAAGCTTAATTAAATTCTAAGCGTTTTACCCTTAAACAAATTAATGGACACTCAAGTATCAAGGTGAGAGAGCTTTTAAAATCTCGGGCGTCGGCCACACGAGGTAGGTGTGGAATATACATTAACTTAATTGTTGGGTTTCGCATACATGTAATCTCTGGCTTTTACGAGCAGTATTTTTGCCTTAAAATATCGCCATGAGTGTCAAAGACAATCAAGGTATCAACATCTTTTATACATATATTCGTTATTAAAAGTAAAAAATTTATTCCATAGATAAACCTAAGATTTAACCTAATTAACTACGGTACAATTACAGTAGAATCTATTTATAATGACATCGAAAGGATGTGACAAACACGTCATATAGCGCAAAGCATACAAAATACATAATTAGAAAATTATTTACTTATACTTATATATAAAGCTAAACAGTTTGTTTGTTTGAACGCGCTAACCTCAGGAACTACTGGTCCGATTTGAAAAATTCTTTCAGTGTGACATAGCCCTTTTATCGAGGAAGGCTATGGGCTATATATTATCACGCTAAGACCAATAAGAGCGGAGCACCAATGAAGAATATTTCAAAATCGAGGGGTTTTTTAACTTACTTTTTTTAAACTATTCCACGCAGACGAAGTCGCGGGCAGAAGCTAGTATAATTAATACATTTTGTTCGAAGGCATCATTAACCATAAGAATTGTATCTAGCACTGTTATTTTTTTAGAACTGTTGTTTTGATTAAAATAAAGGCAATTAATCTTTTTAAGCCTAAGGTTCTTTTCAAATTCTTGTCATTGTCACTATAAGCGAGGTCAATATATCCTACTTTGTTAAAAATAATTTTATTTATATCAGAACCAAAGTAAGCTTTGGAATTATTTATATTTTAAGTGGTCGGTGATATAGGTCGAGTTCAAATGTAAGTAAGTGCAAATTTACTTTGTAATACCAAGCTCTCAAAGAATATCGGCGTGAAACGGTTAGTTTTGAGCCGATTGTGTTTCGTGCTATCAGTAAGTGTTCATATGGCCCAGTTTCGCTTCCTCAATCCTATCTATATCATATTATTCTATTATTATATTCATATGTACATGTATTAAACCCTGCCAAGGGTTGGCTGGCAGAAATCACTTTTAAGGCCGCCCGTTAAAATAACAGAAGATAGTAAGTACTCTTCTGTTATTTTCTATTTCTGTTTGTCAATACTTTGTACAATAAAGAGTTGTCTACCTATATCATTTACATTCCTAGCTGTTCCGTATCCTAGTCTTCCTATATTATCCTCTCATCCCATGTGCAGTTGAAAATCTGCGGCAGGCACCCGTGGCCTAGAATATGCTGAACCTTTTTATTTTATGTTTGCGTATAGGCAAACTGGCAGGCGGGTCCACTTGATGGCAATTGGCTACCGTCGCCCATGGACATCTGCAACACTTAGGGAGCCGATGCGTTGCCTACCTCGTTGAGACTTTAAAAATCTGTTTACGCCCTTTTTGAAGAGCCCCATATTGTAGCGCTCTGAGAAAACCGCGGGAGGGAGCACATTCCACAGCTTGCTCACATATGGCATAAAAGAGCTAGCACCACGTACAGTGGATGACTTCCAGGTGTCGAGGAAGTGTGGATAAACTCCCGCCGGCGCCGGCGAGCAGTGCGGTGGTAAAATGGCGATGTAGGTACCAAACCAAACAGCTCCTCAGAACACTTCCGATTGTACAGACGGTAGAACGCGCTTAGAGCGCCTACGTCTCTACGGTTTCTACTTTTTTTTTTGCTGGAAGGAACCTATTTTTTTGCTATATTATTACATATTTTAAAACCAATTGTATTTTTTGTATTTAAATGTGTCTCCTTTGTTTGAAGAACGGATAAATGTTTCTTCTTTCTTGCAAGGCCGGCTGCATTGTACGCTTTATGGCAATGCTGATTCTCTGTAGCTACTACCTTATGTAGTAACTTGCTTATTAATCACGGGTGTTGTCAATTTCTTATAGATGTCTTTAAACAATATCCCTCAATCCCATCCCTCCTATCTTATCCCCTTATTTCATCGCCCCTGGTATTTTAAACGTCTAAAGATTATGGTTGCCAGTTTCCGTTAATGATCGGTTCTTATATCTTACCAATCCTTCATTTGCCTTACTATAGGTTCAAAGTTTGGCATAGGCTCCATACAATTAATGTCAAAATTCGAATTCGAATGAATAGTAAGATACAGGAACCGACCATAAGTGAGCCGTCTGCCCGTTTGCAACCTTTGCAATAAAAAAAACTAAATTACAATTTTCAGTGGGACGTTGAACTTCAGAAAAATACATAAGACGATATCAACACTTTTAGAAAGAAAGAAAGAAAGAAAATAATGTTTATTTAGAGTTATTCAAAGTGATTACAAAATACATAAACAGTTTAATAAACCAAAAACTTAATTAACTCTAAACAGGCCCTAACTCAGCAGATGCTGGTTGATAACAACCAACGCTGGTCTTCCGTTAGTGCCTAGCAGCAACGTCACCTTCACAGAAGAAAAATATAACAAAATAACTAATGAACAATTAATATTTTAATATTATATATAATTAGACCACCATGAAAACAAAGAATAGACATATTTTGAATAAATTAAAATAAGTACATAATATGTTATGAAATAATTATTGAAATTTGAAAATAATGATTTGGAAAAAATAATAATAGATAAATTGCAAACAAAAAGAAAAAAAAAATTAATTTAAAGGAACTAAATATTAAAAAGACTCAACAACGCTACTAAAAGGCGCTTGTATCTAATGCGAGATCTGCTTGCTGCCTCTGGTGTTCGTACAGGAACGCTTTCAGTCTACTTTTAAAAATATATGCACACTTTTATTTCACTTTTATCCTTTAAACACAATTTCTGATCTACTTTATACTTCAATTTAACCTTTAGTGGTACACAAATCATGGTCGAATAAATGATTTCCAACAAACACTAGCCGTTTGTATATTTTTGTGCTAAAACCACCACCACCCACCGACTTTTGTAAAGTCATCGACTCAAGTGTTGCCATCTTTAAACAGATAATGCTCGGGTTTTTATAACAATACAATTACTTATTTCCACAACTGTCAAAATTGTACATCGTATGCAAATACTTACGCATTTTCATATAATTTACTAAATTATGGCATTATTATACGAGTAAATACTAATAACATAATAATAATAATAGTATAATAATCCCGCAGGGGGGCTTTGTGGCGAAGCCTTAGGTGAGTGGCGACACCTCGTACCTGACTCCGGGGGCCAAGACAAGGCCCCCGCCTCCGTGCTTGCCTTAGCCAGCCGGCACGGAGTGGAGATCGCTAGAGCTAAGACTCAAGCTCCAGGGGTGGAAGTGATAAATGGCCTAATGTCGGAAGTAGCTTCGGTAAACCTGCAGCCCACCTCTCTACACCCCTTAGCCACTCATACCCATGTTGCCCCTGCCTTTTATGGCATTTTTTGGGGCCCATGCAGGGAGTGGCGAGTCACCGTCTGCCCATTTTTCCATGTTCCCCGAACATTGCGACGGGCAGACGCTATAGTCCCCATATTCCCAGACCCCCAGTACCACTAGCAGTTGACCCCAATAGCCCGGTACTTTTTGTCCTCATTTTCCACAATAGTCCTACACTGGCCGGGGCTTGTCCTTGGGTGCATTATTATATGGTGTAGACAGGGATAATCGCCGGTCAGTGTCACGCCACATTTAGATTAAATTTGTCAAGGGGCCTCTACGTGTTGGCCTCCCCATGGCCCCACTCAAGCCTTCCAAAATTCCGGGCCATTTTTATGGCCCGTGGTCTTGAAAGACATACATCATAATAATAACATTCGGCAGACAAACACACATATTGTATATCCCCAAAATTAGCAAGTTACGCTTGTGTTATGGGTAATATACAACGGACTACTCTGGGGCCAATCCCAGACTCCCAGACCATAGTAAATGACGGAGAAAATACGTTTCCGAAATTTACTATACCAGGAATCGAAACTGGAGCCTCTGGGTTTATTTTATTTTTTATTTATTCATATTAATTAATTAACAAAAACATTTGTGTCTGAAATATACATACGTAGTCATAATTACAATTATAAAAATATTGCAGTGAGGTATGCTGGCAAAGGCTTAGCCCGCCCAACCACAGAGGCCGTATGTGTCCTACAACTATACTTTCATGACATCTCCTATAAATACATATTAGCTGCCATATATGTTAGGATGACAACTATACTTCAACACATTTATAAGGAATAAATGGAAGAAATATTATTTATTAAATATAATAAATTTAATCCGTTTACACCGATAGCCTTTAGCCATGGTCGTTATATATCTCGAGCAGTTACTTATAAAAGCTGAAATAATTTAATAAAAGCGTTATATCTTTGTCGGGTCACGTAAGAGGTCGCTCCGGGGGGAAAATTACATTTTGTTTGGCCACGTCCACAGGAGGCGACATGGGACAACTCGGTTAACGAGTGTTCGGTATTCTTGGTCTTCTTTCATATCTACAATCTCTTAACGGAGTTACGGCGGATAAGCGCGGGTTTTGCAATTTTGTATCATAGCTATTTGTACATCTATACCAATAAATAAACTTGAATTGTTTGAATTTAAATTTTTAATATAAATACCAAAATCCAAGTAAAAACTACCATTTATTTGATTTTGCTTTCAAAATTGTTCAGGGTGTGTAGGCGTGAAAGGCTGTCTGAATAGGCTTCGAAATGGCTTAATCAATTCAAAGAAATTTAACGAGAATTTAATTTTAATATTTCGTGTATGTTTAATTTATCACTTTCAGAAAACATGAATACAAAATGCCGCGCGAGCAATACGGCGGGCACAGCTTGTTTATTAATATAATAATAAGTTAACTTTATTCTTTACACAAAAAGTTACATACAAAGTTTCCGTGGCATAGATTATCCGTGGAGTAGTTTATCCGTGCAGTAACGGAGAAAGAATACAATTTCCTGCGGCCAGGCGGCCTGTCACAAGAGGTGACAAAACAACCCACAGCCAGATGGTAACATATTTGCCCACTTGAGTTGTGTTCCGGGATTAGTGACCAGGTTCCAGTCTCCCTTAAGAGAGCAGCAGCGCATTTGTAGCACCGCTGGTGTTGCAAATGTTCATAGGCGACGATAACCACTTTCCATCAAGTGGGCCGTCTGCCTGTCTGCTGAGCTCCTGTAATAAAAAAAATAGATGAAAATAGCGAAAAAAATAGCACTGCGATCGCATCTTTTTTGGAAACTACTGTAAATGAATGAAATTCATCACAATGCTGGCTTATAGCCCGAATCAATATTTAGAATATGTTTTCTCCCGACAAATTACGTTGTTTCCATGATATAACCGGATTAGCAAAATAAATGGCACTGCAATCGCGCTTTTCAATTCGCTAACAAATACCTACGTTGTCATGTGTGTTGTTGGCTAGCATTATGTTGAGACTGGCTCAAGTTTAAGACTTGTTTGGCTTTTTATTTCACTTCATATTAACTTATTTTTTTTCCTAAATCAAATATTTTTTCTTTATGTCTTTCATAAACAACATCTCTTTCAATGCATTACTTCAAATCACGTTGCAACCCGCCTCTATGTTTCTCTGCGCACTTGTGTAGACTATATGGACTTAGTTTCTTTGGTATTGTAAGTAACTACAAACCGTAAAGTTTTAGGCAAAACGTCTAATTTAAATTATATATACGTAACATAAAGCTACCACCTACTCTAGTTAATCTATGAATGAATGAATGAAAACTATTGTTCATCATAACTTTAACCTAGACATTTAATATAAATACATTTCCATTAGAACAACAGGCGGCCTTATCGCTTATAGCGATCTCTTTCAGGTAACCCGGTGTCTAAGGAGACGTTACAAAAAATTTAAATAATATTTGGTGGTTTAACTCAAAAAACTAATTCAATCGTAATAAAAATTCTAAATAAACTACTATAAATATACATAATTAAATAAATTATAATAATATAAATTACATATACTATAATATATAATCTATATATATATATATATATAAAGAAAAATCCTAATTTATCTACCATGATAAACGTCATATTTAATATTCAAATAAAAAAAAATTTAGAGCCAAAGACTCTCTTCACTACAGACTACAGTACAGAAAATAAAACATGATTCACATTTATGTATTTTTCAAGTCGGCTAAAGTAAGATTTAACGTAAAATAATTAAGTCCAAGCATTGATTAAACAAGTCCAACTAACAGAGCTACTTAATTAATGAAACTGTAGTATTAAAGAGTAAAACACAAATGAAAACTTTTCCATTCCATCAGCGGGTACGATACAAGCAAGGGACCTGGTGGTGTACATTATTTCAACATTAGCGAAGTTGCGGACATCCGTCCACCCCAACTTTACTACACGAGGGCCCGCCTGAATAAATGTCGCAACAAAATTTGCAAAATGCTAATTTTAACCCGTCCTAACGACGAATGAGGTAATTTTGATACTAAATAGACACACATACATAATAATAGCAGCCTATGAACGTCCCTTTGCTGGGAATGGGCTTCCTTATTTCAGGGATACGGATACTGTACCTGCCTTGTTGTCTAAGTACCTAGTAAATTACGTTGGTAGTCTTAAACAACTTACATATGCTTATGATGATGATGAAGAGATCGCTATGAGCGCTAAGGCCGTCCATTGTTCTAATGAAAATAAAAACTTCGTTTAAAAAAACCGACTTTAAAAACTAAAAAACTAAAATGTATAAAATAACTTATTTCTAAAGCTATTATTATTAATATATATTATCTAAAACATCTTAAAGTCGGTGCTTAGTAATTTTCAAAATATAGTAATTTTTATGTTTTGCTTTAGATAATATATATTAATAATAATAGCTTTAGAAATAAGTTATTTTATACATTTTAGTTTTTTAGTTTTTGAAGTCGGTTTTTTTAAACGAAGTTTTTATTTTTTACTTTTTAGTGTCTAGCTATGTATGGGTGGACGTACGAATGGTGCCACGCTTCTTAAAAAATATAGGTCCCACGAACCGGAAACAAAAAAATGTTCGTAAAATGAAAACTACTTGGCCAAACTATGTCAAATTTTTAGGGGACCACATGGCAGCTATTCCGCGTCAAACAAAAAAGAATCACGTAAATCGAATCATAAATCTCAGAGTAATCGGTGTACATATGGAACGGAGTGAAAATTATTTTCATGAAAAATTTTCATAAAATGAAAACTACTGGGCCAAACTATGTCAAATTTTTAGGGGACTACATGGCAGCTATTCCGCGTCAAACAAAAAAGAATCACGTAAATCGCATCATAAATCTCAGAGTAATCGGTGTACATATGGAACGGAGTGAAAATTATTTTCATGAAAAATTTTCATAAAATGAATACTACTGGGCCAAACTATGTAAATTTTTTAGGGGACTAATTGGAAGCTATTCCGCGTCGAACAAAAAAGAATCACGTAAATCGGATCATAAATCACGGAGTAATCGGCGAACATACATAAAAAAGAAAGCAAAAAAAAAACAAAGATCCCGGCGAATTGAGAACCTCCTCCTTTTTTCAAAGTCGGTTAAAAATGTATTATATTAAATGTCTAAGTTTAAGTTATGATGAACAATTAAAAGTTTTCATTCACTCATTCATAGATTAACTAGAGTGGGTACATACAGCTACTATGTTACGTATAAATAATTTGAATTAGACGTTTTATCTAAAACTTTACGGTTGTAGAATTATTTTATTATTATTATTTTCTCCGTGCAGTTTGGGTCATAAATAATCGGTGCAGTGAAGCGAGTATTTCGCTCTCTCTTCGACTCACGGGCCTTATTGGCAGGCATAGTGATACGCATTATTGTTGTCGATAAGCGTTATCGATAGAGTATTTAGTTTTGTCATTTTGTGGGTTAGTGATATAAATGAAAGAAAAAAATAGACAAAACAACGTAATTTATTAAAATAAGAATAATAATGATTTAAAATAAATTATTAATTCGGTATCTATGTATTAAAAAACTATAAGTAAAAAAGGTTTGGATTTTAGCAAGTTACATTAAAAATAAATATAAATACTTATATCTAACTTTAAAATTAACAGCAAAAAAGTTAATAATGATTTTTATAAGAATGATAATCTTTCTTTGATAAGAATGAGTTTTTATCGTTAATGGCGTTGCGCCCGCGCAACATGCTCACCGCCCTAGCCGGGCTGAGGCCGAGTTTGATTTATGACTCAAACTGCACGGAGAAAATAATTCTACTATAGTTACTTACAATACCAAAGAAACTAAGTCCATATAGACTACACAACTGCGCAGAGAAACATAGAGGCGGGTTGCAGCCAACCTGATTTGAAGTAATACATTGAAAGAGATGTTGTTTATGAAAGAAATAAAGAAAAATATTTTATTTTAGACAAAAACTAAGTTAATATAAAGAGAAATAAAAAGACAATACAAACAAAATAAGTTCTATATTCTCCCAGTCTCATTGGGTATTCACTAATTGTAAATTCTAAGTTTATGGTGAACAATAAAAAGTTTTCATTCATAATTAATTCATGTTGTAATTGTAACAATATTTACATTAGGCCATATGCAAATTAAAACTCAAAGGTTTTTATTAAAAAAACCGACTTCAAAAACTAAAAAACTAAAATGTATAAAATAATTTATACATTTTAGTTAGTATTTCTAAAGCTATTATTATTAATATATATTATCTAAAACATCTTAAAGTCGGTGCTTAGTAATTTTCAAAATATAGTAATTTTTATGTTTTACTTTGCACCAACTTCAAGATGTTTTAGATAATATATATTAATAATAATAGCTTTAGAAATACGTTATTGGAACGTAGTTCCTTATCGCGCGGTACGAATGGGGGCTAGACGGAAAAAATTCTTACGAAAATTTGTCGACACTTTTTGAACTTGCCAAGATAAAATGCAGTTTATGCCCACGCAGTTAGAGTTTAATTTGGAGTACATTATTTTTAAATGTCATGGGTTGCTGACGTACAGATAGCATTTGCGGACATATAGAGTCTTAATATCATTAAAATAAGGAGCAATATCGCGAATCTGGTTTAAAGTTAAATTTGTTTCAAGAGTCGAATTGCAGGATGTGATTCGATTTTTAAATTGTTTCTTATATTGAAGTAAATAGGATTCAAACTTACTCATTTACTATTACACTTCGCATTGAACAGTGTGGTGTCGCGACGATTATTTTTGTTGAGTGTATACAGGTTTTTTGTAAATAATCGAAAGGAACTTCGTTCCATCCGGGTGTCCCTTGACACCTCTCAAATTTTTTTATACATTTTAGTTTTTTAGTTTTTGAAGTCGGTTTTTTTAAACGAAGTTTTTAAATTTTATTTGTTACTTTTTAGTGTCTAGCTATGTATGGGTGGACTTACGAATGGTGCCACGCTTCTTAAAAAATATAGGTCCCAAGAACCGGGAACAAAAAAATGTTCGTAAAATGAAAACTACTGGGTAAACTATGTCAAATTTTTAGGGGACCACATGGCAGCTATTCCGCGTCGAACAAAAAAAGAATCACGTAAATCGGATCATGAATCACGGAGTAATCGGCGAACATATGGAACGGAGTGAAAAATATTTCCATGAAAAATGTTCATAAAATGAAAACTACTGGGCCAAACTATGTAAAATTTTTAGGGGACCAATTGGAAGCTATTCCGCGTCGAACAAAAAAGAATCACGTAAATCGGATCATAAATCACGGAGTAATCGGCGAACATACATAAAAAAAAGCAAAAAAAAAAAAAAAAGATCCCGACGAATTGAGAACCTCCTCCTTTTTTCGAAGTCGGTTAAAAACTAAGTTTCAATGATGTATATATAGGTATAACACTTAACATCTTTCTCTTCCGTGATCAAGGCTACTAGCAGCCCAAACGTCGAAATAAACATATAATAAAAAGCCGCGCCTAAAACCGTTAAAACGTAGTTTAAATCATTTAACAACTACTAATTATGTTTATCTTCTTCTTATATACAAAAATGAATGTTTGTCTGTTTGTCCTTTATAGAATTGTAAACTATACATTTGATCATGTGATGATCTTTAGCAAAGTTGTTGTGCATGAGCCAAAGAACGTTTCTGTGTTGGTTTACAATTGGACCCGGCAGGTGACGCTGCTGTCGGCATATCCACTGAAGCTTTTCCGGGCAAGACGACGTCTGCCAGAACAGCTACTATACCACTAAAAATTGAAATATTAAAATGTTGGTAAACTTAAGATAATGTATATGCTATTTATGCGACATAGCAAGAGTTTGTTATGTAACTAGTTTTTGGAAAACCGACGACTTTCTCTTTGCTTAGGGAAGGGTCCTATGCTATTATATCGCAGAGTTTAAAATATGTGTAATATAGAATATACAGCGACCACAAACCAAACACGCGTACTGATAGCGGTTTGAAAATGAATATATGAAATCTTTTGACGTGGTACTGCAAAGAGATTACGTTTGAATATACCACATTACGCGTATAGATTTTAACTTGGCTGAACTTCTCTATTTTTACTATGGTTAGGTTGAACAGTTTTGAAAAGGGGTTTATTGTGGACGGCCTTGTTTGAATAGACTATAATTACCAATACTTGTTTGTTAAGTAATTGTTTATTATTAGTCAAGGATTTTACTAACAAGCTAACGAGTTAGTGGACTATTTGTAAGAATCGTAAAGTGTATAATTGCAGCTTTCCATAGAAGACAACACGTTTAGTTAAGCTGTTTCCGTTCGACTTATTCGAAAGAGGGGAAAGTAATCTTCTATAATGCTCCATTTTAATTTCCAACCGTAAATAATAATTTGGTCAATTTTCCACAATTTCGGTTGCGTGCCCAAAGTTTATATTACAATTTTATTGTTATTTAGGCGTGTTTATTCCTTGTTTCAGATTACATCGGAAGTTTTAAAGGAGCCGGGCGCTAATGTGAGTTTCCGAATTTACTTTTGTTTATTATACGAAAATGTAATTGAACGCCTCCTCTTGCCGAGAGACGGGTAAGGAGAGTATGCCTATAAGATAAATAAGAAAGTTTGGTGTCCAGCGCACCTTACTCTGACGCAGTAATAAAATTCCCGAGCAGATAGGCTCACGTAATGCCAAATGAAACTAGCGAGTTGCAGAACTTTTCTGAGAGGGAAATTTTAGTCAACGGCAAGGTAGCCCAAAACTATGGGCGTTAAGAAACTTTTATGAGCGGCCGAGCCATTTAACCGCGAGTCAAGAACTAATCCCAGTAGCGGAGAGTCGGCTGTGGGCCGAGGGTCGTGCGTCCGGCGGCCGCCGCGCGCCTCTCAACAACACACCTGAGACTAAGCATTTTTATTTCTGTTTCACATTTCCACCTAATTTCAGCCCGTGAGGCTGCAAGGTGGGTTGAACTTTGTCGGGCGTCATAAATTTATTTAACGGCCCGAAGGCAATAAGAGGCGGAGTGTAAAAAGAAAAATACGATACCAACGTGCCTAGCCGTTATTGCAATTAAACAGAGGAAGTAAATCTTTCAATACGAGCGGCGAGCGTTCTCCTCCCGTTTCCTGCTTTAATTTATCGCTTTGTTTTAGTCAGTGGCGCGTCCCATTGACGGATTGCGATGTGTTTGATTAAAAACGCAACTTGATCTTTGCCACCCCTTCTGTTTCGAACGAGGAATACTAATCTGGCTACACAGAGCGCCAGTCTGAGTCAGTCCAAATGCTCTCTTGAAGTGCCTACCACTGTATCATTTTACTTATGTTCCATTACCATAAAGGACTTGGACATCGTAGTCCATTGGGTTGATTTTAACCGGCTTTAAAAAGGAGGAGGTTCTCAATTCGTTTGTATGTTTTTTTTTTATTGTTCGTTACTCGATATCTCCGTCAAATGTAAACTGATTATATTTTTTTTCTTTACACATAACTGTACATTCCTGAGGTAGTCCAATGGTCACTAGGTCAGGTCTGATGATTGGATCAGATCCCAGGAAAATTGAGAGCAACCTTTAATAAAGAAAACAACACAAAACAAGGAAAACCCCGTCCACCTAAATTCTTGGAAGAATGCTAGTATACGTGTGTAGGTTACATTTTCTATATAATATATAATATAATATCAGCCCATAAATGTCCCACTGCTGGGCTCGGGCCTCCCATTATAGGGAGAACGGACAGTATACCCGCCACGCTTGTCCAAGGCGGCTTGGCAGGTTTGACACATCGGTTATCTCGATGTGCAGGTTGCATCACGATGTTTTCCTTCACCGTTGTTAGCACGTGGTAATTACAACAATATGCACATTAGATCAGAAAACTGACTAAGAGGTACATGCGTTCCGGCCAGGATCGAACCCGCGACCTTTGAGTTTAGGACGCGTGCGCTAGCCATTACGCTACTACGACTTACGCGTCGACATTTTCTACATTCGCTTAATTTTTTATATACATGTTATGAGATTTCTCCGTCAATTGTAAACCGATTTACAGATTGTTTTTTTTTAACTCCCGCAACAGTCCCATAGTCACCAAGTATGGATCTGTTTTGTGGATCGCAAGGAAATCGAGAACAACGATTGTTGAAGAACATATACACCGAAGAGAGCGATGGCTAATTTGTATATTCGTGCCAGTTGCACAATTTCCACAGGTGCTTAATATATTATTTCTAAAGCTATTGAAGTATTTGCAAGTATTGAAGTATTGCTGACTTCACACTAAAAACAAAAAATATTTAACCGACTTTTTCTACAACATCTTGAAGTCGGTGTCAAGGAAACATAAAAATTACTATATTTTATAAAGTTACCAAATTTTCACCGTATCGACCGCAGCAGTATTTGTTTCATAAATCAACATAGCTGTAGTTGGGAAAGACTAGATGGCACAATTGTGTTAAAATAACCCGAGCGTGATATTAAGTGTATATAAAAAAAAAGGATTAGCTAGATTAGACTGCCGATGAAACTAGAATCGCCTTAGGTAGAAAATAAATTAAATTCAAAACGAATGAGGGCACATCTATCCATAAAGTACGAGATTATGACTATAGAAAAAACATATAAAAATTGTTAAGTCAATGTCAATATAATCAAAATAGATATTGTCATTTTAGAGAATAGAAGAAGAATAATAAGGAATTACAATCAAGTAAAAAACGTGACTCGTAACACGCGCTTCAATCACAGGTGACGCCATCAGTACGTGTTCGTTTTTATAAAAAATCTATATTAAAGCTTTCAATCAAGTTCTTATTATTTATAACATATTTTGTGAACGTAGGTTTAGCTTACAGTACTAGACAATAAAAATGATTATGTCTCGCCTAGTGATGCTAATGGAGTGGTTCCATTCAAGTGAGTAACCAACAACGACGCATCACATACCATAAAGAAACCAAAAGAGTGGTAAACTGCTGCCTGGTTTTTTTTTTATTGCCTGACGCAGGCAAACAAACCCGATGGGAAGTAATTACCGTCGCCTATGGGCGACCACCAGGAGTGTCGCTAACGCGTTGCCGACCACTAGGTAATTTTATGACGCCTTTCTTAAAAAACCTTATGTCATAGCGCAAAGGGAAAACCGTGGCGGGAAGTTCCCTCTAGATCATTGTTATACACGAAATAAATGTTCTAGAGAACCGTTGCGTAGTTGAGCGTGAGAGCTCAAGGAAATGGGAGTGAACATCGCGTCGCTGGCAAGCAGTGCGGTTGCATAAGTGAGGCATTGGCACCAGATTAAACCATTCCTTAGAACATCAATCATCATAAAACACAGAGGGACGCAGTCTCTCCGAAGGCTAAGCGAATCTAGACCACCTAGTAATATGGGATCGTCGAAGATACAAACGGCGCAACGCTGGATGGAGTCAAGGGGATTAATCTGATAAGCGGATACACTGGCCTATTAATATGAGCAGTAATCAATATGCGGTCTGAATTGCGCTTTGCAGAACGCTAATCGTTGCCACGGGGTGGAGTACTGCCTCGAACGGTTTTGCACACCAAATTTTTTGAAGGCAAGTTTAGCCGCCTTCCAGACGACCCACTGCACGTCGTTTGTTATTTCGATGCCAAGGATTCCGATACTATTGGAGATAGTAAGAGATGACCCTTGGAACTGTGGCGCAGGGACAAATGGAGTCGTTTTGGCAGAAAATGCGCAGACCTGTGTCTTCATGGGGTTAATCTGGACATTTTTAATTAATTTAAGGATTAATTCATTTTATGCTTGTGTTTTTACTAAAGTCACGGTACATTTTCAAAATAAATGACTTTAATATCATAAGGAGTTTATAAAACGCTTTCATCATACCACCCACATCTCTGTTTTAATCCAAACTTAACAAGGTTTTCCAAGTACGATTAATTTCGTGTCGATATTTCTCAATTTTCTCCAAGAAGTTCCGTGAAAAAGTATTAGATTGGCACACACCGTACAGCTCAATTGGCCGACACGCGTATTTAATTTGTCCTGTGTTGATTTATTCCAGTTCGATTACTCCATTTCTCTTTGATGCAGACGTTCCGTAAACGATTTTCGCCTTTTTATCCATTGCGAAATTCCAACTGCCAACTCGTATTAAACGTGCCTCAAAATTTTCTTTGACAAACTTACTTCTAAAATCTTTTTCGAATTCTCAACTTAGCTTTTCGATGGTAAAAAGTTAGGGAATTGAAAGAGCTTGTGTACGTAGAGGAGGTATCTAATAGGACTAATATTGTAGTAGTCCCTACATTCAGGTCGCTGTTGTTTTATTATAAAAACGCCAATTTTTTTGTAATGCAAAGCTGGCAAACTGCCCGATGGCCCAGGTCATGGGAAGTGGTTACCACCACCTATAGACGTTCGCAACATCATGGGCGAAGCCAACGCGCTGCCAGCCTTCATGATGATTTTTTAAAAGTAAAACTTATTTAGATTAGTTGGGATTTGAAACTTGATTAAACGAAAAAGAGACATTAAAAAGTGATAAACATATAAATCTAAAGGAATAAGCCTGCGAGAGAATGAGATACCAGTTTTAAATAGTGGAGCACAGATTAGAGAGTAAGTAAGACCGATGATGAAACATAGGTCCAATTTCGACCGAAATAAAATGAAATGTAATAAAATGTAATAAATGAAAATTTGAAAGTGATACTTAAGACATTTATTTTGAATTATAATATTATACTTTGACGGATGTAGGTTAAAGGAAATATATTTATATTAATAAAACTTAAAGAAGAATTATCTGTGAGTATATTCTCTGAAGTTTCACTTTTACTGCGTGTGAACTGCACACACATTTTTTTAACTTTCGTATCTTATGAAAATGTAAGTTTTTATGCGGTTCGTCTAGTTTCCCATACATGTTTTTACAGATAACCTAGCTCTGATATTAGAGTTATCTTTAGAAATCTTAATGTAAATAGAAAAATAGGTATATGGTATAATGTCTTTTCTGACGATCTCTGTGGTTGAGTGGACTAAGCCTTTGCTAGCTTAGCCCTCTGAAACGTAGAAACTCCAGGTTCGATTCCTGGCATGGTGAGTTTAATATGTTCTAAGGGTCAGGAATCTGCCACAGATTGGTCCATTCTATATTACCCATAATACAAGCGTACCTAGTTTGTGGTACAGAATAAATATATGGGTTTGTCTGCAGATTATTAAAAAAAAACCTATTATCAACAGCAAAGCATCAAAAGGTATTCATTTAAATCACGAAAATAATGTTTGTTTAATTACGTCTTAATTTGTACTTTTACCATCATGATAACCAGATTACCAACGTATAACTCCTTAGCTAGTTAGGAAGCCAATCAATCATGCAATGCATTTATATAACGCAAGCAACACCAGTCAATTAGATATGGACCGGCCTTAACGTAAGAAATACGTTTTTTCTAAACAAATCACAAAAGCCCTTACCACAAGCAATAAAATGTTTGCAGAATTGCACACTTAGTTTTTATACGTTACCTCCTCTAGTAACAGGCAAGGGTGGCTAAAACGAGCAATTTCTGCGGTAATACGAAAATGAAGGGACGAATGTTAAATTCAAATTGCTTAATGGTTCGGAAGCAGGCATTTCATTTTCCATTCGAATTATTGCGTAATTTACAACTGTGTGCGTAAACGACGTGAGCCCGTCCCTTTTATTTTAAGTAAAAATTGTTTTTTTTTTAAATCGATTACGCTTAATTCATAAAGAAATATTGAAATACTAGGATTTGACCGCGACTTCTTCCACGCTTGATTTGAAATTCCCGTGGGATTACCGGAACACAAAAAATCGCAGCATTTAAAAAAGGAAAATCCGGGAAAATTCCCGCAGGATCCCCAGGACAAAAAGTAGCACACAGCTTAAGTTTAAGAGTTAGCTGTCGATCAGCAAAAACCACATCGAAATTTGCCCAGTAGCTTTTACGTGAATCCCGAACAAACAGATAAAAAAATAAAAAAAAACTTATTGTGCAATTGCATCGTGTTCTACGTCGTTTATATAGTCTACTCCAGTTGTGTTTTTTATAATAGCTTTATTATTCAGACACGGCAAGTTTAGAATTTTATAATGTTACTAGCTGCTGCCTGCGATTTCATCCGCGTGAAATAGTTAAATAAATAGTTTGGTCTTAGCGTGATTATAGCCTACCGCGATAAATGGGCTATCTAACACTGAAAGAGTTTTTCAAATCAGATCAGTAGTTCCTGAGATTAGCGCGTTCAAGCAAACAAACTCTTCAGCTTTATATATTAGTTTATTTATTAGATAAGATTTCAATAAAAGGGGTTGAACGTTTATTGAACACTACTAATGTTTCGTTTGCTATGTAGTGTTCAACTGTAGTTAGTTATAACATCGCAATATACAGTCTTTGTCAGGTGAAACACCTGACAAAGACTATATATATATATATTATATGCTAAACTTAAGAAAGCTCATTATTATCTTCAAATTCAAATCATTAGACGAAGTAGAGTCGTACTGGAATCACTATCGTAATGTCATCTCTTAAGGCCGGCTTGATACCACTCTCTCACAGAATACCGGCGTGAAACGGTTAGCCTTGAGATAATCCGCAAAAGTCCGCTACTTCCATATCAATTATTTCATGCCTATCTATTCCATGTCCCTTTCGTCCTGTCTGATAGCCCCATCCCCGAATCCCATAATATCTATTTCTTCTTAAAGACTGGCAACGCCCAGTAAATGTCTTTAGGAGACGGTAACTACTTTGCAGTACAGGCGCCATCTGCCTGTTTCCCAACTTTGCAATAAAAAAATAATAGGAAAGGAAAGAAGGCCATTGAAGTCAAAATAATGAAAATAATAACAAACGGTACACGTATCAAAACATAGTAATTAAAGTTGCGGTTAATAAATACTATTTCAATTAGGCCGTTGGTCCGGCGCGACAAAAGTGCGGACAACACAAAAAGCGTTCAAATATTCATAGGCCACCGTATCGATTGCCCGTACCCTGTGCTGGGAAGGTACGTCATAAATACACCCCACAGAAAGATCGTATCGTATACCACACCCGTATTATTGTGAGCCATGTTGAAAATATGAACGCATATCTGACCTTAGAGCAAACTATCAATTTCAAGTCAGAGTGAACAAATCATTTATTTGCGATACCTCACAGTAATAACAATAACAGAATTGTTCAGCTACATGTAAGGCAGCTCCGTCTTATACTTAGTTTTCGCTACATCATTGTATAGTAGCTGTTCAGATGTACAATTCCAAAACCTAGCAAGTTATAGTTAAAACTGTTTTTAAATATATAACTTATAAGTTTTTGTTATTTATTAAGCTTATTGGCAATATAATATTTTGATACAATTTTCACATGATTTTACCAGCACCAAGAACCAAATAAAGAAGTAGAATATTTCAAGTTGCACAGCTGTATATACCTTAACCTTATATACCTTAAACACATAAGACCTGGCAAACAAATATTAACTCCAATATTGCCTCATGATTCCTATGAATATGATTCTGTATACTTAGATGTTAATTCACTTAGCTTATACTAGCTTCTGCCCGCGACTTCGTTCGCGTGGAATAATTAAAAAAAAGTAAGTTAAAAATATCCCGCGGTTTTGAAACATTCTTCATTGGTGCTCCGCTCCTATTGCTCTTAGCGTGATGGTTTATAACCTTCCTCGATAAATGGGCTATCTAATACTGAAAAAAAATCAAATTAGACCAGTAGTTCCTGAGATTAGCGCGTTCAAACAAACAAACAAAGAAATAAACTTATCAGCTTTATATATTAATATATATAAGATAAAATTCTCTCACCGACACCACACCCTGTCAAAATCTCCGCTTCTATTATGTTACGTTGCATAGAAATTACATTCAGTCTGTTATAAGCTGTTAAGTAATTAAAGATTTTTTTTAACTATCCCACGGGAACTCTTTAATTTTTCGGGATCAAAAGTATCCTATATGTTGACCAGGGATATAAGCTATCACCATACTAAATTTCATGTAAATCGGTCCAGCCGTTTCGGAGATTAGCCGGTACAAACAGACAGACAAACAGAGAAACAAAAATTTGAAAAAAATCTAAATTAGTTCTATTTCACTTCTTACATCCCCCTGACTCGGTTTTTACCATTTTTTTCATTGTACAGAAATTTGACCTCTACAATTTTATTATATGTATAGATGTATGTATGGCGTATAACCTAAAATAAAAACTGTGCAACCCCTACCAGACCATTGAATAATACAAATGATTTCAGTTGAAATTACAAGTACTAATAAGGAATCTTCTTCATTAGTACCTACTCGTTAATACTTTTAAGCACCGAATTCGAACTCTGCAAATAACCACATAAATTATTACACCAATATGAAATTCCAAACACAAACTTAAAAACTTCGGAACTACCGAAGGTTCTTAATATAATTACCTAAAAGTAGAGAAATATTTAATATCTTACAGCCTGTACTTGTTACTTTCAAATAAATTTTCTTGGAAGAAACCTTTCTGTATTTGATTATTTATACGGCAGATAAATTTTGAAATATATCATAGCTAGTTAAAATAAACCCCTCTGTGTTTTTATTGTTTGTCCGTTTCAGTTCTTATCTAAATCAAAGTTAATTTGGTGTCATTATAGTAATGCAAGTCCAATTTTATACAATTAGATGAAGAATAATTTGTTTTTGATACGGTTTAATGTTATTCGAGTTTGTTATGAAAGTTGTAATTAAAATAAATTAATCCTACTTTGTATCTTTATTAACTGATTGACAATTAATTTATAATTTTTTTACCTTCCAAAGAGGCGTCCAAAAACGATAGTTAAAATTTGAAATTAAAGCAATAACATAAATTATAATTCAAAGTTCTATTTTTAGGTTTCTGTAGTCATTTTAGCAAAAATGGTGGTATACTTATACAAACGTACTCAGGCCGCCCGCCCATCTACCCGTTAGTCCGTCCGTCCTTCGGTTCATCCGGTTGTTCGTCTATCTACCACTACTACAGCTATGTTTTTCAGAAAGTACAGGGTCAAAATGGATAATGGCAGAAAATTTAAATGTCGCTATATGAATCGTACAGGGAAACCGCGATAACAAAAAAATATGGGTATAAAAACGTACGATAAACTTAATTAGAACTGACATACATATATAAGAATTGTTATTTCCACTTCCAACGTATTTTTACTTGAGCAATAAAACCATAAAGTACATTTAATTCTGAGTAGTTTAGCACTATCTTTGAGCACTATAAAATAAACGAACTTTTGAAAATCGTCTTTAATTCATCCACTTTATTATGTGTCTGTACGAAATTTCTACACAGACAGGCTAATTAAAATCACAAGGGAACCTTATATTTTAAGTATTATTTCAAGACAAATTTTAGAGTGCTAACGATTCCCTAGACAATACATCTTGTATAACAAGCAGTATTCTCTTCAAATGTTTAAGTATATATGAATAAAGGTTTCTACAACCCCGTCACATTTCTTCAAATTTTTAAGATTCAATAATTTTTTGGGTTTCATAGCCTTTTTTATTTATTTTTTTACTGTGGGAATTTAGCAGACAGGCAGACGACCCACTTGATGGAAAGCGGTTACCATCGCCTATGGACATTTGCAACACCAAAGTGCTACAAATGCACTACTGCTCTCTTAAGGGAGACTGGAACCTGGTCAGTAATGCCGGAATACAACTCAAGGTTGTTATGGCGACATAATTGAGACCAGGGGTGGTAGCCAATTAGTCGGGAAAATACCCTACCACCTGGCTGTGGGTTGTTTTGTGACCTCTTACGACAGAAAATTGTATTCCTTCTCCGTTCCTGCACGGATTACAGATTTTATCATCACCACGCTTATAAACAAGCCTGTATGTTACAGGCATTTTTCTCATACATTACAGGTTTTTTTCAGTAAAGACTTCATCCGACCGTTATAGTACCGGAATTTGAATTTTCTTTATATTCTAATCTATTTGGGTTTTTAAAGGGGTTTTTATATTATACTGTTTTACTTTACGTTCTATATCAATACTATTTTTTATATACTACTTTATATCTTCTCTTATTAACATAGACTTCACACCCTGGTGTTTCGTGCATACGCTCGGATGTGGAGGTTCTCTGCATCCACTCTTAACATATATGATACAGATAAATATATAATATAAACTTTTCTTACGTTTTGAAAATCTCTACGGCCTAGAACGCACTAGCGGTTGGCCGCGATGCGGCGTGCCGTTGCGGCAGGCCGTAGTATATACGGTCTGCCACAACGGCACGCCGTATTCCGGATAACCGTATCGTCTTTTTATCCGCTAGATATTGCTAGTAGCATCATTTTCGCGACTGAAGACTATATTTATAGTATTCAATGTACTCTTTGGCGACGATTGAGGCGTTTCGGCTAACCGCGCCGTGCGTGGATGGGATGCGGCGCCCAGCATCATTCAACCGGTGTGGCTAGCCGCAGCCCCAGAACAACCGGAGCGGTTGACGGCTGGCCGCGAATCAGTGCGCTGTTATCATGCGGTTTCACGTAAAAATTGATGTGCGGCCTGCCGCAACGGCACGCCTCATCGCGGCCAGCCGCTGGTGCGTTCTAGGCCTACAAGTTAGTATAAAGAATACTTTGACGTCCAAAATAAGCCATAAACACTTTCAGTGGTAAACTATTTCATATCATACTATTTTTATTAAATAATGAAACGTTAAACAAAATATGGGCCGATTAGGCCGCTACCGCACAGCACCAGAGTTCAGGTTGGGCCTATATTCAACCTCAAACGTACCAGCTGAAGATTAGTTTGTTATCATTAAAATAGTTCCCATAGTGAGTGTGGTAATGAATAAAATTAGGCAGGAAGGTGTATGTAGCATTGTGTCAGCCCTGAGTATAAGTCAGCCATAAACAAGCGAAAACGAACGCAAAATCAATAAGTAAAACTTACATTCAAAGAAGCGAACATGCTTTATGTGTAGTGCGAATATCGGATGGATGATAAAAAAGTGAAAGCAGCCAAATACATAATATAAACATAACTACTAAGAAAAAAAAACGTTTTGATTAAAAATTTATGTAGATTATATCTCATATGAGAATATTAGCTAAAAGCATGAAGGGTACGCCGGAAGATGTTTTAGGCTCGCGTCCCAGAAGTGAGTCCCATAGGTGTGTCACTTTTCATACATGCGTATGTTTACGATTTTAGTATAAAACACAGCACATAATAAAGCCTAGTGTACTGGACTGCAAAACTCAAAACTAACCCATTAGCAGTTTCATAAACACGAATCATTGGACGCGCTGTAAGCCAGTAGCTGTTGTATTTACGTATCTTACTTACTGATTTAATCTTCTTCTTTCTTATATATAAAAATGAATGTTTGTTTGTATGTCCTTCATAGAATCGTAAACTATGCATTTGATCATGTGATAATCTTCAGCAAAGTTGTTGTACATGAGCCAAAGAAGGTTTCTGTGTTGGTTTACAATTGGACCCGGTAGGTGGCGCTGCTGTCGGCATATCGGTTGAAGCTTTGCCGGGCAGGCCGATGTCTGCCGGGACAGCTAGTATTTGTTATAAATTAATAGAATTTTTTAACCGACTTCGAAAAAAGGAGGAGGTTCTCAATTCGTCGGGATCTTTTTTTTTGTTGCTTTTTTTATGTATGTTCGCCGATTACTCCGTCATTTATGATCCGGTTTACGTGATTCTTTTTTTGTTCGACGCGGAATAGCTTCCAATTGTTCCCTTAAAAATTTTACATAGTTTGGCCCAGTAGTTTTCATTTTATGAACATTTTTCATGGAAATAATTTTCACTCCGTTCCATATGTACACCGATTACTCTGAGATTTATGATTCGATTTACGTGATTCTTTTTTGTTCGACGCGGAATAGCTGCCATGTGATCCCCTAAAAAATTGACATAGTTTGGCCAAGTAGTTTTCATTTTACGAAAATTTTTTTGTTCCCGGTTCTTGGGACCTATATTTTTTAAGAAGCGCGGCACCATTCGTAGGTCCACCCATACATAGCTAGAAACTAAAAAGTAACAAATAAAAAATAAAAACTTCGTTTAAAAAAACCGACTTCAAAAACTAAAAAACTAAAATGTATATAATAACTTATTTCTAAAGCTATTATTATATTATCTAAAACATCTTGAAGTCGGTGCAAAGTAAAACATAAAAATTACTATATTTTGAAAATTACTAAGCACCGACTTTAAGATGTTTTAGATAATATATATTAATAACAATAGCTTTAGAAATAAGTTATTTTATACATTTTAGTTTTTTAGTTTTTTGTTATTGGAACGTAGTTCCTTATCGCGCGGTACGAATGGGGGCTAGACGGAAAAAATTCTTACGAAAATATGTCGACACTTTTTGAACTTGCCAAGATAAAATGCAGTTTATGCCCACGCATTTAGAGTTTAATTTGGAGTACATTATTTTTAAATGTAATGGGTTGCTAACGTACAGATAGCATTTGCGGACATATAGAGTCTTAACATCATTAAAATAAGGAGCAATATCGCGAATCTGGTTTAAAGTTAAATTTGTTTCAAGAGTCGAATTGCAGGATGTGATTCGATTTTTAAATTGTTTCTTATATTGAAGTAAATAGGATTCAAACTTACTCATTTACTATTACACTTCGCATTGAACAGTGTGGTGTCGCGACGATTATTTTTGTTGAGTGTATACAGGTTTTTTGTAAATAATCGAAAGGAACTTCGTTCCATCCGGGTGTCCCTTGACACCTCTCAAGTTTTTTATTATTATACATAAAAGAACTTAGAGCTAAATTGTATTACAATTGTAAAATTATTTGTTGATGGATCTTCTTAACCTGTATATGTGATCGTAGCTACGTTAATTTTAAGGTGAAATAAAGTTTTATGAATTTATAATGGTTTTGACGGCCTCTATGGTTGAGTTGGCTTAGCCTTTGCTGGTCAATCTCACTGCAACGCAAAGGCCCCGGGTTCAATTCTTGGTATGGTAAATTTCCACTCCATCTTGAACAAGCGTGGCAGATATACAGTCCACTCCTCTAAAAATAGATAGTCCCAAGCCCACCAGTGAGATATTTATCTGTTGATTTTATTGTTTGTTTTCCTGTAAAGTTTTTTAAAAAGTGGATTGCATATTCGTTAACATTTAACCTATAACTTATGTTATTTGTCTTTATACTTCTCTGAATGTTGAGTCCATTTCAATAAATTAATCTATCTATCTTTTTCTATATAATAAAAAGGGAAGTTTTGTAATTTTGTCTGTACGAAGTAGTTTCTTCAACTACTGATCCGATTCTGCCCTGATCTGTCACCAGTAAAAAAGCTACATTATTACTGAGTGACATAGGCTCTATTTAATTTTTATTAGTAATATTTAAAAAAATAATGACGCCCAGCAACGTGGGCACGAGTGAGCTCCTAATAATATAATTTAGACCTGATTAACTGAGAATTGCGTATTTCGTTCAGGTTCATTTGCTATTCATATAACTCAATTATATATAATTACAATAGGTTAATGCTTTGTTGTATATGGCTATACTCAAAGACATCTGAGTAATCGCCACAAGAGACCAGCGCATAATCTACCCGTATATCAGCCGGTAATAGCTTGGCACTGCGTAATTGAGTCGGACCAATCTGATATCGACGTAACATTATAGTGATTTACGCATTTATAATACTATCGTGGACGTACGTTGATTGCTTCTCCTTATCGCAACTGAAATACATTATTGACCTGAATATGTTTTGATGTTGAAGTGATTGTAAATACATAGGTAATGTTTTTAGGCTAAAGTTTAACAATGATGCACTGTTTCTTTGAGGTAACCTTTTTAAGTATACAGAGTTATTTTAGCAGAGAGAATCCTTACGGTGTAACTTTCACCAGCTTATTAAGGGAAGCAAGAATAAATTAGTTTAATCTAAATGTGGCGTGACACTGACCTGCGATTGTCCCTGTCTACACCCTATAAAAATGCACCCAAGAACAAGTCCCGGTAAGTGTAGGACTATTGTAGGGAATGGGAACAAAGGGTACTATTGGGATGAACTGGTAGTGGAATTACAGATTGGGGACTAGGGAGACTATGGCGTCTGCTCGTAGCAATCTTCAAGGAACGTGGAAAAAATGAGCAGACGGTGACTCGTCACTCATTGCATGGGCCCCTAAAAATGCCAAGATTGGCCAGGGGCAGCATGGGTGTGAGTGGCTAAGGGGAGTCGAGAGGCGTGCTGCAGGTTCGCTGAAGCTACTTCCGACGTTATACCATTTATTACTTCCACACATAGAACTTGACTCTTAGCTCTAGCGATCTTCTAATTATTCTTAGTGTAGGTAAGTAGTAATATTGTGTTAGCTTCCATCCAGCAACATTCTACATTTCTTTTATTAGTAAATATCAGCCTGTGTTTGACGGCTGGTAACTCTATTTTTATTTTAAAAAGAGGGTAGAACAACAATACAATGGAATCGACACTGCGAGTTACATTTTTGGCATTGGTGGTTCGACTTGAAAACCTAAAAGAGCTGTCCTGTTTGAAAACGCGCAATTGGATATAATTACTAATCAATACTACTGTAAAAGGAGATATAATAGAGAATAGTTGACTCAGTTGTGGTAACTAAATTGTGAACTGCTTATTAAAATGTAAGTAAAAGCCATGCTAACTGTTTTGTTACATATTATGTTAAAGGAAATACATGATTATGTTCGTAAATCTTAAATAGTTGCTTTTCTATTGCAAACCCATTAAACTTAGAACTGTGGCCAACAATTGATTTTAATTAATACGGTTTTCTCTGTTCTTGTCTCTCGGTTTTTGTTTACGTTACCTTCTCTTCCAATTTGTTATGTATTTACAGACTACATTTCTAGAAAACAAATTCATATTGAAGACAGAGATAGGACCATAAATAAAAATACCTTTTCGGCCCATTAGAACATTGGAAACGAATTCGCTATTCAGCTAAGTAACTTTAACCCGATGAGAAAAGAGGGAAGGTTAGTTCAAACTACATTGTACTATATGAAAACGCAACACTGCCTTAATGTTGTTACATTTTTGAACTGATGAGTACATTTTCACGTTTCCATTATAATTATGCAAATGACAGCATAGTGTCGCATATGCAAATCCATTTCGAAGCGCAGGTGTTTGTTTATCCATCTGATTTAATAACTGGGCTCATCGCGAATCGAATGAACGGGATTGTGTGCGGAATATCAATGCTCTGTTACGACGCATTAGTGGTATAGACTGCTAGCAAATCGTCCAGAGACGTATTTGGAAGCAAGTTTTCTTATTGCGAAGCTAGCAAGCAAGAAGACGGCCCATCTAATAGACAGTGTTTACAGTCGCCTATAGATGACAGCCAGCGAGGGGATATTCAGCCCCATTTCCTTAAGATACGCTACTAACTACGCAACGGTTCTCTAGAACGATTATTCCGTGCACAACAATGATCTGGAGGGAACTTCCCGCCGCAGTTTTCCCCTGCGCTATGGGGTTCTTCAAGAAGGGCGTTATAAAATTTCTTAGAGGTCAGCAACGCGTTGGTGACACTCCTGGTGTTTCAAAAAAGATGTGTGCAAGACTAGGGGCTACGACAACGCTTTGCCAGTCTTTAGGGTGGAATATAGAGGATGAAATATTTGAGATGAGATAGAGAAATCAGACAGCTGGAATGGGATAGACGGATCAAGACAGGAGGAATTGGACAGAGAGGATAGGATATTAGTTTCAATTAACAATTAACTCAATGCCGTTTCACGCTGATATTCTCTAAGAGCGTGGTATCACACCGATTGAAACGGTCCTAAGGGCTGTAATAATAATAATAAGAAGAAGGCAACGCTCTTAGATAGGGCACGAATTGTGAGGAGGTTCCTGTAGGAGCCCTAACCACCGGTAGTTTGGATCAGGCCCAGACATCGGTTTTTTTTTCATTTGTTTTAATATATGTGTTTTTTATTAAGTTTTTAAGAAAAATGTAAATAATTAGATATAAAATAAATATATGAATAATAATAATCGGCAGACAAACACACACATTGTATAATATCCTTAAGCTAATCAGTTTACACGTGTGACATACAACGGACCACTTTGGGGCCGATCTCAGACAGTTAGACCATAGTAAATAACAGAAAGTTCGTTTCTGAAATTTACCATGCCAGAAATCGAACCCGGAGCCTCTGTGTTCTTACTTCTTCTACTTCTGTAACTATTTTCTTACGTTTCCGCAACTAGTAGACATAATTAAAATTATGTTTTAACCTTTTTAAGCGTAGAATTTAAATTAAATTTTATTTTGAGGTTTCAGCTACTTTTATTGTGATCACGGCTACCGAAAAGTCGAAACGTTCAAATGAAAATCAAACAAAATCCTACCCTGCATTCGCAACTCGCTACATCAAAACTGATAAGGGAAGGGTGAATGCACGAGTGCGTCCAGGTACTTGGGGTTGTGAGGGGTGTAAGTGGGGGTGATGAAGCCTCCACACGGTTCAGGAATACCAACGTGATTAATAGATTCCATGCGGCACGGTAATGATAATGACCCGGTCTGCGAGCATCACATCATTGTAATCAGTGCTGAATGCAACCGCTTAGTTTTTGCATAGTTGGCAAAGGAGCGTACTGCATCAATTGATTTAGGGCCCCTCGATTCATTTTTGATCTGAAATTATTCGTTTGTAATAACCCGGTTCTCTCTATATGTTTTCACTCAGATATTTTGATAAGAACTTAAGAACAGACGAGCGTGCATGACAAGAGCTATGAATGTCAAAGAAGCAAGTGAGGTGTGTAAGAATAAGCCTGTATGGCGCTCTGTTGTTCGTGCCTACCCCGCAAGGGACCTGGCGTGAAGTTATGTATGTATGTATGTATTTTGATACGTATCTTCGCTAGTTCCATTATCGCCAGTGCGGTTGAGTGCGTCCCTGTCGTTGAAAATAAAACAAATCCTATGCACAAAATCATTCCGTATTCGTACGGTTCGGCGCACACTCACGGCTTCGCGTTCTATGTAGATTAAATTTTGACAGTCGACTTATCAAAGATAATGTTGCATTGAAGTGTATCTTGGCAAACGGTGCGAACTAAGTAGCGCAGATTTTGGGTATTACGTATGTATGACAAGGTTGAAGTACCTGATGAAATTAAACATATTTATTTAACGAAACATATTTCTTATACATAAATTGCGATCCTTTGTAAGTCAAACAATTAATTAAGTAATTGTGGGGAACACTTCTACATTTTGGACTATGTAAGAAAACATACAGGACCTGTTGAGTAGTTTTTTGAGATATGGGGTTCGTTTAAACATTTCCTATAACTCCAATGCATAATGATAGAGACCCAACAGTTGATGTTTTTAACCTCACGAAACTCACGTTGTCATAAATCTTGCTAATGGATACTACGTTTTATCGGTTTTGAGCGCGGCATTTTCTTTGATTTTATTTTCGCGCATTTGTTGCGAAGCAGAGATACATTAGATTAGGCTTCCTTTGAGTAAAGGGCGATACACACGGCGAAGATACTATAATATTTTATGTTAAGATAAAATATCGCTCACTATACAGTTTGTATGAACTATAACACTCTTAAGCTATCGAGCGATATGGAAATTTTATGTTAAGATGCCGAGCGATGCAACGATGTCATCTTAAGATGCGAAATATGTCTTAATATACTATCTTAAAATACAAAATATATCGCAAGATCCTTATACAGAGTGTGCACTTAATATCCAATGCAAAACGGAATGAAATATATTTTATTTATTCAACTACCTTTTCTCTCGAGTTTTTTATTACTCGATGTACTTTTTGTTAATATTATGTTGATAAAATGACTTGTTCAGCTTTTTACGTACAAACATACATATCGTCTCGCCTGTTTCCCATTGTGGTTTAGTTTAGTTTATTATACAGCTAGAAAGCTGTATTTTTATTCTTATAAACGTCAGGAAATATGAATCAAGCAATCGGTATCTAAACAAAGATATAAAACCTAAAAGAGGTAGATACGTTACTAGCACGCCGATAAGGAACAGTACAAGAGGACACAAATGTGTGTTCTTTTCATTGCAAGTCTAGTCTGACGTGATCAAATAGGCACAAAAACAAGTTGTTGTCATTTTGTATGGCATAGCTAGTCCAGCATAATTGTATTATAGAGGTCAGTGGGGTATAACGTATCTATATTATTTGTAATAAATCTAATAGTAAGGCTGTATTATTCATATTATATCACGCTGTATATAGATTTAGTGGAGAAATATACGTGTAACCCCTAGTCGAGCCTTAGATAGAATGATTCGAACGAATATATTATCGTAACTTAACAGTGTGTGATACCTTAAGATACTATAATATTTTATATCCAGGCATCTTAACATAAAATATTATAGTATCTTCGCCGTGTGTGACGCTCTTAAATAAAAACCATAAACAAAATAATTAAACTGCACAAGTTGGCTGTACTATATAATGACTACTGAATGAAAGACAGAAAGAAAATAATGTTTATTTAGAGTTATTTACAATAGAAATTATACATAATCAGTTTAACATAGGCCAAAGGTTAACTAACTCTTAACAGGCCCTAACTCAACAAATACTGGTTGATAGCACAAACGCTGGTCTTCCGTTACAGAAAAGTGGCCGAAGCATCGAAAAAAATGACATATAATGCCACGCTGAAAACCGTTAAAACGTAGTTATACTTATTTGAGCACGATTATCTCTAACGCTGATCTGATATATTATGTACCTATCTTACTATCCATTCACGTGCTCTACCATCGACTAAATTTTGATATTACTGATATGGAACTTATATCATATTTTAAGGCACATGAACGATCGGTAAGATATAGGAACCGGCCAGTGGTCGGTAATTAGACGATAGACCTATTTTTATTTTTAGATATCTTTATATATATTCTTCTGTGCGTGTGTATTACTGAACTCCTCCTAAACGCCTGGACCGATTTCGATGTTTTTTTTTGTGTGTGGATTCGAAGAATGGTTTAGACTTACAAATGGACCCGGTACCTGGCGTTAGAATTTGTTGAAATTTTTGTTTATTTTATTTTTTCAGGGTATGTTTCATTTTTGTTTTTCTGTTTTAATACATCAAACCTAAAATGCCATAACAGCAGTAAATTGCAAGGTCGAAAGTAACGAAGTTTTATCAAAATACAGGGGGGTAATACGTGCAATAAAACGTTGTCGGCTGATACAGGTTTTATTGTACGGCGGGCGAATAGTCGGGTCATTAGTCACACGCTATTTAGCAGTTAACGCAGACGCATTGCCGATTTATCAATGCGACATTTATATTCTGTTAATCGTGTTTGGATATTGAACCGAAGCGATTGGGGTGAAAGTTTAACACAGCTCCGTCAAGGAACACCACGTTGTACTGGTCAACAATTGACTTTCAGAACCTAAAGAAATAAAATTGTGTCCTAGTATTTCTTTTAATGTTTACAACTATTGTTTTAGGAATGAGGATTTCCATAAGGGGAGCAAGGTAGTCAATATCGCTCGCAAAATTAGCAAATTAAAATAGCAGTGGGCCAGTCACGTCAATGGAGACAACGCGTCGGTAAATGTAGCGTAGGACGCACTCCCGGTGGACTGACAACCTACGTAAGGCGCCGGCAGGGGCTAGATGAGCAAAGCGGGAGAGACCGGGCTTGGGGCATAAATTTCGAGAGAGCTACTTCCAGCATTGTGCATTGATTGGCTGAAGAAGAACTATTGTTTTAGTACTTGTATATAATTATATTGTTAAAACTTAGCCCCACGACAAAGGCATATTCCACTTACAAGTATTTTATTACCTGCTGGCATTTGAACTAATTGTAATATTTTTATGAACGTCTTCTTTTGTTATTAGTTATTGTGGAAAACGGCCTATTGTCCTATTGTACTTGCTCATTAGCATCATTAGCCAGGTGTCACAAGCTGATTCTAGGAAATTCGGTCCACGTTGCCGGGCACGTATACTGCACATTGTATTTGTGCAGTATAAAACGATGGTCTGATTGAGGGAGGGGGCAGTTTGGCGACGACTACGATCAAGGAGTGACGTGTGTACAATCAGAGATCTAATAGTGACGGACTTTGCGCGTTTTATTGAATTACGACCTTCTGCATTACGTTTGGATTTGTTGTGTTCAGTTATATTTGTACTTGTACTATACGTGTTTGTATAGTTCTAATAAACTCTATAAGAATACTTTTCTTACGAATAACTTGTGATTAGGTTGATCTCTATTGAAACCTTTAAACGTTTTTAAGCCACTTGATATTTTAGACTACTTTGATAATAGAATTCAAGTTTTCAAATATTCATCCCTTGTAAATATATCTGTAAACTTTGATGCAGACTTCATTTGCTTTTTAAATATTATGGCTATATACGCTATCTAGTCAATATCAAGTATCAATGTATATGCAAGTTTCAGAATAATCTTCAAGCAAATACTTCATCCAAATTGTTGGTATTGACGTCAATCAGAAACTGAGAGAGAGTTCTTATGCATCTCCAAAACGCACGTTTCCCTAAACATTTGAAATTTTTAAACAAATGCATAATTTTTTGTTGAGAACACTCCCCTGCACTTCTTCACTTCACTGCAAAGCTAAATATCACTCTAGGTTTCCGTCAAAAACTCTTACAAGATAGCTTAATAACGAGGGGCTTATAGTATCTCCACTTCCACGACATCAAGCAGGAAAGTCACGATGGACGTGGGTAGCACGAGTATGCCATAAATGTTGTGTTTACATACTCGTCCGCTCATTTCCTACCACTTTTCTATTTCGATGCCATGGAAACAGGCGTAATATAAACGAGGCATTAAAATATGAGTCTTTCAAATTTCGAATATCGAATGCAAATATTTTGACCGTTTTTGTGTTAAGGATGGTACCATACATAAATCCATAGGTTTTCACCCGCTCTCTGGCCGGCGCGTTAAGTACACACAATATGAGCGGGCGAGCCATATTTAATCGTTATCATGCCAGCGCGCAGACCTCGTATTCATCGCCCGATGATTTACTCCATGGCTTATCCTACCTCCGTAACTGACTTATGGAGAAGCGGCGTGAGAACCATTTTTTGTATCTACCTTAGTTCTTTTAGCTAAGTTTTGTTTTTATTTCTGGAGTACAGTAGACAAGCTAAAGGCTCTCTTAGTGGAAAGCGGTTACCATTGCGTATGGACATTTACAACACCAATGTGCTGCCTTTCTCTATGGTAGGCTAGAACCAACACTATACCAGGGCTGGCAGCCATTCAAACGGGAAAAGCCCTACCACCTGGTTGTGGTTTGTTTGGTCGTCTTGAGTTGTGTTCCGGCATTAGTGACCAGGTTCCGGTCTATTTTAAGAGAGCTACAGCGCATTTGTAGCACCTTTGCTGTTGCAAATGTCCATAGGCGATAGTAATCGCTTTCCATCAAGTGGGCCGTCTGCCTGTCTGCTGAACTCCTGCAAGTTTAAAAAAAAAGTTTAAGTATGTCAATAAAGCTAAGTAAATGTTAAAACAAGGATTTTTCTTCCTTTAGACGGTTGGCAAGAAGGAAGTAGGATTATATTCCGTCCATCCAATTTACATATCATACATTATCATCTTCGGCTTCCCCTACGTTATTTATTTGTTTTTGTTTTAATAAAATCCCCAAAATGGGTAGTTTTGGTGGCGTAACTGCAGTGTCTGGGCTTATGGGCTGTTTACATGCAACCACGTCTGCCGAGGCAAACTTTGTTTTTATTGTCCGCCGTATGGTGTAGGACTTATCAGTTATTTTATTGAAGGAATAAGTATATGTTGTTATGTATGCCGGTATCATTGCCAGATTGTCACAAGTAAGTGCCTTACTTATAATCGTTTCTTAAATTTAAAGAAAGTGCTCAGCAACTGATTAGTGAAAATCTTACTCATAAACTCCTCTTTAGTCGAATATTTTGGGTACAACCTAGGATAATCAATCAAATTTCGTTTATCTGTGCTCCTCTTAGGTAAACAACAGGTAATACACATTTATAAGTGAAAAAAAAGATATTAATTGATTAAGGTCTGATTCTGATTCTCTTACTTAAGAGATGCCTAATCGTTTCTTAACAAGATTATTATAAGTAAGGCCACTTGCTTGCCGTTTTAAGCAATGAGGCCTATAGTTGTTAGTTGTAATTATTTATTATTGTAATTAATTTTCTGAGAAACTTGTTTCTATCTATTTATGTGTGTACTAAGTATTTTTATTACTTATCTATCTATAATATTATAAAATTCAATAATGTTATGAAATTGACGGGCAAATATCCTACCACCTGGCTGTAGATTATTTAGTTATCTATATATATATATATATATATATATATATATATAAAAGAAAGTCGTATTAGTTACACTATTTATAACTCAAGAATGGCTGTATCGATTTGGCTGAAAATTGGTGGGCAGGTAGCTTAGAACCAGGAGCATTCTAGAACCAGGAGACGGACATAGAATGGACTTTTTATCCCGTTGGAACCGGTAGGGGAGCTGAGATCGGGTTCTAGAATTCGCCTAATAACCTGGACCGATTTTGGTGATTTTGTTTTTGAGTGTTTGAGTAGGTTTCCGGATGGTTTAGATTCACAATTAGAACCGGTAGGTGGCGCTGAGATCGGGTTCTAGAATCCTCCTAATCTCCTGGACCGATTTTAGTGATTTTGTTTTTTTATGTGTTTGAGTGGGTCCTCGGATGGTTTAAATCCATAATTGGAACCGGTGGGTGGCGCTGGGGTCGGGTCCTAGATTTTTATTTTTTCAGAGCTGGACAACGTCTGGCGGGGCCGCTAGTTATTTATATCATAATCATTGCGCTATTTTACTAATTTTACTTCTACATACTTATGACGCTATAAATCGGTATGCACCTGTAAATTCTGAGGCTGGAACTTTTTTTAGGAGGATAAAGAGTATCTCAGTTGATTTGACTGTCTGCTTCCCTATTGTAAACAGAACTTTTTTGTAGTTATCATGATTCGAACATATAATAGACGGTTACTATGGGGTAAACCAAAGCTTCCGTGCCGCATTACCATTACTGCATAAAACCGTTCACTTTCATTACATTGATGCATTTCCAATACATTTCCCACTCTATGAGTATACTAAAATTGCTGCTTAAAGGGAAATTGGAAAAGGTTTATTGAACTCATAATACAATATTAGTGTGTGCCCCTAAAATATTTACAGCACTCAGGATACATACGGCTTGATTAATTGAATCAAAATAAACAATTACGAAAAAATAATATTTACAATACTATCATTTATCTAGGCTACTACTATCGTACTACAATACATAGTCATACATATATTTAAATATGCAGATATTATTATAATCTATACATATAATAAAATTGTAGAGATCAAATTTCTGGACAATGAAAAAAAATGGTTAAAACCGAGTCAGGGGGATGTAAGAAGTGAAATAGAACTAATTTAGATTTTTTCAATTTTTTGTTTCTCTGTTTGTCTCTCTGTTTGTACCGGCTAATCTCCGAAACTACTGGACCGATTTACATGAAATTTTGTATGGTGGAAGCTTATATCCCTGGTCAACATATAGGATACTTTTAATCCCGAAAAATTAAAGAGTTCCTTTGGGATAATTAAAAAAGCTTTAATTACTTAAACAGGTTATAATAGACTGAAAGTAATTTCTCTGCAACGTAACATAATAGAAGCGGAGATTTTGACAGGGTGTGGTGTCGGTGCGAGAGTTTTATCTTATATATATAATATATAAAGCTGATAAGTTTGTTTATTTGTTTGTTTGCTTGAATACGCTAATCTAAACTACTGGTCTTATTTGAAAAAAAAACAGTGTTAGATAGCTTATTTATCGAGGAAGGTTATAGGCTATATAACATCACGCTAAGAGCAATAGGAGCGGAGCACCAAAGAAGAATGTTTCAAAATCAAGGGGCTTTTTTAACTTACTTTTTTTAAACTATTCCACGCGAACGAAGTCGCGGGCAGAAGCTAGTAAATAAATAAATGTAATTTAGTTATATCATTGAAATAAGTTTTGGCATCTTCGTGGCTCAAATACGTACATTTCATTCCAACGAGATGGCTTTAAATTGATTTGCTGAGTTATAGTAATTACCACATGTTGATAGGAAGTAAATTGTGTGTGCGCAATTCACACACTGTAGAAGTGAACCAAACTGTTACAGGGGGTGGGAGGGATACTAAATTTCGTGACATTTCATATATTATATTATATCTATAATATTATAAAATTCTAAACATGCTGTGCTGTGTCTGTACATTGAAGATATTAAAAAAAACAACTGGAATAGATTATATAAACGATGGTGAACACTTAGCATTTTTTATTAGATTTCTTGTCTGTTTGTTCGGGATTCACGTAAAAACTACTGGGACGATTTCGATGCGGTTTTCGCAGATTGAAAGCTAATTCTTAGACTTAAACTCTGCGCTAAATTTTATCCTGAGAATCCCGCGGGAATTTTGCTGGGAATTATTTAAATTGGCCAGATTAAAAAAAACTTTTCACTGATCGATATTAAATTGAATATAATAAAATGTGTGATTTTTTTTAGCCGGGAATGCCGCAGGAATTTCCCCATGAGTGGTTTGAGGTAGTTCGGGTGTGTAAAAGTAAGTTTATTTTAACACAATTTCCACCAAAACAATAGCTTACATTCTTTTTAAATGCTGCGGTACTTTGTGTCCCGGAAATTCTACAGGGATCCCGCGGGAATCTCGCGGGAATCTCAAGTCAAGCGTGGATTAAATCGCAGGCATATCTTAGTATCGTTATAATTTATTCAAGCTTTATAACACGAAATTCGAAGTATTAGCAAAAAACTTCAAAAACATTTCCAACCCTGTCTGTATGAGCATATTGTTTAAATTATCAAATATAATGTATTCGATCTCTTTCTCTCGCAGGCTTATTCTTACAGATTTATCTGCTTATCTCTTTTAAGTGTCGCTGTTTCGTCATCATAACGAATCTTAATAATTTTCTCTTCAAAAAATATCGTGAAGATACCCAGTACATTATTAATGGTACGTAAGACCCAACAATAGATCTTCATAAGTATAATGAATATACAGTCAGTTATATTTATTTTTAATGTTAAGTAGAGACCACTTTTTATTTTTTGAATAATAATACCTTTAAAGCAGAAATGCAAATTTTATTCAAACTGGAAAGTTAAAAATAAAAATTCACGGAAACTTCATTTCCATTTTCGTAAGACATAAAAATTTGGAAGGCAAAAATTAACCCAGTCCCAGAGATAAAAGTATAAAGGGTGAAACCGAACACAAATCATGAACTCTTTATGCAAATCCGTGCTCAGAGCAACAGGATTACGGGGAGCATCTGTTTCTGCGGATCCTAATGAGATTAACGACGCTAAGTAGTACGTACATTTAGATACCTGGTATTCGCTCCCGGCTGTGGTCCAAGCCATGTTCGGGAGTCTACCTGAAGTGACGCCATAGCGTCCTGCTGCAGAGACAGAAATGTTCTCTAAGAAAACAGCGTTGTGACGAATAATACATGTGTCAGTGTTAAATAAAACCCTATAATCAGAATGTATTAAACCTTCGTAAGTCGTGGTAGTGTAATGCCCAGTGCACGTGTCCCTAACTCAATAGGCGCGGGTTTGATTCTGGCTGGAACGCATGCACCACTTGGGCAGTTTTCTGACTTAACGTGCATATTGTTAAAATTACCACGTGCTAACAACGGTGAAGGAAAACATCATGATGCAATCTGCACATCGAGATAAAGGATGCATCAAACGTGTATAATTAAACGTTTAATGGCTCGTATATTTTACCAACAGTTTGTTTGTTTTCATATCGGTTAAAGTTTGACAGAATCTCCATAGAAGTGATGTCAAAATTAAACCGATGATGCTAAGGCAAGTAAAGGAATAGTAAGATATAATAACTAGCCGTAATAGTTCATAACTTGACTCTTTACTATTTTTTTCTTTGGACAAAAGAACAGTATTGTACAGAATTTAGTATTATGAGTTTTATACATGAGTAGTTTTAATTAATATAACACCAACATTATTTGCCGCACATAGAATAATTGAGAATATACTAGCTATTACTAGAGAGAAAAGACAAAGCTCGTATACAATAACTGAAAAACTTCGTTTAAGAAAACCGACTTCATATTAAAAATAAGATATTATAATTAAAAATAGCTTTAAAAATAAGTTATTTTATACTTTTTAGTGTCTAGATATGGCTACCCATATCTACGCCTATATATAGGCTATATATATATATATATATATATATATATATATAGGCCTACGCCTACGAAAGGTGCTGCACGCCTTAAAAAATATAGGTCCCAAGAAACGGGAACGGAAAAATATCATAAAAAATGTTCATAAAATGAAAACTACTGGGCCAAAGTATGTTAAATTTTTAGGGGACCAAATGGCAACTATTCCGCATCGAACTAAAAAAGAATCACGTAAATCAGATCACAAATCTCAGACTAATCTGTGTACATAAAAAAATATACCGATTTAGTTGAGAGCCTCCTCCTTTTGGAAGTCGGTTAAAGAAAAAGGCAGACCTCACCAGAACGCAACACCGGAGCCAAGACCACACCGATTCCAAAGAAAACGCTAATTGTCAGAAATACTTGCTATAAATTGGTTTACGTGTTTTTCAAACATTCAAGGGCGATTTGCATGTAAGTTCTAGGCGTAGTTCCCGTTATATCTATCTATATATGAAATAATGAAGAAGAAATTTAACTATAATTTTAAAATGACATTTTTATTTATATTATATTTAAAATATAATGTTAGTAAGAATTTTAATGTAAAGAATCATTACCCGACTCAGAGTGTACAGGTTTAGTTTGTTGGTATCGCTCATAAAAGGATTTTTTTCTGAAAAAGGTGTTTTTACAAGTGATTAAGAGTATAGCAACTGTTCAGATCTACAGTAACTGGGAGCATCGCCCAGACTCAATAATGGGATTTAGTTGTTATCATTCTAATTAATTAAACCGATGATACCTAACTGGTTTCCAAACAAATATAAGCAACAGAAAGCAGCAATATCAGGCGGTTAGCAAGCACTCTGGCCTGCTGAGTACACAATACCATCATGATATCGATAAATTAAATTGGACCGACCGCAGTACAACCAACATTGTTAAATAGGTAAATAATTGAATATGAACCTAGCCTCGCGCCTAGACATCAAACCCACTAATGGATCTAATTTTGGAGGGACACTTTAGGGTAAGGCTGCTTATTATTTTGTTATCAATCAACATTCAATAATTACATTTTAAATTTGTCTACATTACAAAAGAGTTAAGTAATTGAAAGGAAATTATAATAAGTTTATAAGGCGATCCTCTTTTTAAAATTTGCGTGGATTATCATTCTAATTAGTACATAATAGTTTCAAAAAAAATCCTATAATAGGTGGTATAAACAAATTTGTACAAACTATCGGTTCTACCCGCAATCGGAAAGCTGGTCCAAAATTACTAACCTAATAACCTAACCTAACCTAACCATGACCATTGAGAGCCTCATGGAAATATTATCATCTCTTTACGTAGCGTTTACCTCGGTTTTGACTATCTTGGTAAATATTTATAAAAACTAATAATTTTTATCATAATATTTACGAAATAATAACACGTAACTATTAATTTAGTAATTAATAAAACATCATGTTTATCTTATATTTTTTTTGCTAAAGTTCTATGACACGTTTACTTATTGTTCAAAAAATAAAACTTAAATGACTTCTTAATGGTTTTGGTAGTAATTTAATAGTAAAATAAATATTATTAATTAATAAGTGAGTAGTTTGGGACCAATATTTTATTTATAATTTTGCTCTCTTTTTATTTTATTTAGTTTTAGTATTTAATTTTAATTTTCTATCCTATAGTTTAGTTTTATTTATTTGTTATTATTGATTAACAAATAAAGGTAAAAAATATTATTCAAGTTGGATAAAAGGTACTTAATAAAATAAATAGGAACTCACTAATTAAATAATGACGAATAAGATCCTTCTTACTTGCACACCAGTGAATCTGGAAAAATGTACTGAACCATGTATTTCTAGGAATAACACCTGTATACAACTACATTTATGCAAAAATAAATATTTCAATTAAAAAAACCATTTCATTTCATTTAAAAATAAGAAGGTTGTTGACAGAGATATGATATACCTTGAACAAACGTCAAGTAAATATGTATGTATGAAGAAATCGATGAAAGTAGATGAAGCGAAAAGTGTTTGTCAGGATCATGGCAGGTAGGGATCCATCATCTCTGCCTACCTCAATGAGAAACAGGTGTGACAATATGTGTATACGTATATACTTATATAGCTTCTTTATAAATCCAAAGCAAATGTACTACTTTAATAAGCTAACATTACAAAAGCGTACAAGTAGTGCTTGTTGGCGATCAAATAAAGAAAAGAGCAAACCCCCTAAGTAAATCAACACGAGTAAACATCGCGAGTTGCGAATCGATTGCACGGACGGGACAACCCCTTATCTCGGCGGTGCGCACGTGTGAACCCCGTTCAATTTTAATTTCATGCTCAAACAATGACGCTATCGAGCCGGCTATTATTTTGTATAGTCGCCAAGGGTTCAGTTCATCTAAATCCGCCCGATAAGCCCCGTGCTCTTTGTCGTCGCCACTCTTGATAGCTAATTTGGGAGCTCAATCTCTACATTCCGGAGTCTCTTTCTATTAAACAAACGACATTAATTTGTCATTAGAATATCGAATTTATTTTGATAGTACTCGATCTACCCTGTTAAGGTTACCGAGCTTCACATACTTAATTAAGTAGTGAACAACCGAGTCTTGTTTGCGAAACAACTTTAATAATTTTCAGTTCAAATGAGATTCCTGTAATTTGCATTCAAATCACGGATACAATCGAAGAGTCATGAATATTACGATTGAATTTCTTTTTTGTCGGTTTATCTGATATCTTTTACGTACAAATACCTCGTCGCTTTTTAGATTTTATTTTTAACTCTAACAACAATTTCTTGTTCAACCTTAAAGTATATACGAGTATGAGTGATTGCATATAACATGAGAGTTGGTTGGAATGATATGATTTTATGTTTACTTACGTGGATAAGTAAACATAAAATCATCCAAACTAACTCACTCACTACTAACTAACGGTCCCTCATCGTCTAGATTTCTGATTAAGATAACAATTACAAAAGACGAACATTGAGCATAGGAGAGTCTTTAGGGTTCGAAGATCGGTAATAATTTTAGAAACAACGACGGACTTATATAATCGATTAGCTGTGCCCGCGACGCCGTCCGCGTGGAATTTGTTTTCAAAGCCCCCCGATTTCGAAACATTTTTCATTGCTGCTCCGCTCCTATTGGTCTTAGCGTGATGATATATAGCTTATAGCCTTTCTTGATAAATGGGCTATCCACCACTCGAAGAATTTTTTAAATCAGACCCGCAGTTCCTGAGATTAGCGCGTTTAAATAAACAAACTGGTCAGCTTTATATATTAGTATAAGATATGTCAATCTGTACATATTAGAGTCATCTTTCCAAGCAACTGCTAGATTTATATTTTTGAAATTTTACAAGAAGGTGTCGAAATTTGATATTCTTTATGGTACACTACATAACGGTACAGTGAAATTGCGCTACACAGTGTATAAGCTTATAGATAGATAATTATAACATATTCTTGTTAAGTCACGTCTATATAGACTCTCGAAAAAGTTTGTGATTTTATAAGAATTCTGTTTTTGCCAAAATATCTGCGGAAATTGTAATAAAAACTAGGCAATTAATAATAGTACCTGTATTTATTCAAATGCCATTAGGATTCCTGTTGAAATAGCATTACCGTTTTATGGGTGCCAGATAAGCGATGCTTGCAATCCAAATCACAGAACGTGCTTCCCCATTCCCTGTCGTCGATGATTTACCAAATTCCCAACAGCGAATCGCATCATCGCTAAACCCTCCCGCGTCTGTTTATCAAAACACTTAACGATTTAATATGTTCACTCAACTCGCCCTCTGCATGTATATTAACGGTACATGTGCTAAAGCCCACGTAGATTATGATTGTTATCTAGATTTTATTAACAAATTCAAAGACTGAGATTTAGAATTTATTACGCTAATATATGAAATTCTAAATGTTAGTTCGTGATGCAACCATTTATAATAACTAAATTGTTTTAGCTACTTACGGATCGACTTTTTCCTTTGATACAAAGAAACAATTCTGACCTAAAATAAACCGAATTAGGTTTAAAACTAAATTACTTTGTGTTATAGATACTTTGTGTTGACCAAGAACTTATTATACCAAGACTGTTTTTATGAAAGAAAAAAAATTGATATCGTCGTGTATATCCATTCGTCCGTTTATCCACTGCCAGCCAATATTAAACATTATTGTTTTATGATATTACTACCGCATTGTATAATATCAGAAGGACATAAGTATCTAAGAATACAATGTAATATTTTCCCATAGCCATGAAAACTAATAAAACAAATATCTTCAGCATTCGTGTTTTTAAAAATAGGAAATGGGACAGTATACTAAATGCACTCAAACAATGGAAACTGCCGAGAACTGTTTGGTTTTAATTAACTGTCTAGACTTGGTTATTTGCAAAGTTTACTGATGAATAAAATTTTAAATCGATTTGAAAAATATTAGGCGCAGACAATTTTTTCGTTAATGACCGTACATTTTGGCGCCTCTGTTCTATTTCACGGTTCACAAACTTTTAGTGATCGTTAAAAGAGAATGCATTAAATGTTGTCTATTAAGCATGAAATTTATACAAAATTATACTTTTTTTAAAGAATAACTGGAAACTGATCAATTTTGAATTAAACCTTTGAACTTTGTTTGCTCCAAATATGAAATCAACATTTTCGTATTATATAATTATGTACCTGTTACGCAAACCATTACAGTTGCCTTTTATTATAATGCTGAATTTAGAAATATCAATTCAATTTGGTTGATCTTAATATCAGCAACGACATAACTGAAAGAACACTATAATATTCAATGATAAAGAATCACCCATGTTTATGTTCCAATGGATAATTGTGGTTGCTTTATCTAAATTGAAAGAAATTAACCGTCTGATATTGCTTTAAACTGAGCCATAGGTTTTGACAGAATCAATACATTATTAAAATAAATAAATATAAATATATAAATTTAGGTTGCCTGGAAGAGATCGCTTTGAGCGATAAGGCTGCCTGTTGTATTGCCTAGAAAATATTGTAAATATGGTCTGTTTCTGTAATTCTATATTTTTAACCGAAAAAAAGGAGGAGGTTCTCAATTCGTCGGGATCTTTTTTATTTTTTTTATGTATGTTCGCCGATTACTCCGTGATTTATGATCCGATTTACGTGATTTTTTTTGGTTCGACGCAGAATAGCTTCCAATTGGTCCCTTAAAATTTTTACATAGTTTGGCCCAGTAGTTTTCATTTTATGAACATTTTTTATGAAAAATATTTCCTTTTCGTTCCATATTTACACCGATTACTCTGAGATTTATTCGATTTACGTGATTCTTTTTTTTTTCGACTTGTAATAGCTGCCATGTAGTTCCCTAAAAATTTGACATAGTTTGGCCTAGTAGTTTTTATTTTACGAACATTCTTTTGTTCCGGTTTCTTGGGACCTATATTTTTTAAGAAGCGTGGCACCATTCGTAGGTCCATCCATACATAGCTAGACACTAAAAAGTAACAAATAAAAGTAAAAACTTCGTTTAAAAAACCGACTTCAAAAACTAAAATGTATAAAATAACTTATTTCTAAAGCTATTATTATTAATATATATTATCTTAAACATCTTGAAGTCGGTGCAAAGTAAAACATAAAAATTACTATATTTTGAAAATTACTAAGCACCGACTTTAAGATGTTTTAGATAATATATATTAATAATAATAGCTTTAGAAATAAGTTATTTTGTACATTTTAGTTTTTGAAGTCGGTTTTTTTTAAACGAAGATTTTACTTTTTGTTGTGCAATAAAGTGTTATCTATCTATCTAAAATATTACCTAACTATACATATAATTAAATAGTCATTGTTTATTATATATAAAAGCTAACGATGTGACAAACAGGCCAAAGAAATATTTGCAAAATACTTCCTGTAACTTTCATAATATAATATCGCCATATGATCATCCTGTTTGTGACTACAATAAAAACGAAAAACAGCCAGTTAAAAAAGTTACTTATAAATTTTTTTACCCACTAAGATCAATTTGTTATTTCTATTTAAATACCAAAACAGAAATGACCCGTCTAATTTCGGGTTGACATAATAATATAAGAATCGGTTATAAAAGATAAAATGGAGATAGGCCTTCAATATTAATATTAACCCCATGAAATTATTTGTGCAACACCTACAATATCTCGTGCTGCACATATAAACTTTTATTCGGCTTACTAAAGTGTATCATTACCCCAAAACTGGAAGTATGATTTTATCGCTCAATATTTTCTTCACCTAGACATGTAATAGGGGAACTTGTAATAAGAAAAGTTCTAATAGAGAGTTTGAAAGTCTTATCTTCGGCGCGATATAACGCTAATGAGTTAAAATGTACTAGTGAGCGTTTGTGTTATTTGCTATTCGCCTGTTCATTCTCGAACTATACTCATGCGCCGACCGACGTTTTAGATAATAATCGGTCCAAATATTATTATTTTTTTAATGAAAAAAGAAAAAAACCGTAAAGTGCTTTTTTAAATCTTTTTATTGTATGAGTTTAGCAGACAGGCCGACGGCCCACTTGATGGATGGTGTTTTCCAACGCCTATGGACATTTGTAACACCAAAGGGCCACTCTCTAAAAGGAGACAGGAATCTGGCAATTAATGCCGGAAAAAACTCAAGGATGTTATGGCGGCATAACCCAGACCAGGGGTAGAAGCCATCCCGATGGGCAAATACCCTACCGCCTGGCGAAAGTAACAGTATAATTATGAAAGACTTCGTTATTTATTTATGTATTTAAATAATTGAAAGCACGCGCACGTTCAGAATCTATATAATGTACAAGATAAGGGTGACAATAAATATTTATTTTCTTCTGTTTATCTTCAATTCAATCATTCTTCTGAGCACGCTTCATATCTATGCCTGCTACTGGCAGTGATTATGTATACAAAAATCAAGAATTTCTTGCCTGGTATCAAAAATTAAAGTACAGATTTTGTTCAAATAAGCATACTAATTAATAATATATTTTCATCGTGTATTGTACAATGTTTTGTTGCGAAGTGGACTAAATTAATATTTGAATGTATGTTTTTTTTTAATGTGTAGAATTTAGTTTAAATAAAAGCTTTTGAAAGCAAATTTAGCAAATAAATAGAATTGCTTTAAGCTTACTCTCCCTGGCTACGCTCTAAATTTTCGTCTTCGATAAATATTTATTCATGTGTAGTCATTTTTACCCTGAAATTTTATTGGTGAAGAAATCTGACAATCAATATACCTGATATTAAGTCTCTCGGTTCCTAATTGTGAAACTCTTGTTTAGCGATGAACTTTCATTCTTATACTCTCTTTATGCAGAAATCTGACGACGCAAGTGATTTTAAACTTCGTGGTCCTCGTTACGAATGTCGGATTGGATGTCGTATGCAACAATGTAAGAATATCAAAAAAAATAATCGGCAGACACACATACATAAATCAAAGCTAAGTAATTTACGCTTGTGTTATGAGTGATATACAACGGACAACTCTGGGGCCGATCCCGGATACCCAGTCCATAGTAAATAACAGAAAGTTTGTTTTTGAAATTAACTATGCCTGGAATTGAGTTCGGAGCCTCTGCGTTCCAACAGAGGCGGTCGAATGAGCGGCAAATAAAAAAAATGGCGCGTAGATTCAAATATAATTTGTGAATAATAATGTTATTTAGTTATAATAAACATGTACATTTAGATAAATATAATAAATGTTTGTATTGTAATTTATATAAGTATAAATTTCTATTATTAAAGTTATTATTTTATGTTACGGGTTGTCTGGAAGAGATCGCTTCTTAGCGATAAGACCGCCCATTGTGCACATTTAGAATATTTTCAGGCTATAAGTCATCTGTGTTTTCTGTAACGGTGTACAATAAATTGCTATCTATATGTCTATCTATCTATTTTCCTTTATATTTACGTATATTTTAGTGCATTATATCTGTTGCATACCTACCACCATAACGAGTTTCTGTCCATCCAAAGGTTGCCTGTAAAAAATTGCTACCAACGATAAGATCGCCCATTGTACTCATCATTACGATTGTATGTATGAATTTATTTTATAACATTATGTACAATAAAGTATATTCTATTTATCATGTATAGGTAATTTTAAATAAAAACATGTTTGAAATTCGTTTTAAATAGGTATATTGTAACAAACAAACAAACGGGCGCAATGCAGCGCACAGATATCTGTTCCACCCGCCGATGGAGATTCTTTGTTTACATTATCTCAATTAAGTCTACGTTTTGTTTGCTTTCCTTGTTCTGTACAAAGCAGCACTTTCAAAATAATGTTTGCGTTCGACGTTTGCATATCGCAATAATCCTCAGTTAATTTATTTTTATTTCAATAATTATGAGTGATGTTATTTTTTTTATGATGATAATGATTGAATACGTTTTATATTGATATATATATATATATATAATGTATAACTTTAAAGTAAAAAAAACCAATATTACATAAATTCGTGCCAGATCATGTACTTTCATGGATTGCTTAGCTTTTTGTCATTTGTTTACAGAATAAATAAAGAATTTATTTGTAAATACACCATGTGCTAAGCTGTTATGACCAGTACTCCAAGCATTTAGGTTTTTTTTAATAAAAATATAGCGGCATGTAGAATATATTTTTCTTCCAAACTTAATAGTTTAAAAAATGTTAAGATATTATGTATAATTACAAGTACAACACATAGACACCTACGAACAGAAGGACATGGAGGACATTTATTATATTGATCTTCGATGAGAGGAGTTCTTTTTTGTCACGTTGCCTAAGAAACCCTAAAATGCCAACAAATTTCAAAATTTACTTATTGCTGTTATTATTATTAGGATAAATGAGTTTTTATTTGGATTCCATTTTTACTACATTTTATGGCTTTATAACTGAACTGATTATTGCAAAAAATATCGTATATAAATATAAATATAGTATATGCTTCCAAAACAGAAGAAGAATATAGAATAATTTTCATTATAAAAGTAATATTTGTCTTGGAACGCATGGTTTGATGAGAAGTCGCATGTACAGCTAAAAATAAATTAAAAAAATATAGAATGTATATAAAAGTAATAACTGGATGGTACCTTCCATTAAAAGATATATCCCCTGGAATTGGATTTAAAGTAAGCTATATGAGGATAATCTTTGTTTGAATTCAATTACTGACATCTGTATCACACGAAACTTATAAAACGAAGATAATATTTCAAAACATATGTTACAATTTTCATAACTAAAATACATATTTCTATGAAAACATTACCAAATAAATTGACGTTTAATATGAGCGCATAAATGACTGGTTGTTGAGTTGGCTTCCCCGTCTTAGTGGGAGGTAACACTTTCCTTGGTTGTGTAAGATGGATTGGCGAATATCAAGCTTAGATAATCTCGATATACAAGTTTCGTTCAACATGTATTACAATAATTATAGCAATATGGATATCAGTATAGTAAAACTGTCTATGTGGTGTATGCTTCCCAAACAGGTTCTTAAGACGTGGACACTTTACCCACTATGCATGACATGATTTAATTTCATACATGGATGTGGATTTTTCAAAGGAAAATAATAATTATACTAGTAATTGTAATTGATGATTAATTAACGAAGTAATCTCTAAAAATATAGCATTCTAACCTTACAAAATATACTGACTAACTAAATATATTGAGCACATCATACAGGGTTTACCTAGTTTGGGCTCCTGTCCTTCCCATTTTATTAAGTGTATCTAATTTTTGTACTCTTTAAATTTTCGTTTTCTTTTTATGGGAAGTAAATAAATAAATTATTATAATTATACTTCAAGAATGTTAGCAGAATGACGTAAAGTTATGATAAATGAACCAATTGTTTAAATTTTGACGTAAAATACAGTTAAATAATAAAGCAAAATATTTAATAGAGCAGACGATCTATTTAATATCCATCTTTAGTAGCAAGGGAATATTGAATTGAATATACATAACACAATTGTAGTGATATGATTGTTATGAGAAATAACTGTAAACTGTCCAATTGCTTGAATCCGTTTCTACAAAACAACTTTGTATGCACAGGAGGATAAGTATTGCAGGAAATTGCAGCATTGAGAGATTCTGGGTTATGACCGAGCTCGCGTCATAAAGATAAACACAAAATTTAATTTTATTAACAGAGCAGACAAAAATGGATAAAAATCTCTCCGCTTTATGTGTGCATATGAAAGAGTAGAAATAATAAAGCTTGGAGTACGGACTAGTTCCCGTGGTACGGCGTTGGAAGCGTTAATTGAATTCAAACAAAGATTAGCCGACGATTGAAAGTGTATCACTGCAAGAACCCTATCTCGTTTGAAAATTACTTTCATAGTATTTTTAGGATCATATAGTCATTGTGGAAAACGTGAAAAACATACCGTTGAGAAAATGTTCCTGGTATTTTTTCCTATCGGATGTATAGGGTTACAATTTTATAATTCAGCACTAAATCCTCTTAAAAACGTAAGATCGTCAAGACTGCAGTTTTGGATGGGGAATAATTTTTTGAGAATAATTTTTCACATTCTGAAGAAAAGAGTTATTTATAACAATTGACCATGCAGGTCAATTGTTATAAATAACACTTTTTTTATGAACCTATAAACCGAATATAACTGTGATGAATAAGGGGGTAAGATTTTAATATTTATTTTGTATTTTATAAATAATGCTCTATATATACCAGTTCGAGTCGTACACGGTTTACTTCTTTTATTATTTACTGAAGGCATGGCAGTCAGCAATCCATGTGATGATTAGCTTTGCGTTGTACGTATGAGCATTTTCGTCATGCCGTTAACCTCAACAATATGCTGGAGGCTTTATTGCCCAAGAAGCTTTGTCTTAATACAGATAGTTTATGTGCTAGGTAGCGCCATGAATAAATATACCTACCCCACTATTAATCATAATTTTTAGTACAACTTCTTAGAGTCATGTTTATTATATTTGATGAAACAAGCAAACAAATTTGTTCGGGGTTGTCTGGAAGACATCGCTTTTTAGCGATTAGACCGCTTTTTGTACGTAACTAGATATAATTTTAGTCTTTAAGTTCATGTTTGTATTGGTGTACAATAAAGAGTTATCTATCTATCTATCTATCAAACTTGAAAATAATATAATGATCATTTTGTTACGATACATGTGTTGAATATAGTTTCACATAACATACTAATAATAATAATAGCTTTTATTTTAGGTAATAGACCCATAGTGATTTACAATAAAATATTAAGATACAATCAAAAATAAAACAAATAACTAATAAATGCTAAAAACTTTTATTGTATTTAAAAAATTCAAAGTCTGAGAAATGTATAAAGTAGTGAATGCCTTGTCGCTAACAAAGCGTTTATTCGTTTATGATTACAATCAATCAACTAATGAAAGGTTTTAAGTAATTTCTTTTGCGTCTTTTGTTGATTCACCCCTGAATTTATTGGTAACTTGGATAAGTGAATTCGCTTTTATATAAGGAAAAAACTTGTAAAACTCTGGACTACTGGTTGAGACTGAACAATGGATCATCTCGGATGCTGGGCACGTTTCGTCGCCTTAAAAATGTGACGCTTAAATCCATAGAGTACTTGAAAGTATTACTATTCCTTTACGGTACTTCCTTTGAAGTTTGTATATTGTAATATTTGAATTTGCTTTCATTCTCTCCTATAAAATATAATATGCAATACTACTGATATTAATGCTATTTATGTGTTCGCTAATATTGCAATTGGTGAGGCGGTAATGAATTATTACTACTACGGCACTACAATCATGTTAAAAAAAATCAGGTGTCTGGGACACCCGACAGAAGTGATAACTTTAACTAATCTAAGTTGAACTATTTAATATTGACATTGTTTAACTTGAGAAAAGCTTAGGTTATTACTTAAATTGTATGTAGGTATACCAATATTATAATGTAAGGAAAGGTTATTTTTAATAAAATATTTTATTGATTATGAAATATATTTTATTATTAGTTATAATTCTTGAATATGTACATCACAATTTTGTGTATGTACATTATTAGTATCACTATTTAATCCTACAAAAGTAACAATTGGCTTATGGTAGCTATAATAAGCAACGAAATTTTTACATTGTATGTTATCTAAAAATGTTGCAAATACTGGATCCATGACTTGTTGTTCGAGCCAAAAAAAAATGTTGACGCAAGCGGGAGCGGGATAAAGGAGAAGGAAAGGACTTACAGGATAAGGTCGCCACACCAGACACGCTACGAACGATGCGTCTTCGCAGCGGCAGGCAAGAAGAAGTTAAATCTAAGAAAAAGTTAAATAATATAATAATTGTAGTATTCATTAAGTTTATATTTAAATTTATTGGAAATATAAGATTTAAAAAATAATTTAAAGCTACCTAATCCGTCTTTATATTACTTCTAGCATTTAATATAATTAAAATTGGAATAATCATGTAATACTATCAATATATATCTTAAACTTTATGATTTGACAAAATTGTTAATACTAATTCTTTGAAGCAATCCACATTACTATTTCACTAAATATATTAAACTAGCTTCTGCCCGCGACTTCGTCCGCGTGGATTTTTTTCTTAAAAAGTATCCTATGTTACTTCTAATACCTCCAAGAATATGCGTACAAAGTTTCATGATGATGGTTCAGTAGTTTTCGCGTGAAAGCGTAACAAACAAACTTACATTCACATTTATAATATTAAGTTATTATCGCTAAATTAATAACGTTAAAGTGAAATGACAGCCATGCACTTTATGAATTATTCATCAATCAAGCTACACAAACAACATACGATCTTGGAGCACTAACAAACGAAGGTGTACACAACTGTCAATAGAGGCTCAGAGACTGCATACCGATTGCCGATCTGCATATTCGAATACCTAAGTGGTGATATTCGAAGTATCTCGGAGGTTGAACGCCTGCCTCCCTCGAGCCCGCCCATACCAGTCTATAGAAACTGAAACATCACAAAATCCACGGAATGCTGATAATGGCCGGCCCCACTCTCGATACGCGAGCCAACGTGTCAATGTATTGAATTTCAAAGATGATTAATGGGATTACTTGAATTCTCGGACCGAATCCTATTATTCCATTCGCCGTGTTGTTTTGAAGTACGCGTTCGGAAACTAAACACCTATTCAAGGTAAAATAAATGACTCGTTGTCTGAAGCGCATACCTTGCCCATAAATTATTTACACCGAACTACTAAAGCTGTATCGTTTGTTAATAAATCGCTTAGGCAATAACAGCCAGTTAAATCAGGAATTCGATTACTTTTCGTAATAACATTGCTTTGTGGAAATGCATTTGTTTTAAACTTGTTTATTACTAGAGATTTTCAAAGAGCTTCTTTTATCTATACTTTCACATATACCACGGACTTGTCTACAGTACATTTACAAAATATATACAGTACACGTATTATAATGTTGCACTATTTTGTTTAATCTTTTTGAATATAGTCTGGATTAGGTTTCCGTAAACGATAGGGGGCGCCTTACTAGTATTTAATATTATATACTATAGTTTATATACTATAAAACAATGTCTACATGAATTATCTACCTAATAAGTATACAAAATAATAAAAATCGGTTCACAAAATTGTAGGTAAAAAATTGGTTCCAAATTCCGTCGGTGGGGTTTCTTTCCGCTTTCCGCAAATGCTAGGCCACATTTACTACATTGGATGGCAACGCTGAACATTGCCCTAACTAAGTACAGACCAGCCTTATTGGTCACGTGAGGCCTCAGCCCGACGCATTGAGAGGTCTCAATACAGGCGATAACCGCCATAGCCTCGGGGCCTTATCAACCAAAAAGCCAAAAAGTTACGAATTAATGACAATTACATAGTTATACGTTCAGTTCGTGCAGAAATATATATTATTAATTGAAAAATAAACTGGATGTTATATTTATGTTATATTATTATCTATTTAGGAGTATTTCCCTGTACAAGAGCCTTTATGATGAATAATGACATTTTTACAATGACTTATGTCATAACATTTTTTCAACAGAAAAATCTTATTTCACACTGTGTGCACATGGCGGTATATCTTGTCTGATTTCTCAAGAGCGTACCAAAAATATTATGTTCGTATTAAACGTCCGGTATAAAGCCTCAACGTAAAGTAATATTATTGTTTCAAGTTCGTAAAATGTTTTATGATTTCACTTTGAATTTGTTTTTTGCTCTTTTTAAATCCGAAACACTGAATCGCAAGACTATTTTATTTAATCATTTTATAATAACAAGTTTAGTTTGTAGTCGGTTTCGCTTTTGATAAAAAAAATATTTTCTACGTTTTAATTGCTTGAATGCTTTAGATATAGTATTTTAAACGTTTGTAGAAATTGTACCTATTACGGGGACGTGTATACAAGTTCTGCTGTTCAACCAGGTTTGCTCTTGATTTCCCTATAGGATCTCTGATCAGATCGTGACATGGTAACATTGGGACCAACTCAGGGGTATATATACTCTTTCGAATAAAGAAAAAAATAATGAAAATGGGCCCACACAATCATACAAAAAAAACGAGACGAGAATTGAGAACCTCCTCCTTTTGGAAGTCGGTTTAAAATGCCATATGAATTATGGTGTATTGCGTATGTATTTATAAACTTTTCACATCGCCCGACGTTGCCCCTATTGTTGTGGATGGCCAAAAGTGTGAAAGCATGTACAACAAGTAAGAGAGCCCGTGAAAGGGGGAATGTCTCCCACATGACAGGCATCACCGCGGGCTATACTGCTTTTTACTGCATCCCTTTCGTTAAATGGGGTACGCAATTGGCCCATCATTTTCCATTACAATTCCGAATTAGGAGCAAACGTGAAAATACCTTACGGTTTCTTTGATGCGAGTTCGAGCCAATTACTAAGTTCTACGAGTTTATAAACGTCTAAAGTATAATAGAATTTATCTTTGACTTTACATTTTGACTAGAAATAAGACTCCCTTCGTTTAAGCCGATGTATTGAATGAATGATTGAATGAAAACTCTTTATTGTTCACCATAACTTAAACCTAGACAATTTAATATGAATACATTTTCACTAGAATAATGAGCGGCCTTATCGCTTATAGCGATATCTTCCAGGCGACTCGGTGGCCAAGGAAACATTAAAGGAAAATTAAATAATATTTGGTGGTTTAACTAAATTAAAACTAATTCAATCATAAGTAAATATAATTAAAGAAATACAGAAATAAACTACATATACATAATTATAGATTATAATAATATGAATTACATATACCTACATGCGAACAATAATATTATTGACTCATATTGTATGTATGTCAATACATAGATACAATATATGTCAATTATAGTACTGGCGTCGTTAGGCATCAATACACCTAACATAAAAACTTTTGAAAAGCATATTAAAATGACAATCGTACAGCAAAAGTATAATATAGAAAAACTCTTGAATCCTACTTACCTAGAGACACTACAAATTATTTTATTATTTAATAAACAGGAGTTTTAAATATCACACATTTTATTGCATAAAATTTGCTATCGATCAGTGAAAAAATTGGATTTTTTTTATCTGACCATTTTATATCATTCGAATTTTTTCCACGGGATTCCTAAGATACAAAGCTTAGACTTAAAATCTAGCGCAGATTTTAAGTCTAAGCATTTTCTGTCGATCAGCGAAAACCACATTGAAATCGGCCCAGTAGCTTTAACGTGAATTGAAACAAAAAATCTTAAAAAAATTGCATCGTGTTCTCTATCGTTTATATAGTAAGTAGTCTTTTCCAGTTGTTGTTTTTATATAGCCTCAATGTACAGACACGGCATGTTTAGAATTTTATAATATTGTAGATTATAAATAATCTTGCTGTAATTAAATCCTTAACAATCTACACATTCTTGGACAAAAATGTTCATAGTTTTAATTTTACATTGTTAGACAGACACGATACCAAACTTCATATTTCATAGGTGATTAAGGAATTTTAAACTCGCTGTGCTTCACTTTAGATAGTACACGACTCCTCTTTACTTAATTATTTCCTAAAAGTATGTGAGGGGACGAATAATTTAATGTTAATATAATTGAATTTTAAGCCGATATATGAGGGTTCATTTCTGTCTTTCAATTTCGATAAATCAACCAAAGTTTAAAGTAATCCATATATACGTAAACTTGAATTATTTAATGTCACTGAATACCTTCGTTTCCTATCAGTTAGTTCTATGCCTTTCAATCAAACTTATTATATTTTGTTGATCTGTCTAATATCATCATTACCGCAATTAAGAAGGAACATACAAACATTCAAACAGCCGCTTTCACATATCAATATTCGTATAAATTATATTAATTTATCTGTAATTTCGTACATTAACATCAATATTAAGAATCATGGTAGAGACCTCTTAAGTTCAAATGTACCCAACTATTCCTGACTGAAATTGGTACAAATATGAAGTGTAACATGACACTACACGTAGGCATCCCTTTAGAATTGAGTATTTTTATAGTGTGAACGTCAAGGCTCTGTTGTTCAGAGGTGCGAACCAAGTCTCATATTACCGATAGACAAAATGATCCCGCGACAGACACGTCCCAATATTGTTTACAGTAAGCTTCTAAAGATGCCAGTCCATTCTCGTTGTTATTACAAGAACATAAAGCTTCATTTACACAATACCAACCTTAACTTAAGCTGTTTGTTTTGTGGCGCAAATTATGCTTTATCCTTGAAGACCCAGAATAGACAAAAGTCACCCTGCTCCTCAGTCGATTGTATTCAGTTTTAGACTGTATTGTTCTTGTAATAAGAACTAGTTTGACTGTTGCTCCATTTTCATTTCCATTGGAAAATGTCATCGCGCCAGGACTAGCCGTAAGTGAACGCGTCAAAGTGTAAAATGAGGGGTTTTGCGTCGTGTCACTGAGTCATTAGGAATGGAATGGTTGAAAATTGCGTGAATATTTACGTAGCTCTATCAGTCAATATGAACGACGTGGCGAAATGAAAATGTTCAGGATTTTTTTAAATATCCTGCATAATGGTTTAAATGATTTTATTAAATGTTTAAGAAATTTGAGGATTGAATGTCTATCTTGTCCAAATGGATTACGTCATTATGGACGAGTATTCGTGTTCGAATAGCGGTAATAGAAGCTCCATTTTTGTATTGTAATAATTTACAGGTCATTTGGCAATTGGTTTGTAAAGATTATTATGTTTTACATTAAGGATTGATTCAGTTTCACAAAAAGGTTTTGGAATAGGAATAAGTATAATGAGAACACAATACTGTCCTTAATATAATAATGTGAAAATAATCTCTACGGTATTTGACAAAAATGGACAGTCTACAATAATATTAATTCTGAGTAACTGTGTCCTCCATGGACACGGGACAGAGGATACACTGTAAATGGTATCATTATGGTGAAATTCCAAATAAAATTACAACAATCCCATTTAATTTATTACACAATTGATATTCCAATACAATAATTATCTATACATTACGCCAAACGACTATATTATTAGATCTAAAGAATTTTTATATATTTTTATTTACATGAGACTTACACTTTAAATTATAAGTCATATCTTCTGAAACCTGCAAAATATTAAAATTAATTATACCTACATGTCAATAAGTCGTGGTAGTTTAGCTGGTAGGTAGCCTTTGAGTCTCAAACGCGCGTGTAGAAATGACGTAGATTCGAACTTGGCCGGGCAGCAAGCACCGCTTAGGCAATTTTCCGACTTAACATGTATATTGTTTCCATGGCCACGTGCTGACGGCGAAGAAATACAATACGAGCATCATACACGTAATATAAATCAATAGATTAAGTTAAGACACCTTACCAGTAATATGACAGTTATAACCACCTCACCAGTAATATATAGTTTCGTTGTCGTTAATATCTGTGTAATGCAGTGAACTAGTGACGTGTATCTCTCGCAATGCGGTGGCTAAATCAAAGAAAACAATGGATGGCGCGGATGTAAGCGCGCTGCGGTGAGCACTTCACGCCACTTTCGCTACTTTGTGGATTGTGGAGAGGCGCCTCACCGAGCCCGGAGGAGTCGCCTCGCGAAATTAGATCGTATGGTCTGAAAATAAAGCAATTGATAGGAATAGTATTATTATAACCCTTCGTATTGATATTATAAACGAGAAGGTTTGTAGGTATCGATGCTGGGTACTCTTTCACACTGAAACTACCAAACTGATTTTGATGAAACTTTACAGTAATTTACATAGACTAATTATTATAAACAAAAATCAATTTTACAAATGTATGTACGCGCATAAATCGAGAACGACATTACCGGTTTTGATAAAATATTGTTTATTTGAATGGGTCTCCGGATGATTTAGATTCACAATTGGAACCATCAGGTGGCGCTTGAATCGGGTTCTAAGATCCTCCTAGTCTCCATAACCGAGATTGGATTTTTTTTGTGTGTTTGAGTGAATCCCCGGGTGGTTTAGATTCACAGTTGGAACCAGTATCTGGCACAGGAATAGGATCCTCCAGCCCTAAAAAATAAAAAAGCAATTGAGCGAAAGACAACATCTGCCGGGACCTGTAGTAATTTATAAAGATGCTGTTTAAACTTTTTTATTGCGAAGCTGGAAGGTCGGCCGACCTAGTGGAAAGTGGGTACTGTCGTCTATAGACGTTTGCAACACCAGGGGTGAAGCCAACGCATTACTGATCTTTAAAAAGGAATAGAGGGGATGGCATAAGACAGGGCGATGGAATAGAGTATTTATACAGGGGGAATGAGATAGAGAGTATGTAATAGGCGAATGGGATAAAGGGGAAACGGGCCGTCGGAATCATCACTCTCATACAAAACGCGATTAGCTTAAGGCTGACCATTTCACGCCGATATTCTGTGAAAGCGACTTATCTCATCCATCAAGCCTCCCCATGGATGCCATGGAGCTGACTGTAATGATTAATAGATCAGAGATTTTTTTTCAGATAATGGTTGTACGTCTTAATTACAGTTTGTTATCCTAAAATCACTCTTATATTTATCTTTAAAAGAGAAAATATATCCTATGTTCAGTGTTGGTGCTTAAACTACCTGTTTGCCAAATTTTATGTAAAACGGTGTACACTGGCAGATTTTAAGAATGAGAGATTAAATTTAAAATAAAATATTACATTTTTCCAAAATATTTGATATTTTAGATATAAAAGTTAAATCAACTTTTTTTGTTATTTTCATTTTAATCTTAAAACGAGTGTCCATTAGAAGTGCCAATTTTTTTAAAATATTAGTCATAGTCCTCATAGAGAATGGGTGATTTTTTTGCTCACGGTCTTTGCTAACCAGACCATTAAAAGCGGGGGTGTGAAAATTCGCTGCTTATTTTCACAGTACACAGACAACTAGAAATCCATACATATGGTGAGATATAACGTATTCACAGCTTTTGTGTTTGGAATTTTAGATTAAAGTCGTTGTGGTTACTTTTAGATAGATTTAATATTCCACAGAAATTCAATGAAGATGGTTGAGTTATTTATTTTGTTTGTTTTTATAAAATCTAAAACAGGCTTCTGCCTACGATTTGGCTCACGTAGATAAAGGATAGTATATGTCATAAAGAGGGAATGTTATACTTCTTAGAAATGTTTGTCTTGATATTTATTTTAAAGTACTTAGTGACACTAATACTCGTAATGCTATCTAGCAAAGCGAAAGTGGAATTCATCATGAGCAAGAAGTTAAAATTGTCGCTGTCATGTCATTTTCGTTGCTGTGGCGATGTACGAGTATTTCTTAATGAATTACAATAGTAGCGCCTATAAAACGTAGTTAGAGCGCTATATTCGTCTATCCCTCAGAGATGGTACTTTTTTCTGGATGAAAGGTACCCTATATCCAATTCTATAAAAAAATGTTACAATCTGTTGCGTATTTACAGCGTGAAAACCTCACAAACAGATTCGCATTTATGTTACTTTCTAGGATGTTCTTATATTTAACACAGTTATCATAATAAGAATATTGTCTTACTAGCATTTTCTCGCGACTTTGTCCACGTTGGACAGGTAACAAAGGTTACAGTTATTTTGCTAAATATAAAGTCAAAGGTTATTTTCAGCATTGTAATGGATTTTTAGTATAAAAATACAGGAATCCCCCAGAAGTTCCCGTAAAAAATCGGGATAAGTAATGTTACTAAAGGTATATACAACAATTGGGATTGTTCACTTTTTTTCAATTTAGCTATTTGAAAAACCATTTCGAGGAATAGTGTCCTTAATCATTTCTGTCTAGTTAAAATTCCAAAAAACGTACGCTCTTCTTGTATTTTGTAAGAAATGCGTTTGACCTTTATTTGACCTTACTAAATCCAATCAGGTGGGCCGTTTGCCTGTTTACCTGCTTCAGGTGTAAAAAAAATTCTAGCTGTACATTATTTTATTTAAGTTCTGTACATGGATTTTCCCTAAAGACCACTTTAAAAAATTTAACGATAACTATAGAAAATAATCATGGTTGAACGCGAAAAATTATAAGCCTAGCGACAAAAAACACTAAAATAATCACGATACGTAATGCTACTCATTACAGTGACATTTAAATGGTAGCACAGATTACTATGATTATATATAGATAAAATTATATATATATATATATATATATATATATATATATATATTATATAGATATATATATATATATATATATATATATATATATATATATATATATATTATATAGATCAAATTTTAAGCCCGGGAAATTACTATCAAGCAGCGAAAACCGTAACGAAATGTTCCGGCATTAGTGATCAGCTTCCAGTCTCCCTTAAGTGAACAGAAGCGCATTTGTAATACTTTTGGTGTTGCAAACGTCCATAGGCGATGGCAACCGCTTTCCATAGAGTGGTTCGTCTGCCTGTCTGCTGGACTCCTGCAATAAAAAATAATATTGTGCCCAACATAAAAAAAGAATAAACCGGTTGAAGAAACATATTGTAAGATGCAAGCGCCGTCTACACCGCTATTGTGGAAATTAAGGCTCTACTGATCGTATAGAAAAAAAGGACAGGATTTGATGACAGTAACTTTATTGTATAATAAAAGTCGTTTTTAAAAAGCCTTTTTAGACAAGCGCAAAACTAGTAATAATTATGCTTGAATGCTTGCACGTGAATGTATGGCGCTCACGACCTTTTAGGGATGACCCTTATGGTTGTCCTGGTTAGAGGACCAAGATGCTCCTGCGTTTCAAATAAAGATTTTCCAGGCTATTGTCGTTACTCGCAGGTATAGGCCCATCTATTATAGTTGAAAATTCGTATATATTCTTTGTACGTGTCGGGAATCGTTTGCGACCTTAATTATTGCACAGCTTATCTATTGGCTTGTAAGTGTTCCACTACAACTTTTTGGTTACTATTCGCTAGTTTCTTGGGGTATCAAGAATCGTGTTGTATGAGGTCCACATCACTGATAGATACTGTTACGAGTTACGGGACTCAAATTAAAATGCCGATGGAATTACTATAGAATTTATTAGAACTGTACAAACATGTATAACACAGGTACAAATATAACTGGACGCAACTAGTACAAGCGTAATGCACGATTCAATAACACGCGCAAAGTCCGTCACTATATAGCATATCAAATGTACACACGTCTTGCCTCGCGTGCGATCATCGCTTGACTGCCCATCTCTCCATTGGGGCATTGCTTTATACTGCACAATCACTATATGTCTCTCGGCCGCGCAGACTGAATTTCTAATAATCACACCTGGCTAATGACTACCATAAAAGATTACAATACACAGTGGAATGTTTTTCTAATTACAAATTTTAAACACAAAGTAAAACAAAGAAGACGGTCAAGCGCTTCAATGTTATTAGCTCAAACGACGCCGGCGGGTAATAAATGTGCTTTGTTTGCAGGTGGCCCAAATTGTAACAATACTATACATAGTCTTTAATTGGTACACTGACATTAGTATAATAAGTATAGCACCAAAACTGTATAATCCACCATCCACCTCCCAGAAGTATTTCAATTAATACAATCAAACGCCATTTTTGAAAACGTGTAAAAAAGATGTTAACCGATAAGGCATATTACAGTATCAATGAATATTTAAATGACAAAACTATAATATAAATTGTATGAATCTTAATTGACATCATTATAATTTAATACACAATTTATTGGTTGACATTTTATTAGGTAAATAATTATATAAATATATTATAATAAAATTTGTAAGCAGGATACTTATATATGCATGCCGAAAGGCGGAATTTGGAGAGCTGTTCTATGTAAAATTTAACACCTTTTGTATACCCATTTTCGCATTAAATAAATTGAATTGAATTGAAGCTATTGAGTAGTTTTTATAATGTGGGATATTTTCGATCACATATTTTTAAGGCGCCATTATAGCCACATCTTAAAAAAATTCATCACCACTACGGAACCTTTGAATTTTGGTAAATTCAGTTTGGTGGATATATAAAAGTAAGCTTGAAAGTAAACGTAACGAGGACGTTTATTTAATTTCAACAAAAATGCAGGATTCCAAATTCCTATACAAAACGTATTTCAGACCAAAGTGAACAAAAATAGAGTTCATTAAATCGCTTATCGGACATTTTGGAGTCTCGACGGGAATTCTAGCGTTTCGGCGTAGTCCTTTTAATTGAAAATGCGAAACATAAAAGCTTTGAGGGAGGCGTTAGGCGACAAGAGCGAATTAAAGGCAGAAATATTAGGAGCACAGTGTTGAGTTGCCAGACGCAGTCACACTGAACTTTAACAGTTTTTATTTCGTCTGACCCATTATACACAATTTTCTGTTTAGAAATGTGCTTACTAACATAATCTACTTCTGTTATAATAATGAAAACTTTATTTAAATTCGTTTAACATAAAGGTTTTTCATATTCCTGAAAAACAAATGACTAATAATAAATACAACACGTGAAATCAAATGACTCGAATATAATTCGATTTTTATAAAATTTAAAACAACAAATAAAGTAAAGTATAGTAATTATTATATAATATTCTAAACATGCCCTGTCTGTAGATTAAAAATATTTAAAACAAATAACTGGAATATACTATATAATCGACGGAGAACACGATGCAATTTTTTATAGGATTCTTGTCTGTTTGTTGGTTTGTTTTTTTGGTCAGGATTCATGTAAAAACTACTGGGCCGATTTTGATGCGGTTTTCTCTGATCGACAGCAAATTCTAAAACTTAAAATCTACGCTATTTTTTATCCTGGGACTCTATTTACGCTATTTTTGGGAATTATTTAAAATTACCAGCTTCAAAAATCAAATTCTAATGTGAATTTCTTACTGATCGATTGCACATTTTATATAATAAAATGTGATTTCTATCCGGGAATACTGCGGGAATTTTCTCAGGAGTGGTTGTAGTTGTCCGAGTGCATAAAAATTAGTCTATTCTGACACAGTTTTCATTATAAAGGTAGCTGCGGTGTCTCGGGAATACTGCAGAAACAAGTTAAGCGTGGACGAAGTCGCGCATATCCTAGTTACGAATAAAATGTTAATAAAATAGTTTCTACGTAATATCTAACTTTAGATTATGTTTAAGTTATCTAAGACATTTAAGCATCATCGAATAGGGTAAATCTTTGAAAAAACTCTGTTTTTAATGTACGAAAACGATGTCTCAAGGAAAAGCAATGTTAAATAAAGGTCCGTATTACCAAAATTGTATTTCTTTATGTGTGCTAATAAATGAAAAAAGTATATATACGAGAATGGAGTTGAACATACATGTATGATTAAATAATGCTTACTAACTATAATTACTGTTTAACAATGATAACAACGGTATTTGCCTCATTAAAGTTATGTGATCGAGAATTCATATAAACATATATCAGGTACGTGAAAACTATTTTGGGGATATTAGCGAAGCTTAGTTCATTCTGTATCGAATCGAATATTATAGGATTTTTTTATCACGAGATACAAAAAGGTTCTAGTTGTGTTTAACATTTTTGTATCTTAGAATATAATTCTTGTGACATATATACCATTTAACCAAACGAATCCAAAATCTTTGAATTGTTAAATATTTGAAATTTAGACGACATGCAAAAATATAGGCTTCCATGACCATAAATTAAAAATGCCCATCATTCAATATTTAAAGAAACGTGATTAGTTGTCTTCTCAAAGGAAATGTATACAATTTAAGTAATAATTACATAGATTCGCCTGTAAATTCATGAAGCAACACTGCAATAAAACTGTTTTAAACTTTTTACGCTAGTTGTATCTGCCGTTTTATGTCTGGCATGCTGTTATCTGCCAGTTAGTTTGTTGGCAACTCGACAGTATCAGAATACCCAGTTCGTGCCAAAGACCTAAAGTAATAAGGCTTCTTATAAAAATCGTGTTTTAAATATTCATAAGCGATACATTTGAATTTAATCACTTACTTGAAAGAAATAATTTGATAGAAACAAAAATAGAAATTAAAAAAAAAAAAAAAAACAGAAATGTGGTTGGTATTCAGTATTGTCCGTGCCCAATTCCTAAATCATATTAATATCGTTGGCATCAGTGCAGAAACTTGTAACTACGATTTTGGTGAAATTATTTTATTCTCTAAATTATTATATAGTAGTTAGTATGTAATAATTTTGACGAAAAAAAATATAACTTCATCAAAAAATGTACTGATGCCGATGATATGTAATGCGACCCTTGGTAAAAATAAATATTAATTATATAAACGTGTGTGTACAATGTACATATAATAATTTTAATATGGAGGGCGTTATAAAATTTCTTATAGTAGAATTATTTTGTCCGTGCAGTTTGGATCATAATATAATCGAGGCGGTGAAGCGAGTATTTCGCTCTCTCTTCCACTCACGGGCCTTATGGACGGGCATAGTGATGCGCATTATTACTGTCGATAATCGTTATCGACAGTGTATTTAGTTTTGTCTTTTTATGGGTTAGTGATAAAAATAAAAGAAAAAAATAGATAAAACAACGTATTTATTAAAATAAGAATAATAATGATTTATAATAAATTATTAATTAGGTATCTATGTATTAAAAACTATAAGTACAAAAGCTTAGAATGTAAGAAGTAATATTACAAATAAATATAAATACTTATATCTATGTTTAAAATTAACAGCAAAACAGATAATAATGAATTTTATAAGAATGATAATCTTTCTTTGATAAGAATGAGTTTTTATCGATAATGTCGTTGCGCCCGCGCAATATGCTCACCGCCTTAGCCGGGCTGAGGCCGAGCTATGATTTAAGACCCAAACTGCACGGACAAAAAATTCTACTATAGAGGTCGGTAACGCGTTGGCGAACCACTGGTGTTGCAAACGTCCGTAGGCGACGGTTGTAACATTCCTTCACATGGGCCGTCTGCCTGTTTGCCTACTTCCAAGAATAAAAAAACAGATGATTTTGCGAACTATTAGTCCCGACCACTTATATGTTTAAAAAAAACACTTTTGTCTATTAGGACCCTTTGTATTTCACTATTACGAATAACTTGACTTGGAGTCTCAATATACGGGACCTCAAAGGTCTACTGGACCGATATGGTATTAGTTTAGGCAATCCAGCCGGCAAGCAAAAGCCAGTTCCGTAACTGTAGAGCTGTGGCTAATAACCAAGAGAACTCTGTGAATTTGAAAAAAGATTTGGTATTTATAGGCAATTACTGCTGATCGACATTTTGGAAACCGTTGTCAATGAACTGTTCGACTCAGCAATAAGTGCTTACCGAATAGGGTTGTAACAGAACGTAATATTAACAATGAAATAATGAGCAAAAATACCTATCCTAAAAAATTAAGCAAACTAATTATGAATACAACAATTACAACATAAATTATTTGTTAATCCACCGTTTTACAAATAATTTATGTTGTAAAATCATATCTCAAAGATATAAAGGGGTTAAAACTATTTGAACTAAAGTATACGTCTACATTTTTAATTCAATGATTATAATAACGCCGACGCTTTTTGCATTGATTAAAATTTACTTAGCAAAATCCTTTGGCTTTTAACTTAGTCACATTATTTGATAAGATAAAAGCAAACACTAGTTCTGATTATGCTTCATTTTAATTAAGTTTTCTTTGAAATCTTAAATAATAAATGATATTTTATGAAACGTTTATCTTTAACATTATCGTTAATTGCGTTGGTCTAAAGAATTTATAATGAATACAGATTTAAAACCTAATTAAATAAGATTTTGTATGAAGTTTAAAAGCAACGACTTGTTTCTAGCCAATAAATCAAATGAATCTTATTTCCAAATTCTAAAATAATAAGCATACTAAAACTAAGATTTGGAATGATCATCATCGTCATTCTAGCGTAAAAAATCCCGGTTGAGTTCGGAGCGTTCGCTCTGACGACCAGCGTCCATTTTTCTACTTTTGCTTCCTCACTTCGCGCGGTCTTTAGCATTCCTCGTTTTGAGACCGTTGATACCCATGTCATCCTTCACAAGGTGAAGCAAGAATTTCTTAGGCCTGCCCCTACGAATGGGACCCGGCGGAGGCGGCAAAGATTTGAAAATGTTACGTACGAGCGGGGGTACGCACCTATGGATTGGAAGAAAACACCAGTTTTTAACTAAGAGCTTTTATTGACCTACAAAGCCATGCGCAGTACCTCCCTGTAGGATTGCTGTCCTTAAACACACGACCAACGATGCACAGTCCCGACGATAAGTTGTCACACCCTCAATACCGTCGCCAATATTGCGTAGACCACCTCCGATATTATCGCGTGTAGCTCGCCTCTGACCCCTCTCTCGAACTACGGCACACTTCCTTCACGTATCTGTCCACCAAACTTGTCACTAAATTCACCACTTAATTTGTCTCTGTCCTCTATTAATCTTCTCTAACAACTCTTTAGTATCGCACTTGTTCCTTCACCGTCTTGAACTGAACTCAACTTAAAACTCAACTCTCAACTTTAAACTGCCCGGTAGGCGCGCCTTACGCTGTTTATATACCCGGAAGAATTTTCTAGAACCCCTCTATCTATCTCTGTCTCTTCCTTCCCGAACCTTCTGTTCGGGAACTTTCGTTTATACATCTATCCCTTTCTAACATCTATCTATCTCTTTCTTTCGGTCATCGTCTATCCCTTTCCAACATCTCTCTATCTCTTTCTTTCGTTTATCGTCTATCTCTTTCTAAATATATCCGACCTTGTCTTTTCCTGCCAGAAATTTCTAGTTCTTTCTAAAAGTTCTAAAACTGATTTATGCTGCTGGGCAGTTCCACCCTCGGTCGCCACAAAATGATAATTCGTTCATATTTAAAAGTTTACATTTTAGGCAAGATATTACAATTTTAGTAATTAACATCTGTAATGTTGGTGTACACATGACTATTTTTCAATAATTGGAGTCTTAAGTCATATTCATATATTATAATTATAGATCATCTTCTTGGGGGTCATGTCAGAAGCGTGCACGTCGCGATCCCCGCTGGCCCAGAGGGCCACAATTCTGACCGAGATTCACTCGAGTGCAGTGCATGATAGGGCGTCCCCCGCAGGCGACGCTCACCGATGCGCCCCCGTCGGTGTGAACTCTCGCGCATGCGACGAAGGGGGCCGCCACCCTTCACGCAGCGCCAAACCTGGCGGGTCGAGAGGAGCAGAGTGCCGTATAGGCACGTGGAATGTGAGAAGTGGAATGAAAGATAAGATGGACGAAATGATTGATATAATGAATGAGAGAAGCCTGGATGCCTTATGTCTGACAGAGACAAAGCGGAAGGGGTGTCACGTCGATGACCTCCCCGGTGGCATGCTTGCTCTGTGGTCCGGCGTGGACCTGGACGAGCGTGCAAGTGGGGGGGTAGGCGTCGTACTCTCATCCCGCTTTGTGTCTGGAGTGAAAGACTATTGTCTGGTGAACCCGAGACTTCTTTGGCTCCGTCTAAAGCTGGGGATCACGCGAGTTTTTCTGGTCGCAGCTTATGCTCCCGTAAGCTCAACGGATCCCCAAGAACTCGAAAAGTTTTGGGAGTCTGTGAGAGAAATTCTGGATCTGGCTGAAGGGAACGAAAGACTAATTATGTGTGGTGATCTTAATGGCTGGGTGGGGACCAAACGAGACGGCTTTGAGGCTGTCCTTGGACCCTATGGCGACAAGAGAGCGAACGAGGCTGGTAAGCCAATCAAAGACGTATGCATGGAAAGAAACTTGCTTGTGTCGAACACCTTATTCCATCATAAGGATATTCACACGTATACATGGAGAATGAATGAACAGAAAAGTATGATTGATCTGATTTTAATAGATAGTCGCCTCCGAAACACAATAACGGATACAAGAGCCTCAAGAGGCCCCACTCTTGGAACGGACCACTACCTGGTGATAAGCCGGTTTGTGGGCCTTTTCAAGAAGTGGAGGCACTGGCGAGAGCGTACCAATTTCGGGGAGCTTGAAAGAATAAAATGTGAAAAATTGGAAGATGTTAGTATAAGGAGTATGTATGCGCGCCTAGTCGAAGAAAGGCTTGCAAAGGCGGACTTCTCCGACTTAGATGTGGATAATGACTGGGATAGTATGAAGGAAAGTATAGTGGAAAGCGTAAAAGAAACATGTGGATACGCAAAGAGGCATATAACAATGAAAGGTGACGAATGGTGGGACGCAGATGTTAAATCTAGCGTAGAGAGAAAGAGAAAAGCCTGGCTGGATTATATTGCATCTTTGCATCAGAATGACAGTATGAAAGAGATGAAGAAAGAAATGTATCGCCTCTGCAAGAATGAAACCAAAGCTTTAGTGAAAGAGAAGCGTGAAAGAATAAAATTGAAAGAAGAAGAGAAGCTGACGGAGAACTTCGAGGCGAATACCAAACTCTTTTGGAGTGGGTTACGAAGTCTCGGGGTTGTTCGTCAGCTTCCAGAATGGAAAGAATAAAATCTAAAGCAGGGGACATTCTTGCTAACCCACAAGAGGTTTTAGCGCGATGGAGTGAATATTTTAGAGAAATGTATGATAATATCTCGGATGCTGGCACAACGACTGAGTCTGTGACCGACTTCGAGGAGTCAGCATCCGAGATCACTTTGGAAGAGATCGAATGGACGATAAGAAGTCTGAAAAATGGAAAGGCAGCAGGAATCGATAGTGTGTCTGCTGAGATGATCAAATATGGTGGAACCTGCGTCCGGGACGTTTTCCTGTCCTTATGCAACTTGTGCTGGAGGACGGGAAAGGTTCCCAAGGACTGGAGGCGCGCTGTCATCGTGCCCTTGTATAAAGGCAAGGGGTCACGTATGGAGTGCGCCAGCTACAGGGCCATCAGTTTGATCAGCACAGCATCTAAAGTGTATGCGAAGATTATTGAAAGGAGAATGAGAGTGGTATCCGATGGATTACTGTGGGATGCACAAGGGGGCTTCAGAAATGGAAGGGGATGTATGGATCAAGTTTTTTCGCTCCGCAATATCGTGGAGAAGCAGCTGGCTATGGGCCGGCAGGTTTTCTGCGGTTTTGTGGATCTAGAGAAAGCATTTGACAGGGTTGTGCGGAAGGACCTCTGGGACATATTGCCCGGATATGGGATCAATGGCCAATTGCTGCGTGCTGTGCAGTCCACTTACGAGGACTGTATGGCATGCGTGCGGGTGGACGGCAGCCTGTCGCCCTGGTTTGACGTCAATATTGGCGTCCGGCAGGGCTGCGTGCTGTCGGCTTTGCTTTTCATCCTATATCTGGACAACTGTCTCCAGAGATTAAGATTGATGGATGTTGGGGTGCGGATGGGTGATCTAGTTGTTAGCACTTTGCTTTATGCGGATGATGCCGTGCTTTTAGCCGAATCGCCATCAGAACTGCAAACACTAGTCACAATGATGAAAGATGACTGTCAGGTGAGAGGCTTACATTTGAATGCGAAGAAAACAAAGGTTATGGTGTTTGAAAGAGAAGAAACCAGAACGAATGCAAGGATAATGGTCGATGATGTTATGCTGGAACAAGTGAATGAGTTTGTATATCTTGGATGTGCTTTTAGCAGGGATGGAAGGTACACCGCTGACATAGAAAGAAGGGTAAATTTGGGGAATAGTGTGAATGGAGCGTTAGGTAAACTTCTAGGCGCTAAGAACCTCAGCCAGAAAGCCCAGCTTGCCATACACAACGCGGTGCTGGTACCTACGTTCACGTATGGAAGCGAGAGTTGGGTATGGAACAGAGAGCATGAAAGTAGAGTAAACGCGGTCGAGATGCGAGCACTGCGCAAAATCTACGGAGTGACGCTCGCGGGCCGCGTCCGTAATACCGAAGTAAGAAAGAGAGTTGGTCTGAAAGAGAGTGTCGGGGTGAAGGTAAGGAAAGGAATGCTCCGGTGGTTCGGGCATGTGGAAAGAATGTATGATGAAAGAATGACTAAACAGATATACAATGCAAAAGTGGATGGATGCAGAAGTCGCGGAAGGCCACGACACACCTTCCATGATCAAATTGATCGTGTATTAGCAGAAGGTGATGTCAGGAGCCTTAAGAACAGACGAGCGTGCATGACAAGAGCTATGAATGTCAAAGAAGCAAGTGAGGTGTGTAAGAATAAGCCTGTATGGCGCTCTGTTGTTCGTGCCTACCCCGCAAGGGACCTGGCGTGAAGTTATGTATGTATGTATGTAGATCATCTTCTCCATCGGCCATCGGTCCAACTTCAACTTGCAATTTTTATAAGCCAAATCGGCTACCATAGTTCTCCTGAGTATTTTCTATTTTACAAGGAGATGAAATAATTTCAGTGTTCGTATCATTTCCATTGTTTTTACCTTTCACTGAGCATATGAAACCACTTTGTTGCCGGCATCGAGCCGACTACATTTCTTTGTACAAAGGCTCACGTCCGTACCACGTGCACTAAAGCTTCCCGCCTTTGAGCATACAACCACCTAATTAACAAAAGTCTAGCGGAGTTTAATGGTTTACTCAATATTTAAGGGCCAAGTGTTGAGTATTCGTTTTCAATTATTCTCTACTATTTGTTACAATTCAGACGAATGCGAATTTCATCTATTCTGCAGTTGGTAATATAAATAAATGTAAATAATAAAAAAATGTATTGGACGAGTTCTGCAGACAGGGAGACGTCCAATATGATGGAAAGCGGTTACCATTGCCTATGGAAATTTGTAACACCAAAGGTGTTGCTACCAATGTGCTGCCACTCTCGACTAGAACCTGACCATTAATATCAATAGAACCCTACTCAAGGTTGTTTGTTATGGCGGCATACTCTAGAGCCGAGGTGGTAGCCATCCAAACGAGCAAATACTCTACTATCTGGCTCTGGTGTTTTTGTCGCCTCTTGGTATTATGATACACATATATGTAGTATATGTAAAGTAGCAAATGAGTCCTGGAGGGGAGACCACGTCTCGGTAAACGTAGTGTCGGACGCCCTCTAGCCCCATGGACCGACAACCTATGCAAGGTCGCCGGTAGGCGCTGGATGAGGAAATCGGAGGACAGGGATAAGTGGCGCTGTCTTGGGGAGACCTACGTTCAGCAGTGGACTGCAAATATCTGACGACATATGTAAAGTTGTTTTTCTCTTACTGTTTTTTTATTGTGAAGTTGGCAATCAGGCAAACGGCCCAGCTTATGGGAAAATGGTTGCCACCGCCTATAGATATCTGCAAAACTACGGGCGAAGCCAACTTTTGCCAGCCTTTAGGATAGGTAGGATAAACAAGATGGGATAGAGGGATAAGACAAAGAGATCAGACAGGATTAATGAGATAGAAAAGATAGGATATGGGATAAGAATAAGGGATGGGATAGGGAAAAGAGATAGGAGGAGGGTGAAGCAGGTCACCGAAACTCGCACTCATCACACGAAACACAATTAGTACAAGGCTACCCGATCCACGCCGATATCCTGTGAGAGCATGCCATCACACCGATCAAGCCGGCCCTAAGACCTGTAATGATAATGATTCCAACATGGCTCTACCACGTATGAGATAGAGAGAGTAAGCACAATGATTAAGGATGCTTACATCAGTAATATTTAAGGAACACCGGAACAAATATTTGGTAGTCGCAATAAGATCCATTCATTCTACACCATCGTTTTCTCCTAGCAGTGAAAGCTTGTACACCATTTATAAACACACTAGCTGACCCGGCGAACTTCGTGCCGCCTATTTTCTGAAAGGCTGTTCCAGGACACAAAAACAAAATCACCAAAATCGGTCTAGGTGATTAGAAGGATTCTAGAACCCGATCTCAACGCCACCTACCCGGTTCCAATTGTCGCTGTAAACTATCCTGGGACCCACTCAAATACACACACAAAATTTCATCAAAATCGGATGTATACTTTACGATCCTATAAAGAGCATACACACAAACATTCATTTTTATATATCAAGATAAACGACAAAAACGCGATTTATGTATAATAACAATAAACAAACATCTTTTGCAGATGCCAATAAGCAAAGGAAACTATAATCAATGTACCCAACAATTGCTATAAAGTCCCCGTGGTCTCAAGGCTATTTCTTTAATAACATCTTTATTGTTCGTAACCAATGTTAAAAGCCTTTTGATTTACACCAAGATGAAGTAGCGTCATCGAAGAATATTAATATTGGACGAACAAAGTTCCCTTTTGTAATACTAGCTCGCAGTAACAATGACAAGAGAACGCCTAAAGTAATTCTGGAATCGCGACTTGGCTCCGAAGGACACAATTAAAATAAGGAATAACCGAGAAGAGGCCATTGTCTTCCGCCTTGGTCTCAGGCGTCTATAATTTTGATAATAGACTAGAAAAATTCTTTTGTCTCGAACCATTCTGGAGTAGAGTATCTGGTTCGATTATTTGCAGTGAATAATCTTACATGTAGGTATTTTAAGTACTACGACTACGACATAACGCATATGGAATAACTTATTTGCTTTCGATTTCATTATAAGACAAGAATCTGTCTAATAATTAAGATGGATTACTTTCCCTAGAGTTTAATATCATTGTTTAAATTAAAATAACGTCAAGCTACAATCCAGAAGAGCGGGAAAGTACTCTAATCAAGTAAAACTGTTGGGAAAATTTTCTATTCGAATAGAATTAATGAACATTTTCTGTCATTAATATGTTATATTGAAAAAATATTTTAGTTTACAGCAACCCACATTGAATTTTGTTAGTGAGGTTTGAAACTTCATTTGTGACATACATTTCTAACAATAAATATTTGCTTCTCGATAAATTGGTCTTCCATAGGGCATAAAAAATACTGTTAACTGATTTGTTTTTAAAGTATGTAATTAATATTTAACTATATACATCATTACGAATATATTAACCTGTTGTTTTGAACGCATGAAATTGAGCTTGTTGTTACACAAATGTTAAAAAAGCAGTATTATAACAAAACAATTTTTATGATTAAAATAACCGAGTAGTAGTCTAAATTACATCGCGTTACAAAAGCAGGTTAGGAGAGCTCTCTAACTATTGTTAATGACTCGACGAGAGCATAATTACGTTTTTTTCACGCCCCACTAATAGCAATTTCACTTATTTCTTTGGCGTAGACACGCTGTGAAACTTAAACTTTGTAATGGTTGAAACTTTCTGCGTTCTGGTTTTAATGTGACGCCATTATAATTTCAAGTTTTCTTAAGACATATTTTAATTCTCGGTTATATTTTAGACAAGATAATTTCACTGTCTGTAAAAGTAGCTGTTGGACATATTTGGATTTCTAGTATCAAGCAAATGTTTCATTTATGTTTTTTTATTTGTATTGTTAAGATATAGTACCTAATATACCTTCGCCATTTAATAAGTGATTTATTACAGTAATAAACTTACAATTATTGTTTATTATATTCATTCGTTTATAAATAATAAGTCTAAAGCTGTTCTGCATAACAGATAGTATTTTACTTTTGAGAACAATAGCCACCGCACATAACACACCGCTTCACGCAGAAATGTTATTTCAAATATGATATAGTAGATTACAAGTTAACCAAACACAAAATAGAACTCCTATATTACTATTTTTATATTTTATCTGGTAACTAATTAGCTATATTACAGGTTGCAATGATGAACACATCACTTCTATAAAAAAAAAACATATAATTGTTTATTATAATTTTTCCTACGTCATCTAATAGCTAATATATTAATAACGTCATGCCGACGTTATGTGTATGTTACAAGCAATTTGATAAAACCGGTCACTATAAATAATGACCGGTCTGTATACATATTGCCCGTATCAAGTAGGCAATATATATGAATGTCAAAGAAGCAAGTGAGGTGTGTAAGAATAAGCCTAAATGGCGCTCTGTTGTTCGTGCCTACCCCGCAAGGGACCTGGCGTGAAGTTATGTATGTATGTATGTAATATATATAAAACAGCAGGATTAAACAAGTTTCCCGGTCAGTATAAATATATGACAACCTTTTCTTGGAAAATATAATGAAACACAGAAGAAGTGTAATTTTTTGTTTATTAAATGAGGTTAGGGTATACCCTAACCATACATAATAAAATATGATATATATAATAAAAGTGCTATGTAATTATTGCTATATAGCACTTTTATTTATTATGTGAGATATGAAGTGAATTTTGTGTAGTTATAAATAAAATAACCGCGAAGGCTAAAGCTCCGCTTCGCTGCGCCCCACCTTCTGACCTACATTAAAAAAAATTGGATCTGTTCATAATAAATAAAAGTGCCACATACTGTACCCCACCCTTTAATAAATTATACTTACATAATTCTTATGGAAAGGTAACCGAATTTATCACACTGTCCGGCTAGAAGTAGGCCTGTATTCATACTGCCCGTCCAAGTGATAAATTCAAGTTATCTCAAACCCTGATTTTTTAAATAGACCACGGGCCGTCCAGCAATATTAATATGGGCCGGCTAAATTAATTAATTTACCAAATTGACCAACACTCTTGGACACTATTCATAATGACCGGTCCATATTAATAATACCTGATTAATCAAATTGCCCGTAACATATACATGTATAGGGAAAAAGAGACATGGAAGAAAATAATAATTTATAACACTAATCTGTACATAAAATTACATTTCATATAATACCGCATTATTATATATCTTATACTTATTTTTATACGTGCAGAAACGGAGAAAGAATACAATATCCTGGGGCCGGGCGGCCTGTCGTAAGCGGCGACAAAACAACCCACAGCTAGGTGGTAGGGCATTTGTCGGACTGGATGGCAACCACCCCTGGTCTAGAGTATGCCACCATAACAACCTTTAATTGTGGTCCGGCATTAGTGGCCAGGTTCCAGTCTCCCTTAAGAGAGCAGCAGTGTATTTGTAGCACCTTTGGTGTTGCCAATGTCCATAGGCGATGGTAACCACTTTCCATCATGTGGGCCGTCTGTCTGTCTGCTGAACTCATGCAATAAAAAATATATATTGTTTTTAGGATTAAGTAGTTAATTGAATAATTAGCAAGGTTCTTATAATTATATTTACTACACTGTTAAATTTTAGAAGGAAGATCTTATAATGAAACGCTATATAACAGTGCAGTAAAATAATAAAGAAAGCTGTTTTCTATCATTAAAAGAATATAAGAAAAAAAAAGAATTTCGACTCTTTGTACAATTAAACGTCTTTAAAATACAATCAAGTATATTTGAAAGATTCAAAAGCGAGAAATATTTTTTGTTCATTAATAAGCACTTTCTTTTGTTATGATTATGAAACAAAACCCGCAGATCAGTTAGACAGCGCCGCTTTGCGAAGCTCAATTACATTTAAAAGATAGACGAGGTTCTTGTAATTTTTCTAGGGTGTTTCATTAAAATTTTCTTTCAAAGGAAACTCGTTTCATTATTATATAGCATTTGAAGAGTACAGAAACGACGCAGTTTCTGTACAGCTCTCCTAAGGCGATATCTCTAGTTAAGACTACCTACTGGCTTAATATTCAGTATCATTTCTACCCTAAAAGATGAGTTAAAGTGAGTTTCGTTTACTTTTTAAGCTTAAGCTTTATATTTGGATAGAAAGAAATATGGTTTTGACTTTGTGGAATAATAAAATTTTGTAGATTAATAAAAGGATCGATTGTAAACATACAATCTATCCTAAAAGTTACGGTGCTTGGAAGAGGTCGAGGTGAGCAAAAAGGCCGCTCGTATTGTTGTGCTAAAAAGTAGGTATTATTATAACATTTTTGTAATCGTTATTTGGTTTGCAAGCCCTATCGACCTATATATCGAGGGCTTCATAACAAATGGGCGTACAGACAAAAGTGCAGTTTTACAAAAGAGACAAAATTGTAGTTAACTAGTTGGTTGTATAAGGCTGAAATTTGGAATACCTTTCTTTTTAGGTACATTTGCATACTGGTAAGACATTCTAAATTGTAATTTGCATAGATTTTAGTAAACAACAACAAAAATTGCATTTTTGCGTATACGCCTATATGTTATGAAGCCCTCGATATATATATGAAATATTTAACAGACGAATGGACATAAAAATTGTATAAGGGTAGATACCCTTATACAATTATCACGTCCATTCATCTGTTAAATATTTCAAAGTCTGTCGAAGTCAATAAAAATAATTATAAAAATGGTATCTGCCCAATCTATCAAAACGGTTACATACAAGCTGGCCAAATCGCCGACATTACAGGTTTGTAATGGTTCGTTTCGCTTTTTGGCAAATATCGTCAAACTATGACAAAAATAAATTTTCTTATAAATTCCTCTAGACATCCTTGGCAAACTTCAAAAATGTAAAAAGCCAAGCCAAAAGCCCACGTGAAGCTTAGTATTGTTATGCGTATTCAGTAATTTTTAGTGGGTTGTAGATTTGGGTCGGCATTAAATTTAAAAAAAAGAACATGATTCAATTCATTGACGTTTTTTTTTAAGTCTATTCATGACCATAGAATCAAAGTCTTTCAGTCGGAAACATGTTAATTAATAGGTCTTCGTATAGTAGCGCAGTTGTATTGCAGGCTACAACCGACGCCATTCAATGGAGTTCTTGTGAAAACTCGAAAGATCACATCTGACTATATAGTTCACATTTCTCACAAAAACACATAATTTCTACTCAAAAACTATCAATATCCTGCAACTATTGTTCATTTTAGAGTAATTATACACATTTTTAGAAAATAAAACTGCACAGCACAACGTCTCCTTTCAGTTCCCGCCAAAAAAGAAAAAAAATACCTTAAATACAGATAAAAGATAAAGGTATTGCCAGAAAGCAAAACAAAGTTCGTGCTCTAAATTTTAGGGCCAGGTTATAATTCTAAAATTAATTTCGAAAATATGACCTCAATAATCATTCTAATTACATTATTAAACATTAAATAAAAGAGATTCTATCAATCACAGTCGATTGTAATTTAAGCTGATGTGTGAGTGACTAAATATGTGAATAACCCTTATATTGCACAGACTGAGGCCAAATAATTACGAGCCGGCTGGTGAGATCTTTGATGCTTTAATCAGGTGACGAGTCGCTGGACACGCCCACAGCCGTAATTAGAATGTCTCCTTGTACAGCCCTGCCTTTAACATGCGAAATGAATAAGGCATCGCCGAACTTAATTTCCTGAGGGTGCCTGCCAGGTATCGAGATGAAACTTTTAAAATGGTTTTTGGAGTGATTCTTCTGAATCAATTTCAAATCGCACTTTTTATCGAGAATAGTTTTAATTTATTTTAGATAGGTTTAGTGTAGCTGCTGATTACTTATTGGTAAAAAAATATTGCACGAGTTCAGCAGACAGGCAGACGGCCAATTGATGGAAAGCGGTTACCATCGCTTGTGGACATTTGTAACACCAGGTGCTGCTGATGTGCTACCGCTCTCTAAATGGAGATTGGAACCTGGCCACTAATGCCGGAACACAATTCAAGGTTGTTATGGTGGCATACTCTAGACCAGGGGTGGAGCCATCCAGGTGGACAAACACCCTACCACCTAGCTATGGGGTTTTTTGTCGCCTCTTATGATAGGCGGCTGGGTCAAAGATAGTAGTAATCTTTATCCGTTCTTGCACAAATGTTATTATGTATATATTTTGTTTTTTTTTTAATTGTGAACTTAGCAAACAGACAAACGCTTATAAAAGTTTGCAACACCAGGGGTGATGCCTACGCGTTGCAAGTCTTTAGGAAGATATTAAGAGGATGGATTGGTAGGAACAAGGTAAAGGGGACGAGATAGGAGAATGGAATAAGGAGAGGAGGACGCGAGCTATCAGAACTCTTAGTCATAAAACGAACTAACTGATGTATTTTTACAAAATTCTAAAAATGTCTTGTCTGTACGTTAAAGTTATTTAATAAATCCATTAGTTATTTAATAAATCCATCCATTTTTTTTAGATTTCTTGTCTGTTTGGGATTCACGTAAAAACTTGTGGGCCGATTATGGATGCCGTTTTCGCTGATCAACAGTAAGTTCTTAATTTTAAAATCTGCGTTACTTTTTAACTAGGAAACCATGCGAGAATTTTTCTGGGCATAATTAAAAATAGCCAGAATAACAAAAATCTAACTCCAATGTGACTTACTACGATATTTTATACGCCACGAATCTTGGGGTTGTCTGGAAGAGATCGCTTTTTAGCGATAAGACCGCCCTTTGTACATAACCAGATATAATTTAGTCTTAAGTTCATCTTTGTTTTGGTGTACAATAAAGAGTTATCTATCTTGCGGGAATTTATCCGGAAGCAGTTTGTAGTTGTTCGGGTGCACAAAAAGTAGCTTATCCGACACAGTTTTGACTAAAACGATAGCTTATATTCGTTTTCAAGTGCTGTGGTACTTTGTGTCCCGGGAATCCCGCGGGAATTTCATGTTATATAAATGTAATTATTCGCTTTTGCTAACATGGCTATGGGACCAAAAAATTATAGATTTCCTTCAAACGATTAATCTCGAAGTACAATCCAATTTGTATTCGAACAAAGATGAGATTTATATCTCAATACATATCAACAACATAAACAAGGTATCGATACAGTTCTAAAAATTGCCTTATTTTCGAATAAAGAAGATTTTGCATGATGTAAAGGAAGAAAATCGAATTGAATGGAATACGAACAAGGGTAGGCGTTGGAGTAAAGCATTATGGCATCAAAGGAAATATTGAACCGCAGTTCAATGTTATATCGACAAGATCCAATCCAACTCCTTAAATCAAATCCTTCAACTTTGAAAGTGAGTTCGACTAATATCTAACGCCTTTGCATTTATGAATAATAACTGGAAAAAGTTAAACTCTCAAATCCCGCTTCGTCTGAATATTGTACAATTCGAAGGATAACGCGGCTAAAGGAAAATGCTTTTTCTTTTTTGTATAAACTGAAAATCAAGACTTACTCGTATTGTTTCGGTAAAGTAAAATTTTAAATAAAATACTTACTCTGAATTAAGTCTCAATCCTGTCTGCGAAGCACGCCTTACATAAAAAATAATTCTGGCCTAATCTGTATATTGTTACAACCTAGGTGCCGTCAAAGACAAATTCCACGTTCAGATCTGTAGAAGCACATTTTATTACCTGTCGGCATTTCAACTAATTGTAATCCTTTTATGGTCGTCTTGTTTGGTCACTTATTTACTGGCATACGTTTCTAATTATTGTGGAGAATAGCCTATTGTCCTATTGTAGTCGCTCATAAGCAACATTAGCCAGGTGTTGCGGATTCTTTTGCATTTGTGAAGTCTAAAACGACGGCCTGATGGAGTTGACCGACGATTATGATACGGGCGTGACATGTGTACATTCGGGAATCTAATAGTGACGGACTGCGCGTTTTATGAATTACGACCTTCTGCATTTCTTTTGGATCTTTTGTATTCAGTTATATTGTTACCCATGTTATACGTTTTTGTATAATTTTAATAAACTCGATAATAATTGTAACGGCATTTTAATTCGAGTCCCGCGAACTCGTAACAATATTATTACAGTTAATATGTACTACTGATTTTGAAGGATAATATCGTGATGAAACTTGCACATAGGGATAATCGGTGAAACCAGGCAAGCAAGTGACATCGTTATAAAAAAAGGAATATAAGATTCGCAGATATTGTTAACATATTAGTTGTTTTTACTTAAACAATATTTACAATTTGTACTGAACAACTAAAGTCGCAATGTATGTATAAGCAGCGAACAATAAAAAAGAGAAAAGGGCGGAGTAACACGGTTTACGGGTCTGTAAAAATGATACTTAACTCCGTGCTAGAAGTCATCAATAAAACTGGATTGACTGTTTACAACTCTTTCAACGTCCTGTCTGCATATGGAAGAGTGTGCTCTTGCGACATATTTATTCGTTACTAGCTTTTGACCGCAGTTTCATCCTCGTTATTGTTATCCCACGGAACTGTATATTTTTCCGGGATAAAAAGTAGCCTATGTCCAATTTTAGATTGTATCTGGCGGTTCTGGCGTGATTGAATATCAAACATCCATCCAAACTTGCGTATTTCTAATATAAATAAAACTATTTATTTTACTAGCAGATTTTCGTTTATTTCTCGATTCATACTCATACAAATGCAGATGAAAGGAAATTTGCTAAATTTGTTAGGAGAGTTGGGGTTCAAATAAAATTGCACGAGTCTTCATGATTTTGTCACTATTTTGTATAAAAAAATAATAACTTTCATATATAATATTTTTTTAACCAAGTCAAAGAGAAATCTTAATTTTTCTAGGGCAGTATTTCTTAGAAAATATAAATTTACAACGCTCAAAACTAAAAGGCTCTGTTCGTTATTAACTCACACTATGGTTTGCTGATTCCGATTTTATTCATTTAAAGATATTATGCTTGTAATAGGTTTGCTTTTTGTGATCACGGTATTATATAGGTGTCTATAAATCAACCGTATAAGCTATATTTGTGGAGGAGCATAAGTCAGTTCAACACTCAACAATATTAGAAGTTATTGAATATCAAACTAAAGAGAAAAGACATAAGGAAATAAAATAAAAGTCATGGTACGAACCATTGACGTTCATAGTGTAAATAAAAATTTGTTCTGGGTTACAAAAAAACCTTTAATTTATAATAAAAACATAAAAAATAATATACGATTTTAGAAAGATATTTGGTTAAGGTTCATCCGATTTTAGGGTAGACCCAAAATGGGTACCTATTGTCCTTTCTGAGCTTTCTTGATATTTGAGATGTAAAGAGACTTAAGACTCTAAGTAAGCCGTTCGGAAACTTTGAAATCTAATAAGTAGGCGACATGAAACTTTTCTAAAATCGTACCTGCTGTCTCTGAATATTGAATTTCTTCTTGCAATATTACATTATTAAGTCAGCGCCGTGACCCTAAAAGTTTTACAAATAAATTTAGCGCGTACGAGTGTACTATAATTTTTTCTATTATACCTACTAATCTTCGTAATAAAAGTAAAGTATCTGTCTGTGATTTAATATTAATAGTTACGTTACTTTAAGTGAAAGCTACTACGCATAGAATGCCTAATCATGTATTAGGGTTTATTGGAAATTTTGTTGATTTGAAAGTTTTTCTCGACTAGGTTGCCGTGCGTGCGTTTACACTGCATGTGTTTTGTGGTTGGGTGATAATATTTTATCACGCTCTTTAAACGGCGCTATTCTATCGGAACAAACATAATGCCTAGGAAGGGCTCGCGGTATTTGAGCAGGGCTTACATTATTTGAATAGTGAATTTAGAGGTTTTTAAAGTTATTCGTAATTTTTGTTGTTTGGATGAAATAAAAAAATATATCTTAAATAATCGGGTACGTTTAATTTCGACGACACCTTGTACGGTCCATAAGATATAAATATAATATTTTATCCGTGCAGGAACGGCGAAAATACAATTTCCTGCGGCCGGGTGGCCTGTCGTAAGAGGTAACAAAACACAGCCAGATGGTAGGGTATTATCCTGACTGGATAGCTACCACCCCTGATCTAGAGTATGCCGCCATAACAACCATGAGTTGAGTTCCGGTATTACTGACCAGGTTCCAGTCTCCCTTAATAGAACAGCAGCGCACTTGTAGCACCTTTGGTGTTGCAAATGTACATAGGCGATGGTAACCGCTTTCCACCAAGTGGGCCGTCTGCCTGTCTGCTGAACTCATGCAATAAAAAAAATATAAAGCCGGACGAAGTAAGCAGCAGGCAAAACTAGTTTTAAAGTATAATTCTAATCTATACTTATAATAAAATTGTAGAGGTCGAATTTCTGTACAATTAAAAAAAATGCTAAAAACCGTGTCAGGGGGATGTAAGAAGTGAAATAGAACTAATTTAGATTTTTTTGAATTTTTTGTTTCTCTGTTTATCTGTTTGTCTGTCTGTTTGTACCGGCTAATCTCAGAAACGACTGGACCGATTTACATAAAATTTTGTATGGTTATAGCTTATATCCCTGGTCGACATATAGGATACTTTTGATCCCGAAAAATTAAATAGTTCCCGTGGGATAGTTAAAAAGCTTTAATTACTTAAACAGCTTATAACAGACAAAGAATAATTTCTCTGCAACGTAACATTATAGAAGCGGATATTTTAACAGGGTGTGGTGTCGGTGAGAGAGTTTTACCTTATATAAATTAATATATAAAGCAGATAAGTTTGTTTCTTTGTTTGTTTGCTTGAACGCGCTAATCTCGGGAACTACTGGTCTGATTTGAAATTTTTTTTCAATTTTAGATAGCCCATTTATTGATGAAGGTTACAGGCTATAAACCATCACGCTAAGAGCAATAGGAGCGGAGCACCAATGAAGAATGTTTCAAAATCGCGGGTGTTTTTTAACTTCCTTTCCACGCGTACGAAGTCACGGGCAGAAGCTAATCTTATATATAAAAACGAATCGCAAAATGTGTTGGTAAGCGCATAACTTGAGAACGACTTTACCGATTTTTATGAAATATTGTGTGTGTGTTTGAGTGGGTCCCTGGATGGTTAAAATCTACAATTGGAACCGGTAGATGGCGCTGAGATCGGGTTTTAGAATCCTCCTAATCACCGGGAGCGATTTTTGTGATTTTGTTTTTGTGTGTTTGAGTGGGTCCCCGGATGATTTAGATTCGCAATTAGAACCGGTAGGTGGTGCTGACATCAGGTTCTAGAATACTCCCAATCACCTGGACCGATTATGGTGATTTTGTTTTTGTGTCATGAAACAAAGTCTTTTAGGAATTCAGAAAATATGGCGGTACGAAGTTCGCCGGGTCAGCTAGTAAATATATAAAGGGCGATACCTTTCTGTAAATAAATAAATAATCGGCAAACATACACACACAATGTATATCCCCAAGCTAAGCAAGGTATACTTCTGTGATGGGTAATCGACAACGAACCACTTTGGGGGAAGTCTCTTTAGGAATTTACCAGCCATACCATGAATCAAATCTGAAGCCTCTACGTTGCAGTGAGGAAGGCCGGCTTAATTTAAAAATTGGACGTATTCATCTAAAACGTATAAATCTGATTTAAGATTATAAGTAACATAAATAGTTTTAGGACATCCATTGTCTACCGTTAGCACGTGTTATTACAATATGCACATTAAATCAAGACTGCCTAAGCTGGATTACTACCTGCCAGGATTGAAACCTACGTCTAAGGTCGTACCGCAATTTACTCTTTTTCTAATACAAATCCTTAAAAATATCCCTGTAAAGTGTCAATGCCTTAATTAAACTTAAAACACTTAGGCGTTACTTAACAGCTAAAACAAATATAATATCAGATGCATATACAGCGAACTCTGGAGTTTACGTAAGGTAGTAATAATGTATGTATAAGTTATTATGCGCAGTAGTAAGCTGTGGTAATTGCACCGTACGTCATTAGCAGAGCGTGCTTAGTGCTTGCATGGGAGAGGATACAGGGTCTTACTTGTGTTACGTTATTCCCTCATCCGAATTGGTTCTGTATTATTACTTATTCAATTAAGTAAAATGAAACTGACAATCTTGCGAAGTGAAAAAATCACGCCCACTGCTCGGGTATAAAGAGTCAGGTAATGTCGAACTAGGGGCGGTCACAAGCTATAATAGAGAGGTCAATAGCTTAGCTTAGGTCGTTACCCAGTTCTTAACATAGCGAGCAGGCCTCTTTCATGCTACTCGAGGAAAACTGCTGCTAGCAACCTTCGCGAGGTCTGTTGAAATAGAGAAGAAGACACAAAAAAGCGCAGTTCGGATTCTGATGTGTTCGGTTTTTATATAAACGTAACACTACAATGATATCAACAAGGTGTTCAGTTTGACAGTTTTATTCCTTTAATGAACATGACATTTTTTGTCGTTACAAACCCTTATGATTATAAACATAACATTGCTTTGCGTACATATGTCTAGGTGTTACAATCATTTCGTATGTAATGAAAAAATATCATAGACTTGTTTTTTAAAAAGGTTTTTAAATACAAGCTTTTGAAATCCTGGATATCATGTAGCAGCAGAGTGCTAACCAAGACAAGTAAAACGAGCCCAAACACGACGGGTCTATTTTGTTAAGTACAGGAGTTCCTATGGCCATCTTCCGACTCCATCATCAGATCAGCTTAATTGTACCATATTATTGCATTGTCACGCGATATACATAAATGCGTGTAAAATTTCAGCTCAATCGGAAACCGGGAAGTTAGTCAACTTTAACTTGCAAGATTCCACCCGAACTTACATACATACATAGGTAGGTATATTCATTGCAAGTTAAATAAAAGCTTGTAAAAAAATAAAAACTTCGTTTAAAAAAACCGACTTCAAAAACTAAAATGTATAAAATAACTTATTTCTAAAGCTATTATTATTAATATATATTATCTAAAACATCTTAAAGTCGGTGCTTAGTAATTTTCAAAATAGTAATTTTTATGTTTTACTTTGCACCGACTTCAAGATGTTTTAGATAAATTATTTCCATGAAAAATGTTCATAAAATGAAAACTACTAGGCCAAACTATGTTAAATTTTTAGGGGACCAATTGGAAGCTATTCCGCGTCGAACAAAAAAGAATCACGTAAATCGGATCGTAAATCACGGAGTAATAGGCGAACATACATAAAAAAAGAAAAAAGAAAAAAGAAAAATAAGATCCCGACGAATTGAAAACCTCATCCTTTTTTCGAAGTCGGTTAAAAATTTATAAAATTCGACCCAGACTCAACATACATGGACAGCAGTCCATCTACAGTTATGTATTTTTTTGTGCCTGGGACCAGAATAACATTAATCCTTAAGGCACTATAATATGTTTTTAAATTCACATAAAAACAATTAATTTAACAATATATTATTTCTTGTTACAGTAATGCGATGTGGAATACTTGACGTGACTGCATAAGGATGGATGAGCAGACGCGCTCTGCTAAGGGCGTTATGGTAACGCTATGGATATTAGTTGGATTAGCCACAGTGGTTGCTGTCAAGGTGGTGATAGAACCATTACCCAAAGGTAAGTGACTGTTATAGAATTCAATATAAATTACAACTATAAGATTCAGCACGAAAAAATATTAATAGATTAAAGTGAGAATCAGTTAATTTCTTAAGACAGATTTTGACAAACAACGCAGCATTTATTCAACTGCTATTGATGTAAGTATCTATTCTGGAAAACCACAGATCATTATTTGTTCTTTTGAGGCTTTATTAATCTTAGATTTCTTCACTTTATCGGAATACAAACGGAAACATTATCAGAAACGTACTTTGCTTTCTCTTTTGTAAAACAACCATTTAGGGTAATAAGCGCATACAGTGAAAAACAATAGGGCAAGTGTATGCTTGTCCATCCAAAATGAAGCGAATTGAAATGAAAGATGACAATCATTTACTGTTTTACAATTGGATATGTGATACATTTTATAATTAAGTGTAGAACAATATTTGAATAAAGAGCAAGATTTACTTGCTAAGACGTTACTTTTAAAATACTGTATTACAAATACTAATGTATCGTAAGAATATATTTTCAAATATATAAATGTACATTAAGGTATAAATACGGAACTATATATTTATACAAACAAACTCTAATATATACAACCCTGCCCTTGCCCTTTTCCTCTTCTCGCTAGATTCATAGTTTGTCTGGAAGAAAACTCTTTCTAGTGTTAAGCTCACACGTGTGACGTGATGTACTGTGGGATATTCCCACACACATGGGGATGTCCCCACACTTATAGTTATCTCTGTTCTTTCACCTTCACCCATTTCTTTGGGGTCGGCACAATGTCGTTTTCTTCCATACTCCTCTGTTCTGACATATGTCCTCTATCTCACCACAAATCATCATGTCATTCTTCACACAATCCATCCATCTCTTTTTTGGTCTACCGTTACATTTGAATTACCACTATGTTATACTTCTATGTGTAAAAACTATCTACAATAAAGTATAAAGAAAGAATTACTCGTAATAGAATGATAGTACCTATAAATTATTATGTTCTTACAAAATCTAGCAAGTTTTGGCGTTTTAAGATAAAAAATATCTCAGTCGATTTCACTGTCAACTACCCTATTGTTCCTTTTTTGTCAAAATGGCTACGAAATTCTAAAAACACTACTAATACCGTTCGAGATTAATTTTTATTCGCACCTCTCGACTGTCTATTTTCGGCCATCGCGCCGACGCTTTATTGTTTTCGCATTAAATTAATTTACAGTCCGCAGCTGTGGGTAGCGCGGATTTCTAAGGAGTTTTTATCCTGTGTATTCGGTATTCTTTCTTTTGCTAGTGAGAGCGTCTATTAATATTAATTAAAAGTTTGAATAATTGAAGGGATTTGGAATTGTTCTTCGTTGTTGGCTTTCACCGGCACAGAACCAAGGCAATAATTAAAACTTGGGAGAACATTGTTTGAATGTTGGAAACGACAGAAATTTTGCATTAAATTCCACAATCATAGCGCCTAAAATATATTCTTATACTATGTAATAACTAAGTTTGTGTGCTCACTATAACAGACAAATAAATCGGCTAGGTCCTTAGGTTTTCTTCACACAAGCCATCCTTTTCTTTTTGGTCTATCTATAGATTTGTACACCTTAATTGTAAATACCCCATATTTCAACAACTGTCTTCTAGTCTTTGATCTACGGATTTCTACAATTATTAAAATTGTAAGAGTGTAAACCTTTGTTTCTTACTTTTTTTGTTTGTCTGTTTGTGCGGTATTCACACAAAAACTACTCTGTTGATTTCGGTGTGTTTTTCCATGATCGATAGTTACTTCCTAGACTTTAAATTTGCCGTACTTTATATCCCGAGAATCATACGGCTACTTTCTAGGGCGAGGCTTAAACTGGCAAAATTTTTTTTTGCTCCTTTACAAAATTTTCACTGATCGATCAAATTTTTAGTGAAACAAATTTAGTTGTGTATTCCTTTAGTAACATTACTTATACAGAGTTTTTACGGGAATTTTCTGTCATTTATGTATTTTTATTTCAAGAAACCCATTAAACATTTGAAGATAACAATTGATTGTATTTAGCAAAATAAATTTATTTTTTGTTACCTGTCCAACGTGGACAAAGTCGCGGGTAAATGCTAGTATAACATAAGATTTGACATCGGCTTGATGTACTATCTGTAACTATACTACGATTATATAAGTTGTGAGTTTTATATGTAGGTACTGATAAATAAGCCCAAAATAAGCGTTCACCTAATAAAAAAGGACCCTCTATTTCTGAAGTACAGCTTATTTACCCTCCATGCGTCTTTAAAGCGTTAAGGGTTAGAACAATTTGACTATATAAAACTTCATAATTGCGCAAAACAATCAAGTAAATAAATTAAACAGTCCTACAATGAGCAATGCAAGTCACGAAGTTAGGCCACAATTAAGAGTTCGTAGTCGGCATATAAAACAAGGCAACGCATTCCTTCTGCAATGCTTAAGGTAATTGCTGACAGAAAAACAACTAGTTGCACATAAAACACTTTATTGATTTACCTGGAAATTACAGTGTGTTTGACTTTTGAACTTTAATGGGGCGACAGAGCTTATTAATTTTGTGGATATAGACTAAAGTACTGTCATAGTTTTTTGTATCGATCGTGTACTACCTATAATAAATTAATTGGCAGCTACGATTTGGATATAACAGGTACCTCGGGGTCTAGTTTTAGGAATAAACCCAATGGATAGACCATTTTGAATTTAAGTGTATAATGAGCAGGCTATCTTAGTATGTTAGATTAATTTTTACAAGCTTTCTATTAACTTGCAATGGATATGTATGTAAGTTCGGGTGGAATTTGTAAGTTAAATTTGACCAACTTCCCGGCTTTCGATTGAGCTGAAAGTTTGCATGCATATGTTTATCGCGTGACAATGCAATAATATGGTACCATGGAGCTGATCTGATGATGGAGTCGGAAGGTGGTCAAAGGAATTGCTGTACTGGACTAGATAGAGCCGTTGTGTTTGGGATTGTTTTCCTTGTCTTAGATAGCACTCTGCTGCTACATGGTATCCAGGATCTCAAACGCTTGTATTTAAAAACCTTTTTATAAAAGCAATTCATGTTTAGGTTACTATTTTTTCTGTTTTTAGTTCTCTGATCTCTGATTAGACATCTTAATTTAGTTCTATCTATGGTGAATTGTTAATAGCTTACTATCACTAATGTGTTATTATTATAATGTGAATAGGTGATAGTCATCCAAAAATTAAAAAAAAATGCAGTGGCAGGGGCGAAGCCAACGCATTACCAGATTTTAGAATAGGAGAGAGGGGATGAGGAAAAGAGAGATGGGATAGAAGATGGAATCCCCTATGATGGGACAAAAAGGGGAAGGACGGGAGGAATGGAATAGGATGAAATGATAGGGAAGATCGCATAGGAGAATTTGTTCCGACCTGGAGGATATTCCAAGATACAGTCCATCGTCGTCGTCATCATTCAATCGCAGTCCACTGCTGGACGTAGGCTTCCTCTAGTCGGCGTCACTCATCCCTGTCCTCCGAATTCCTCATACAGCGCCTACCGGAGACCTTTTGTAGGTTGTTGGCCACAGACTTAACAATTTCACACTAAACTAATTTAAGAATTTGGTACAAAGATTTGTTAATGTATTAAGTAAAGACTCTGTTTTACTAATTATATTACCATTATTTCGCCGTGTTTTAGACTGTAGTAAGGCAATACAAGTTGCTGGCTAACATTAAAAGCTACAAAGGAAGTTGTGTAATTAACCTTGCCAAGCCAAGTTTAATTAGACTGTGATTTATGTAACTGGCTATTGTTATTAGATATATCAAGAAATTTCAAAAACTATGTGAACTTCCAGAGTGGCATTGAACAAGTCTAGCGAGTGTATCATTCGTTTTCCTAAAATAAGGAGTGTCAGCCCCAACATTACCTTTGTAGGATGACATTTATGTATAGGTATCAGGTATAAATCTTTGGTACAAAAAAAACATCTTTTAAATAACAATTAAATATATATATATATAACAGAGGAACCTTACAATTCTTGACGTGTATATTATTGTTATCTTCAGTATATGTAGGATAATATTATCACGTTAATTATTATATTAGTATGTAAAATAAAACTACTTTTAAAATAATGTTTTTTATACATATATTGGGAATACGGAATTCAATTTATTTAAATTTTTAGTGTCTTTAAAATTTAGATATACGTTAAATTTAGAAAATTTAAGGTATAAATCATAATGATGTAATGAAACAGTCAAGTTAAAACTTTCCCCTTTAAGACTGATGATTCATTCCCTTACATCAAAATAAATACAGAAATTGTAGCTTAATATAATGAAGATAATATCTCACGACTCTAATTCGATTTTTCTATTGGTCCGTAATCTGAAATTTGTATTTTAAATTAAAAACGAATTTCAGTTTACGAAAACTTTGCTTCAGATAAATTATAATAAAACTACGTTTTAACAGTTTTAAGGGCGGTAATTTATTTGATTTTTATTATTTCGATGTTTCAAGTGATCACGGTGATCCTCCTACCCATTTTAATATTATATATAATTATTAGAGCTAAGCATGTTTCCTGAAAAGTTTCTTGAGTCGCTTCTTGTCTTCAAAGCATAACATATTGCGAAGCGGTGGTAAATAAGATTAGGCTCCCATGGAGTAACTAATAACCATAAACAAAATTAAACGTAAATATATAAATTTGGCGGTAAGCTAAATAAATCCTTAACAATACTCATTGACATTTTTTCAATACATAAATACTTGACATCTTTGTCTTCCGTGATCAAATTGGTGGAAACGTCGGAATGATAAAAAACAACTAAATTACCGCGCTTAAAACCGTTAAAACGTAGTATTATTATGTATACTATTCGCGAAAACTTATTATTATTATATTATTCAGATAAATTTCGATAAAATCTTGAATAATCAACGATCCAATCAAAACTTTGGAAACTAAGGCACACAAATTACATGCAATAGATAGTACTTATTTTTAGAACACACGTATCTAAAAATTGCAGCAACTGCATGTAGACCACAAACATAATAGCCTAAATCTGTCGAGTAGATTCCTCTAAAAATATCAGAGAGATGCATCAATGTCCGCTGTCGGCTTGCTCCACACATCAACATGAGTGGCGCCTGCAGGGCACTGGATCTACGTGGATGCCAATTAAAAGTATAGATTGTAACATGCTAGCGACGAATGGTTTCGTCTCATACATCAGACGTCGGTCGGTTTATGTGCTCTGCATTCGAAATACACTCGGGCAGTTCAAAATTGTATTTCTATTTGTTTTTAGAGCTTCGTAGCCATTTTGCAAAAAACGTAACATCGTCATGTCCGTTTATTCTTCTGTCCGTTTATAAATCTGTTTTGTATGTCAAAGTAGCTGACTTCCTATTATTTATAGTGGCCTTATTAATAACTGAACTATATTGTACCAATTAAATGGAATAGAAATATAGTGACTCATCAAGATATTTCAAGAACTATAATACCTATAGACTTGAAATTTGACATGGATCTTCCTTTCGCCAAGTAGAGGTCAGCTAAGAACAGATTTAACGGCACTCGAAACGGACGGGTATCAGATATATACTATCTGATTTGGTTGTTTTATAGGAGTGTTGTGTATAGTTAGTGATAGGTTAATGGTAGCTTTAATGTATATGTTAGTTTTAGGCTTTGATATATGTTATTTTTATTATATACATGCACAGGTATTCTCATTGCGGGCGAGTGTTCGACCTACTTGATCATACAATGAGAAGACCTGGCAGCATAAGAATATATTCAATTATTTATTCTACTGTCTGACGTACAGACAGACATTAGTTTTCTAACTGCTACCAAGTAAATACCTAAAAGAAATTGTCTTGCCTTTACTCTGTTATGCAATTATAATATCTTCGGACACAAAAATAATTAATATATTTTTTTTTATTCTCGATATAGTAACCATTTCATTGTGGTCGTTGCTCCATATATAGTATAATATAACTGCCGCTTGCAAGGTGCGTTTTACATTTTTTATTTTTTATGATTTTAGCAACATTGCAGAATGTAGGCATGTTAAAAATCTTATTAAGCATTATTACCGTAATATACATTATTATGTTTTATTATAATGCAGTCATAAGCACTTAAACTTATCAAGAGACGTTATCTAACCACTTAGAAAACATCATTGACTAGAGTACCCATTGAGCGCAAGGAAACGGCCTAAAAATTCGAGTAAAATTGGTAACCCGCACGTCGATGTTACTTGGATGTTTTTGAATGAATAAGTCTTCTATTACTTACATATTTTATATGAATATATATGAAAAATAATGTATTTAGCATTTAGTACTTCTTTTTGTTATTTTTTACTTTTTCTTCATCCACTCCTTATTCCATTATTTGGGTTCAGGGCTCCTTACTTTCCTGAGCCCAGTCAAGCAGTTTTGTGTAGCCGATTGGGCAATTAGGCATTCTTGTCTTTTTTAATGTTCGACCACCAGGTCAATGGCGGACTCTAGTCAATACATAATCATTGTAAATCAAAATTTTAGAACCAAGTAACAAGATTATAATGAGATAAGGACCAAAAGTAAGATTTTTGAGAAAATTACACAAATAAAAAGACAAAAAATATATACAAAAAGAGATTACATCATTAAAAAAAAAATCTAAAATAAAAAAAGACTGGACAAATAATTTTCGTCTGGTGGAAAAGGAAAGATAAAAATGGCGGACTCTGCTTTTCTTCTGTTACTTCTAGAGCAGTTTGTACCACGTGGTTTTCACTTCTTTTTTTTGTCATAGCTATATCATTTACCGTTTGTTAACTTTAATACAATAATTATTGCCACAGTTCACTCACGCAGTGTTTACAGTAGGCGGTAAGTGTAAGAATTATTATTCTTTTTAAGAAGGTTAATATGTTTAATGGTTACAGACCGAATCAGGCTTTTAAAATCGCTCCTCTGATTGATCGTCTCGTGGCCCTGACTTCTGGTGAACACAGAACACAAAGGTGTTTTAGTGGCTATTTTGGCAACTAGCTGCTGCCCCCACACCACACCACTTTTTTATTATTTTTTATTGCACGAGTTCAGCAGACAGGCAGACGGCCCACTTAATGGAAAGCGGTTACCATCGCCTATAGACATTTGCAACACCAAAGGTGCAACAAATACGCTGCTGCTCTCTTAAGGTAGACTGGAGCCCGGTCACTAATGCCGGAACACAACCACTACTAAGTATATGTAATTTATATTATTATAATCTATTCAGATAAGGATATCTTATATTAGTTTATTTTTGTTATTAATTGATTTTTTCTTTTATTACGATTGAATTAGTTTTAATTAAGTTAAACCACCAAATATTATTTAAGTTTTCTTGTAATGTCTCCTTGGACACCAGGTTGCCTGGAAGTGATCGCTATAAGCGATAAGGCCGCCCATTGTTCTAATCTAATGGAAATGTATTTATATTAACTGTCTAGGTATAAGTTATGGTGAACAATAAAGAGTTTTCATTCATTTATTAATTCACCTCTTTCACCTCTATAAAAAAGGGGGTAAAGTCAACGCGTTGCCAGTGTTTGGGGTGATATAGAGGGGATAGGATCGGAGGTATGGGATAGGTGGGTGGTATAAAGGGGATCGAATAAAGAAGTCTTACCGGAGTAAGAGGATGAGATAAAGGAATGGAATGGTCGATGGAATTAATAAGATGGGATAGGGGGAAGGCGAGATGGGCTATCAAACCTCGCACTCATATTTCGAAACATGATTAACTCAAAACTAACCGTTTCTCACTAATATTCTGTGAGAGCATAGTGTGACACCGCATAAGGCGGCCTTAAGAGCTGTAATTAATATAGTGATTCCCCCAGAGCTCCACCACGCGCGTCTAGAATAGAAACTAAAAATATTGAGAATTAAAAATAAAATTTTAGAGAAACTCTCCGTATATGGTCCAAATCGCAGACGGCAACTTCTTCCCCGTATTTGTAATTTCTCTACTCTATCTAGACAAGTATAAATATAGTCTAAGGAGACCCCTTTCATCTGTAAACGTGTATTGGCATTATTTCCATTGTTAACGTTCTGTAACAAAGTAATCTTTGAAATGTTACGTTTATCATTACTTAATGTTATTAAATTATTCTCCTTTCGTTCTTTCGCGAAACATAAAACGTAAATCTAACAAAGATTCTGCGGAGCTTTTACTTAACTTTTACGACAATGCCTGAGTTTAACGGTTAGATTTAATTACATTTGTACTGTTCTTGGTAATTTCATGCTTCGCTTTCACGTTTTGGTTACATTGTTTTAAGTTGATATTGAGTATTCGCGCAAAAGATATGGCCACTTGCTCTGCTCGCCTCGAAACTAATTTGGGCACCAGACATGAAAATTACAAAGTCAGAATATACGGTCTCCACTGTTGCAACACACGACAAACTTGTATTATCTCGTTTTGTTTTGCCTTTTGTACCAAAGCCTGAAGACTAGTCAAATAGTTTAATTGCATTAAGGAGCTAAACAATGGAGTTCACAATATTGTTTGTGCATTAATATATTTTTGAAAATTCAAATCGACAAAATCGTAAAATCTCAAGAATAAAATTGTATATAATGTTATAAGTCTAAGGTCAATATGCAGTCTCTTCCCAGAATGACTGGTTTATCCTAGATTTAAGCAAGGCCTTTCGACAAAACCCGAAATTAATTCCAATTTCTATACTAAAGTATTTTAATCAAACTTAGAAGTAGCTATAATAAAATTAGTTTTAACGGTTTTAAGCGCTGTAATTGATTTCTTTATAATTAATAATTTGGTTGTTGTTATAAAATGAACAAGTTGGCGGTAGGCTAAATAAAACTTTAACAATACTCATTAACACTTAACATCTTTTTCTTCCGTGATCATGGCTACTGAAAAGTGGTTGAAACGTCAGAATAATAAATCGTCAAATAAATTACCGCACTTAAAACCGTTTAAACGTATTTTATTATGTACTAGCTTCTGCCCGCGACGTCGTCCGCGTGGATTTTTTTTCATAAAAAGTATCCTTATGTTACTTCTAAAACCTTCAAGAATATGTGTACAAAGTTTCATGATGATCGGTTGAGTGGTTTTCGCGTGAAAGCGTAACAAACAAACTTACATTCTCATTTATAATTTAGTAATATTAATAGTAGGGATACTAATCGCGAAAATTTAAGAAAATAATACAAGAAGCTGAACTTTTTAGTCAAATGTCGAACGTTATCTGTTTCGGGCTTTGTCTAGTCGATCCTGGAAATGACTAAGGCAGACACCGTCAAAGGTCGATTCTCACTGCACTTGTTACATGTTTAATGATTGTATAAATTAGTCTGTCTCAGGTAAGGGATAAAATTCGTTTGTCAAAGGCAGAAAAACTTAATTTAGTTGGACTGTGATCAAGACTTTGTCAGACCTGAGGCTTAGCTAGTCAAACATAGGAGCGCCAGAGCTTCGATGTTTGATTATAAGATATATAAATGCTTAAGTATTAAGAATACATGGGTTACACCAAAGAGAAAATATACTAATGCTACTGCTTCACATGGGACAGTGTTTATAATTATTGACCGTTCCGCGCAAATAAAGCGACGAATATATTACGTTTATTTTACGATATTTGTATTAATTGTCTAATGACGGAGAACTTTTGTATATGCGCTATAAATAAGACTCAATTTTTTTAATGAATACAGCAGACAGATAGGGCCCGCCTACCTGATGGAAAGCGTCGTTCCTCGCCTGTGGACATTTCTAACACCAAAGGTGCTACCAATGTACTGCGGCTTTCTAAAAGGAGACTGAAAACTGGCCACTAATGCCGACCGATATTTTAGACCAGGAGTGGTAGTCATCAGGCGGGCAAATAGTACCCAACCATCTAGCTGTGGAGTGTTTTTGTCGCCTCTTACGACAGGATACCTGACGTCAGGAAATTATTTTCTTTCTTCGTACCTGCACGAATTGTTCCTGACTCATTTGGCAACAGTCAATAACTTTAAAATATACACGTCATACTGTGGGTAGGTGTCATAAAAGTAAGACGTTTTTGAAAGAGCTCTTATAAAATTAAATTAAATTATATTGTTTAATTATCATATTAATATAAAATAGTACATGCATAAACTCAGTGTTTAGTGAACTCACCTGCCATAGTGTTTTTCCCACAACAACACAAGCACTTATAAAGATCAAGCTCACATTACAATGGATTCTATACAGGAGACTATTTCTCAACTTGCTACATCATTTAAGGAGCGCATGGACAATTTTGAAGGTGAATTACAGAAAGGGAATCCTTCATCATCTAATATATCCTCTCTGTCAGCAGAATTTGCCACTTTCAAAGTGTTTACACTTAATACTTTGAAAGTACTGCAACATCAAATAGAACTGCTTCAGCAATCCACTGATAACATAGAAATGCATAGCAGGAGGAAAATTTTGCTGGTACATGGAATTCTTGAAAATAAACAGGAGGATATTGCAGCTGTTATTACTAAATTGGTTGTGTCTAAGTTGAAGGTAGATGACTTTTCTCCTGAGAATATTCGGCGTTGCCACAGAATGGGTAAGCCCCCAACTTCACCTAAGAAACCTAGACCTATTCTTGTTAAATTGTGTGATATGACAGTCCGCAACAAAATCTGGTCAGCTAAAGCCAAACTGAAAGGCTCTGGCGTCACTGTGTCTGAATTTCTGACAAAGATGAGGCACAATACTTTCATGCAGGCTCGAAAGCGTTTCGGAATATCAAAATGCTGGACACAAAATGGTACAATTTTTGTGGTGGGCTCTGATGACACCCGACATCGTGTTAATCTCCTATCCGACTTGAATAATATTCCACTTCAGCCAAGAGATGAACCACATTCAAATAAAGATGCTTCTGTTGCCACAAAAACACGCAAAGCTGCGACATCGTCTAGGAAATAGTATCAAATCGTTTCTATAGGTTGTTTTACTGTATAATTAGGCTTGATTATTAAACTTTCTTCTATTCTTCTCTTTGTAGTCCTGTTAAACATTATATGGCACTACAAGTTTTGATTGAAAGTATATATTTTCCGAAAAGAATTTGTAATAAACAAACACCTTGATAGTTTCTTCATTCACTCTTTGTTCCGTTTAATTCATTTTTATTATTTTTAGTTTCAAGAGGTTATGTTTATGTTATGTTATTTTTTTGTTTAATTTTCCGTTCAGAAGTACGTTTAGTCTTACTGTTGATGCGTTCAGAAACGTAACAAAATTAAAGTGCTATTATTAATGCGTTTCATGGTTACATTATTATTATTTTTTTAATCATATTTGTTCATTTTATTCCTTTTTCTTTAAGATAAAATGTTTGTGTTGTTTACAATTGTTAATTTAGTTGTTTCTTTTTTTGTAACTGGCAGGTGTAATGATATTTTATTTTATTGTTATTTTATATTTATTCTTTTACATATATATTTTTCTTCTTTCTTCCCTTTAATACATATTATAGTTTATATTAGTTAATTACATAATATATAGATATATATTTAAATATTCTTCTTATTATTATTATTTCACTTATATATTTATTTAAATTCTTTTTTATATTTTTTTAATACATATATATATAAAAAAATAGACACATATTAAAAAAATATAAAAAGATGAGGTCCGTCGGCAGCGGGGCCTAGGGTCCAAGCTACCGGTGGTTAAGGCTCCAGGGACAGGAACTTCCTCACAATGCGTGCCGTGCTCAGGAGAACCGCCTTCTGTATCTGGCCCTTCACCCATTTACCAAGCGAGAGCCTCTCTAGGTGTCGGTCGAGGCTCTTAGCTATTAAACCGTTATCGGACACCACTATCGGTACGATGACCGTTGACTCCATATGCCACATGGCCGTAATCTCGTGCGCGAGGTCAAGGTATTTTGTTAATTTGTCAGATTCAGCTTTTATGAGATTACAGTCATGCGGGATACTTATATCAACGAGCATCGTACGTCTCGCAGATCGATCTATTATCACAATGTCAGGTTTATTGGCAACAATAGTCCTGTCTGTGATAATAGATCGATCCCAGTAGAGCGTGCTATGACCATTTTCGAGAACTGGTTCAGGGATATATTTATAATAAGGTACCTCAGTCGCTATCAGACCGTATCGAAGAGCAAGTTGCTGGTGGATGATCCTGGCTACTAGGTTATGCCTGTGCAAGTACTCGGAGTTAGCAAGACGAGAAGAACAGGAAGTAACATGCCTGATGGATTCGCCCGGGCGATGACACGCCCAGCATATGTCGAGCGTGCCGTCCTTCAGGATGTACTTCCTATAGTTGTTCGTCTTGATAACCTCGTCCATAATTGAACAGACAAACCCTTCGGTTTCCCCAAAGAGGTCACCGAAACGTAGCCAGTTCACCGACGCCGGCAAGTCTATGTCGGGCCCATATAACGCCTGGTAAAACCTGCCGTGTAGCTCCTTGCTCTCCCATACGTCCATCCGCTCGGAGGTACTCAATACCGCAGGTCTGAGCCAGTTCTCTTTTGCAAGAGAGAGCGGGGTGAACCCCTTGTCTACTGACACCATATCTCGATGCATACTTGCGTTAGTTTTAAGGAAGTATTCTCGTAGATTATACACCTCACGGTTGTGTAAGTCTTTAGCATTTAGAAATCCCCGGCCACCACACTTCCGTGGGATGTACAATCTCATTACCGATGATCGTGGATGGTGCATCCGATATGTTGTCAGCATACAACGGACCCTACGATCCAGGGCGTCTAGCTCTGTTTGAGTCCACCTTAGTATACCAAAGGAGTAAGCTAAAGAAGGCATGACCCAACTGTTAAAAGCACGAATCTTATTACCACCTGAGAGGAGGCAATTTAATACCTTCTTCAAGCGGTTAAAGAATCGCTCCTTTACCAGCTGTTTCACATCCTCGTCAACTATACCCAATGACTGTGATATACCAAGGTATTTGTAGGTCTCACCTTCGGAGAGGGTTTTGAAACACACACCCTCGGAGAGCTGCAATCCGTTAGAATTTACAACTCTCCCCCGCTGCACATACATAACCGCACACTTGTCCACACCAAATTCCATTCCTATAGAGCTGCTAAACGTTTTAGTTAGGTTTAGCAGTTCTAGTAGGTCATGTGTTTTCGATGCGAACAGTTTGAGGTCATCCATGTACAGCAGGTGAGATATGGCTTCACTCCCTCTACGGAGATGAAAGCCTAGCCTTGAATCCTCCAGCAAAGAGCTTAGGGGATTCAAGGCCAGGCAAAACCACAAAGGACTCAGGCTATCTCCCTGGAAGATCCCTCGCTCTATCTTTATAAGTCCGTCCGAAATAGGTAAGCTACCGCCGCCAGGTACGCAGAGTCTGGTGACCCATTGCCCCATACATGCGCCAAGGAAGGCACGTAGAGTTATATCAATTTTATATAGCTCCAGTACCCTCATTAGCCATGTATGCGGCACTGAGTCGTATGCCTTTTTATAATCTACCCAGGCGGTGCAGAGGTTTTTGCTATTTCGGCGGACTTGTTGATTAATGGTCATATCTATGAGGAGGAGTTCTTTAGTACCGCGGGACCCAGGCCTACATCCATTTTGAGTATTAGCCAGAAGTTTGTTGTCAACTAAATGTTTTAATAATTTTGATCTCAAAATGGATGTGAGCAAATTATAAATGGTGGGAAGACAAGTTATAGGTCTGTAGTTTTTGGGTTCCGTGGTACTACCAGATTTATATAAAAGGTAAGTGACCCCTGTGGTCATAAAAGTTGGGATGTTACAAGTGTTTAACGCTTCCTGGAATTGTGCAGCCAGACAGGGATGCGAGACTTTGAACCATTTGATCCAGAAATTATGCAATCCGTCCAGCCCAGGGCTTTCCAGTTGTGGGCTAAACCGATTGCATAACCCACATCAGATGGCTCGATAATTACTGGGTCCATCTCTGGTATCCGTTGGCATCTCCGTTCGACAATTATTAGTTATTATTATTATTATTATTTTTCAAGATGGCAAGTTTCATATGTGATTCTGAAAGGTCTGAAAGTGAGTCTGAGTATGTGTCTTGCTCCTTTGATAGCGTTTGTAGTGACAGTAAACCTTTGGTTGAGCTGCTTGAGGCGCGTTTTTCCAACTGTACTTCTCTTTTTAATGTTGTTCATATAAATGCGCAGAGTATTCCAGCTCACTTTACAGATATGTTGGCGTCATTTAATCAAAATAACATCCATGCAATACTAGTTTCAGAGTCCTGGCTGAAACCTTGTCTCCCATCGACATCTTACACCTTACCTGGATATCAACTAATAAGAAATGACCGTATAGGCAGTGGTGGTGGAGGCGTTGCCATTTACCTTCAGTCACATATCCCCTATTCCATTATCAGCTTGTCTCCACAACCACCCGCATCGGATGCTGGTGAACACTTATTTATCGAGGTGGAACTTTCGTTGAATAAAATATTGCTTGGAGTATTTTACAGTCCGTCTCTTAGAGTTAATTACTTCTCATCGTTAGAAAAACTTTTAGAAAATATTATCCCTGCTTATAATCATTCCATAATAATGGGTGATTTTAATACCTGTCTTCTTAAACGAGATTATCGTACTACACTCCTTGAGTCCTTAGTTGCTGCTTCTGGCTTGACCATTCTTCCATTGAAGGCTACTCATTCTTTTCCCAATTCTACTCCGTCTCTTTTAGATTTAATTATCGTATCTTCACTGTCTCATATTGTTACACATGGTCAGTTCCCAGCGGATGCTTTCTCTTATCATGACCTAATCTTTCTCTCGTATAATATTCGTCCGTCAAAAGCCAAGCCCAAAATTATCCTGCAGCGTAATTTTGGATTAGATTCGGAGGCTCTACTCAAGGATTGCCGCGAGTTGGATTGGTCGGGGGTTTACAATGCAGCTACTATCGATGATAAAGTGCATATATTTAATACAATGTTGTTAAAGTTATATGATTTACATGCACCCATGCGTCGTATTAAAATCAAGCACTTACCTGCACCGTGGCTTACCGATGACGTTAAGACGCTTATACACAAAAAATCTCTTGCCAAGACTAAATGCAAGCTTAGTCCGTGTAGTGAGACCAAACAGGCTTACATAACTATCCGTAATCGCTGTAATAGAGTGTGTAGGGACGCGCAACGCCGGTATATTCATCAATCTGTTGACATAGATAATCCTTCTAAAATATGGAAATTTCTGAGATCCTTGGGAGTTGGTAAACCAGAGCAAAACTCTGTTCCGAAAAACTTCAATATTGATAACCTCAATCAACATTTCGCTACTGTTATAAATTTTGACAATAATATAAAGTCTAACACATTAAAAAATCTTTCATCCGCTCCAACTCCTTCTCATTCCCCGTTTTTTCTCAGACCATTATCTGATTGTGATGTTACGAGTGCCATAAAATCCATCACTTCAAACTCTGTCGGCAGTGATGGTATTAGTCGCAATATGATTATCCCTATTCTTGATGTCATCAACCTGATTATCACTCATATCCTCAACTCATCCATGGCTAGTGGTACTTTTCCAGCAGCCTGGAAAGAGGCACAAGTTATTCCTCTCCCTAAAAAGTCTAATCCTACGTCCTTTGCTGAATTCCGACCGATTTCCATTCTTCCCTTCCTATCCAAAGTCCTAGAACGTCTAATCCATAAACAATTAAGTATTTTCCTAAATTACAACTCATTAATGAATCCTCTTCAATCTGGTTTCCGCCCAGGCCATAGTACAACAACAGCTTTGGTAAAAATCACAGATGACATCCGTCAGGGGATGGAGAGTGGTCTACTGACAATACTATCACTGCTAGACTTTATTAGTGCTTTTAATAATGTTGACCATGACATATTACTTAGCATTCTCCGCACTCTTAACATATCTCCAACAGTAATTGGTTGGTTTCACAGTTACCTGTATGGACGCCGGCAGCGAATACGTATTGATGACAATTACTCATCATGGTCTGACCTTACTGCTGGTGTTCCACAGGGCGGCGTTTTATCTCCTCTCTTATTTGCGATTTTCATTAATTCAATCTCCGATAAATTAACTTCATCCTATCACCTCTATGCGGACGATTTACAGATATACACTCAAGCTGCTCCAGATGATTTAAGTACTGCCGTGAGACAAATCAATCTTGACTTAAACCACATACTTCATTGGAGTACAATGTTTGGTCTTGCAGTGAACCCTCGTAAGACTCAAGTCATAGTCATCGGTAGCCCCAGAATACGTGCAAAAGTTGATTTCGCAATCTTACCGAACATTGTTTTTGACGGCACTTGTATTCCATTGAGTGACACTGTAAAAAATCTGGGTGTAGTCATCGATAGTGACTTGTCTTGGAAGTCTCACCTCTCCGAATTAAGTCGGAGAGTTTTTCTGTCTTCTAGATCCCTGAGAAGGCTTAGAAATTTTCTGCCTACTGCCACCAAAATTATGCTTGCAGAGTCTCTTTTGTTACCCATTTTAGATTACGCTGACGCCTGCTATCTTGACTTAACCGTAGAACAGCTAAATAAACTTGAGCGACTTCAGAATTTTTGTATTAGGTTCATATTTGGCTTGCGAAAATATGACCATGTTTCTGAATTTCGTGTAAAACTCAAGTGGCTCCCTATTCGCTTTCGCCGGAATACTCACATTCTCACATTACTTTATAACATATTATTTATCCCTAGTAGTCCTCCCTACCTTAAGGAACGTTTTGATTTCCTTCGCCTTTCTACTTCCCACAATTTGCGCACTCATACGTATCGTAAACTCACTACACCTGCACACACTTCATCCTTTTATGATAACTCTTTTACTGTGCAGGCTGTCAAACTTTGGAATGCGCTGCCTCTTACTGTCAGAGAGGCCAAAACACCGCATACATTTAAGAACGCACTCAGAAAACACTACTTTTCCTTAAATAATTATGCCTAATTCTTATATTATAGACTATTTAATATATATGTATGTATACGTATGTATGTATACGTATGTATGTATTTAATTTATAAAGTAGTTTAAGTATGTGTATTTTATTTATAAGTTATGTAGTTTAAGTATGTTTATTTATGATATTTGATATTTAATGATTTGCACCACCTACATCGCCAGATTAGATTAAGTTATTCCTTAAGTTAGGTTGCCTGGAAGAGATTGCTTTCAGCGATAAGGCCGCCTTTTGTTTCTACCTTGACAATATTGTAATTGTATATTTTGAAATAGTATATTTGGTGAGCAATAAAGTGTTATCTATCTATCTATCTATCTTTAAAAATATCCCGGATGGCGTTCGAACATAAGAATAACAATCGTCAACGTCACGAAACAAAATTTAGTTCAACAAACTGCACGATAGATATGTTGATAAAACAAAGACAACCAGATACAGGGGAGTTTCGTGGTTGAAAAACACTGCATTTGTTTGGAAACACTCTGTTTTTGTTTGGCAAGGGCCCGGGGCCGCGGGCGGGGGCGATTTGTGACACTGAAACAAATGACGCGCGCCGCACGCCCGATTGACGACAGTTATACGGCCAGAACTGCAGTTACACACCCGACTAGTGCCCGTTAATGGTACCTTTTTCGAGTTTCCAAACAAACTATTGTTGTGTTCGGCAAAGTCATTTAGCCAGTTTTGGCAATATATTATGCTGACTACATGTACACACGTAGCTTTAGGTACTGCGTCTCTGTTCGATATTGTTTCACAAAAAAATCTGTACAATAAACTACTCGGAGTTTGATGATATCATTATTGTTACGAGTTACGGGACGCGAATTAAAATGCCGTTGGAATTACTATAGAATTTATTAGAACTATATAAACACGTATAACACAGGTACAAATATAACTGAACACAACTAGTACAAACGTAATGCACGATTCAATAACACGCCCAAAGTCCGTCACTGTATAGGTTATCGAGCGTGGCATGACGTATGTAACGTCATGCCACGCTTGCGATTATCGCTTGACTGCCTCCTCCCTCCATTGGTTGGGGCATTGCTTTATACTGCCAGACATGCAATATGTCTGCCCGGCCGCGTACACTGAATTTATTAGAAGCACACCTGGCTAATGACTACCATAAAAGATTACAATACACAATGTACTGTTTTTCCAATCACAAATTTTAAACACAAAGTAAAGAAAAGAAGATGGCCATAAAATCGCTTTAATGTTTTTAGCTCAAACGACGCCGGCGGGTAATAAATGTGCTTTGTTTACAGGTATGCAGGTGACCCAAATTGTAACATTATCATAGTAACTATTTCTCCTAATTATTAAGACAGAACTCAGTATTTAAGTTACTAGTATGCCATAGTACCTACTAGTTCGTATTCTTCTTAGGCAAATGGTCTATATGAATATTGTTCTATTTGCCACGAAACTGATGCTATCTGCGTACACAATACACCTCAAGATAACCGGTGTATAAAACCCATTAATTCGCCTTGGATTAACGTGGTGGGTATGCCTTCTATTCCGACCCCAGAAATGATAGGTTAAATCACTGAAATTAGTAGCCTACTAAATAAAAATGCTACACGGCGAATTAAGAACCTCCTCATGTTTTTGAAGTTGGTTAATAAGCTGGTCGTATTTATTCTATAAAGATACCTATAATTTTTCGTAATTAGAGTTCCTCGTATTTATTTGTGTTTGTATAAAGCCAACATAATTTTTCTCATCACACCTACTAATTAAGATGTACAAACATACAATAAGGCACAAATAAACCAACATACGTATGTTATTGTGTGTCGGACAATAACGTTGACTCGTGTAAAGGACGTTAATCATGACGCCTACTGCCATCCGCAGGGAGATTTCTCTTAGCAACATTTTGCCCTTCATTTCCTCGGGAGCATTCTCTGTTTCCGTATCCGGGGTAAAAGGGAATGTTTATCTGACGGTGATGGTTCGCCTGAAATGGTACAAAAAATGTTTTATTATTTTTTTGTTTGTTCTAGTCTCGAGGGTAATCTTGGTTATTGAGGCAACTAAATTTTAACGAGTGCCGGCTCGGTTTTGTGTTCAAAAGTTTACGTGGACAATGATAAATATTCTTTTGCTAAAGTACCAGAAAAAAGTAAACATTGCTTGTAAAAGGCCTCGTAAACGAAACACTGTCAGTCGTAGGAGTGCACGTCAGTAAGGACAACTTTATATCTGAGCGTGACAGTCTTGCGAGTTCAGTGTTTAACCGCATCCCAAAAGTGCACAGCCTGCATAGAGAAGTTTATACTTCAAAAAAGAGATTGGCCTAGTATACTTCAGTCTACGCCCATGGAGGTTTCCATAGAGATGGCGAAAGCTCAATTATTAAGTTTTTTGGATATGGAACTCTAGAATATTCCATATTTCGATAACTACTAGACAGACTTGTTCAATGCAATCTCCGTTGACACTATTTTTAATAATTCTCACTTTGTTGTTATTTTTATTTTGCACATCATAATCATTTGTTTTCGAGTCCCTTAGTAATTGTTAATTTACTAACACATGAACTACATCCATCTCTGGTGTAGATGATTAATTATATTCAATTAATTATAAGATTTCAGCATTAGTGATGTTACAAGATTGTTGATGCGTTTTAGGTCATGTACAGATAGGAAATCTAAAAGAGAATCTAAGTATCCAACATCGCTCTCGAAATAAGCTCGTTGAAGTATAGTAGTATTCGCCTAGTCATTAGTGTTTGAAGACCGTCGACTAAAGGGGAAACGAAGATTGAAGCGTAGAATGACTACTTTTCGTTTGCAAGAATTACAACCTAACTGGTAGCCAGTAAGGATTAAACGATGACTCCGGAGGATTGGCTGCTGTGGCGTGATAATAATAATTCTAAACCAATTTTTCATTGTTTCAACCGTGTATATTAGATCTCTCATTCCTAAGCCCGTTGTATGATTGCGTGTGGCTTATAGATTTTACCCGTAAATATGCATTCACATTTTGGAAATTTCAAAACATTGTCACATAAATTATAGGTTCTACAACTACTCTCTATAACAGGTAGGCGGACTTTATTCATTGCCTTTATAAAATGTTTCATAAATAATTAGTGAAAAATATTTGGGCTTAGGGATAAATAAACAGATGATTAAACAAGATATGTATAATAATACGAACACTAAACATAATAATATAAGATTTCGGATATTTGATATTTTCCTTATGTTTCTTGAAATATTATCACGTTGTTAGTGAAGACCTATGAATTATACTTGGGATAAATTTATTTTATGCTCTCGTATTCGTGAAACAAGATAGAATAGTATTATGGCGAAGGTTCTTGGGTATATATTTTTGCTTAAGTAGGATATTTGTCAGATAACTTTTAAGGTGCTTACTTTAATGATGTTTCTATTATAATAAATGTATGTATATTTTTGACTGTTCATAGAAAACACACTATTGATTTACTCCCGAATTGCTCTCATTTTCACCATGTCAAGATCTGATGAGTGGATTTCAAGAAATTAGAGAAATTCACGAAAATCGTTAACCAGTTTCTTCGTAACACAATATCTCCGTCAATTGTAAACCAATTTTCAATTTTTTTTTCTTTACTCGTAAGTGTATACTCCCGAGATCCATTGGTCACCAAGTCAGGATCTGATGAGTGGATCCCAGGGAAACCGATAGCAACCCTTGTTGAAGAGCATATACACCGAAGAGAGATGGCAAATTTGTATACGGGTGCCAGTTATATAATTTCCACAGGTGCTTAATATATTATTTCTAAACAACAAATCCTACTTCACACTAAAAACCAAAAAATACATATTTAACCGACTTTTGTCTACAGCATCTTAAAGTCGGTGTCAAGTGAAACATAAAAGAATACCTAACAACAAACTTACAAAATATAGTATTTTTTAATATTATAAATTTTTTGGTTTTTAGTGTAAAGTCGGTTTAGTTTTTTTAATTTTTTTGTCAAGATGTAATCCTTCATGCACCCTACTACTTGGAAATAGCAGTAATGAAGTGTTGGACTCTCTATGTAATGCTAGGACCTACCATCTAAACCATAGCGGTGTTCCTTTACATCGCCTTAATACCGGGGTTTTGGGAAGTGAAGATATATTCGTTTACCCTGAAGACGTCAGCTCCTTGAGCCACTTGCCCGACACATTGTGCTATTTTCTGTAGGGGAATACATCGCAGTACAGTTTCAGAGCCTTTTAAATGTAGATTCCCAATCTCACCGCTCAAGGGCATTGTCAGAGCAAAAGGATATATAAACATACTAGTCATAGATATGAGGTAATATCTGTGTATTACAACGGCCTTTGTGGTTGAGCGGATTAAGCCTTTGACGGTATACCTCATTGCAACGCACAGGCTTCGGGTTCGATTCCTGGTAGAGTAAATTTTGGAAACGAATTTTCTCCGTTATTTACTGTGGTCTGAGAGTCTGGTCCAAACCCAAGCGTAACTCGCTCAATTTGGCGATATACAATATGTGTGTTTGTTTGCCGATAATTTATTTATTTATTGACACCTAGTCCAAATGAGTGGTCACATCTTATTTTGGAAACCGTATTCGCTACTAGTAGCGGTACTGTGTAAACGAAACTATACCTGGTTTTTCTTACAAGATATATTTTTAGGTGAAATTTTAGTAAAATTATGTCTTTAGAGGATTAATATAAAACATTATCTATTATATAATATCCAACTTTAGGTGTGTGGCTTAAGTTGTCTAAGATATTCAAACGTAATTAAGTGGTGTAATTTATTGTATAATTCGAACCTATTTGTAATATACGAAATGATCTTCTAAGGATAAACAATGTATATTAATTAGCACGTTATTCATATAAGTTTGAAGCCATGCTCAAATGTTGTCAATTGTTGCAACTATAATTCAATTATACAGGAAGATTTTTATGTCATAAAAGTTCGTTTATTTTCTCGAAAATCGCTTACAGGTGACATAAGGATAATTCAAACAAAGTTTTAGTTGAATAACATCACTAGATATGTATATACATAATAGGGAGTGGTTCATCGTGTTAATATTTACGATCTCGTAAATCAATAGTGGTCTATGTCCACATTAGACGATTTATTCGATTTGTTAGCATCCCTTGGCCGTGCTCCCGCAGGGAGTTTCTCCCGCGCTCTTAACGTATTCTGGACACTGCCAACTGACCTTTCAATATCATTCGAAACGAATTCGTCTGTGTGGAAAAAGGAACCGATTACCCTTGTTTACGCACAAAATAAAGTTTTCTTCTCATTGGCTTAGAGATAAAGCAGAGCAGAGATTAAATTCGGGTCTTGTTTACAGTGAACCCCGCTCGCCCCATGTAAACGACCCTAGGTAAGAAGACAAAATATCATTTGGCATAGCTTAATGGGCTCTGAAGAAAGGTTACTTTACGACTTCTTATTTGGCGTTTTGTAATGAGTTTTGTAACGAGAGGGGCTGTTGAAGACTTTTCCGCTTTGATGTTAACACGATTTCGAATGTACGACGATGGTATTAATGGCAAGTATTTTACATGTATTTGCATTAACCACCTAAAAGATTTTCAAATGTAGCCCACATTTTTCGTAACTAGGTTTATTAATATCCACTGATATTACTTCTTTCATATACTCTTCTATATATATTATTAGTAATGATATTTAAAAACACCATTTAATTAAACCGATTTCTAGCCCTTGAGTTTCAGGTGGAAGCTATTTAAAAAAATTAAATATTGGATATATTTTGAAGTGAACCTTTAAAAATCGTCTTGATTTCAAAATTCGATGAAACGAAAAAGCGTCACTAAAAAAGATAAACAAATAAATAGGGCTAAGCTTGCGAGAGAATGAGAAATGTAAAACTAATATGTTGCAGCACAGTTTAGAGAGTAAATAAGACCGGTGATTAAACTCAGGTCCAATTGGGGCCGAAATAAAACTGATTATTTTATAGACTTGGAACAATAAATGCTAGCTAGTAGTTTCGAGGTACTTCACATCGGAACGGTTGCTAATTTTGTACAAAGTACAAGTACGAGCATGGAATACTGCTCTCAACTTAGGGATGGGTCATCCAAATATCATCTCGAAGCACTAGAGTCAGTTGAGTGGAGAGCCAGGAGGCTGGTTGGCAAGGACCATCTTTTCGTCAACAAAACTCAATCTTCTGTCGGATACTCATTGGAGAGTATGCAAACATATAAAGAAGTGGAATTCATTGCCAGAGTCTGTCTTTCCCGATACTTATATTACCTGGGTGTCTTCAAGTGCCGTGTGACGGTGTGAATAGGAACCTTCTAGGTCAGCGTGCTCTCCTGAAACATATCTTCGCTCCACATAGGGCGACATCGTGGTGAAACGCAAACCTATACTACTCTAATAAAAGGGTTATGAAATATGTGCCAGTATTCCAATTCAGGATACTGAAGATCACGCGAATCGAAAAAAAAAACTACGAAAGAGAACCCCGGATTCCAAATCTGATGATACGAACGCCACCTTTATTTGAGGTAGGTTCTATCTCAAATAAAAGTGTACTCAAATATATCAAATAGTTTACGTCATCATCATCCTAGCAGGTATGATGATGATGACCCAAATTATTTGATGCTATTATGTAAAAATAAAAATCTTTCGCCATATATTTTCTAGCTAGTTTAGCTTTTAATGTCAGTTCATAAAAGGCCTATTGCTGGACTCAGGTCTTTCTGTTTTAGGAGAGCGGCTAGTATAAGCGTCATGCGTATATAATGAGCATTGACTTGTTTCACACGCAGGGTATGTGGAAGTGGATGTCATCATGATATTTACTGACATACATATAAAAATTCCAACGAAATGTATATTAGGTGATAAAAACTATGTTAGTGATGCTTCCCGCCCAGAATTCTGACCCACGTCACTTGAATTAAACGCTTCTAAGACGTTTGTTCGGTTTAAAATATGTGCAATTCTAGGCAAGACAGAAATACGAAAGTTTATTCGACAGGTTCATTCCAAATGTTCGGGTAATCCTGTCACTTTGAGTTTGGTCTCATCCGAACATCCTTGTTACCTGCCTTTACGTTAGCAATACTTTGCAAGGTTTACGACGAACTCCAAAAATAAAGGCTGTTTTCTTATTCTGAGATATTCATGTATTCATTATTTTTCCAAATTATTTCCGCGCCTTAATAAAATGTAGAGTTTATTGCTTGCTGAAATTTTAATAACGTTGAATTAAGTGGAAATGCCTTATATAGACTTAATAAACTTCGTGAAATTTCGAGTTGACGAAAAAAATAAGAAATAACGTTGGACTCTTATACACAGTACCTACGAGTATATATTATGAACATTTGCAGAGTTTTTTAAATATTTTACTGTACATAAATGCACTTCTTTATAATTTACGTGCTCATTTCTTATTTTAAGGGCTGTACACTTAGTTATTTTTGTACTCAAAGACAAAAATATGTATTAGGTACTTATTATCATCTTATCATAAGGTGAATACCAAAGGATCTGTTGTGTATTTGACTATTTAGTACACATAACATTCTATTCCATTCAAGATTTTTTTTAAATAGCAATTAGTATACATGTAAATTAAATGAAGTTATTATTATATAATGTTTAGAATGTGTGACATAAATATAAAATATAAATAAATTACTGTTTTAATAATGACAACTTTAATAATATAATTATAACGAAGGCAAATAAATGAATATTGTAACTTCAATCTAATTATTATAAACTCCCTAAATATTGTAAAATAAGTGTCGATAATAAGTGTATAGGGAAATCTAGTGGAGATCGCCTTTGGCGAGAAGACCGCCCATTGTACTTGAATGTATGTACATACAATAAAGTTAATCATTCATTCAAAGAGAACCCTTTTATAACTGACCCTATTATTATTTAATGCAGATAAAATAATGCATATATATGAGTTATATCAGATTTTTGTTATCCCAACGTTAGGCTTGGTGATATAAAGTAAAATCAATATAGCCAAGAGATAACACTATTTGAATATTGAAGATCACAAATATTTCGTAACATATCCGCTCTATGTAGTTGTGCGTTATAAGACATGAGACAATATGATAATCTATTATGGAGAAAACCCTGCACAGTCGTCTCTGCAAACCAACAGCGATATAATAAACAGGCAAAAACTAACAGATACATCCATTGTAGACTTCTAATAAGAACTGTCAAAGCGGTGTCCTCTGCCAGTATTCGAGTTTACGTTAGTGGAATGTGCCTCATTCACTGACCCACCACAAGGTGAGCAAAAGAAGCAAAAAAGTGAAGTTGTTTTATGTAACAATCCAATTTCATTACTTTAGATGAGATAGCCCGCTTATTGAAGATGTTTATGGATTGATATGTAGATATTACCATGCATTATTCTGCGACCGCAAAAGTAGGTCAGTCATTTAATGCGTGTAAAACTGCAAGATAATAATTTTATACTAATATATACAATTGAAGAGTTTGTTTGCTTGAACGCGCTAATCTCAGGAACTTCTGGTCTGATTTGAAAAAAATGTTTCAGTGTTAGATAGCCCATGTATCGATGAAGGCTATATATAATATAATCACGATAAGACCAAACCTTTTTTTAACTATTCCGCGCTGACAAAGTCGCAGGCAGAAGCTAGTTATACATAACACAATATTAATCTCTTGGTCTTATTAATTTTAAATCAATATCGCCGGCGTCAGTGCAGGACCCTGGTCCTACAAGGACTTGCACCGCCGCCGACGATATAAAGTTTTATAGGCTACCGAAGACTTTCTTTGTTTGTATCAATCTCCTTTTAAAGATCTTTTCCAAATATAAGAAAGAAAACAGAAAATGATACATATACATCTATTACTTAGAAAAATGATTAATCTGTTTTCGACAGTGAACTAAAAAGATAAAAGAGCTGTAAGTGAGCAGATATTACATATAGGGGACATCTAAACACCGGCCAAGCGACGTATCGTCCGCCCGATATGATCCCACATGTCCCGGGAGATTTCTGCCCTAATTGGACGTGGACAGCCTCCCAAATCATTCGACGATTATTTAATCTATCGTACCTAGACTCAATGGAAGTTTATATAATAATAATATTTAGTAATTGGTATTTATCGACCACGTTTTGTTACTAGTTATGCCGTGAACAAATGCCTAGCCTTTGCACATCCACCAAGTCCAGATAGAAAGGGTAAACCTTCAAAATTCTAGTGTTAAACCAGACGTTGTAAACGTAGACATGCATATCAGTGCTCTCATAATAGCGTATGTTGATGTCAGATGATAAAAACCATTTTAGTTGCTAAATACCTACATATTTTATTCAATGGAGGCATTTTTAAAATTATGTTTATAATGTCTTAGGTATTGTTTGGTATATTAGGTATTGAAATTATCATGAAATATGCACTAAGGGCCGCTTGCATAACGATCGCCTTTAAATAAAATTACTTAATCATATTAAACTGCCTAAATACGTTTTACACAGAACGTATTGAGAACATTTATTTAAACATATTTAGCGGCAAATTTTGCGTTGTGCAAGCCGCTAATTGTATTTAAGGGTGTTAAATACGTTTTGTGTTTCTTAAATAAATTTAAGCAACCTTATGCAGCGGCCCTTAGTGTTGTTATGTTATTGTACATGTTATATATATGTACTTAATACTATAAAAAAACTGAAATGTGGGCTTAATAATATTTAGTACCAAAAAAAATGTATTCTAGACTATTCTTAACGATTAATAAGCAGTACGAACAACAGGCGATTGTTCTAGAATAACTTGAAAGCGAATTGTGGCATTGGATTAACTACTCAGAGTACGAGCAGGCGAAACTTCCCGTCTGACGCCGAGATCATTCTCTCTAATATTCAATTTAACTTTGACACTTCGCCCGTCCAACAAAACCACTGTCAGCTTTTTGTTTAAAATCCAACCAAAATTATAGACTTTTTGGAATTTTCAATTATTATACTGACCTGCACGTCTAAAATCGTCAAAGAATTACGAAACAAAATGGATTTAAACAGCAGTTGCCAGATTTAAATCAAAATTTGTGGCCACTAGTAATAAATAAACTGTCAAATAGAAGAGTAAAATGAGAAACGATAAGAAAAAAGATATGGGAAGAGTTGAGAAAACGACAGAACAGGATGTGGATATATTATGTCAAACTCTAATATTAGCTTTATTCTATAACAATAATACACTTTCGCGTGCAAGACGATATATGATATGTTAATTCGTAAGCAACATGGCTACGCACATTGCTTTTCGTAACAGTATTTTTCTTCGATACAGGCAACTTTATACTTTATAAATACAAAAATCTTACTAACAATATGAAAGATTTAAGCTACGTATTCACTATTCATTAAGCAATAATAATTGATGCACAATTTATTTGAGTAAAACGCGCCTGCTTCCAGGTAAGGCACATGACTGGCGTTTTTATTTTTTTAATTCGACATATAGATGCGCATATGTAGATTGTAGACGCCTGCGGTAATATGTGGCCTGAGGAATGTATCTATCAAATTATTTTCTTCATAATTTGCAACGTCTCATAATTTTCTCTTTTATTACTAGATAACTAAAAATCGCGTCTCAAATCAATACTAGCTAGCACTTTCTATTTTCAGTGACAGCTGCGCGTCTAATCCTTAATGAATACGTGGCTTTACAATATCATTCCTCGCTTCCCAAATTTATTGTAATATTTGAGACAGAATAATTTTCACTTATAAAGTCTTAGTAACTTGTTTCAATGTCTCGCAAGTTGAAGGATTTGACGTCAAGAACTTTAGCAGAGTTTGGATTACGTAGGTTAAAGTAAATGGAATTACGTAATGAACGGTATTATATAAATTATCCTACATTTTTAATGAGCTAATTATAATTATTTGTTTCTAGACAATTTTAGAGTTAATAAGTTTCACGTTTATTGATAAGTTTTAATAGGTTCATGATATATGTGAAATATTTATAACCGCCCTAACGTTATATGTACCACGTTTTTAAGCCAATTTGATTGTTAAATTAATTCATTCGCTAATTCTCTACCGTGGGACAAGTATTATCGTACAATGTTTTTGTTTCGTGTGGTCAGATTTGGACTATAAACTTTTTGTATAAGGGCTTTATCCACTCAAACCTCGGTTTCTTATCTAAAAGCACTAAAAGTGTCGTGAACCACGATCATATTCTAAATTCATCTCTGATGTCCAATGTTTTATGCGTTTTATATAATTTCATTAATTCACTTGGTTGTCAAGGAGGAAAAGTACACATGTCTTATAAAATATAAATATAATTCGCATATAACAGCTTTGTTAGATGTAAATCATTTGGAATATAACATTATTAATTGTAAGGCTGAAATATATTTTAACTTTAACTTGGTTCAAGAAGTTCTTCATAAAATTACATTCAGACTGATCATTTAATTAAATTTAGTGTTAGAATTACTTTAGGACTTAAAAGCAATATTCTTGTAATAACTATCAGACAACTTGTAAAGTAATAACAAAGCTGAGTTTCTGTTAGATTGAGGTTCATTGCTGTGGTCATCATAAACAATCACTGCAGTTACAGGCATTCAATTAACATTTAAAGTTACAGAATAAGTTTTTCAATATAATAAATATTATAAAACACTTTAATTGCTTTAAATTTAACCGTCCTTTTAGCTAGCTTTATAAAGACGGCCATTAGAATTAGATCTTACAAATAAACAAGTGGTCAAAAATACACTTGTACACATAATTATTTATGCATTCTCTTATCAATGTCTATCAATATCACGTATATGTAGATAGGTATTCTATACATATACAACTGTATGGATCAGGTCGAGCTTAGAGGTTAGCATTAAAAATCAGTGCGTTGTTGGGATTTTTTATTACGTACTGCTGAGCTGTCAAACTCGTTAACTGAGAAGTCGACGTTCAAATTTTTCTTATGTGTGTGTATCTTTATTATTAAGCTTATTTATGTTTGCGTCGTTTTTCAAGTTAATATTTTTTTTTATAATTTCCATTTGTAACTTTTTTAGACACTTGAAATATTTAAAGATGCTAAAGGTAAAAAAAATGTTTGAGCATATATGTATATTAGAAAAAAACTGGTTATATAGTTTTTGAGATGTGGGATATTTTTGATTAAATACTTTTTTTAGGTCTAGCCACGCCACCTCCGCCAGGTCCCGGTCGAAGGGGAAGGCCCAAGAAATGTTGGCTTGACGTCGTAAAGGATGACATGCATGCCAATGGTCTCAAAACGGGGGATGCTGAAGACCGCGCGAAGTGGAGTAGAAAAAGTAGGAAAGCGGAACCTGGGCGTCGGAGTGAACGCTCCGAATGCAACCGGGATTTAACGCTCGGATGATGATGACTTTTTTTAGGTTCAGGTGCCAAATATTGAAGGCAATCACTTCACATTTATCACTCTACGAATTTCTGGAGTACATTAATATAGTAAATATTAATGTACTGTGTGTCTGTCATACATTTTGCTAAATTTATTAAAGAAATTTTTGTATTTTGCTAATGAATGAATTTATAAATATTCCCAAGAGTTAGTTTGTTTCTTCGTGTCTACAGTTTTTAATTCTAGTGATCGAAGCTGTGGTTCACAAAATTTAATAAACATAAAAAAATATTGTC